>CM062620.1:10961488-11561488 GCA_025617555.3 Puccinia polysora
CCTCTTTGAACAACTTGGTGATTCAGGTTGGTTTCATCAAGCAAAATTCAGTTGAGAGGGTCACTTGAAGGCCCTATTCTTGGCTTACCCCAAGTCATTAAAGCTTTGCAATCAATTTCATCATATAGCTATGATGAATTGTACTTATAAAACAGATAAGTACAAAATCCCCCTATTTCATGTTGTAGGAATTACTTCCAACCAGAAAACTTTCACAAAAGCTCTTGTTTTTATAACAAGAGAAATGCTTGAGTTCTACATTTGGTCTGTAAATTCACTAAAGGAGTTGGCTTATGATCCTGAGAGACTTCCCAAAGTCTTTGTGATGGACCATGAAAAAGCTTTGATCCATTCTCTAGAAAAAGTTTTCCCTGAGTCAACAAGACAATGTTGTCAATGGCACTTGTCTAAAAACATACAAGCAAACTGTAAAGTGCACTTTAATAATGACATTGAAGGGTTTCAAAGCTTTATGTCTCTTTGGGCTAAGTATGGGGCCTCAAAAACCAAGGTAGATGCAGAGTTTGATGATGCAAGACTTAGAGTAAGTGCCAAATCACTGCCTCTTCTTTTAATCTTACTAGCTTTGGGTTTCTTACATTATGAATTGTAATATAAAGTGTTTCTTGGCATACCCTGAGGATGTGCTCAAGTATATGGATCATAATATCATCTGTATCAAAGATACTTTTGTAATGGATTGGACTTGCAAAGACCCTGACTTTGAAAATAAAACAACTTCTTGGGTTGAAGGAGCCCATTCTACTCTCAAAGAATTCTTTGCAAATTTGTTGTGAAACATGTGGGATGTTTGGAAAGACCTAGAGGGCGCATTTTCGAATCAAACTAAATAGTTTCAGGCTGCGCTTTACAAATCTTGAAGAAAGATTGGAATAGTTCTTCCTACTGAACTGTTCCGATTGGGATACAACGTGTTTTTACAGGCAATCAAGCTTTTTGTGGATTAATTAGAGAGGTTCAAGCAGAACCATGATGGGGAAGTGTGCACCAAGTCATACTCAATGACTATGGGTTTTCCCTGTTCATACCAAATAGGTGACCTACTAGCATCAAGAGGCTCCATTGTGGGTGAATATGTTCATCCTTGGTGGAGTTTGGATTATGACCCTTGCAGTTCTAGTTCTTTAAGTTGAGTTGGATTGTTGAAATCACTTTTTGATTAATTGTTTTTTATTAATCCTTTTTAATAAATTCTTTTTGAATGATGATTCCTACTTGACTAATATTTGATCCTTTTGAATTTTTAAAGGTTGATTTTGATGAACTGCTCACCAATTCTCAGTTACATGAGAAGCTCAATGCAATGATATTGGCCCATCCTGAACAAGATGATTGCGGGCTGTTGAAGCACTTGATGAACAAGACGGCAAATTATCAATTGAATCCAAGACTAGAACCTACATTCTTGCAATCAAGCAGAGGCTGTCTGAAATTGACAGATACCCGGCAAGATCCTTCTTGATTTGAATATGTTGAAAAGGAACTCAAGTGGGAAAAGATAATTAGAAGGGCACCAAAGAAGAAAAGACAAAGGATTTTAAGTCTTTTCTTTTGTGAAAGGTTTGTTTTTTTGGTTTAATGAACTGATTGAGAAATGGTCATAGTCCAAGTCAGGCTCTTCATCTGAATTTCATTTTTCAGTGGATGGGACTGAAATTTTATTCTGTTTGGTTCCATTGAAATAAGATTCCTTTTCAAAGAATGAAGCAGATTCAATGGAGGAGTCAAACAGAAGCTCATCTTTTGTGAGTGGCAATTTTTTTAATGAGATTAGAATTTTGGTTAACTACTTTTTGATTTTAGGAAGTGAATTACCTCAATCAAATACCTGAGAACTTAAATGAGTTATTGGGTGGTTTTTGGGACCCAGTTGGTGATGGAAATTGTGGTTTTAGAGTCATTGCTAAATCACCTGGGTATGATGTGGATGTATGGTTCAAAGTTAGGAGAGAAATTCTTGAAAAATTGAGGAAAAATAAGGGATGCTATTCTAAGATCCTTGGCTGCAGTAAAGATGTTCACAAGATTGAAAAAAGACTTGATTTTAATGAAATCAATGAAACAATTCCCTCTTCAAAATGGCTTTCAAATCTTGAAATGGGTCAAATAATAGCTGATACTTATGGAAGACCAACATTTTTCATTTCATTGGATTCATGTTGTAATTTTACTCCTATGAAAATGGGTGTAAAAGAACAATCAGACCCTATGTTCATTTGCTTTGTTAACAATAACCATTTGTTCCAGCTTGTACTTAAGGGAGATGTGATTCCAATCCCCCCATAGTTTCCAAACCACATTCCATTATTTCTAAGAAAAGCTTTTTAGGTTGATCACCTCAAAGATCAACTTGAGTTGTTTTCTAACTTGTAGATTAATTTCATCATTTGGGTTTAGTCTAACATGCTGATATTTTAATTCTATTAATATAAAGGGTTATAACATTTGGAACATCATTATGTTGAGTGTTTTGAGTTAACATCATAATGATAAGTGTTTTGAATGAGATTTTAATGGAAATTCAGTTGAACTTGTGTTGGGATGATCCTATCACAATCTTAACTTGTGTTCAGCTTGTTATGAGATCAGCTTAACACAATTTGAACTTGTTTTTTTTGTGGGTGTTTTTACTTTAGGGCTGGTCAAAAGACTTGTCTTTTTTTGGCACTTTTACTTTATGGCTGGTCAGAATACTTCTTATATTTTTTGGCCCTTTTACTTAAGGGCTAGTTGAGTTGAACTTGAATTTTTTACTTGAATTGTTTTTGGTTGGGGAATCGGGTT
The DNA here is from genome assembly GCA_025617555.3 of Puccinia polysora. Taxonomy (NCBI): domain Eukaryota; kingdom Fungi; phylum Basidiomycota; class Pucciniomycetes; order Pucciniales; family Pucciniaceae; genus Puccinia; species Puccinia polysora. Next base: position 10,964,294 of record CM062620.1, read on the forward strand.
TTTCAAGCTCCCAAACCTGGAATTCACACGGTTTGGAAGTCCCCACAACATCCCCCCATGTCCTCAGTGCATGCAGTAAACCTGGAAAAAACACGGTTTTTGGGGGTTTTCAAAACAAAACAAAAAAATACTTGGGGATAGGAGGGCATGTAAAACCCTTTTAGAAAAATTCTGAAGAATTTTGGCCATTTTTAAGGCCTTCAAAATTGCCCTCAAATAACTGAAAAAAAAAATGCTCCACATCTCAAATCTTTTCAAATTTTTAATATTTTTTATTTGATTTTTTTGAGAAATCTGAAAAGACAGAAAGTTTCCAAATATTGCAGGTCATTCAATCATAATTTTTCCAGAATTTTAGTACTTCACTTTCCCGCCAGAAAATGGGATTTAAATTAAAATGAGAGATTATTTTCAATTCTTTTTTTTATTATTTTTCCATGAGATTTTCCAAATTTTCAGTTTGCAGTATTATAGTGGGCATTGTGAAGGTCCCAAAAAAATGACTTGTGGATTTTTAGGATCAATTATTCACCCCACAAAAATTGATGCATCTACAACAAGAATGGGAAGTGTCTGTTTGGGGGTGTTTTTTGAAGCAATTTCTGATACTATTTTGATTCTTTTTATGTACAAACTGAGCTTACATTTTTAAAATGCACTTCAATGAAACACAGAAAAAAAATTGTCTTTTTCATCTTCCAACAATTTTGAAGTGGTGTATATTGATCAAGTCAGTATGGATTGTTTTTTTTTCATTTCATCTTAAATAATACTAATCTTTTTTCCTTAGTATCAATACAAAAAATTCATTTTCCCAAAGACATTCATACCACAAATTTCACATTTTCAAGATGTGATGGGTGATGAGAACTATGGGTTTAGATTATTAGAAGTTAATTTGGGCTGTAAATCTGTAGATGGGAGCTCAATATATCAGGAAATGATCAAGGAAATGGAATCAAACTCTATCATCAAGGATGAGAACTTCATGGATCAAGTCTGGGATGAAAATTTTTACAAAGCAAGAAAAAATCTCCACCACACTTCTGGACCTGCCCCTCAAAGTTACTGGACAAAATTCCCTTTCAAAGTTTTCCTGCTTGCAGATACATAAAATAGTCCAGTGTTACTTTTATCTCAGTTGATGCCATCAACTTATTTGCCCCTAAATTCACCTCCAACTGCCCATTCTCAAACATCTCCCATATTTTTAATTATTTTGGAAGATTTTCAGCACATAGTTTCTTTCCACAATGATTCTGAACTGTGGCCAGCTCCCCAATCAGATCCCCTTTGGAAGGCTTTTGCTAGCAAGGAATCACAAAAATGGGGAGATTTGATTCATAATAACTTGGAACTTGGTTTGAAGATTTTGTTTCATGATACTCAAAATAATAAAGTAGTACAAATTGATCTTGATTGAATCATTTGTCTGGTTTTTTTTATCAATTTTTCATATTTTTTTGACTCATTGATTTAGAGTAAAAACACCACTTTTTTTCAAATATGAATTTTTTGGGAAACAATTAGCTACAAAAAATCCCTGGATAATTTTTTCGGGCCCTTGCGATTCTCACTAAAATAATGCAAACTGAAAATTTGGAGAATCTCATGGTAAAATGACATAAAAATGAATTTAAAATAATGTCTCATTTTTTATGTAAATCCCATTTTCTGGCGGGAAAGTGAAGTACTAAAATTCTGGAAAAATTATGATTGAATGACCTGCCATATTTAGAAACTTTATGTCTCTTCAGATTTCTCAAAATAATCAAAGAAAAAAAATTAAAATTGTGAAAAGATTTGAGACATGGAGCTTTTTTGTTCATTTTTTGAGGGCAATTTTGAAGGCCTTAAAAATGGCCAAAATTCTTCAGATTTTTTCTACAGGGCTTTGAGATGCCTTCCTATCCTTCAGGGTTTTTTTTTTGACAACCCCCAAAAACCATGTTTTTTCCAGGTTTACCATGTGCGCTGGGGATGTGGGGGGACGTTGTGGGAACTTCCAAACTGTGTGGATTGCAGTTTTGGGGGCCTGAAAAACCCAATGCCCTTTTGGTTGGTTGTCTCAAGTGTTTTTTGTTTTTCATTTTTATTTATTTCTCATTTTTCTGTTTTTGTTAGCCAAAATAACAACCTTTTTTGATCTTTTGGTTGATTTCTGTTTTTTTTTTTATTTTTATTTAGTTTATTTTAGTTTTTTTTTTCACAAAACTTTTAGGTGTGTGGCATGGCCACATGACTACATTTGATTTTTGAATTTATCATCACCCATGTTTTTTTATCTATTAATTCAGGTTTCAGGAAACTGGAAGGCCAAAAATCAAAAGGGGAAGTTAAAGAAGAAGTAGGGATCAGAGGAAGATGTTAACTTTTATATATACTTATTTATTTTAAATATGGAATTATTTTTTTAATGATTCCTTGTCATTTTTTGAACATAGGATGATTTTCTTACTGAAGAGGAATGTTCAGAAGATACATAGCTTCCAGATTTGGATGTAATTGAGGAAAGTGAGATTTCTTTCCTTTGATTTTGTTGATATTATTTTTGTTTAATGTTTTTGTTTAATCTTTTCACAGAGGTCTGGAACCATTGTGGATTAGCCAGTTATTTCTCCTGAATAAAATCCTGGTCCAAGAATCAAGAATAAAAAAATTAAGATGATGAATCTCATTACCATCCTCCTGGAAAGCATGTATTAGCCCCAAAAGAAACAACAATCAGTGATAAATTGAGTACATTTGATGATTTCTCATTTTTTAATGCTTTCTGATTTATTTTTGGATTTTTTGTCTAGGTTTCCTATAAATTATCCTATCCTTCTTCTGGATTTTTTTGAAATTTTTTAAATTAAAAAGTAAGTAGTATCTTTAAAGCCTATTTCATTTTTGAAAAATAAATGGATTCTTGCTTTTAGTTCCAATAAAAAGACATCATTTCCCCTGTAACCCCAATTCCAAATATATACCCATTTGCCAGATGTCATAGGGGATGGAACCTGTTTATTTCAAGCAGCTGAAATTTTTTAGGGGAGAAAATCAGAAGACTGGATTTAAGAAATGAAAGTTGAAATTTGCCCCCCCAGTCTATTTCCACCCATAGATGTAAGTCGCTTGCATTGTTTTGGAAGATGAGTTGGCAGAAAATATTCATGAGGAGGTTGTGTATTGGGTGGTGTAGCACCTTCAAGTGCTTGGCTGTTGGGAACTTACTGTAACATGAGAGGTAGTTCATGGAAAACAACATATCTGGGCTAGTGCCTAGGGTGACATAGTGGATTGATCCAATGAAATACTGGAAAGACTTGGTGTTCACAGGAGGGTAATTCATAGGGGTGCTCAGGATTTTGTCAGGTAAGGCGGTTGAGCTTGAGATGAGGGGTGCCTGCAATTTGGATTGCCATTTTTGAATAATCTGGTTGATAAGCAGGGATTGGTTGAGTAGGAGATTTTTCTGGTTGTATTTTCAGTTTATTCCAACAATTGTTTTGCAGGAATTTTTCCTCTTTTGATTTACTCATTGTGCAAGTTAGGTGGGTAGTTGGTCAATTACACCAGTGTTTTCACCCACAACCAGGCTTTTTTGAATGTGGATCCAAGTCACAATCACTGCATAAACTTTCCAATCTATGTATATGGGTTTATTTATGGAGCCACCATTGAAATTAAGTTCCTCCAGCATGTACTTGAAGAAGAGCCACCAGCATTGTGCAGCCTGGAAGGTACCATACATAAATCTGAGAAGCAGTGTTTCCTTAACTTGTAGATCTGGGTGGACATGCATGGGAGGTTCAACATAATGATTTTCTTGATAGGAGAGTGGATATATGCAGCAGGGATTTGAAATCTGTGGATCAACCAAAGTTTTGATAGGGCCATAGCAAGGAGCAGCCAATGAGAGGAAAGGGAGTCAATTGGTTAAAAATTTTCATAACAATCAACTCCTAGCTTTTTATGGAATACTTTTGCCACCTAACATTCCTTAGGGATATCAGTGATACCATTTGGTTGTTTTTTGATAGTAAATATGTACTTGGAACCAATAAATTTACTTTCCAGGCTCCTTTAAACAGGTTTCTACAGGGACATGTCAAACAGTTGGTAAATACCTTTGAGAAGGGGAGGTTCACAAATTGGCTTCAATGTGTGTGAGAGGGCCTGTTTGACAGAGTGGGGAATTTCCGTATTGTAAAGGGAAGTTATCATATCTATTTGAGTGTCTTGGGAATTGCAGATGTTGTTGGGCAGGAACTAAACTAGGCAATAACTCAGAGATTAGAGGGGGGGTTGATTGATGCCAATTCAACTGGTTATCAATAAGCATGGCGTGGTTGATGTTGTGGAAGTTGTAAACTAAAGTGTAGAAAATGGAGCGGTTGAGATAATTCCAGAACACATATCCCTGGGAATTTTCCTGGAAAACCAGGAAGACCATTTTTTTGGCTTGGTTTTCTAGTTCCCACTGCTTCTCCTTGGGGATGTGGGAAAAATTAATTGAGACAAAGGGGTGTATTGGAAGGGGAGGGTTTGAGCAATAATAGAGAAAATTGATTTTTGTGTGAGCTTGGGAATCAATTGTGCAGGAAAAAAGCATGTGGGTAGGCCAGGGACCAGAAATAATTAGGCATCTGGGCATTTGTGAGAATTGTTTGGGCCATGTTTCACAGATTTTGGTTGACCTATTTAGCTTGTCTGTTTTTTTTGGGGTGTAAGGAGATGTGAAGAGTACTTTGGTTCAAAAATTTTCAAGATGGTTGGTAAATTTTTTTGCATTTCATACCTTGTGATTGGTGCATTGGATGTGGGCCATGGCCCATTGGAGATTGTTTGGATGATGTAATATGGGACTTCATGACCTTTTTTCATAGTGTATACAAAAATGAATGCTGAGAAGTGGTTGCAGATTTCTGGGAGGTAGTGTTTTCCAGAGATTTCCACTAGGAGGGGTCCCAATTCATCAGGAACAAGTAATTCAAGGGATTGGTCCTTTGGGATGGAGTCTGTTGGGCAGACTTGGCTCTTTTTCAGGTTTTTCAAACAAAAGGAGTCCACAACTTGATGTTAAAGGATAGTTAATTTGCACATAGATAGGCTTTTAAAATTTTGTTCAAGATGTGGCCAAGTTAACAGTGGTATAATTAGGAGACATAGATAATTGGAAGAGGGGAAAGTGAAAGTGAAATGGATTTTAAAGGGGTGAGGGGGATAGAAGATGTAGACTGAGTTGGGATTACACACAAGATAAACCAATTTCTATTGGATTTAGAGGTGGAGCTGTGGATAGAACCAGATTCAAGGAAAAGGGGGGGAGGTATCCCAATTCAATCAAATTTCCTAAAAAGATTGGGGTAATGTGCATTTCTGGGAAGTACAAGACATTATCCAAAAGGGAGGCCCCAGAGTTTTTTATTGTCAAGCAGATTGTTATGCTGCCAATGATGTGCATGAACAGATTAGGATTGGATAGCCTTCAGTGGAAAGGAGATGAAAATGGTAATTAGGAAAGGAAGAAACCCATGGGAATTCTTACAGAGGATGCAGTTCCCAAGTCAATGACAATGTTTCTGGGTCCGGCAACTGACTGCACATCTGTTTTTTCATCAAAACTGTGTGTATTGGTTGTTTTTGGTGCCATTGCAGTTTTTGAATGAATGTATTTTTGTGACTGGGTCTGATCACTGTCTCAACACTCTTGGGTGGTAGCAGCATGAGGGGTTCATCATGGGTTCTATTTCCTGGAGGTGGGAGTTTAGAATCCAGATTCAAAGTAGGACACCAGTCCTTCCAGTGGTTGGCAGAGCCACAGTTGGAGCAGTGGCTGCTGTGGCAGAGCAGAACATTATTTTGTAGGGGGCAGTTGCCAGTTTTTCTTTTTGTTTTTCCTGCATGTGTATTGCTTTGCAATAGCTGCCTACAACCTTGTTTGGGCCTTCATCTTGATGGATGGTCCCTCTGACTTGATTTTCAAGTTTGATTGGGCCAGACCCATGGTTTCATGGCATTAACAGTTTGGGGGACATCTGAAGAGCTTCCTTGGATCACCTTTCTATAGAACAATGTAATGATTGATTGAGTGTTGTTTGAAGTCTGATTGGAGACCAATTTTCTGAAGCATTTGAAATCTAGATTTGCCTGGTGGGGGAAGGTTTAGGGCCTGCATGACAGTGGAGATTGTTCCTTTGGAAATTGGTTATTTCAAAAAATATGTTGGAAATTTGGATGTGATGAGATGAGACCTACCACTTCATAGTTGTTAGCTTGTAAAAGAACTTGTCTCATATTTTGACTTTTTGAATCCTAGGGGAGATTTTAAAGTTCTTTCATATTGTCTTGAAGAAACTGGATGCACTGGGCCTTTTTGAGATCAGAGGTTGGAAATTGTGGTCAACCCTCAAGGTGAAGAACACTTTTACTACAATTTCTTTGAATTGAAAGATCTTCTACATGTTTTCTATTTTGGTTTGAATTTGGATTGACCAAAAACCAACAGACTGATTGTATCTATACCATCAATCCATTTTTCAATTTTACTTCTGTCACATTGTAGTTGCTTGATTTATTCAACATAGTTTCAGGGATTTGCTATAACCCGGGCCTTTGCTATTCTTTCTGATATGTTGGAGGATTTGTTTGCAAGTTCTTTGTAGTCCATTTTTGGTGGTATATTAGCCGCTTCAGTTGGTTTCATAGTGATGTGTTTTCCTTATTTTTTGGTTTCCCTTTTTGGTTGCATATATATGAGTCATCATAGGTCTGGATTTTGACCTGTAGGAAGTTGGTAGAACAATTTTTTGATCATTATTCCAATAGTCTGTGTTGCCTCAGATATATACTATGCTCAAGTTTCACAGAGTTTGTGACATATATATTAAAGAGTATGTAGTATGGTGTCAAGAATATAACCTCTACTTCTGAACTTGGCTGTGGTTATACCTGCAAAAATAAGAATAAAACCAGTATTAAAGTCATTTTTGACTCAAATAACTCAAACAATAGCTAAAAGCTCACAGACTCAAACAATAACAAGGTATTGTGAGTCAAAAGCCACACCTTAAGCTTTTATAAAAAGGCAAGGGGCCTGGCTCCAAATAAATGAAGCTCAAAGGAGCTTTGCTTATAAATAAGCTCACACCCTTTATATTAGTAACACACAAGGGTCACTACTCCAATTAGGACCTTCCACTCGAAATTGAAGTTTCCAATAAGATTTTTAGTTGAATATAATACTAAAGTTGATAGCCCCAGTCAATCTCTTCTTGAGACAAAGTTTGGTGGGCTTGTTAACTCTTGCAATATTCTTTTACAAATAATTAATCATATATAACTGGGTGTTGAAAGGGCTATAGGGTGAAGACCCTCCTCTTTTAAGGTAAAATAATCCCTCAGGGGACTCAAGAAATGATGAGGGGAGTGCTAGTCTCTCCCTGATTTTGTCCTCAATGGCTCAGAACTGTTAGATTACATAGTTGCTATGAGCAGTTCATTGACTGGTATGTGCCACCCACATCATAGAATGCTGGGATAATTACACCTCTTCCGGGGTGATCAGCCAAATAGCTATGAATCAACAGCTCCTTACTCAACAGCGCACTTAGCTCAATTGGTAAGAGCATCACTCATATAAAGAGAGAGTCTGAGGTTGTGGGTTCGAATCCCACAGTGTTCATTTGTTTTCATATGACTTCTGACAAGAACCCCATCACATCCTGCCCAATGAGAAATAGGGTAGTTGTACTCATTGGGGGGAATTTCAATGTAAAGGGTCCTATTTACATACTCCAAAATTTATATACTCTACAACTTAGCTCAGGGTCCTCTGAGTGGAAGCTCTCAAGGCTCAGGATAGTTTATCAAATTATAATCACATCCCCAAGGGGGATAATATTAAGATTATGTGATTGTTTTATACAGAGTGGAGAGTATAGATTAAATTAATTACTGTAGCTTGTCCCCAAAGGAAGTTAACTTATTGGAAAGTGATATATCAATAGTTGTGACACATCTGAGTCCTCATAACTCAATTTAAATTTATATTTTATCCCCATCTTGATAATATATATTATCAAGTTTTTAATTCTATAATCAATACTCATAAAAACATACTTATAAAATATTATCAAATATTATCAAAATTTATTGTATAATTGTGAACTTCTTAATCAATTTTCATTCTTGGCTCTATTTTGGGTTGAACCAGTGACCTTGATTTCAGGAAATGGAGGTTGAGGCTAGTACTTAACCACTATACCAGCAAGGCATATGAGTTTTGCAGACATTTGGACAAGTCTCATTGTCTTGTGGCTGAGATATGGGATAAGTATGTATATAGTTAAGTTTTAATAACAAAAATTCCTCTAGAATATTTAAAAATTTAATCTCCTTCAAGTTTAAGTCTGATCCTTTGCCAGCTCTTAAATTAGATCCACTTTGGAAAAAATTTGAGACCAAGGATTCCAAATCTTGGATAAAAAATCTTCAGAGAAATTTAGAGCTTGCTAATGAGGTTTTTTTTCCTCCAAGAAAATGCAACAGAACCATCAAACCCATAATACTTGAATAATATTTAATTTTTTTAAGAATATTTCTTCTTTCACCAGGTGAAAAATGGAGGCACATTCTAGCGTGTGCCACCCTGTAAAAATTTTTGAACTGGGTTAAAACTGGGTTTTAAATCTGTCCTGATTCAGGCAATCTATTCAAATAACTCCCAAATACCCACACAACAACTTCTGTTGAAATACTCTGTAACCAATTTTCAATCAAATATTATTCATGCTTGAAAGGAGGTTCAATTTTAACTCAAGTTTTCTTTAAAATTGCTAATATATTTTGGTTATATATGGTCCAAAAATCACTTTGATATAGGTTATACCAATATTTTTAATTTTTTTCATTCTTGGAAATTTATTATAAACTTTGAATTATTTTCTCAAAAACATTCAAAGTTGAATAGATAAATCAATCTTGGTAGAATTCAACTGCTGTTAATCTGTACCTTGAAATTTGGAAAACAACCCCAGTCAAGCTGGTTCCTTATTGATTTCAAAAAAAAAAAAATTCTATCCTCTTTTCAAGCCTGTTCTTTTAACTAACATACTCACAAGGCAAGCCCTGTATATGCATCAAGCTTTGATAAAACCCCCAGTATTGCAAGAATATATACTGAATGCTTCAAGCTTTGAAAGATTTTCTCATAAGCTTATTATTTGTAAATAAATTGATACTGAGAGTGTAATTTGCTATTTTATTCATACTAAAAAAATATTCCTCAACTTTTATAAATTTTTAAGGGCCTTTTTACCCATGTTTTTGGTTAAAAGTGAATGGAACCATCACTCTTGTTTCTGATTTTCTGTCATTTTCAGGACTTTAAATATTTAATTTCTGACAAAACAATAAACAAACTTCATTATTTAACTAAAGAATAAACACATTTTTGTAGCTTAACTTTGTCAAGAAGCACAATTTTTTCAAATTTTTTTTTTTTTAAAAAAAAAAAAAAAATGGTTACTCTTGTGGGCTTATTGTGCAAAGCTGAATCATTAGCTTCAAAAACCCCAAAACAGGAGTGGAGTTGAATAATCCATGATTCAGTAAGATAAAACCAACCTATAATGTCTTTCCCATTTTTTTTCCCCTTGCTGATATTCCATTTTGGTGATACCATTGTAGAAAATCAATTTATTAGGATATTTTGAAAGGTTTTATTATGTACCTGCCCTCCTGTTCTCCCCGCAGCTTTCTTTGTTTGGTGTATTTTCATGATTGGGTTTAATCTGCTGTTGTTTTTTTTTTCATTTACTCCATGGCATCTGCTTTTTCCCAAATATGTTTTAAAATATCTTTGACAGGGTTTTTTTAGACTACAGTATTGCTAAATTTTTCAAATATCATTTTTAACCATTCAACTGTTCAAATTTTCTGGAAGCTACCCTTCAAAGACCCTTGGTCAATTTCTTTCCAAATGATGAATGTATGAGTGAAATTTGGTTGGCTTAGTATGCACCAATGAGTTTTCTTTTAATGTCTCTCAATTTTTTTTAGCAGTTAGATATAATTCAGACAAAAAAAAGTATTTATGAGTGAAATTTGGTTGGCTTAGTATGCACCAATGAATTTTCTTTTAATGTCTCTCAATTTTTTTTTGCAGGTAGATATAATTCAGACAAAAAAAATGCAGTTTTTCTCTTGGAAAAGGGGGACACAGATTCAAGTTATTTAAAATTTTGGCAATTGAGTTGCAGCCCCTTCAAGATATAATTACAAACCAGGCTGAATGGATTTATCCATGTTGAAAATATGGGATTTGGTTTTTAATTGTCTGTTTAAAGGATGTCCAATATGAATTAATTTCAGAAGTGATCCAAAATTTAGACAGAAATGTCCCCCAGACCTTTGGTCAAAGGTCTGGGGGACACTCTATGCATTTAGGATTGAAAAAAAAATGGCATCCATATACAAGGTGTCCTTGTGCATGGTTCCAAAAACTTCTTCCAAATGAGACTTCAATTCTTTTTCTGAAAACAAATCCTACTGCAGTTCAATCAAAATTATTTGGAAAGACTGTGGCAGTCATCAAACCAAAAAATATCCCAAAGAATTTAATATTGAAAGATCCCCCAGCTGAAAATTGTTTGGGATGTGGTATTCCAAACAAACTCAAGTTGTTTTAAAACCTTAACCATTCATTGGTGTTCAATTTTTTCAAGCTAAAATTTGACCTTGATCCGGTTTGGTCAATTCATTCAAAAAAACAAAGTTCTAAATATCCTCCTCATTTTCAATCAGAATTTATAATTACTAAGATTTTTCCTGTCCAATAAAAACTCTAAATAAATTCAATTTTCTTGTTTTGGGATGAAATCTTAGTCAAACATTTTTGTTGTTTGTTTTGGTTCAAGCTTGTGCCCTGCTGTGAATATTATTTTATTTTATGAATCCTTGGCACACACAAACCTGGATTTGAAGAGCTCAATGGATGATTTTATACATTTTTTTAGGAAAAAAAAAAAAAAAATCTGGAAGACAAAAAGAAAAATAGAAAAGATCAGATAGGCCTGTGATGAAACTCAAAGTGGATGAAGGTTTTAAAAGCATTGAAAAATAATTCCACTGGTTTAGAGTCAGTTTGAATTTTTTTTAGTATTCTGTTGGATTGTTCCTGTCAAAAATCTTGAAGCTTGGTAAAATTTTTCATAAGTGATCAATTTAAAATTAATTTCTGAAAGTTTTCAGCTGGAAGATATTCTTGATAAATGATAGGTTCCATGAATAATTTTTGAATTAAAAAATTTCAAATTCATCATCTTACTTTCTCAATTAAAGCATTCCATTGATGCCCAAATCCAGTCTCTTTAATTCTAAAATCAAGTGCTTGGTAAGTAAATCTAAAGAATAGGATAAATTGAAAAACCAGTTAAATTGTTTTGGCATGATTGAAGAAATTGAAGTCCCGGTTATGGGCACAACCAAAATGCTCAGTTTTTCATAATTCTGTTTCATGTCTTATCATCTGCCTTGTAAATAGTTTTAATTTAATTGCCTTGAGATTTGAAGGCAATGTCCTTTGTTAAACCTGGGATTCATGTGCATGGTAACAGAATTAGAACTGAATTTTGCTGTTGGTTGGAAAAGAGTTACATTTTTTTTTATTTTGGAGATATGGTTTTCTTAACCTCAAGTTACAGAAGAGGTATTTCATTCAGTAACACCAAAATTAAAGGCAGGCACATTCTAGCATGTGCCTCCTTTTTTCCCCTGGTTTTTGTATGTATCAAAATATGACAAAAAAATTGTTGAATTATATGGTTGGTAATCCTGAGTCTGTGTCCTATTAATCCTTTTCTAAAACCAGAAATTGTTGAAATGAGACCTTGAATTATCAGAAGAATGATAATTTGAAAACCAGAAAACTGAACAGATTGGTTAGACAAGCAATCAAGATAAAACAACCTAATTGAAGAGATCCATACCCAAGCTGATATAAATGAGAGGACTCTGATAGGACACAGTTTGAGAGAAGAAATCTAGGAGACATCCACCATACACACACAAGCTAAGAAATTATAAATGAATTGAAGAGAAAGGACACAGAAATGAAACAGGTTAGAAAAAAAGTTGAGCTACAGAGAATGCAGCTGGTCATTGCACTGAATTATAATAGGTTGTCAACAATGGCCAAGACCTTCTGATTGGTTTTGTCCTTGTTGCTTTTCTATTGATGAAAGGTCTTGAGAAAACGCCTGATGAAGATATGAAGAAGTTCCAGCAAGGATAGAGAGAGAATTGATTTGATCTGAGTGTGAGTATTTAAGTGGATTGTTCAGACCAAACTGAATATGCAAGTGTGCCATAATAACGTTGCATGCGCAAACTGACAGGTTGGATTTTGTGGTTGAGATAAAAGGAAATGAAACAAAAAATAAAAGAAAGAATCAAAAGACAGAAAGGAATAATAAGAAACATTAAACTGTCATATTCCAACACCTAAGAAACATGAAAATGTGATATTTAAACAGAAATGACTTGGTTTGGTCTATGTACATTGATAAGAGAGAAAAAATAGAGTACAATTGAAAGATAAAAAAAATGGAGATCAATATTGAGACAAGGTCTTCATTTCAAGGCAGAGAAGATGACTCTGACCAGATGTTCTGGGGGAGTCTTGAGGTTCTTTTGATCCATCTGGTCTCTTGAATTTGGACTGGTCTCTCTGGCTCAGACATTCAACTTGGTATTTCTGGGTCTAGGTCTGTTCTGTGGAATGATAGGTTGGATATTGATCTGAAGATGGATGAATTGGACAGACTTACCCATTTTCCCTGGCTTGCTGGTTGATAGCTTGAAAGAGGCAGAGGCCTTGGTCAATTTTTAGCTTGATGATTATTGGAGATTGACCAGTTAATTGGTTGATGGCTTGAGTAAATGGAGGCTGATCTGGTTCAGGATCAAGGCCAATCATTTGTTTGTTGGATTCTTGATCCTTGTTCATTCAATTGATTGGTCTTGAGTGGCTGGTTGGTTGTGATCTGGTAGTCTAGGTGGTGATTTGAGGAGATGAGTGTGGATTGAGTTGAGGGAAATTCCAGGTGTAGTTGTGCAGAAATTTGGGCTTGCACAACCACAGGAGTTATCCCAATTGGGAAAACTCCCAGAATTGGTGTGTTTGATTGTAGCTGTGGCACATTTTCCCAAATACTAATTTTAAGTTTCATCCTTGGATGCTTTTCCAAAGTTGTGTAAAAAAAAAAAATAAGAAAAAATAAAAATAAGAAAAATAAGAAAAATTGATAGAAAAACTTGAGTTCCAGATATGAAAAAAGAAGAGAAAATAATAAATAAAAAAAACCATTGAAATGGAAGAGTTATTTCAAAGTGCTTTTAGGTTGGATTCAATGTGTGGAGGCCAAGAAAATGCCCAAAAAAAGATCCCCCCCCCAAAAAAAAAAAAGAAAGAAAGAAAGAAAAACATTAGAAAGCTCTTTGACTGATTGTTTAAAAACCTCTCAGAGCTGAAATAACCCCCCCCCCCCCCTCAAAAAAAAAAAAAAAAAAAAAAAAAAAAAAACATTGATGAAAAAGGCAAAGAAAAGGAACCAAAAGGTGCCATGAGGAGAAATCTAAGGTTTTTTTATATTATTATTATTATTCTTTTTTTTTTTGATCCTTTGAATGATTCTTTTCTTCTTCTTCTTCTTCCTAAGGTAAGGTGTTGTTCTCTAATCCTTCCAAGATAACCTCACGTTCTTTTACTCTTCTTCTTCTTCTTTTTTTTTTTTTTTTTTTTTTTGATGGGTTTGAGATGCCTAGCTAGCTATGTACAGGTTTGCAGGTTCCAAATTTTTCTACAAACATATATATATATATATATATAGTGTGTAAAGCGCATCTGGGTGCCTGTCCAAGTTTGACTTGGCATGCGCCTAGCGGGACTTGGATTGGCACCCAGGGAGCTTGATTAGGTTGGGCTTGCAGGGGTTAAATCTTGGCACCTAATCAGCCTCCCTTTGAGGCCAATCAAAGCTGGTTGCACCAAAATTGACCAGCCTCCCTCCCCCTCCCTGACTTTGAGCCTTTTTTTTTTTTTTTCAAGTATGATCATCCAATTGGTGGGTCAATGCGACCAGCTTTGATTGGTGCCAAGATAAACTTGGCCAGGTGCCAGACCAATTTGGCCAGGCGCCAAGTCAACCTTGGCAAGGTGCCAAGAAGGCTTTGCCAGGCGCCAAGTTGACTTTGCTAAGTGCCATGCACGCTTTAGCAAATTTTGGAATAACTTGGCTCAGTGCCCAAACGCACTTTACAGACCATATATCATTTCTAGTGAAACATTCATCAAATAACAGGAGTTCTGGGCGTACTGGGTAGGTGGTACTTAAGTCATGCAGGCCTAAGAAGGATCCACCATCAAAGAGCTTTGCACCCATGAGAAAAATGTGATGCCGCTACTTTTCTTTTTTTTTTTCTTTTCTTCTCATGTTTTCAAAAAAAAAAAAAAAAAAAAAAAAAAAAAAACATCATCATCATCATCAGTACATCCATGACCTTCATCCAGGTCTCCAGTCCCTCTCCTCCTCCCTCCTCTACTTCATCATACGTGCTCCTACATCCATCCATCCTCCTCTTTCTCCCTTACAAATCAATATCATCTCTCACCTCCGCCTCTCAATCATCATCATCCATGATAAACACGATCCAGCTCACAAGGTCTCTTGCTCATCACATACATATGTATGTACATACAGTACATACCTTCATCAAGCCAACTCGAGACCTAACTCACCATCCCATGGTATCAACCAGAGCCAGCCAGAAAACAAGAATTCGGGGTGTGATCGATTAGAATGATGATGACCGATGGATGAGTTTTGCTTTGATTGGTCGATCGATTGGAGTGACATAACAAGTCATCCAAGGATTCCAACCAACAACCCCCTAACAAAATCAATATATGAGATAAGAAGCAAGCGAGATGAGTTCTTTTGAAAAGGAGATCCCCTACCCCCCTCCCCACCCCAAAAGAAAAAGAAAAAAAAAAAAAAAGAAAAAAAACATATATATATATATATATATATATGAGAAGAAGAAAGAAATGAATCACGAAGATGAGGATGATGAGGAAGAAGAGTATTGAAGCAGGAGAAACTTTGTAAACTTAAAAAAGTCAGTCTTTCCAGGAGTACTCACTCATCTACCCCGATTCTCGAATCTCCTCACGATCCAACCCACCAGGCCCGGCGGGCCGGGGCCCAGACAAACAACCCAACCCACAAAACAAACGGTACCCGAAGGCTTCACGAAGGAGAGCGATGATCGAGAGGGGGTCGTCGACTCGACCGGAGCCGACGATCAGAGACCAGAGAGAGAGAGAGAGAGAGAGAGAGAGAGAGAGAGAGAGAGGGGGGGGGGGGAGAGAATGGGGATGGATGATCGGGGATCGAACCGACGATAGGATTCAGAGAACGAGGATCTGATCAAGATATGTAATAATAATAATTCAAGTTACCGTCATCGAATGATAACCACATAACTAAATCCAAAACAAAAAACAAAAAACCAACGAAAAAATGGAGAGAGAGGGACGAAAAAGAGAGAAAAGAAACGACCATTTCGAGCCCATAAGAAGATACCTCGATCACCGTGAGTAAGGAGAGAAAGAAAAAAAAAAAAACTCACTTAGTGAGGGTCACCAACAAATAAGGGAGGGGTGGGAGGGGCCCTCTGGGTAGGCAGAGTAAACCGAGAGGGCACGGGGTGAAAAATGGTGGAGTGTCTAAGGGATCGATTCGAAGCAAGTGCAAGGGGAGAGTTAAGGATTGAGGATCCAGGTCGATGGACTCGACAAGATGATTATCAAGATGATCAAAGACTATATACACATAAATAACGAATAAATAAACCCTGAGATCATGGTTTATCATCATCGAAACCAAGCAAAACGAATACGAATACGAATACGAAAAAAAAAAATCAAAGAGAAGAAAAGTCGCGGGAGGGAGAGTGAGAGAGAGAGGGGGGGGGGGAGTGACATCCAGCTGGAAAGGGCAAAGGATAAGACAAAACGAAAACAGCAGGCAAAGAGATGAACAGAGAGAGAGAGAGAGAGAGAGAGAGAGAGAGAGAGAGAGAGAGAGAGATAAAAGAGAGAGAGAGAGAGAGAGAGCGGGATGAAAAGGAGCAATAGAATAAGGGGAATTGGATAGATAGATGTGTTAGTACACAAGATATAAGATATATAAAGTTAGCGCCTTCTCGGGCCTACTACCTCATGCTCATTATCCGAGGTAGTTCTTCTTCGTCGACGAGTCCCTCCCTGTCTCTTGGCTAACCCTTGGCTTTTTTGATCGTTGTCTGTAAAAAGAACAAGGGGACGAATGAGAAAGATGTGGACTCTTGTTCTTCAAATGGAAAGAAGGAAACAATCAAACAAATCGACGAACATCATAACTTCGGATCAATTGTTCTTGACCTTCTTCGGTTTGAGAGAATGCGAATCCACGGTTTCGTCTTAGTCTCTGTACGGCTCGAACTTTTTTGATTGCCTATCATAATGATAACGATATATACGTAAGGGTAAGGCAAGAAAAACAAACGCCACATGTCAAGACAAAAACAAAACAAAACACGAGGACCTCTTCATATCTCGCTCTTCCCTATACAAATTAGGGCTAATAAGAAGATTGATCGCATCATTGGCTCACCTTTTGAAATTGTTCCATCCTAGGGCGATAGTCCGGCAGGTTAAACTTTTGGATCTCTTGAACGATATGATAAGCCTCGGGTCTGAACAGTCTCTTATACCTAATAAACGGGAGCATCCACCGTATCGTCATCAAGAGAGATTAGAGGCACAAGGTGATGATGACAACCATAGAGAAAATAAAGAGTCATGATCGATCGACGAACCCTTTCCATGCCAAATCTCGAGCGAGGCATCCAACCGGAATGAGTAAGAGACAAAAGTAGAAGACCGAACTCGAAAACATCTTAGGCATTAATCCAAAGTACTCTTTACTGATCCCGGCATGAGGAGCGAGCGTCGCGTAGGTCGGTAGGATGAAGAGCGTCAATCCGAACGAGCCCGGGATCGCTAGCAATGTCCATTTCGTCCACAAACTATAATCATCATTTCACACACGCATTTTTTACATTTCGAAAATCGTTTTGTTTTTTTCGAGATTAGCAATCACAACGCTACATCTAATTCAATCTTTCCCCGCCTTATTTTCAATCTTCATCTTGAAAAAAAAAGTAACGGATGGGCCAGGATAAAGTATAAGGTGGATGGGTAAAAACTGACTCAGATATAATGGCCGCCTTCCCGAGAACGGTGAGCAGGGTGACCAAGTAAGTCGTCGTCCCCCAAACCCATTGACCCGAGATCCAACCTTGATGCAAGATCAAATCGTCCTTGAAGGCGAGTGCTGTGACGATGAAGATGAACTAAAGCCCACGCGGTATCCAGAAAAAAAAAGGGCGGGGGGGGTGATTGGTTCGGGCCAGAAAACTTTCGAAGACAAATTATCGATCGACTGGGGAAACAGATGACGTACGACCGAATGATAAACTGCGGTAGCGACCCATTCCCAGAATATCCGTCTCGTGAACTGAAAGCCAAAGCGCAAACGGGAAAATAGAGGTACATCAGATTCCTTGGCGATGGGGCGGGAAATGAGGCACGAGATAGAGGTGAGAAGATGGTTTAAACTGCTAACGAATATATTCCGCTGCCCTAAGGTATAGAGTTCCGGGTATCGATCGAGCATCCTGGCACTGACAAATTGATCAAGAACACCGAGAACAAAGGGTGGCATGACTTTTTACGACGTATATAATGATAAGAGAGAAATAAAATTAGCCATCATCTCATGGAATTTGAAGTCCGAAGAAAAAAAAAAGAAAAAAAAAAATGATACTCCGGCGGACCAGTAAAGAAGACGTTGTAGAACGTCAACGTCCACGATTCAAATAGAACTTGTCCAGAAAATCCGTTGACAAAGGAGAACTTTTGAGAACAGTTTAAGAGAAGATGTTAACATCTTGACGTCAATGACTACAACTGAATAACCCACTTTAAGGGGGGAGAGAGACCAGCAAGAGAAATGACGATGACTCACGTAGAAGCCGATTAAATAGAGAGTAATATTCTGATGATCATTCACGATGCCAAATCAATAGACAAGTAGCCAAATGTGGCAAACCCGAGACAGAATAGGGTAGGTTGTGTGAGTAAGTAATGATCCAACAAAACAAATTAAGTCAAAGACGAGACGAACTTTATAGAACCTAAGGTCATTTTAAAACAGAAAACCCAAAAAGAATACGTAAGTACTCGGATGACGACAAGACTGAGACAGAGAGGGAGAGGAGGAAGGGGGGGAGGTGAGGAGCGATGGAGAATGAACTGACGAGTAAAGGATCAACTTGGTCAATCTGACATAACTCCAAGTACCATGGACGAGCAAAAGTTTCTTGAGGAATCTAAACTGGGAGATCGCAACGTCGGCCGACCTGGCGGCCTGCAGACCTTCGACACCCGAGATCCCGATCCCGACGTGAGCGGCTTGGATCATACTGACGTCGTTGGCTCCATCTCCGATCGCGAGCGTAATCGATCCCTTGATGTTTTTCTTCACCAGTTTCACGACTAGGGCCTTTTGTAAGGGTGACACTCGACCTGGGATTCATTAATTCCGATATTCGGGTTTTTGATCATGTTCAACAAGCGTTTACGAACGCCAAGGATAATAGTCTACTCGTGAGTAGAATTGTGATCGATGAGGAGAGAGGATCGAGGATCGACTTACAGCAAACTACCGCTTTGCATAGGACCGCTAGATCCAAGAAGGATTTCGAGATGGATTTATCGAGGGCAAACCCAAGACTTTTTCCATCTGAACAAGCCATGCAAAGAGACGATGAGTAAGATTCCGAGTCAAAGTAGGACTCGAATCGAGCGGTCAGAAAGTAGTGGTACCCAACCCACCAATGATCAGCGCCAAATCTTCCGAATCGCTCGGATTCTTGTGGGAACTCCTGAGAGCCAGTAATCGTTTCTGAATAAATTCAGACGTCGCATCCGGTGTCTCCTCGTTGACGATCACCAAGCTCATCGATTCGGAGATCAATCGACAACTGAGTCCAATGTTAATCGCCGTCTCCTGTCGATCTCCGGTGAGGACCCAAACTTTAATCCCAGCTTGTTGTAAGGTGTAGATCGTATCGGGTACTCCCTCCTGTAATTTATCCTCGATCGCCGTCGCGCCGAGTAGGAACAAGTTCTTCTCGATCAATTCGGCCGCCTTATCGATCTCTTCGCCCCTACCATTGACCGTCGCGGCCGCCTTCTCGTAGATTAACGCCCAGGGTTCGTATTCCTCAGCCGGTATTTCCCTCATGGCTATACATAGGGTCCGTAAGCCTTCGGTTGCATAATCTTCCAGATGCCCCAAGGTGATGTCCTTGTACGGCTGATGGGAGGCACATCGCTCCAAAATCACGGTATCGGCACCTTTACAGTATAGTTTGATCTTTCCATCCGGTCCTTTGACGATCGACGACATGCGCTTACGAGTACTGTTGAATTCGAGAATGTTGAGGACTTGGTACTCCTCGGGAATTCCATTGGCTTGGATCATGATTGACTGAGGCTTTCGAACCTAGCCATCGGAACAAATGATAAGGTGGGAAGTGGGACGGACGAGGGTAAGAGGAGTGGAAAGGCTTGATTAGAATCATATCAAACGAGTTCAAGATCGAGTGGGATTTTACTTGAAACTTGTAGTTTAATACTTCCGCACCGGCCACCAATGCAGCTTCGTCGGGACTGCTGGCTTGATAGACGATCTTTCCATCCTTCTCCTCGGGGATGACGGTATGACAAGTCGCCAGTAGGGTTAAGAATTCGACGGTGACTTTAGAGGACTCATTGTTCTTATGCAAGACTGCGCCCAGATCCGAGAAGGGGAAGATTTCACCCTTGCGATTCTCATCTACGATATCAGCATAAGCAACACCAGCGATCGAGCATTGTCTAAACTCCATGGCGTTCCGAGTCAATGTTCCAGTTTTATCCGAAAAGACGTAATCGATCTGGCCTAGTTCTTCGACTAATGATGAAGTTCTACAGAGTGCTGCGGTATCGGTAACCGAATAATACATATCCAAGTCGGAATTGATAAGAGCTGCTTGTTGATACTTGACGACCTCCATCGTGACGATCAATCTGACTCATCCGAGCAAGACCACAAAAAATCCGTACAGGCAGTCGAACAAAAAATAAAATAAAAAAAGATTCAGTGGGAATCAAATCAAACATGATCAAATCGTCCCCAAGATCAAGATCCGGTGGAGATCAACGGCTTACGAGATGGGGATCAAATTATTGTAGAGAATGATGAACGTTAGAATATCTTCGATGAACGCGGTCGTTTTACTGTGACCTGAGTCAGCTTGCATGATGTACCAGAACTGGTTACCTTGAGAGTACTACAGACACAGAGACAAGAGTGATCCAAAATAAAGTAAGAGGCAGACAAGGTCAGGATGAGTGAAAGGTTGATTTAGATCTTTGACGGTTCAAAGAAAAGAAAAAAAAAAAAACAAGCGATGGATCCACTGTAAGAGACTGACGGTTCGAATGAAGCTTCCAATCGATGAGCCGACAGATAGAACCAAGAGGATGATAAACAAGAATACGATTTGAACGTTGACCATCCTTTCGACGGCCGTCCTTTTGATCGGAGCAGCACTACGGATTCATAACATCAAGCTGACGTCAGATCGGAGCCGATCCCTTGATTGGATAGAATTCGATCATCGAGCCGATGAGAGAGGCAGGAAGACGTACGTAGCGTTGCGCATCAACTTGGTCTCGTGACCGGTGAAGACGACGAGACCGTACATCCAAGCAGTATTTCTCAACTGAGCACCCCTCAGGAGCATCTGATCGGGGGAGATGGGTATTTCCTTCTGAGCCATCGATGAGGTCGAGATCGTCATCGTGCCCTCGTAGGTATAGAGGGAGTTGTTAGGTTGTTCGGAGCGTAACTGACCTCGGACGCTCGAGGCGAGTTGAGGGGTGGTGAGGTGGGATGTGGCGAGATGAGCTTGTTTGATCTTGAGGTTCGTCTCACCATCCAAGTTACTCGTTTCGATGTAAGCCAATCCATCCGGTTCGGAGGAGCTGAGGAGGATCAAATCGGCGGGAAAGTGTTCGTCGGACTCTAATCTGACGAGATCACCGACCCGAATATCCTGCCAAGCTTTCTTAGTGAAGCTAGTACCGGTCAGGACGTTAGCCTGACGGGTGTTGAGTTCGGCGTCCGAGTTACCACGTTTGATATCTTCAGTCATCTCCTTGAAGGCGGCCACGAGTAAGACTAGGGAGAGGGGTGCGATGGTGGTATAGGGGTTGGTGGGGGAGACGTTTGGGATTTGTTGGATGCATGCGGTAAACAAGAAAAACAGATTGGCGTATTTGCTGAATTGTTCTGGTGATGATGATGATGATGATGATGATGATGATGATGATCATGATCATGATGGCGAGGCGATTGTGATCGTCGGTGGATTGGTTCGGAGGATGATGGGATCCATCGAGGGAGTTGGAGGGGATGGGCAAGGATGAGTGAAGGTGATGATTAGCAAGACTAGGGAAGGAGGAGGAGGAGGAGGAGGAGGAGGTAGACTGACCTAGTAGGAATTTGGGTAGGAAGGTGAGTACGTTATACTTTGTCGTACTGACGTGATTGTTCATGAACTTGAACTCGCGTTGGTTTCGGGTCGAGTCGTTGAGGTAGAGTAACCGTTCACCGGTGAGTCGTTTGGGTTGACGGCCGAAGAGTTCGTGAACGAGATCCTTGATAGATCTCGAGTTGGAGGATGTAGGCTTGAGTTTAGACTTGCCAGGATGAGAGCCGGGGGACTTGTTGGATTGATTATCGACGAGAGGGATGGAGCGAATACCTCGGAGGATATCTTGATCGTCATCATCCGGTTCGAGGACGTACTTGGAGCTGATCGACTCGCTTCGATTTCGACCGGCTGGGGTAGCGGCCGAGTTGGCCAAGGGGTTAATCTTGTAGGAGTGAGGTCGGACGGAGAAGGAGTTATCGGGGGAGGAGGAGATGAATGGGAGGGGGGAATGACCGGTGGAGAGAGGGCTCGAGGGGGAAGGATCGTCGAGGAGAGGGTCGTAGGTATTGGATCGATGGATGGGAGGGTGTGGATGGTTGTGATGGATGGTGGAGTCTTGCATGGTACCGAGAGGATTGCTGGGTAGACCACCACCGTAGCTAGCCGGGTTTTGATCCTGATCGAAGGTGGGGGAGAGGAGCGGGGGGGATGGCTGAGTGGGGGATCGATGAAGGTCGTCCTGATCGTCGAAGTAGTGCGCAGGTCGGGATTGAGGATGGTAGTGATCGGAGTAAGGGAGGTTGAGGTTGGGAGGATGATGGGATCGATGGTAGAGTGAAGGAGGATGGTTTGGCTGAGGATCTGAGGAGGAGGATGGGAGCAGGAGAGGGTTGATGAACTGGGATGAGGATGGATGATGGTGAGGATGAGGAGGGGATGGTGAGGGTGAGGGTGATGATGAAGATGATGGTGATGATGATGATAGTAGTAGTGGTGGTGGTGGTGGTTGATGATGATACTGTAAGACGCCCGTCAGTTCGTCGTCCTCGGAATTCAAATCGAGATCTGGATGTTGCGTGAGAGAGTGATTTGGCATGATTGGGGGTTGAGTTGGGCTGGATGAAGATTACCTATTGAGTCAGTAGTCTACAGTTCATGATGGAGTAGATTCGAGTTGGAAGATGATGATAGCGAGACGAGCGGAGAGAGACTCAAGAGTGCTGATCCAGAGTGGCTGAGTGACTGGCCCCAGGGGGTCGAAGAGAAGGAGAGAGGGAAGGCGAGGGGAGAAAAGGCGAGGGGAGGGGAGGAGAAGGAAGGGGAGGGGAGGAGAAGGAAGGCGAGGGGAGAGGAGGAGAAGGAAGGAGAAGGAAGGCGAGGGCAAGGAAGGAAGGAAGGAAGGAAGGAAGCAGGCGGACTGAGAACTCGACTGGGGGCGGGACTGCGGACTCGAACCCCAGGAAGTCATCGAGTGCGAGCGGGGACCGGGGGATGCTACTCCCCGAGCCACACCGACACACCCACCCACACCCGAACGGAACGGCCACCTCACACTCAAACTCAATCCAAAACTCACCCTCTCACCCGCCACATGCATATCCTTCATTCACCCATCCATCGATCAACAGCCGCCCTCCAACTTGGAAGCCCTCTATCAACTAGCCCTTCCTTGGACCCCCCCCCCCTGCGATCAGCGCATCGACCGACCATGATGAACAACTCTCCAGTTGGTAGTCACCCAAATCCATAACCTCTCTTCGGTTCCAGAATGCTTCAGAACGCTTGGGTTCCACTCATACAATCGGGATCGGTAGCATTTTCCTATGGCTTTTATAGATATATGCGAGAGATCGGTTTTGGATTTATTGAGTTTTCTATCATCATTCTTGTACTCAATCATACTTTTTATTGAACCATTGGATCACATTTGAATTTTTGGCCTGGTTGAGTAGGTCTTGTTAGCACTGTTCCCTTGTTTTTTTCCTCCGTTTTTTTTTTTTTTTACTAAAAAAGAAAGGAAAAAACATTTGGTACACTGGTATTTAATATTCCATCTAATGAAAGCAATCCAACTTGTTGATCATTCTTCTAATTACCTGCACTCAGATTTAAAATCCTTGAAAAAAATAACCTGATGATTACTATTTTTTTTTTTTTTGTTGGGTGATGTTGAATTCACAACTGCCAGTTGTGTGGGAGTTGTGTAGGGCCCTACATGGCCCAATGGATGTGTGGGGGGCCCAGAAACGCATCCAAGACACACATGCAGGCAAAAACACACATCAAGACATGCCCAAGGGGTTGTCTCAAACACACACAACCCCTGGGGGGCTGTATACACCCCATACACGGCAGTTTTGAGCCATGTTTGGGGGTACGCACCCCCTTCAGTGTTTATTGTCTTTATTTTTGTTTTTATTGAACCAAAAAATCAATTTTTTTTTTGATCTTTTGGTTGATTTCTGTTTTTTTTTTTTTCTTTTTTGTATTTTTATTTAGTTTATTTTGGTTTATTTTATTTTTGCCCACCAGACTTGTAGCCGTGTGGCCACCACACGGTGAGGTGGTCTTTTATAGAAGTAAGTCAGAACTGGCTGCGCACTGCACACTCAGCAATGGGTGCGGCTTTGCTGCAGTAAGCCATGCTGCTGTCTCAGCAGCAGTCAGATTGGGCTCAGCATCTGGAGATGTGGGGTGGATTGGATTGGATTGGACGGATTGCGTGTTGCAAGACGCGCGGCTGTATATTGGATATCTGAAAAGGCCCATTGGGCGGATGCGCACATGCGCGGGGGGCTCCAAGTTGGGTGTGGCACAAGGGCCGGGTCATGAGAAGGACAAACCAGGTGGACGTAATGGCAGGCGGGCAATACAGATGGATATGGGATATGGGATGTGGATCATGGGATGGGGTTGGAAGGATAGATTTGGGCAAGGGTTCTGTACTTAGGGGTTGTATTTCATTATTCTTGTTTGCTTGCGGTTGTAACTAGGTTAGGGTTGAGGGGAAGGTTACTTAAACCACACCCTCAACCCGGATGTGGAGGATCAGATCATCATATTTCATTGGATCATCATAGGTTTTGGAAGGATCTTTACTCTCATTTCTCTATCTCTCAGTCAAAGGGTGAACGATTGCACTCAGGTTTTACAGATTCAAGGGATCAAAAAATTCCAAAATTGGGATCCATTAAAGGAGAATTCCTCTTCTGAATTCCACATCTGGGGGTCTGGCTGGGAAGTAACCTTTTGTTCCTTGTCTCTCAAAACTAACAAGCGCAATGTCCCAGTACCTTCCATCAACCATCTCAGGGTTGGCTAACATGACCCCCACTCCTCTTCCTCTGGCTTCTTGGAAGCAACCCTCATTGGGGGGGGATATGGTGTCCCTCACTTCAATGATGGTGCAGATCAAAAGCCTGTTTGCATCAGGCCACGGGACTACCCGCACATTTACTTCAACACTGAGGATGTTGAGCAATTCGTTGCGCAATACAAAGGAATTGCCAACGCAGAAGGTGTGACGGGTTTGGATAAGGCTTGTCTTGTTATCCTTTTCATCACAGAAAAAGAGAAGCTTTGGGATGTGGAAGAGATGGAAGGATATGAGGAACTCAATTGGCTGAAACTGAAGGCAGAAATCTTGGCGTGGTGGGGAAGGCGCTGTCACGACTGCCCCTGGCATGCAAGGGGCTGAAGGCACAGGCACTACTACTCATAGAACTCAAGGATGTTTGATTGGATTTCAATGAAGGAGATGAAAGGAGGAGTACAAGTGATGAGAAGAGGAAGGATGAGAAGACCAGTCCAGGAGGTTATTGAAGAGAGAGTTGCTGAATCCTATAAGAGTAACACCAGGAAGGGGCAAGGTGATATGAGTTAAGCAGGCTGGGTGAAGGTTGTCTTGTGCTGAGATGACACCTACTGGCAGAGGGACTAACCAGTAAGAAGTAGTATACTAATTCCTTGGGGGGAATTATTTCAGGAGGGAAGGAGAGGCCAGTATATGTGAGAGCTGAGAAGGAGGCCTTGAGGGATGAGTGGCTGGTGTTGCAGGTTGGAGTTCCCATGGTATTACATGTTGACTGATTGGGCTGAAGGCTGCAGTTGACTAATTGGGTGATGGGCCTATCCAGGAAGGTTTGACATGTACTGATCTGGAGTCCTGGGAGTATGGGCTGAACAGACAGTGGAGAGTATGTACTATGTATATACTAAGTGTAGTATGTACTAACTCATATACCAATTGGGTTGAGGAGTGATGAAGGTTGTACCAAGCCATGGAGAGAGTGAGAGGTCCTGAGAAGGTTGGCTGAATCACATGACAGGTGAGGTGTACATGGACATAGAGCTTATACCATACAGGGAGAGGGTGAAGCTGGTGGAAGAGGATGGAGACTGCAAGAGATGCAGAGGTAGTACTATCTGGTGGAAGGTACAGGAGTAGTGAAGTTGGGTTTGATATGAGGGTGAGTTTGATGAAGAGATTGGATTGGTTTAGTTGAAGGAGTGTCAGAACTACGGTTATGACAGGCGCAAACCTTGGTTTTGGGAAAGCAACTTTGAGTGATCCGTGGCGGAAGCAAGCGCAAATGGTGGAGTCCGGACGCGGGTGCAATTGGGGGAGTATGTAGCAATGTTTGACCGGATCTATTGCTACCTGGCAAAGAAAAAGGTGATATTGGGGCAGACGGGTGCAATGAAGAGGGCGTTTTGGGGAGGACTTGGTCCCCAACTCCGCAGGCGGGTGCAGCAGCACTTGTATGACAACAACTTGGTAAAGAGGTTTTTGGATGGAAGTATTGCGCTTCTTCTGGACATCCTTATCATTTTTTGGGCAGTGGAAAGCAAGTTGGACTTGGAGGAACTGATGGAGGACACAGAGAGGTTGTTCCCAACGGGATCAAAGAATTCTGCTTCTCATCCTCTGGCAGCACCAACGCAAGCTCCGGTTGTAGGTCCCTCAAAAACAGAATGCGCTCCGGTAACACCACTGAAAACGGGCCCGGAGATTAGCAAGATGACTGAATTGATGAAGGATTTAGGGATCTTCCTGATTCAAATGTTTTCAGTGCCATGCAATCCACCTCCTCACTTTGGGGGACTGCTTCCACCATTGAATCTGCCCGTGTTGCGGTTATGCAATTACTACGGGGACACGGGGCATTGGCGGTTGGGGTGCAATGACATGACAAGGGACCTCAAGACGGGATTGGTTTGACCAGTGGGAATGGGATTCATGTTTCCAACGGGTGAATGGCTCTCCACTGAACCAGGGAATCTGACTGTCATGGAGCAAGTGTGCACACAAAGTCAGGATTTGGGATTAACTTCTCAAGCTTTGCTTGGGATTGTCACCACTCCCAGGGTATGGCAAATGCCTCACGTGGAGGCAGAAGTAAGGGTACTAGCAACAGAGGTGCCAGCGGCAGTGGAAAGGATGGATGTGGATGCCAAGGAATGGTTACTGCTGGCAGCTCCTAAGCTGATTGTGTGCGTTCCAGAAATGGATGGATGGCTGGTGAATCCGGTAGGGAAGAAGAAGGCGGTGGAGATTGTGCGCAGAGTGATGGGGAAAAAAACAACTATTCCCTTGACCTTGAAGGAGTTGGTAGCTGTGTTGCCATTGGTGGTGGATGAGATGGTTCAAGTGCTGAAGGATTACGGACACAATAGGATCCATCTGACAGTTCAACAGGTGAACTTGGCTTGGGATGACACGGAGCGTGAGCTTGCAGGGATGAAATTGGTTTCAACTCCTCTGGCTTACGTTCTGATGAAGATTGCTGGAAGGAAGGTGTGGGCCCTGGTGGATAGTGGTTTTATGGTGAATCTCCTTCCGTCTAGATTGGTTGATAAATTGGGGTTGGTTTGGCGGAAATGTGCAATGGGGCTTTGTGCACTTAACGGTGGGGCATGTTGCATGTGTTGGAATAGAATAAGAGACCTTTGGGAAAACCCGCCCAAGTTAGAGAATGAGGCGGAGCAACAAGGGGAATGACAATGGACTGAGGGGCAAGAGTCACCTTTGGGAAAAACCGCCTGAGTTAGAGAATGAGGCAGAGCAACAAGGGGAATGACAATGGACTGAGGGGCAAGAGTCACCTGATGGTGATGAGTGAGATAACCGGGAGAGTCAGAACATTGGATTACCGGTCAAGCATAAACATGAACAAGATTCAGACGGGATGAAAAACAGGCCTTTTGAATTGGAAGATTATGAAATTGACACCAGGCATTTACCTTTGGGAAAAACCACCCGAGTTAGATAATGAGGCGGAGCGACGAGGGGAATTACAATGGACTGAGGGGCAAGAGTCACCTGATGGTGATGAGTGAGATAACCAGGAGAGTCAGACAAGAAAAGAAAGAGAAAAGGGCACAGCAGATGGAGAACAACAGGAGAGCTATTTAAGTGTGGTGCGCTATGGTTCCTTATGCATGTGTGGCATTCACTATTCATTTCCCTTCTGCCTGGGTATTGGGCCGCTCTTGTGGGTCTGAATGGTCACAGAATGGATGGGGTTGTGGAGGAGAAAGAGGTTGAGGTTGCAAGGGTCTGTAAACCACTTTCTTTTCTATTGGTTGATTGCAGGGAGACTATTTTAGGAGGGCCATTCATGTTTGGGTTCCAAGCGCAAATGATGTTCCATCCCGGGGTGGGGATGGAAGCATTGATTGTGGAAGATTTGGTTGGAGGGCAATTTGAAACCAAAATCTGCAATCAAGGGTTGGGGAATTGGATGCAGGATTTGGCAAGAGGAGAGGAGGAGGACCCTGGCGCGGAGTTGGTTTTCAAGGGTGGGCTTGAGGTGGATTTTGGCTAGTTGGCCAAGGTTACTGCATGGGGCAAGCTGCGGTTTTGTGCAGGCGGTCAACTAGCAAGGAGCAGGTGGGAAGTAGGGAAGAAGCGCAGGATGCGCGGTTGCTGGAAGACTTACAGCTGGTTCAGATAGCAAGGGGGATGAAAACGTGGATCCTTCTTCCAAGGACAAGCCCATGCGCGCGCTTTGTGTCCGGCGGAGTAAACAACTGCAGACCACTGGGGACAGCAGCCAAGTTGGGGGGGACAATAGATGAATAGGGGATATGATTGAATTTGGTGAGGGGGTGCTCTAGGAGGTTCACAGCTGGAACAACTAGACACCCCAGAATATTTGTTTTCTTATTTCTCTCTGGATTGGCTTTTTGGGATTATTGCTGGCTAGGGTATGGTTTCTTTTAGGTACAGGCATGGCGCAAAGCTGGGTTGGCAAATGCAAGGACAAGCCCTGCATTCTGGAAACAAAAGCATGAACAATTTTTGACGGATGATTCAGGGAACTAGGAAAGCACATGGCGCAGAACAGATGTTGGTTGAAGAGCAAGGCGCAGGCTTGGAAATGGGTTGGTGCTTAAAAAAAAAAAAAAACTCTTTAAGTTTTCTTTGCTTATCTTATAGATGGAAGGTATGGATGGGTTTGGGCAGATACTTTTTCTCTTCCTCTCTCTCAAGGATGTGCGCCTGCGGCTGGTTTTCTTTGTGCTCTCTCTGTTCAGCAATGGGTACGTGGAACTGTGTGGCAGTTTGTCTGGGGTGGTCCAGGTACCTTTAGTGGATACTCTCAGTGGCACAGATTTTTCTCACTCTCAGCGGATACTCTCAGTGGCGCGGATCCTCCTCACCCTTGCAGATCACTCTCAAAGCGTGGATCTTGTGCATGTCTCTTATTTCTCTCAAGGTTCTCACAGGCCCAAAGGCTACTTAGGTTGGCGCAGAAAAAGTCATTTTTCTTTGCAAGATATGCGCCAGATAGATACAAGATGGAAGAAATAAGAAAAGGGGGGAAATCCGCCTACATCAGCTGAGTCCTCATCACTTCCTCCACGTCTGCGCAAGCCGCCGCAGCTGGGGTTTGGAAGGCTGCCAAAACTTTGTGTCATGCATTGGTGCTGTGCGCGTGGGGGACTGCTAGGAAACATTGGAGTAGCTTGTCCGTGTTATTCACCATTGTGTTGAACCTTGCCAGTGGAAGTGCGGGAATCAGGGGGATCTCCGGGATCTCAGGAGTGGCAGCCAGAGGAGTTGCAGCGGCCACAGGTTCCAGTGACAACTTGATCACCATGGGAGAAGGCGCGCGTGTGGGTTCTGGTGATGGACACAGTGGCAGAGGAGTTGGAGCTGGAGGAGCAGGTCTTGGGGGAGTGGGGGGAAGCAGTGGCGGCGGAGGAGGTGCAGGACATTTTGGGTAAAGTAGGGTGGATGGGGTTTTTCTTTTTTTCCTTGGTGTGATGTAGCAGTGCAAAGGGGTATGGTGGGATAACTATGGTATACTTGGGGGTAGGTTAGATAGTGGTGGATCTCTGGGGTCAGAACTCAAGTTGGGGGGGGATGTGGTGGTCTTTTATAGATACAAGTTGGAACTGGCTGCGCTCTACGCGCTCAGAAGTAGCGGAGGGCTCAGCAGAGGCAGCGCGCTCAGCAATGGGTGCGGCTTCACCGCACTAAGCCATGCTTCAGGCTCAGAAGCAGTCGGATTGGGCTCAGCATCTGGAGATGCGGGGGGGATTGGATTGGATCAGACGGCTTGCGCGGATGTATCTTGGATATCTGGAAAGGCGCATTGGGCGGATGCGGACATGCGCCGGGGGCTCTGAGTTGGGCGCAGCGCAAGGGTTGCTTCATAAGAAGGACAAACCGGGTGGACGTAATGGCAGGAGGGAAATATAGATGGATATGGGGTATGGGATGTGGATCATGGGATGGGGTTAGAAGGATAGATTTGGGCTAGGGTTCTGTACTTAGGGGTTGTATTTCATTATTCTTGTTTGCTTACAGTTTCACCTAGGTTAGGGTTGAAGGGAAGTTTACTTAAACCGCACCCTCAACCCAGATGTGGAGGATCAGATCATCATATGTCATTGGATCATCATAGGTTTTGGAAGGATCTTTACTCTCATTTCTCTATCTCTCAGTCAAAGGGTGAACAGTTGCACTCAGGGTTTACAGACGCAAGGGATCAATAACTCCAAAACTTTGGAACCATTAAAGGAGAAGTCCTTTTCTGAATTCCACAATGGCGGTCCGGTGCTGTGTGGAGTATAGCCCAACCCACTCAAATTGTGTGGGGTCTGCATGGCTCAGGTGTAGCCGTGTAACTCTGAATCAACAGGAAAAATCAGGCATCTCTGGATGACCAGTGACTTCACTTCAACATGATGGTTACCCCAATTGCTTCACAGTTTATAATCAATTTACAGAGAAAATAACCATGAAATCTATTTGTTTTCTGGTAGAGTTCCCAAAGATGGAAACATGGTTGATCCATGATTGCTTCTGAGTCTCCTCTTACATTATCCAAAAGTGACAAATGAATTCTTGTTTGATTCTTCCAATTTTTGACTGTGTTTCTAATTGATTTCTCCTGGACTTATCAAAGGTGTCTTTTGATTTTCCATTATTTTTCACCCAAGAGTCTCCTTGATTTCTCCCTGGTTTCTCTTTGAATTTCTTCAGATAAATGTTTGATTTTTTTGACATATGTATGATTTTCAAATGATTTAACCCCATTTGATCCCTTCCAAGTAAATATTTCTTCAAATAATCAACTTTTTTCCTCTTATTTGATTCATAAATTTTCAAATAAATCACCTAACATTTAATATGGTCCAGAAACCAGGTTTTTGCAATGTATCATTTAATATTGAAGTAAAAACAGGTGAGATTAACGTTTTCTTGTATAAGGATAATGGGAAAAGCTGGAATTATCTCCCATGACCATTTTGAAGAGTTTAAGAAAGTCTGCAAAGCCACGGAGAGATGAATGGGAAATGATGAGACTACAAAGAGCCAAAGGGGAAGATATAATAACTTTAAATTCAAATGGAAATATTCTGAAGAGGAGGAAGGGAAAATCTGGTTTAGTTGTGTGGTATGCCAACTTGTACAATCAAGCTGATCCTCCCAGGCTCATCAAATCCAGCCAATTATCTGAGGGATGTGATGAGTCTATGGATCAAAACCTTGAATAAGTCAATGAGAGCCTTGAAGGAGGTTGATCCAACGGTGAAAAAAATCTGAGGTTGATCTAGACCAAAAAGTTTGGGTTTGATGATCATCCTGTGGAACTAGTGATTAGTTTTGGTGGCTGTGTTTGAGTTCTTGTCATTATTTATTCTGGAGGTTCTTTCAAGATTAAGGGATCCAGATCCTTGAGGTCCAATTCCATATTGAAGAAAATGACCACTTGTTTAACAAAGAGCCTTGTAGTTGTTTTGGAACCATACTCCTGAGTGATGGGGATGCTGGAGCCTGGAGTGATCTCAATTTATTCAATTCCTCAATTTTCTTGATTTTTGGGGTCCTCATGATCCTGATCTTGGTCTCCTCTGAACTCAATAAGCTTGATAGCTGATAGGATTGAGCCGGCGCCGGAATTAGTGATTACAAGATTGGCAGCGGATAGGAGCCTGTTGATTGAGTATGAGAATTTGAAGGATCTGAATGGGAGATAGGAATCTTTTTTCTTACAGTCTGAGCAGGTCTTGAATTGGGTAAGGATGATTGATCAAGGGGCTGATCATGATCTTGAGAATCTGGTTTATGTTTATTGATTTTTCAGTCTAATCTCTGGGTCTTACCAGTTGATGGCTATCTGAGGATAGTTCACGGTTGATTGATGATCACCATTTATTAATGGATTGTAACTGATCAGACAAGATCAGGTTGGATAGCCGTTCAGGCCATTCTTGCAGTAGTCCTTCCCTATTGGATGGGCCATCTCAATCTTGCTCTTGAATCCATCCCCAACCTGATGCTGGTCTTGGTGCAGATGGTTGAAGTTTATTGGTTTTGATTGCATTCAAGTGATTGGTGTTGTGTTTGATTGTTAGGTCAACCAACCTCAACAATTTGTTGTCTCAATTGATTTGATTGTGACCAGGCTTGGTTTGGTGATCCTTCTAGCTCCTTTTATTGATTTCATTGGACTTGGTTGAATGGTAAAGATGAAATTAAGTGGTAAGTGTTTGAAATTAAATAGTATAGTCTATCAAGTGCATTTTGGCGCCTTGTAAACTTACGTGATTTTTTTGTAAAGCGCAATTGGCGCCAAAGAAATCAATATTGGCGCCTGGCCAACCAGTTTGGGAACCATTTCAATCGCAACTTGGCTTCCAGTCATGTTCCATTTGCGCCTTGTCAACCTGGTTTGGGCGCCAATCAAAGCTTGGCACAGCAGCCAATATTGTCCTTACTTTTAATGACAAAATTATATTTCAAACCTGTTTTTTTCAGTTTCATTTTTTTAATTTTCTTCACATTCAATATCCTTTTTTTAAAAAAATGCCACATACACAATTGTTTTTTTTTTAAAAAAAAAAAAACAAGAAAAAAAGAAATGGAAAAATAAAAAAGAACAAGAACTGATGCAAAAATATTCAGGCATCTGCCAACACACTTCCTGTAATAGGCTGCATTTCAAGACAGCATCTATACTATTTTTTAACATGAGAGAAGAAATTTTAATTTTTTCTTCATTTATTGCCTCTTGGATGCCAGACTTGACTTGCTCAAAAAGCTCAGCTTGAGTTTTGGGCTCTTTTCTTCTAAAATAAAATCTTATTGAATAGAACCTCACCAAATCTCATCCTTCACTTTCCAGACTCAATTCATGCCTTGAGGCCGCAAGGAACAGCTTGATTTGACCATTCATCATCTACCAAATTCCTCCCAACCATCTGCTGGTAGAAAATTTCATTGTGGTATCAACCAATTCAAATCAAACAATGGAGAACACAAACCAAATACAACCAAAAGGGACCTGCAAGATGATCATGATTGTATTGTTGATCACTCAAAACTGATTCCTAAAAAAACAAAAGATTTGACTCAATATTGGTCTCATGGGTGCCAATACAATTCCCCTACCATCCTTGGAGGCTCCAAAACCAAAATCAAAGGCAAAGTTGAAGTATCTCAAACGGAAGAAGGAGCAGAAGAGATCCACAAAACTTGGTTTGAATTGTGAGAACAGAAAAGAAACCAAGCAGGAAGTTGATTGATTGGATCCTCCTTCAACCCAGACCATTGAACAAAGACCATCTGAGTGGAGTTTTGACCAGCAATTGTTAGACCCTTCATCAAATCCTATCATCAGATCTGGATCATCAAAAACTTGTCAAGAAACAAGCCTCCTCACTGTCAAAGTACCCAAATTCCTTGAGGAATCCAAGCAATCCAAGCAACCCAAAAATATCAATGGCATCCTTAATTCCATCTCATGAAAGAAAAAAAAACACAAGAATCATTGGCCAACAATTGAATCATCAATGGAAATTGCAACAATACTGCCAATGAGCAAGGGGGGTGCGTCAAGCTTTGATGTGGGTCAATAAAAGCTTGAGTAGGCGCCAATATTTGACCCCCAGAAAACTACCCTATCAAGCACCCTGGGCACCTATGCAACCCCCAATTGGCTCATGACAATTGGGGCTTTTCCACGCGCCCAAATGCACTTGATAGAATGTATGTTAAAAGAATGTCACTAATCAACTTTTGGTGATTTGTGACCACTGTTGAATTCTTGATAAGAGGCTCTTAACTTGGTCATGATTGCTTTCCATCATGATGAAAAGCCCGAGTTAGGGTGCAATTGAGGTAATTTGTTGAATCTAGTGGGTTGCTAGTCTCAAATGAATCAATCAACTTATTTGATCCAACACCATCAATTTAATTGATTTGACGCCATTGGTCCAAAAAGACCAGAAACAGATAGGAGTTTGATAAACTAATCTTCAACCTTGTTGGTTGTAGCTTGATGATCCTGACAGTAGCTTGGCTGATGGAGGTTGATGAGATGATTGTGAGGGTGGCAATTGGATAATTGATGAGATGCTGATGCCTAGCCTCAAAGTGAATGGATGGGATGAGCTTAATTGTTGATGACAAGGCTCATCCCTATCTCACCCCCTTGCCAAAAGAGTCAAAGATCATATTCCAGGATGAGACTATTGAAGGTGGACCAATTGAAAGAAAGATTGTTTGCTCAGTTTGAACATAGGCTTTTAAACGTTTAAAAAATAAAGAGAGCTTGAGCTCTGATGAAACAAAAGGTGATGAGAAATGAATGAAAGGAGCTTTTAATTTTAAGCATAATGGATCTGAGGACATGAGGAAATGGGAACTCTGGTTGATTTTTTGGCTGAATGAATTATCAATTCCACTTTAGAGAAACAGTGTTTATATATACTAAATACATGATTGGCTAACATGTGGTTGAGTACAAAATGAATAAGGCAAAATCAACATAATCTATTCAAGTTAAATTGCAAGTGAAAGTTTATGACTAAACAATCTGGTAGCTATGACTAAACAGTCTGGTAATCACAAGGTAATAACAATACTATGCCACAGTCCAGTCATTTTATCAGTTTTTTTGGTACTTAAATAAAAACAATGATAAGAACCAAATCAATCCTTCAATGAAACTCTGAACTCCAGTGAAATTCACATATATGAAAACTCAAATTCCAACAATCAAAAGCTTCAAAAAGTTTTCCATCCGGTTCCAATTGTGAGTTAAATCAAGTGACATAAAGACTAAAAGCTTTTAAAGAAAGAATGGACCACATGCCATGATGAAAACAATTTTTGCACATGTGATGTTGAGCCCCACCCCTGCAGCTTTGATGGAGGCCAGTAGTGTTTGGGTTGAGGTACTTCTGGCAAAATATTCCAGGCTTTTGTTTTTCTCTGTAGCTGTCTTGGTGCCATCCAAGTCAAAGTAGTGGATCTTTCTAGGACTCAAAGCAATCTGAATTCCAAGAATTGATTTTTTTTTGAAAAACATGGTAAGCATCTTTGTGAAAATTGAAGCTTATCTTGAGGAAGTATTACAAACCAAGAAAACTTTTCCAACAAGAAAACACCTCCATCTTGCTTGGGCTATGCTTTTTCTCCAATTCATTCATGATCATGTGAAAATTGGGGTGAGATATCTAGAAAAAAACTTTAGTGAGAGTTGACCTAGTTGAGGTGTGTTCAAAATTGGGTGAGGTGTGTTGAAAAACACTTTAGTGAGAATTTAGCTAGGTGAGGTGTGTTGAAAAAGACTTGAGTGAGAGTGTAGCTAGGTGAGGTGTGTTCAAAATTGGATGAGGTGTGTTGAAAGATACTTTAGTGAGAGTGTAGCTAGGTGAGGTGTGTTGAAAAACACTTTGATGAGAGTGTAGCTAGGTGAGGTGTGTTGAAAAAAACTTTAGCAAGAGTGTAGCTAGGTGAGGTGTGCTCAAAATTGGGTGAAGTGTGTTGAAAAAAACATGAGTGAGAGTGTAGCTAGGTGAGGTGTGTTGAAAAACACTTTAGTGAGAGTGTAGCTAGGGGAGGTGTGTTCAAAATTGGGTGAGGTGTGTTGAAAAATACTTTAGTGAGAGTGTAGCTAGGTGAGGTGTGTTCAAAATTGGGTGAGGTTTGTTGAAAAACACTTTAGTGAGAGTGTAGCTAGGTGAGGTGTGTTGAAAAACACTCTAGTTAGAGTGTAGCTAGGTGAGATGTGTTGAAAAACACTTTAGTGAGAGTGTAGCTAGGTGAGGTGTGTTGAAAAACACTCCATGGTCCAGGGGTAGTTTGGCTTATGTAATCACCCTGGAGGCAAGGGGGTGAGTTTCCTGGACCACAGTTGGCTTACTGCCAGCTCAACTTCCTGTTCCTACCCTATTGTGTGGGTGGACCACACTTGGGTTCTGACAGTCCAAATTCTGGTTCCTGGCCTACTATGTGAGGCAGTCCACACATGGGTCTCTAGCAGTCCCATTTGCAGATCTGCTCACAACATGGGAGTGCTCTTCACTGGCCACAGTGAAACTACAACCACATAAGAGTGTAGTCCCTCCTGAGCTTACCCCTGGGTGAAATACATAATACACCTGAAGTTTGTAAAGTACTCCACCCCTGAAAAGGGATTTATTGGTATGGAATGAACCTAGCTCTTGAGTTACTAGTAAAACTATCCCCTTTGGGAGTCACAGCATGTTTCCTCCAATAGAATCCCCCTCTTCAATTTTGGGATTTTGATTTCACACCGTTCAAGAACAATTGCACAGTGCCTAGTGAACATTTGCGCCTATAAAGGTCAGATTGAGCAAATCAAAAAACTGCAACCAGTTTAGTGCTAGCTAAAACATGCAAAGAGATAGTTATATAAAGCTTCATGCTTGCAATACCCTACAACATGGCAAGAGCATCACACACCTTTGATGTCCTAATCTTGTAAAGCCTGCATTCTAAGGGAGTGAATCCAGTGTTTCATCACTTATCCTTTCCCAGGGGAGGATTGTCTGAGGGGGAGTTTATGCAGGGAGTTTATCCAGGATGGGCGCCCTGTATTGTTTTTCTGTTGAGGGTGTGGCCTGAATGTTGCGCAAGCACTTCATGGTTCACATCATTATCCCCTGGGATGATTAGAATAAAATACATTTACTCTGTATGATTTTGATGTCTGGTTGCCAGAAAATGGGTATTGACTCTGGCAGTTTTATGCCCCTGTAGAGCCAAATAAGCAAGGAATTGACACAGAAATTCACACTTGAACAGATTTCTTTTACTTTGCATTGTGGGGTGTTTTATGCTCTATGGGGGCATGACACTGCCTGTGATTCATGGTTTCCAGGAACTGGGAATAAACATCCATAAATTTAACTGGTTATACAGAGTGAAAGCATGGGGAAAAGAAGGGAAAAGAAGCAGGATAATGTGTCTTGTAGGTAGTCTGGTTTTGATAATCTCTACAGGGGCATAAAAACCAGACTATCTACAAGCCAAATTATGCTGCTTCTTTTTCCTTCTTTACCCCATGCTTGCACTCTGTGAAACCAGTTAAATTTATGGATTTTGATGCCCAGTTTCTGGAAACCAGGCATCACAGGCAGTGTTATGCCAAACCAGACATCAACCTTAGGGGTGTTTCATGCTCTACAGGGGTATACCACTGCCTGTGATGCCCAGTTTCCAGGAAGGGAAAAACGGGCATCACAGGCAGTGGTATACCCCTGTAGAGCATGAAAAACCCCAAAGGTTGATGCCTGGTTTCCCGAAACTGGGCATCACAGGCAGTGTTATGCCCCTGTAGAGCGTGAAACACCCCAAAGGTTGATGCCCAGTTTCCAGAAACCAAGAATCACCTTGGAGCCATGTTATGCCCCCATAGAGCGTGAAACACCCCAAAGTTTGATGCCCAATTTCCGGAAACCGGGCATCACAGGAAGTGGTAGACCCCTGTAGAGCATGAAAGACCCCAAAGGTTGATGCCCAGTTTCTGGAAACTGGGCATCAACCTTTGGGGTGTTTCAAGCTCTACAGGGGAATAACATGGCTCCAAGGTGATTCCCAGTTTCTGGAAACCGGGCATCAACCTTTGGGATGTTTCACGCTCTACGCGGGCATAACAATGCCTGTGATGCCTGGTTTCTGGAAACTGGGCATCAACCTTTGGGGTGTTTCATGCTCTACAGGGGCATAACATGGCTCCAAGGTGATGCCCGGTTTCCGGGAACAGGGCATTACAGGCAGTGTTAGGCTCCCATAGAGCATGAAAAACCCCAAAGGTTGATGCCCGGTTTTGGAAAGTACTCTAATAGAAATTTTTGCAGGCTTTTCAAGGACCTTTGATCAGTTCTTTCATCCCATGTTTCCATAGCAAATACATTTAAGATCACCCAGCACCATTATATAAAGAGCATATTTACCTGTTCTTTTTCCCCCTCACCATCCACTAAATCCTTCTTCACTACACTACTGTTTCATCCGCAGCTCCTACATCTTACTTTCCATTCTTATCATACTATTTTAAAATTATATATCTGATCATGGTTAATACTCAATCTTCTTGCAATTGCCTTGGGAATGATACTCCTTTGCCACTTGCATCAACAGAAAATACAACTTCCCAGGTAAATACCCAAACTTGACCTGATAGCTTGGAGCCTGCAGCAACCAATGCCCCCCTGCCCCTAGCTCAAACCTGCCAAAAAATCCTGCTTGGAAAAAAGTTGTTGGTGAAAAATAAAATTCAGCCAAACCACTCCCACCCCCTCCTCCATTCAAGAATGGTGGATTCCTCAACAATTAAGAAGTATCTCTCATATCATGCCAGGAATTCCTCTCCAGTAACAAACAAGAACTTCAACAATTGGAAAAAATTGCAAATGACAAAACAGCAACCTGCTCTATTTGTGATATTGCTTGTCAAGGAATCGAAGCCTGTGACAAATATGATGCCATTAAGTCATTCCCACTAAGCTTCACTCTTGACCCCTGTTGACCATTGTGTTTTTTATCAGTCATATCAAAGGGTGAAGAATTACCTGAAGAAGAAGAGGTCAAAATTGGTAGTGGCAACCTCCTCAAAAAGCAATCTGCCTCTCAATCATCCTCCAAAAGACCTGCCAAAAAACAGAATGTATTTTTTTGAGAAAGTGATGAGGAAGAAGATGAAATCAATATGTCTGCACCACCCAATACATAAAAACCAGATGATTTTGCTGCAGTCCCCAAGAATGAAACCAGTACCAATGTAGCTGGGGATACAATCTCAAATATTGGCTCCTGTTAACAAACACGTGCTCAATCAACTCAAAATCTCCATCTCTCTAAGAGCCTCCAAAACCCAGCTCCTGGTAAGGAAAATGTATTTATTTATTATTTATTGATTGATAGAAAAACTAATGTTTAAATTCTTTTCATTTCATTCAAGATGGGATTCCTTGTCTCAAAAAGTATCATTTGGAAGCTCAGCCAATTCTAAAATTATTCTCTACCCCCCTCAACCTTTCAGCATATGAGGTGGAAGTATCATCAAGGCATAGCATTTACCCCTTTTGGATATGCTAAGAATCAAAAAATCACCACAATTTTCTTTCCACTCAAGTTTCTCCACAAACACTAGTTTCTCCACCAGCACTTTCCCCAAAATCACCAAAAAAACAATAGGTATCCATTAGATAATAACTGTGCCAATGTGGACCAATCTCAAAATTATATCACTTCAATTTCACCTCCAGGTGGTTTCCCCATATTTGAAACTCAAGACTTTGTCCTATTACCCTGGATACAAAACCAAACCCATATCATCCTTCCAATGGTGATCACAGCCATCATGAATGTGCATCATCAAATTAGTACAGAGGCATCAAGGGTCCTGCTTTGTGCTTTCAATATTTAAAATGAAACCATAATTCAAAATCCTCTTCAAAAGCTTCAGCCCAATAACAGCTCAAAGATTCCCCTCAGAATTTTGACTATCTTCAAGCATCTAAATCTGGATTCTTCACTGGAGATATATTTCTGTTGTCCAGAGTACTTCTACTTTGATGACCAAGAAAAAAATTTCACAGACCCTAATATCAAATGCACACAAAATTTCAAAAGATTTGACTGGGTTCCACCTTGCTCATCCACCTTGGGATCTATGAAGACTTCCATTAACTCCATGCGTAGCAGAAAACATTTACAAGAATCAAAATTCTCTGTAAGCAAAAATTCCATTTACCAACCATTTCAACAATTAATGGAAAGATTTTGGAAACCTCCAGGTATTGAGGAAGAACTTTTCAAACATCTCCAAAACAAACCCTCTGAGATAATGAAAGATACCTGGGAGGGGATTTTTTGGAAAAGATTCAAAGGCCCAAATGAAACTTCCACTTTTTTTTCAAAGCCTGGGAACTTGTAATTCACCCTATATGTTGACTGGCTTAATTCTTTTGGCAATTCTAGTTGTCATGCCTCTCTTGGAACCTTTGCCATGGTATGACTGAATCTTCCAACAGAAATACATCTGAAAGCAGAAAAAATTTATCTTGTAGGAATCATAACTGGCCCCAAGGATCCTAATTGTCCTCAACTGAATAATATACTCAACCTCCTAGTCAGAGAACTTCACAAACTTTTGAATGGTTTAAAATTCTCCAAGACCTATGATAATCCTTCAGGAGTTACCATCAGAGGTGCTATACTCACTGTCATAGCAGATGTTGTTGCAATGTGCAAGATCATAGGATTTACCAGTCATTCAGGAAGAAGTTTTTGAAACTTCTGTGCCATTGAAAGTCCGAGATAAATGACATTGAGCCTTTCAATTGGGCCCCAAGAAATTTATCAGAGCACAAAATTCAAGTAATTTCATGGTTACATGCAACTCAATCACACAGAGATCATCTATTTAAATACAATGGTGTCCATTACTCAATATTGGAAGAACTCCCTTATTGGAATGTCACAAAAATGACCAACTTTGACATAATGGAAAATATAATTCTTGGAGCCTTGAAAGATCATGCTGTTACCTAATTAAAACTTCCAAAAATCCTCTTGGAAACAGATACAGAAAAAGGCACCAGATTCATCAGATGATGAATCAAATTATGATGGAGATGAAATTGGAGAAAATGAAGATCCAAGTGAAAAAAAATTGATTCTAGATAATTGTGTTACTTGAAAAGAGATGCCCAGCAAGATATTCAAAATATACAAAAATCCAAAGGAAAATGGAGAGAACAAACTCTGGCTCAAACTAATGAAGAATTCATGTGGGCATCTTCTTCATTCTCTGATTAGATTATGTACCTGTTTCATTTTTAGATCCAAGCACTAGTGATATCCCCAAGCAAAGCCCTCCAATTTTATCAAAATTCAATTTTGATTCTTTTCTGCTAAAAACACTTCAACAAGTCATCAAGATTACTCTAATCCCATCTGATTGAAAAATAGTACCAAAATACCTTGGAGCAACAATCCATGGAAGTCTCAAGGCTGCAGAGTGGTCTCTTCTTTATAAAGTCTAAATTCAAAATTTCATCATTGCAATGCAATTGGAAGAATTTCCGTTCCCAGAAACAGTTGTTTAGAAGACCTTCTATTTAGTGACTTGTTTTAAAATTGCCACTAGTTGGAATACCAGCTCCCAAAATGGTTCTGATTTCACCAGGCAGTGGGAAAAATAAATCTACCTTTGTAGTAAGCTTTTTCCAGAGAAAAATCAAAAGCCAAATCAGCATCTTGCATCCTATATCCCTGAGCTTTTACAAAGGTGGGGGCCTGGCCCCACACTTGCTACCTGGGCTTATGAGTGCTTGAATGGGCTATTTTCCAAGTTAAACAGCAACAATGTTTTTGGTGTGTGAATTCTTTCCAATCAAAGATATACAGAATACAAAAATGCTGAATATGATTTACATTAAACTCAGATGAAGTACCACTTACTATAGCTCAAAGGTTCTGCAGAGTTTCAAATTTAAAGTCCCTGATAAACTCACCAGGTGCACCACCAGAGATAAATTAACTTTCAAGAATCCTTGAATTATCCCCCAGGTCAAATTCAATCCAACACCTAAATCGTTTTGATGCAAATCCAGAATCTTATTACAAATTCCTCAATTATCTCAGGAATTTCATCTCTTCCACAAAGTGGAAATATTTCAATCAAACCAATAGTGCTAATGAATCAAACACTGTTACTCTCTCACCATGGTGGAACTATCAGAATCATCTCCATTGGAATAAAATGGAATTATCAACAACAGAATTAAATTCTGGAAACAGTAATTTGTCATATAATCTGTGTAAAGTCTCCTTCTTGGGTCAGATAAAAACCATATTCAGTGTGGTGGTTACATATGGGAGCATACCAGGTTACATCTTGGCAGTGACTCCATTTAAAATTGACAGGGATTTTTTAGTTGATTGGAAGCATCTCAATGTTTACAAAGTTAAACATGGGATTGAACAAAAAATCATTTCTTGTGATGCTGTTGATAGCCAGTGTGCATATTTCTCTCAAAATTGAATAATACTAGTAACAAAATTATATCTTCCTGAAAGTGAAATTTAAAAATTATGGAATATTCCAAGTGTTATGAATTGTTTCTATTTTTTTATTTGAATTATTTTTGGAGTTAATTCCAATCAAATGTATCAACCATTACCTGTAGATAGAACAGAAATTTCTTGTGAGAAGGAATTTTATGAATGATGAGGATGAATTTTGTTCAAAAAATTCTTTTATTTCATTTCCAAAAATTTGGATTAATTATCCTTATAGGTGGAAAGTGGAAACTTGTGGGAAATCAGGGAGAAATTAGGGAGAAATCAGGGAGACATCAGGAAGAAATCAGGGAGAAATCAGGGAGACATCAGGAAGAAATCAGGGAGGAAAAAATTGGAAACCACATGAAATCTGGGAGGAAGTAAAATAGAAACCTTAGGGAATACCAATTGAAATCATGAGTAAGACAAGAAAAGAAGGAGAAAGCTAGGATATCAAATGGGGAAACAGAATGGAATGAAATAAGAAAAAGAAGTGAATAATTGGAGAAATTGTGAAGCAACTAATTGTAAACTGAGGATAAGCTGTGTTTCCAAATGATGGAAACATTCAAGAAATAAATTGGATGCAACCATCTCATACAAAGGATGTGATTTCACTGGCTGACTAGATAAACTAGATTTTTCTTGGTGAATTTAACATCACCTTTTTTTTCATGTTGGGTTATCCCAAGTGATGACCATACTTGAATTCCCAAAAACCCTTTAGGCCCAAAAGACCCCACAGGAGTTCTGGGAACCTACTGTTAGCCCCCCCTCCACCTCACAGGGGCCTCAATGAATCCTGACAGGAATCCATAGGTCCAACTCACCTTATAAGGTATTTGTTTCCCAACCCAAGTGCTCCTTGGGACCTTAAGATGCATGCTTTGCCACCTCAGTTCAATCCCTTCAAAATTAAAAGGCCCTCACATGCCTTCCATGGGCTTTTTTCTTTCCACCCCAGGAAGCTCTTTAAACCTTAACAACACTATTCAACCCTTGAACATCAATTTGGTCCGTGCCTCATCTTTCTTAGATTGCTCCAACTTTTTAAGGTTGACCTCCCCCCACCATTCCAAAAGTGAAAAGATCTACCAAGATGGGTGAATGTTTGGAAAATTTTCTAATTTATTCATGCTTGATTTTATTTATTTTTTCAAACAAAGGGTTTAATTTATCAAAAAAAAATGGAAAAAACAATTTGCTCAAACCATGACATTTTTGTTTTCAAAGAAAAGTGTGGATTTAGTCAGTTTGATGGCCTCATTAATTCTTCTTTGGATCTTTCTTTCAGTCAATCTTTCTTTACTTCTCAGTTATCTTGTCTCCTTCTTTCAAAGATTCTGTATCCCTTAAATTTAAATTTCAGTGAACTTTCATATTTTTCCCATCAATCCTTTTTTTTAATGTGTCTTTGTAGCCACTTCAAATAATATCAGATCTAATTCTTTATTCATTCCCCCACATCTTGTTCATTATTTTTTCTTATTCTTAAAAAATTCTTTAATGCTGCCTTAACTTTATAATTTGTGCAAGCTGTTAGAGTATGATTAGACTCTAATTCAACTTTGCATCCCAATGCTTTGATTCCCTTGGTCCAGAAACCTTCTACCCCACCTTCTCACACGCAACCAACCACTCACACAACCTCCTCCCTTCATCCCTCACCACATAAAGACCAGCCCCCACTTCCAGTCTGACAAAATCCAGTCCACTCCTCTCCCTTCCCTTCCCATTCCTCATTTCAACATCACCTATCCTTCCCATCCGCCTGTGAACCCACTCAAGGTACAACCTCCACCACTGACCCATTACCTATCCAGGAGGAGAAATCTTCACTCTCACCCCAGTCAGGCTGTAAGGATTGCAACTAAAGGACGTACAAGCTGTTATATTTTTCTTATCTATTT
This sequence comes from Puccinia polysora, assembly GCA_025617555.3. Classification (NCBI taxonomy): domain Eukaryota; kingdom Fungi; phylum Basidiomycota; class Pucciniomycetes; order Pucciniales; family Pucciniaceae; genus Puccinia; species Puccinia polysora. The sequence goes on from CM062620.1 coordinate 11,008,682, forward strand.
CCATCTAAAACCCTTTGTCTGTGACTGCAATAAAGAGCGTTAAAAATTCTCTGATGGTAGCAAGAGAAAGCTCTTGGTCAAGCCAAAAATAGATAGAAAGGCAGAACTTAGATACAGAAACAAAGGTTCACCAAGATGATGGAAAGGTACCCAGAGTCAAGCTCCAAAGGAAAAACCATTCAGATCCCTGACTCCAACAAAAGCTTGGACAATGAATACTCAAGCAAGATTTGGATCCTGAAGCTCAAATGCCATAACTGGCTTGACTGGAGGAACCAACTCAAGAACACCCTCATTGGCAAAGGACATGAAGAAATACTTGACCCTGAATGGATTGCCCGTAGCAAATCTAGAAAGACTTACTGAAAGAAAAATGCCCTTGCCATCAACATCCTATACCAATCCGTTGACAAGGAACTTCTGACCTGGGTGAAAGAATCCCAGAACAACTTTAACCTAGCTCTTGAAGCACTAGAAAAAGCATGCGGAGAGAACTTGGTGATAGTCATTTGCAATCTCCTAGCTCATCTGGTAAACCTCACCTACAAACCCCAATCTTCCCATTGAGAACACACCTCCAACTTCAAGGATGCGTAAATAACTCTCAGCAAAACAATAAACTCCCAGCCAAATCAAGATAGGATCATGGAGGTCTCCACAGGAATGGCCACCGCCCTATATCTGAAAAGCCTCCGTCTAGACAGCTCCATCTCAAGTCTGTTCCAGTCACTATACAACACTCAACCGTTTGGGCTAAACAAAGTATGCAACTGCATCATGTTGGAAGACAGAAGACAAGAATCTAATAGCCCAGAATTGTCATACTTTTCCTCAAAAACCAGGAACCCAAAACACTCCAGACCCCGGTTTGAACAACGGAAAGACCCTAGAAAGCCAATTCTCTCTTCCAAACCCTGTCCAGCGGAACCAAACAGAAAAAACCCTCTGACCACCAAACAAAACCTAACTAACAAGATAAATCACATCATGGACCTACTTAATTCAGCAAAAGCAGGTTTGCTCAACTCCATAGAAGATGATGATGACCATGAATCCCATAACAAAGAGGTAAACCAGCTGTCTGAATGCAACTCCAACCCTGATCAATCTGGGTTCCTAATCCAAGATGACACCTTATACAAACTAACGGATGAGGGATCAAAGAACAAGCTTTTATAAAACTCTGGAGAAACCAAATAAACCGTTTCCAACAAATCCTTACTGACCCATGTAAAGCCATATATGAAGAAAATGAACACCTATTGCGGTCAGGTGACCATCACTCATGTAGGCTACCTGAATCTAGGAGGAGTGGATATTTATCCAGTATACTATGCCCCCTTGGGACCTCAGAACCTTGTCTCCGCAACCCAGCTTGAAGATCAGGGTTTACGGATAGCACATGCGCACCGCAACATACTCATAAAACTGGGAAACAGGACAGTGTACAAGTTCCCCTGGGTGGGAAACCTATACAATGCAAACCACAAAACCTTCTCATCCACCATCAACTTGGTGTCAGACAACAAACCTGTTGAGGACTGGCATGTGGATTTGGGACATCTGTCTGAAAAATATCTCAAAGGGTTCTTACAGATAAACAACATCACCAACTCCAACCCCAGTCACTCCTCAACAAACTGCAATGTCTGTAAGCATTGCAAGTTGAAACGGTCATCTCACTCCAATCCCATCCCCTCAGCAACCAGGCCCTTTGCAAAGCTTCACCTAGAAATTCTACAAATAAATCCCCCCTTGAGGACCGGCTACCAATACATCCTGGTCATTGTGGACGACTACTTGCGTTTCAAGTGGATCTACCTACTGAAACACAAATCAGAGTTGGAAAGGAAAATTGTCAGCCTTGTCAGCAAGGTCCACAACCACCTAGGGACATACCTGACAACGCTGCACTCCAACCAAGGTGGTGAGTTCTCATCCTCAACCCTCACTAGTTTTCTCTCCACTAAAGGAATCTCTCTTGAACAAGGCCCTGCAAACTCCCCCCAAACAAACGGAATTGCAGAACGGTTTAACCACACCATATTGGTCAAAATGCGCTGTATACTTGGGCAATTGGCTGTCCCAATTACATACTGGGACAAGGTTTCTTGGTACTTGTCAATGCTGATCAATATTCTTCTGTCAAAAGCTCTTGGATGGAAGTCCCTGTTCAATGTGCTCCAGCAGGTATCTTCATCCATTGAGCCCGCACGGGACCTGCTCACCCTCCTTCCTTTTGGCATCAAGTGCTTTGTGCACCATCAATCCCCGTCTAAAGTGGCCACCCCGTCAAAGCCGGTCCTGTTCCTGGGGTACTTACCCTTATCTGATGCTGGTTGGTTTCTTGATATGGAAAGCAATTCTACCATTGTCAGCCGCAACTTTACCTTGTCTATGATCTCCTTCCCCTACAACAATCCATTTTCCGTAAAGAAACCTCCCCACTCCCTACCTCTCTCCTTGCACCCGCCACCCTCCCCATCCCCCGCCACTGTCTGTATACCCCTTAAGCCGGATGATTCCAACAGCCTTCCCTCCAGTTTGCCTCATCCAACAACCCCTCCCCCCCCTCCCAACCTTGGTTGCAACAACCTCACCGCCAACCGCCCCCTCCGTCTCTGCCATACTGCCAACTGCTCTCTCAATACCCCCTTCCAGGTTGCTCAATCCTGACCAACCAATTGCCCCTAAAAACTATGCCTTTTTTCCACACTACAATTCTGCGCCAAAAAACATCACGAGGGAAATCTCCACCAACAACATCCTTCCCAACACGTGCCAGGGATACGCACAACATTAACCCCCCAACGGTGAGGTCCCCAATGAGCTTCATCTGTAGGAACTGGTGACGGTTGACAAGGCCTTCTTGGACCCTACCAAAAAACCTCTGTGGATAGAATCAATGTTGGCAGAGAACGTGTTCATTCTTGCCAGAAATACAGGAATGCTGGTACCTCCACCTTCCAAAAATAAAGAAATTGGTGGAATGTGGCAATTGGTATGGAAGAAGAAAAAGTTTTGTGAAATAATTCAAAGTAAGTCTCAATGGGTGTGCTTTGGCAACCACCAAGAATTCCCATGGCACTACTGGGAGACCTACTACTTGGTGGGTTGGAACAAGTCCTTCAAATGCTTACTTGCCCTGGCCCTTCGGCATGCCCTTCCAGTATTCCAGTTTGATGTGGAAACAGTGTTCCTCTATGGTTAAATTGATTCCACGGTCTACGTCTTGCAGGTGTCTGGCTTTGAGGTGCCTGGCAAGGAGGATTTGGTTTGGAAGCTCAACAAATCTCTGTATGGCACAAAACAGGCACCATGTTGCTGGAGATCAAACCTGGTGAACACGCTTGCAACATTGGGCCTGTCCCCATCTACAGGTGATGGATCCCTATTCCTTAACAAAGCTTGTACAATGTTCCTACACATAAATGTTGACAATGGCTTCTTGGTTGTTTTTGATCACTCAAAACTGCTAGGCTTTCTTGAAAAACTTGGAAAAGAATACACCATCAAGACCCAGGAGCAACCACAAGAACATCTGGGCTACACCCTTGACTGGAAGGAGGATGGCTTGCTACTCCTTCATCAAGCAGATTTTTGCAACAAAACCCTGGCCAAATTTAACATGGTTGACTCAAATCCAGTCAAGGCACACGATGGACCTTCAGAAACTAATTGCCAAAGGATCCCTGCCCTTCAATCCGGCGGTCATGAAAAAGGCAATAGGGATGTTAACACACCTATTGATTAACTTTCAACTGGAAACTGCCTTCACCACCAACATTCTGGCTCAATTCTCAGACAAACCAACCAAAATTCACTTGAAGATGGTAAAACACCTCCTCCAATACCTTAAAGGCACACAAACCATTGAATTCAACCACTGGCTACGTTGTTACACTATATGGCAATCCAATCAGTTGGACCACCAAAAAAACAATCCATTGTTGCTCAGTCCACCACCAAAGCAGAGTTTTTAGCCATCAACCTGTGTGAAAAGCAAGTAAGATGGCTCTCAATACTTATAAATTGCCTAGAAATACCCCTGTCCAAACCCACAATAAAAAATGACAATCAAGGCGCTAACTTCCTAAGCCAAAAATCCCAACTCAATCCCAACTCCAAGCAAATCAAAATCCGCTATCAATACTTAAGTAATCTTGTTTCCAAATCCCTGATCTCTGTGTCTCACGTACCTTCCAAAGATATGATAGCTGATATCCTCACCAAACCCCTGGGACCAACCAAAGTCAAAACCGCTCTTGCTCAGCTCCACCTATCACCTGCCTAATCAAGGAGGAGTGTTAGAGTATGATTAGACTCTAATTCAACTTTGCATCCCAATGCTTTGATTCCCTTGGTCCAGAAACCTTCTGCCCCACCTTCTCACACGCAACCAACCACTCACACAACCTCCGCCCTTCATCCCTCACCACATAAAGACCAGCCCCCACTTCCAGTCTGACAAACTCCAGTCCACTCCTCTCCCTTCCCTTCCCATTCCTCATTTCAACATCACCTATCCTTCCCATCCGACTGTGAACCCACTCAAGGTACAACCTCCACCACTGACCCATTAACTATCCAGGAGGAGCAATCTTCACTCTCACCCCGGTCAGGCTGTAAGGATTGCAACTCAAGGATGTACATGCTGTTATCTTTGTCTTATCTATTTCCATCTAAAAACCTCTGTCTGTGACTGCAATAAAGAGCGTTAAAAATTTTCTCACAAGCTTCATTCATTCTTTTTTCATTGAATGGTATTTTTTTTAACTTTTATATATATGTATATGTAGAATAAATGAAGGTTTGAACAAGCCTTGTTAAAAGTTCTTTTCAATCTTTATATATATATTTTTCTTTTCTGCTTTGAAGATTCTTCAAATCTTTCTCAAATTTATACTGTGTTGACTCTTTAAGAATTTTTTAATTATTTTGATTAATTTTAATCTTTGAAGCTGCTTCAAATGAAATTTCTCTTCAATCTTCTTTTTTCTTTTTTGGGGGAGGATTTTTTTCTGCTTCTGCTTCTAAGCTACTTCAGGGGTGCCCTATATAGTTATCTTAGTGATTATATTTGATTTCTTGGGCAATGATTTGGTTGATTTTCTTATCTTTCTTGATTTGTTTCATTTTATTTATTTATTTATTTATTTTAGCATTAATTCAAACATATATATATATATATATATATGATATTGCAAGCTTGTCTGGGAACACTCCCAAGTCCTGCTTAGCAGTGCCCAGCAGGCTTGATTTGCGCATCAGGTTGAACCGTGGATCTTTACACTCAGCCAAGTTCCACTTGGCCTAGGCCAAGCTGTTGGCACCCCCCCTTGCTATTTTTCTTTTCCCCCGAACCCTTTCAACCCAAAAATTGTAATTTTGTTTCTCATTTAACAAGTTGTAATTACTAGTCTGTTGAGGAAAAAAAATCCCCCAATCATCAATTTGGCAGGTTTGGCCAATTGGCTTGGGTGTTGGCCAAGTGGAACTTTGGCCCAACCCACCCAAACCTGGCTGTGTGACAAGTTGCACTTGGATATTTGCCAAGCGGGCTTTTGGGGGTGCCACAGGAGTTTCCAGCTTGCTTCAGCAAAAAAGTGGCTAATTTGGGTGGGTGCCCAAACAAGCTGGAAATACCATATATATATATATATTCATAGAGTATTGCCCCCAAATTTGGGGACTGATTGGTATATAAATTTTTTGAATGATTATAATCAAGTTACAAATCTGGGGAATGAGTTGAAAAAATTTGCCCTAGTGTATTTAATGTGATATTTTTTTGAAGAATTTTAATCAAATTGCAAATCTAGGGAATGGATTCAGAAAATTGGTTGTAGTGTATTTCCCCCAATTTAGGAAATGGATCGAATAAAAACATTAATATGAAAAAAGGGATGTTCTTTAAATGTGGTAAATCTGGGGAATGGATTAAAAAAATAATGAAAGGAACAATTTCTCAAGTATTTCAACATATAAGCAATTAAAACAAATCATATATCATTGAAATCTCTGTATTAAATTTCAGTGATGGATGGCATTGAAAACCCCATCATAAAAAATGTTGTCAGTTTCAAATGAAATCTTCTTTCCAGGGTGAAACCACTTCCTTTGTTAAATTTCTGGATCTAAACCTTGAAAATTCAAACTAAAACTACCCATGGCTGGAAAATGGATCATGAATATAAAGACAAACATTTGAAATTGTATAAACTTGTGATCTGTTAGTTTTCAATGAGAATCACAAATTGACTGGGAACTGTTTTAAAATTATTTTGAAAGGAAGAAAGCTTTCCTCTGGGTCTATCAAAGAAGATCTTTTGAGATATTAATCCTTTTTGGAATGCTTTGATATTTTTGATTGATTTTAATATCTAATTTTTGAGAAATCTTGGATCTGTAATCCCAGAGTGAATTAAATCTTCCAATGTGAAATTGAAGCAAGAATTTAATACTAAAACTGGTTTTGCTGGCTGACAAAGTTCCAATAGCATTATGAACAACTTCCTTAGTCCAAAATGGTGGATATCCTCATTGCCTTATTGCATTTTTTTAAAAAAATGATAATTAGCCTCAAGTAAGCCCATGGCCAAATCTGCCTCTCTGAAAGTTGGACATCAAATTCTATTTACTTGATTTAGGTTTTCAAATGCAGTAGCACCAATGGAGTTTTCCAACAACAAACTGAGAAACCACCTTTCTAAATCTGAAGGATGAACAATTCAAATTAACCCAATTGAAAAACCACCTTGATGGTGCCTGTATTCTATTCTGAGTGAATGAAATGTGAAGTATTGTGGAAAGTCAGAATATTTGATTCTCCTTGCAAAACCATTCATTGGATTTATTTTGACATATTATGTGAGCATAGTTTTTACTTGCTTTGATCTTTGAAGAACTTCATCCAGGGCTTAATCTGGCTCAAAAAAAGCTGTTTATGGTTATGAAGATGAATATCAAACCTATACCTGCACATATTATAACATTCATGTGGGGCATTGGTACTTTTTTAAAAGATCAATATTGTAAGGAACAACCAAGGAATTATGAATGAGGAAGTTTGTATGATTCCTCCTCAGTGAAATGGTAGTTTAATTCTGGTGTTTTCTATATATGGGATAACTGCTTTAACCACCAATTGTAAAAAACTTGTAGCAAATGTGGAACCACAAAGTAAGGGCAGCAGCACATTCTTCTATCTAATGAATTTAGAAAGTGAAGTGAGAAAAACTGAATTTTGTTAATCTATTGGTTGAGAGGGAAGTACATCAAATCCAGTTGGGGTGGAAGGGGGTTTATATAAATGTTCAATATTCCAAAAAAAGGCTAAAGTACATGGGTAATTAGTGTTTAATACATGTGTTATCAATGTCCTCTGTTACATTCCATGTTACATGTGTTTTTGTTGGTGACTTGTGTGGTCCTTGATTACATGTTTTGTCCTTGTTACATGTTTTATCCTTGTTAAATGTGTTTGAATTTTCAATGTTTAAAAAAATGCTTGAACCAAGTGAGTAATTAGTATTTACTACATGTGTTTTCAATTTCCTCTGTTACAGTCCTTGTTACATGTGGTTTCCTTGGTTAAATGTGTTGTCCTTGATTACATGTGTTGTCCTTGGTTACATTTGTTGTCCTTGGTTACATTTGTTGTCCTTGGTTACATGAGTTGTGTGTTATCCTTGGTTATTTAAATGTTCAATGTTCAAAAAAAAAACAAGCTTGAACCAAGTGAGGAATGAGTGTTCATTACATGTGGTGTCAATGCCCTCTGTTACAGTCCTTGTGTCCTTATCACATTTTTTGGCCCTGTTACATTCCTTTCCTTTTTAAATTTGTTGGCCCTGTTACATGCATTGACCCTGTATGTGTGTGATAGCACAAAAAAAACTAATATATACATACAAAGAGGTATTTGAACAGCATTAAAAGAAAATAAACACAAACCTGAAATATGTACATACATCACACAAACCTAAATGCATACAAAGAGTTTTTTGAAAATTATGAAAACTTACAATCTATGTACACAAATTATTTTGTGTGTGAATTTCTTTTGAAAAAAGCAGACTGAAAAAAAAATTAGGCAGAAAAAAAATACAGAGAAAAAAAAATCACTGAAAAAAAGGGGACAGAGAAAAAAAAAGCAAACCAAAAAACAGAGGACTGGACTGGATGCAAGAGGTGAAGCTTGAATTTCTTTTGAAAAAAGCGGAATGAAAAAAAAGTAGGCAGAAAAAAAATACAGAGAAAAAAAATTGACTGAAAAAAAAGCGGACAGAGAAAAAAAATCAGCTAAAAAAAAGGAAACCAAAAAAAAGAGGACTGAACTGGATGCAATAGGTGCATATACAACAAAATTGGTAAATGAATACAGACCCAAAGACCTCGATGCCAGGTGAGGCCTGTGAAGATTTTCAATCTTTTTATATTTATAGATTTTCTTTTGATTTATTTTTTATTAATTTATTTCAATGCTCATTTTTGAAACCTGCTTGAAGCTAGTTTGAAAAAAATATTGTTTATATTGTTTTTTGAATTTTTCCTTATTTTCCATTATTCCTCAAAGCTGCTTTAAAGCAGCTTCAGATAAAATGTTGACTTTTTTTTTGACTTTGCTTTTTTTTTAATTATTCAAAGCTTCTGTAAATGAGTTTAACCTTAATTTTAATTTAATGTTTGTCTTCAAAGTAGTTTATTTTTTGATCAATTTCAAATCTTTAAAATCTTTGAAGCTACTTTTCAGAAGCTTAAACTCTAATAGGGCGTATCAAAGTTAAGCAAACCCGCCATTTTTTAATTTCAGGTTTCAACCCAAATCTGCCATTTCAAAACCACCATTAAAAATCAAAAAAACCCACTTATTTCCCATCAGACGTGTCAAAGTTACCTGAAAATGAATGGGTTTTTTCAAATAAAGTATATAAAGGCCTTCAACAGCTCAATCACGTGTCATTCCACATCATCACTCCTGGTTTCATCCTCCAACCTTATTGGAACACTTCATCACTCTCATTGCTTCATTGATATCCTCATCAATTCATCACTCTTATTGCTTCATGGCTATCCTAATCACTTTATCACTCTCATTGCTACATCAAATCATCACTCTCATTGCTTCATCACTTGATCACACTCAACTGGCTTTATCACTGTCATCAATTTATTGCTTTCATCACATCCATCCTCTCATTTCTTCATTGCTTCATCACTTCATACCACCTTTTATCACATCCTAAATATCATTTCTTTATTGCTTCATCACTTCATGCCACTTACTCTTTTTAAATGGCCCCTCAGCAACACTCCCCCAACAAGTCCACTCAACCAAAGCAAACATCCCCCAGGAACTTAACATCCAACAATCCTCCCCCATCAGCTTCAAAAGACTCAAGTCAGATCAAGAGAGCTGATCACATCATCCTGGTAAACTGGCTCAAAATTCTGTCCAACTACAATGCTTGCTTTGGATCCAACAATGAAACACAAGTTGGCCAACCTCCATCCTCTAAGGTTAATGTTTATCTCCTGGTGTTCAATGAACTCAAGAATAAAAACAAAGGTAGGCTGGATCTTTCATCCAAAAATTTGCGGGAGAAATTCAAGAACTATCAAGCCAAGTGCAAAAAAGCCCACTCAATGTCAATCTACACTGGCTTTGGTATCACCAACTCCAAAAAAGCCAAGGGAATCAACTCAGTGGTTGATAAGTTGGAATCTATTTTTCCTTTTTATGTTCAAATGGATGAAATATGTGAAAAGAAGGCCAATATCACCCCTTTAGCTGCTTTTGATGCCCAACAATTGGATTCAGTTGATGCTGAGGACCTGGCTGTGGATGCTCAACCTAGCAATGATGATCCCAATTAAACCTATGAGTGGCCCCAATCTGATGTGGAGGAGGATATTCCAACAGAATCAGCTCCAATCACGTCTACATCAGTGTTGATCAACAATTCAAAACCTTCCTTCTTTGGATTGCTCTCTTCTTGGGGTGGAAGAAATTAACAACTTGGCCAATGAGGAGCAAGTTATTCCTGTATTGCCACCACCATCAACATCTGCTCAAGTAAGCACCCAAGTTCTTTTATCTTATTTCTGGTTAATCCCAACTAATTTATATTGTAAAATAACGGCCTCATCCATTCCTGATTGGCCAAAAACTCAAGCCAATGGGGCCTTCCACATCCCCTTCAAATGAGAGTGACAACACTCCCACACAAACCTCCTCTGCAAAGGGAAAGCAAAAGGCTTCCAATTTCATCAACCTCAACCCTAATAGCCATCAAAAGCAGAGAAACACTTAAAATTTTTCTGGCTTTGAGGATATCATGGAGGAGCAAGATTCAAGTAAGTTCATTTATTTATTGTACTTGCTTTCAAAATCAAGCTCATTCCTATTCCCCTCCAAAAAACAGTTAAATCACAAATAGAATCCAAAAAACTTCAATTTGAAAAGAAGAATTGGGATTTTCAACTGGCTATGGATTGTCAAAAGTGGAAAGATGAGAGTTTGGCTCATCAACACAAGTTGATTGCTGAGTGGCAAATCAAACAGGCCAAGCTGGAGTTTCAAAAAGAGGAAAAGGAGAATTATTGAGAGCAAGACCAACTCAAAAAGGAGAGTGAAAGGCTAGCCAAAGAAAAAAAAGATAGGTTATTGGTAGCCATGGCATGTATTGGTAGCAGTAGAACTGTGGATAAAATAAAGGAAATTACTCAATTGCTTGGTTTTTAAATATATTTACTTTGGTAAAAGTTTCAAAAATAAAAACAAAAAAATTATTTTTGATTGCAACAATGTTTGAGAGTATTTTTAACACCACCAATGAACAAATCTTTTTTATTTTTATTTTTATTTTTTTCCCTAAGATATATTTTGCCACTGGCCAAGTCCTTGTTAGTTTTTTGAGTTGTTCTATTGATTTGCATGGAAATGGCTATACTAGTATGGGTGTCAGTATCCACTGCAGGAAAAGTACAGTGTTTTTACTTGTTTGCTTCAGGAACCATTTTCACAATACCCTTTTTTTTGAAATCAATCCCAAACCCCAAGTCTGGAAAAAAAAATTGGCCATTGGATACTTGATGTTCATCCTCATTGTTGATCATTTGTCCATTTTATTTTTTGGTTGGGACCACAAGTAAAAATGAATAGTCAGAGACATAACCTAATTCAATATGGGGTGAGTTGTAGAAGGGGTATGAGGTGAAGGTTATGTGAGGTGAGCAGCCAAAAGCAGTAAGGCCAGATCCAAAATCCAATGAGGAGAAGGAAGGTATTTTGTTGTCCATAATAGCTTCACGGTTGGAATTGAATGCAAGTTTGGCTAATTTTCAAAACATTTGTCCCAATATATGAGAGACCTTGTCAGACCTAAGTTTCAAAATATAATACTCTTTAGGGGAGGATTTGACAGCATCTTTCTTCAAATATTGTCCAAATAGTTCAGAAGGGTCCAGTTATTTTTTCCATCCAATTGCCCAAATTCTCCCACCCCAAGATCTTGAGGGACCAATAGTGTAGACAAATTTTTTGAATTGGTGAAGGAATGTTGTTACTGAGTTGATTTCCTTCTTCTCTTGCTCAGAGAGTTCATTCAAAGGAATAAATTTGATGATTGCAACCATAGCCTCATGATCCAATTGATCTTGAACATCTACTATTCCAGAGCTGAAGAAATGGAACGGTTTGATCTTCTGTTTGGATTGTTCCAACTCTTCAGGGGTGGTTTTTTACTTTTCTTGACAATGGACAGATAAAGTTTCAAGGGACATAGTTCACATGAATACCAAACAACCTTTTCATTATTTTTTTCCTCAGTCACTTCCAATGCAATTTCATAATACCACACTTGAGCCCTCCTTCTCTGGCAAGCCCTTTTATTTCCACTTCTCTGTATGTTTTTCAAATTATCTCCTTCCATCTTTTTCCCTCCCAACCGTATACTTTAATTGGGGTGAGGATCAAGATGTAAATCCATTAGTTGTAACATTTTGAGTTTGGTGGGTGAAGAATGGGCTGTCAAGAAAGGGTGGTCAAAGCAGTGGAATGTCCAATTGCATTGCATTGAATCAAAAAAAGCAAAAAAAGTCATTAGTCCGGTACAAACCACTTAGATGATCAACAAACATAGAAAATAACAAAAACAATACATGCAATTCTCCTACCAAAAAAAAAAAAAAAGATAAAAACAATTTAAAACAATCATCAGTCAGTTATAAACCACTTAGATTATCAACCAACATAGAAAATAACAAGAAAATTACTGGTAATCTTCTACCAAATAATAATCATAATAATAAAAAAGAACATCAGTCAACTTCTAACAAACTGGGAGGAGGAGGAGGAGCTGAAGCAGGGGGGGAGTCACTGGTCAGTCCATTGGCAAGCCATCAACCATTTTCTTGCTAATTGATAGATCAATCAATTGCTTGCTTTCTGGTTGATTGATTGATTGCTTGCTTGCCGTTCAATCAATTGATTGCTTGCTTTACAGCTGATCAATTGTTTGCTTTCCGGTCAACCAATCAATTGATCTTTTGCTTGCCGGTCAACCAATTGATTGATTGCTTGCCAATTGCCTGGAAAGGTGGTGGTGGGGGAAGATGGGGAGCAGGAGGAGGGGGAAGAAGGAGAGCAGGAGGAGGATGGGGGTTGCTTACCAATGGTGCTGAGCAAGGGTGCTTACCGGTGGGGCTGAGCAAGGAGGGATGAACAGCCTGGAAATTGTAAAAGGAGGAGGAGGGGGGAGGAGGTCAGCTCTGATGAATCAAGAAGGAGGAGGGGGGGGGCTTACCTGAACACTGAGAAAAAAAGAATAAGGAGGAGGATGACCAGGTGAACTTGGAGGTAGGTGGAGGTGGATGGTGAGGTGGTTTGGTGAGGAGGAGGGAGGTGTGGACCAGTGGTTTGGTTTGGTGAGGTGATGGTTTTGTGAAGAGGAGGGAGGATTGGACCAGTGTTTTGGTGTGGCGAGGTTGTTGGTTTGGACTTTGTGGTTCTGTTTTTTGTCTAAGTCCACCAAAAAAAATAAAAAAAAACAGGAGTAAGCCTAGCATTCTGGCTTAAACAACCAAAACCAAAAAAATCCGGTGATGTTATTTTTTACCTATTTAAAAACCCAATGCTACTCATCTAATTGAGCAGTTGTGAGGGGTAGAAGCTGCTCTATCACGGCCAAAGATGAGGTAGAAGATGAGGCTGGGATGACTTGAGGAGGACTGGGAATATCTTCTTCAAATATTTCTTCCCATTCATTTTTGATGTTGGCAAGAAGGTTGTGAAGGATTACAAAACTGATAATCCAGTTGAGGAGGAAATTCATTTCTTTGGAATATTGGAGCTGGTTTTTCATCTCCTGTAAGCTGGCTTATCTTCCTTTCAGGATTCCTATGGCATGCTCAAAACAAACTTGTGATTGTGAAAAATGATAGTTGAAATCAGTTTTGGCTTGATCATTGGTTGAAACATTGGGGTATGCTGGAATCACATATTTCCCACTAGCTTAAGCTGAATCGGCCAGAAGGTATTGATCTTGTTCAAAGTAGTTATCTGGTTGTTGGGAAATCTGCATCCAATTGAAAAAATATGAATAATGACAAGAACCCGGAAGGCCAGCATGGAGGTATATGAAGTTCTTGTTGTTATCACAAACAAGTTTTAGTGCCACAGAGTATCTATACAAACCAATAAACAAATTTTTTCAGTGAATTATCAAAGGCTTTGGAAAGGATATGAATCAATTGCCTTTTTTTCCAATCAAAATAATGGTTACCATCTAGCTTGGGTTTTTGACTCAAGGGGATAGTGGTTCAATCAACAAAACCAATAAAACCAGGAAAGCCTTCAGTCTCCATTACTTGAGATATCTCCTTGCGGTCTTCTTTTGTTGGCCAACAAAGGACCAAGCAATGGAAAGATAGGATAGCAATCATGACTCTTTTGGTGCATAATTCAATGTATCCATAACTTTCCAAGAATAGATTTACTAATTGATGAATTGCTACTCCATTTTCATTTGATCCCAATCTACAAAGAGCAACAGCCAGTTGGATAGCTGGATTGTGTTGAGTATTCCAAGAATTTTTCTGGAAGATGTGTGTTCTTCAATCATCTCCAGAAGTTTCATGAAAGAAGGCAATAAAGTTTGGAACAGTTGCTGGAAGCTCAAGTTGGGCAGTAGGTGAAGCTTTTGCCTTTCATACATAGTGTTTTGGAGAGTTTTTCTTTGGGGAACCATGTATTGCTTTTGCAATAGATCATTCAAAGCTAACCAAGTTGATTCCAAATTGGAGTCTGAATCCAAGTCAAATAAAAAAAAAATTTCATTCAGCTTTTTTGAATTTTCAAATTGCTGCTGGGAATTTTGATTGGACATGTTGAGAAAGATGGTTATGTGATGATGATGGGATGTGTATGATGTGATGGAGATGTGAAGGAATGGAGATTTGAAGCAATTGAGATGTGAAACAATGGAGATGTGAAGTGATGGAGATGTGAAGCAATGGAGATGTGAAGCAATGGAGATGAGATGTGTATCATGCGTATGGATTTGATGAGTTGGAGGTGTGGATGGGTGTTTTGCATGCCATGGATGGTGGATGGATGATAATGGCGGGTTTGATGTTTTAAACCAGCCATTTTGAAATACACCAGTTAGGGGGTATGTGTATTTCAGAAACCCACCATTTTTAATGGCGGGTTTGGTCAAAAAAAATGGCAGGTTTCTAATGGTGGTTTTGATAAATTTGATACGCCCTAATATCTTTAAATTTTCTTATAAATTTCTGTGAATTCTTTTTCTTATTTAATATTCTCCTTTAGACTTGAAGTTCATAAATTATGAATTATTCAATTAATTTAATTAATTTCAATTTATGTGAAGTTTAAAAGAATAATTTTCTTTGAAGAATTCTCAATTAAAATGAATTTTTGAAAAATTTTCTGATCAACCAGCACAGATGTTTTTAGTATGTTTTTTGCGCTTCCAAGATTATTCTAAGAATTTTTAAATTCATCTTCAATCTATTTTCCATTTAATTCTTGGTAATTATTTTTTTTGATTAAATGAGTTGTTTAAACAAGGTCCTTTCATGTTGCCTCAAAATATAGCTCACACATACTTTCCAAGTTTTCAAAAAAAAAGTCTTGAAAATGGTAATTTAAAGGCTGCCTTTGGGAAGTGGAACTCCAAAATTCACAGAATGTATTCTGCAGAATTTTTAAAGGGGTTATCTACATTCAAGAATCCCTTCAAAAAAACTAAATAAAATCAAAAAAAATTACATCATTGGTTTTCAGCCATTTATTAATGAGATTTTCTCAATTTTTTTCAGAATCTAAATTGAAAATATTTGATTTAAAAAATGAATAGTCTCCAAAAAACCTTGGGGGGGCTTTTGGGTTTTTTTATGCCCCCCCCAAAATGGGTCCACATTCAAAACAGAAAATTATTGAAATTTTTCTGTTAATTTTTTTTATCATCATACTTCAGCTCTTTGACATTGATGATACAGCATGTAAAAACAACCTGATTGATTCAACTTTGATTTTTTACATGGCATCTATATAATTTAAAAACTTTCCAAAAACAGAAAATGAGATATGTAATTGGATTGTGCTTGAGTTGTATGCTGGACAATTTTTTGACCATTGTTTCACAAATTTTTTTTTGAATCCAAGGAACATGAAAATTTGAAGGAAATGATTCATAAAAGCTTTGATTTTTTGCTGGAGGTTTGGTCCCTCAAAAGGATTCCTGGTGGGAAAACTAAAACATAAAACATGATTAATTGTTTCTTTTGTACTTTTTATATTTTTTAAATGTCTTTTTTAATAATATGTTATATTTTATAAATTTCTTTTTGAATAATCAGGGAAAAACACTAAATTACCCTTATGCTTCATCCCATTTCTTGAGAATTAATAACTTCAAATATAAATTTTATTTATTTTTTCACAATTCTTTATTCAAAAAAATTCATGACTCCTCACATTTAATTCAGAAAAAAATGAATGAATAAAAGTGCATCCATGTATTTTTGGAGAGGGAAAATGTAATTTTGAAAATTATGCCATTTTATTTTTAGATAATGTAAAAATGGTTGAAAATTGGAGTTTGTTCAGAAATTCCAAAACATTGAAGCATAATGCCACATAGAATTTTGCAGAAACATGTTAATTATTTGGTATTTTGTAAGAAGTTTTGACTCACTTTTGGGGGGAACACAGACCCCAAAAAACTCACAAAAAAGAACTTTTTGGAACATTTGATACTCTTGATTAAATATTTTCAATTCAAATTTTGCAAAAAAATTCACAGAGATTTGATGAAGAAATGGCTGAAAACCAATGATGTAAATCCTTTTTTTTTTTTTGAAGGAATGAAACCCCTTCAAAAATTCTGAAAAATTAAACCTTGGAGTCTAAGAACCCCTTCTACACAAAGAAATTTTCAAAATTCCAATTTTCAAAATCAAAATATTGTGTCAAAAACTGGAAAATTAGGTATGAGATATACATTGAGACAATGTCTAAGTATGTAGTTTTTCCAGGCCAGTTATGTGGAAAATATAATTCCCCATTAATCAAAATTATTTTTTTTAGATGATGTCACCATTATATTTTTTAATATAATTCAAAAGACCTTGAGATAAATTTTCAAATTTGAAATTTTTTCAATTTATTTCCTTTTCCTTTTTCTTAATTGTTATCCAATTATTTTTTTCAGAAAACTGAAAGCTGCTCAAAAGAAGCTTCATTTTGATATTCAATTCATTTTTTTACCTGATAGAATTTTAATTTTTTGGAAAAAATTAAGGTGATGTTAAACTCAGCTCCAACCGTGTGGTAGTGGTGTAGGGCCCTACATGGCTCAAATGAGCTGTGAGGGCCCAAAGACGACTACAAAGGGCCGTTTCAAAAACATGCAACACCTGGAGGGTTGTGTAGGAGCCATGTAACCCCCGTAAATGGCAAATATGAGCCGTGTACCCCCTTACATGGCTCAAATCAGCCGTGTACAAGGGTGCACAACCCCCCAGAAGCCGTGCCAGAATTTTGGGCACCCCTTGGACCACACTTGGGTTCTGTCAACCCAAATTTGGGATCAATGCATACTTTGTGGGACTGTTTTTCCACACCTAGAAATCCCAAAGAGAAATTAAAGTGAAAGCCAAGTGAAATTAAAGTGATAAATCATATAAAAATCTGTGAACAATTCTTTCTCAACTCAAAATGAGCATACTTTGTTTGATCAATTGAAAGTTGGATTGAATACTGAAGTATACAATTGCATTTTTTTGCATGGGAACAGTGGCAAGCCCCCCTTCTTCTGACATGGCTGCGTGGAAGGTCTACATTGATAGTGCCATCAACAAAGCTTTGGAAAAAGAAAAAAAGGATTTGGTTAATGAAACATTGGAAGCCCCAATTGCATCCTCATCAAGGGCAACAATTGAGGAACAAAATGATTCACATATGGACATGACCGCTGGTGGTGAGTAACATTTTATGTTACTGGTCTTTGCCATCTTTAATTTGATTGAAACTGATGGAGTGAATGCCATAAATATAACTATGTAACTATGGCAGATCCACTTGACCCCCCTCCCTTGAGAGCTTTTCCTACTAGGGAAGAGGCACAAAACTATTGTCAAACATGGGCAATGAAGCATGGTTATGCTTTAACAGTTTTCAACTCAAAGCCTGACCAATATGTGGATATAGCCTGTGATAGACATGGTTCCTATTCAGGAAGTCTTCTTACCAAATGGTCCAGACAAACTCACACAAGAAAGGTTGGGTGCAAGTTTATAATCCATGTAAGTTGCACAAAGGCAGACCCCTTGTGGCGCCTCTCCTACAAAGAAACCTAAAATAACTGTCAAACATCTGGACATCCCTCTGTGCATCCTTAAATGAGGAGAATCTTTGGGGTGCCCTTAGACAATCTAGTAGAAGGCATGAATGATGGGCTCAATAAGTTACAACTGAAGAGAAAATTGTGCAAGATTGATGGGGGGGATTATGTTGATGACCAAACAATCTATAACACTAAGAGGAAGGTAACGCTTGCAGAACTAAAGGGAAAAAGTGTTATGGAGGTACTCTATGAGCAGCTTGAAGAAACAAGTTGGATTCACCGGTCAAAGTTCAGTGGAGAGGGTCACTTGGAGGCCCTGTACTTAGCACATCCAGAGGCAGTAAAGCTTTCAAAACAATTCCATCATATTGCTATGTTGGATTGTACTTATAAAACAAATAATTACAAAACCCCACTATTGCATGTTGTAGGAATGACACCCAATTGGAAAACTTTCACAAAAGATCTTGTTTTTATAACAAAAGAAATGTTTGAGTTTTACAGTTGGTCTGTAAATGCATTAAAGGAGTTGGCTTATGATCCTGAGAGACTTCCAAAATTCTTTGTGACAGACCTTGAAAAAGCTCTAATTTGTGCAATTGAAACTAGTTTCCCAGAGTCATCAAGACAATGTTGCACTTGGCACTTGTCTAAAAACATACAAGCAAACTGCAAAGTGCGCTTTGTTAATGACATTGAAGGATAGAAAAGCTTTATGAATCTGTGGGCAAAGTATGGGGCCTCAAAGACCAAGGAGGAGGCGGAGGTCAATGATGCGGAACTCAGAGTAGGTCCAAATCACTGCTTCTTATTCTTTCTAGTTTTGGGTTCTGACCTTTTGCCTTGTATAGTGTTTCTTGAAAGACTATGAGGATGTACTCAAATATATGTAAAAGAACATTTTCCCTATCAAAGAGATGTTTGTGACAGCATGGACTTGTATAAACCCAGATTTTGGAAACAAAAAAACTTCTTGGGTTGAAGGGGCCCATTCAACTCTCAAACAATTCCTTGCAAACTCTTTGGGAAACCTGTTGGATGTTTGGAAAAGCCTTGACGGAACATTTTTGAATCAAATTAATTCAGTTCATGCATCACTTTATAACTCTCAAATTAAGTTAGGGACAGTTCTTCCACCTGAACTGTTACCATTGGGTTACAAATTGTCTTTAGAGGCAATCCATCTTGTTAGGTAACAATTCAAGAAGTTCAAACGTGATCATGATGGCAAAGTCTGCACCAAGTCATATTTCAAGACTATGGGTTTGCCCTGTTCCCACCAAATATGTGACTTTCTAGCATTCAGAGGATCCATGGTAACTGAAGATGTTCATCCTCAGTGGAGGTTGGACTATGAACCTTGCAGTTCTAGTTCAGTAAGTTGGCTTAAGTTGGATTGTTCAAATCACTATGTGATTAATGCTTTTTGATTAATAATTCCTAATTCACTAATGGTTGATCCTTTTGAATTTTTCCAGGGCACTGCTGATGAAATGCTAAGCATTACTCAGTTATGTGAAAAAGCCAATTCAATGATCTTGGAATCTCCAGATCATGAGCAAAGTTGCCTTTTGAAGTATATCATTCAGAAGATTACAAAATATTGATTGAAGCCAAGACTTGAACCTAAAGTCTTACAATCAAGTAGGGGAAGGCCAAAATTGACAGATACGCGGCAAGAACCATCTTGGTTTGAGCTTGTTGACAAAAAACTCAAGGGGGAAAAAAGAACTAGAAGGGCTCCAAACAAGAAAAGACAAAAGACTGTAAGTCTTTTCTTTTGGGATATGGTCATTTTTTTAGTTTAATGAACTTAGTTACTAACTAATGATGAATTTTTAGTCAAAGTTGGCAAAATTTGAATCTGAATTTCATATTTCAGAGGAAGAGACCAAAAGTGAATTGGGATCACTCAATTTGGAATCAGAATCCTCTTCAGAGGAAGAGAACATGCAGCAAAGCTCAACCAGAAGCTCATCTTTGGTGAGTATTCATTTAATTGATCTAATCAAAGAACTGAATACTAAGTTAGTTTTCATGATAGGAACAAAAGGTGAAATACCTCAATCAAATAACCAAGAAATTCCATAAGTTCTTGGGTGAGGTTTGGGATCCAATTGGAGATGGGAATTGTGGATTTAGAATCATTGCTAAATCTCTTGGTTATGAAGAACATGGCTGCTTTAAAGTTAGGAAGGAAATGATTGAAATGTTAGAGAAACATAAAGCATGCTACATTAAGATGCTTGGTGGTTCAAAGGAGGTTGAAAAGATTAAAAAAAGACTTGATGTTGAAGACATCAATGAAAAGATTCCCTCCTCAAAATGGCTGGCTAAATTTGAGATGGGTAAAATCATAGCAGACGCATATTCTAAACCTATATGTTTCATTTCATTGGAGTCATGTGATACTTATACTCCAATTAAAAATGGTGTTACTGGTCAATCAGACACCATTTATATTTCCTTTGTAAACAATAACCACTGGGTTGTATTAGTACTTGAGGGAGAAATGATTCCAATCTGGCCCATTGTAGCAAAACCACGTTCCTTGATTTCTAAAAAAGCCTCTGTTTGGGTTGATCATCTCAAAGATCAACTGCAAATTTATTCTAGATTGTGATAGACTTTGAATTCATTCCATCATTGGGTTTCATATAAATTGTAATTATAATGCAGCTAACAAGTTCTATTAATATAAAGGGCTATCACATTTTGAACATCATTATGTTGAGTGTTTTGAGTTAACATCATTATATTGAGTGTTTTGAATGAGAGTCTAATGGTAAGTCACTTCAACTTTTGTTGGGCTGATTCCATCTCAAGCTTAACTTATGTTAAGCTTGGGATGGGACCAGCTTAACACAAGTTGAACTTGTTTTTTTTTGGTGTTTTTACTTTAGGGCTTGTCAAAAGACTTGTATTTTTTTGGGCACTTTTAATTTAGGGCAAGTCAAAAAACTTGTATTTTTTTGGGCACTTTTACTTTAGGGCTTGTCAAAAGACTTGTTTAATTTTTGGGCCCTTTTACTTTAGGGCTAGTCAAGTTGAAATTTCTATAGGGCTTGTCAAGTTAGTTGTATTTTAGTTTTATTTTTACTTTAGGGCTTGTCAAGTTACTTGTCTTTTTTTGGTGTTTTTACTTTAGGGCTAGTCCAGTTACTTGTGTTTTTTTTGGGTATTTTTACTTTAGGGCTAGTCAGTCCATTGGATAGTACCAGTTTTTTTATATTTTGATTTATTTTATTTTATTTATTTTTTAAACCAAAAAATGAACATTCTTTGATTTTTTGGTTGATTTCTGTTTTTTTGGAAGGTTTATTTAGTTTAATGGTTGTGTTAGTACCCTTTCATTCCTATTCCTTTTTTTTTTTCTCACCACGGTCCACCACCGTGTGGAAGCCCACACGGCGGTGGACCGGGCTGGGTAGGCCGCACGACTCCATGAGCCGCGGGGGGCTGCACACAACTACATTCAAGCCGTGTGGCATGCCACACGGCCCTATTTCAACCGTGTGCACTGCTCAATGAGCCGTGAATTTAACATTACCCAAAAATTAATTCTAAATTTTGAAAGTCTTCACCCTTCTCAAATACTTGGTAGCAGGGGGGTAAATATCCCACCACCACCCTGTATCCTTTGAAGGAAAAGGGCCACAACTTTCACATCCAACAACTTCATAAAAACCCCTATCATTAATCAATTTTTTCATGCATTTCACTGCGTTTTCAAGGTTTGGAAAACAAATTTCTACTCAAAAGAGAAATTCAAAATTTTTTCCAACAAATCAACATTTTTCAAACTTGATTTGTTTTGAAAATGTACCAAAAGTGATGAATTTATCCCTCTTTTTCTTTTGATAAATTCATGCAGTTTCTCCTTTTTTTTGTGGGGGGAAATTTCTTTTAAATTAAAATTTTGTGTATTCATCAAAACTCAAGTCATTAATTCATCCTGTTTCTAATAATAATCCAATAAAAACATCTGAAAAAAAATAATAGTCAAGCATCAAAATATGGAAAAATAAAAAAAACAACCTGTTGGAAGCTCCAACTCAAAAGCAGCCTCAAAGTGGCTTCATCAAAAATATCACAAATAAAAATCCAAGTGATTGGATAATTATAATTTTAATAGTACTTCAATGATACCAAAATCAGCCTAAGGTTCATAATGCAATAATTTGAAAAAAAATCATGAATCAGGAAAAAAAGACACCAAGGTAAAATAAATAAATAGAAATAAATAAATAAAAAAACATGAAACAATTGTATCATGGGTTTCTGGAAAAATTTTCTGGTTTTTACTTGTGCATGTCTGGTTGGCCAAAATTCAAAAAAAAAAACCTGGGAATTACAGGTAAAAGAGTGGATGCATGAGGGAAAAAATGAATTCCCAGAATGTTTGTATTGCAGGTTGACTGTATCAGGTTTCCTATCTAGGTTTTTTTCAAACCTGACAGGAAACTTTACCTGTACTCTCCATATATATTGATATATATGTGAGACTAATTTTTTTTATTCTTACTCACTTGGACATAAATCAAATAAATGCCTTGCAAAATTAAGATGAAGACAGAAATTTTGTAATAAAATCAAAAATATAAAAATATAAAGGAGGAATTTTCATGGGGGGGAAATTACCAGACAAGATTTTCTTTGGCTTTAGGACATACAAAAAGAAAAACAAAAAATAAATAAAGGAATAAAAAAACATTCAAAATTATGACAGAAACTTGAAAAAAAGATGACCATGAAAAAAAAAAGTCAAGACATTGGACAAAAAAGTCTGAAAAGCAAAAAAAAAAAAAAAAAGAAAAGAAAAGAAAAAAAAAAAAGGATCAAGACATTGGACAAAAAAGCCTGAAAAGCAAGAAAAAAAAACAGGACAGTTTTCTGGCAACACCTTATAAGAAAAATCAAAAGTGAAAAAAACCTTTTATTTTTAATAAAAAAAAATACATGACTAGAAAAAAAAAATTGATTAAGGGAGGGGGAAGAGATGAGAGACAATCCCAAGGGATCAAGAAATCCATAAGAATTGTTTTTTTTTTGGAAAAAAAAATATTTGAATCTACCCTGGTTACTTCTGAAGATCAATTTCAAGAAGAACCCCTGGACAAAAAACAAAAAAACTATTCAATAATCTTTTCCAAAAACCAAAAAATCAAAAAAAAAACCATTTTTAAAGATTTTAAAAAATAGCCTGTGATTGGAATTTTTTGAGATCATAAGGTTTCCAATATCTCAAGTTGGGGACAAATATAAATTTTTTTCTTTCTCTCTCTCTTTATGGTTTGAGGGGAGTTATTTTTCATTTTTCCTGAAATTTTGAATGATGATCAATCTACAATGAATCTCTGATGAATATGATTACATTGGTTTAAAACAAAATTGATCAATTTTTTTTTTCTTTTTTTTTGGGTCATAAATTTTTGAACCATATTTTATTGATTTTTTTTTATTAATTCAATAATCCCATTCTCCATCTTTCATTTCATCATCCTCCTTCAACCCTTCATTCATCATACCCATACATTCAATTTATTGATAATCATCACTGCCATTTTTTGTTCACTAGTCCCCCTCTTCATTGATATATTTCAATCAAGTAATCTCAAAAACATTTTGAGAATTATTAGCTCTAAAGGTCATCAAACCATATAGGGACACACAGATTTGAAAAAATTTGAAGCCATAAAAACTACTGGGACAAATCATTGCAGTTCAAAAGAAAACTAGGACTACTGGCAAATCAGCACATCCCAGTGCCCTCCCCCACTCCTGCGCAAATGAAAATTTAAAAAGAAGTGAGCCATGAACTCATCACCAGGGGGAAATTCATCAAAGCTCAAGTTTGATCAAGATTGAGGGTTTTTGTCAAAAAAAAAATCCTCGACCAAAAATTAGTTTTTTTTGGTACACATTTCCATGGGAATTTATAGACATGACCTCAAGATTTACCCCACCAGCCAAGCTGTGTGGTCTTGGTAACTTTTCAGTCTCATGAGAGGAGTTGGTGAGCCAATAGAGGCAACATGTAACAGGTTATTCAAGAGAAAGGATGGAAATCAAGGAACACTTGGCCTATTGTCTCATGATGTGGAAAGTCACCATACTATTGTTCAGACTCAAACCAAAGACAAATGAGTTTCAGATGACCACATCTGGGAAACACTGTGGAAACAATACAACAGGAAAGGTCAACTAAGCAACAAGAGCAGGACTCAATCAGGCAAGCCATTGCTGGGACAGTGGGTGAGAGAAAGTTGAGGTGACCAAGGGAGGTGTGTAAGTTGTGAGGAGTGATCCAGGAGAAGTCACTGAAGAAGGAAATTACAAGGACACTTAATGATAGGGTGGTTATAACTTGAAAGAAGCAGGAAAGTAGTCAGGTTGAAGGCTGAGTTTGCATGCAAGGTAGTCAAAGAATTGAATGGGAAATCACTACTCCAAAGGGTCAAGTAAGGGTTAAATAAGTCTCAAATAAGTCAGAAGGCCACAGATAGTTGTGGGAGGAAAGTTTCAGGGAAGCAGTAGGAAGGTCAAAGGTAAAGGGGTGCGTGCTTCACTGTTGTACAGTGGGTAGACAAAAATGATGGGACTGGCTGACCTGAAACAGTCAATTTATTTTCAGGCCTGTGTTCCAAGCTAAATCTATTGTAAAAAAAAAAAGGCATGTACTTCAATTTATTTGTGGGATTATATATTTCAGCATCTGAGATTTAATTCTAAACCAATTTAAATTTGAAAAAAAAAATATCAAATTATAATTTTCAAAAAAAAAAGTCTTATCAAGCAAAAAACTCTCAAAAAACATGCTGGAGGGAAAAAAAATCAAGAAAGTCTGTAACCTCAATACTTTTTTTCTTCTTGATGAGGGTGTGAATGAAGATCAAAAGGAATGATTTTTATGAAAGAAACATAAATCTTTAGGGAGCTGAAAAATAATTCAAACCAATTTTGATCAATTTCAATTTTTGATTGCCTTGGTGAGATGGTGATGAAAATCTTGAAAGAGGTAGGTTGGAAGTCATGGAAACCAATAAAAAATGTTCATTCAAGCTTTTTATGTATCTGATGTTCATATCACTCAAGTTCTTTGCTCTTTTTCCATTTTGAGGTGCCTTGAGATACTTGAGGTTATATTGGTTTGAGGTTGAATTGGAGTGGAGGTGGTTCCTATTGTCCTAAAGTTGAATCTGACCATTGCAATGATACCCTCTTCCAATGGTTGGAATTTCTTGATCATCTCAAACAACCAATTGCCAAAAGAAGAGACTAAATATCAAAAAAAAAAAAAAAAAAAAAAAAACAGGAATCAGAATCAAATATGAAGAATAACATTTTGAAAAAAATCACTAACCATGTTTTTATTTTTTTGAATCAATTGAGCAGTCAGACATCAAAATCAAAATCAAAATCAAAATCAAAAAAAAAAAAAAAAAAAAAAAAAAAAAAAAAAAAAAAAACAAGCCAGTGGCAATATGGAAATTGGTAGAATGGAGTGGGAGCCTGAAGATGGGTTGGTCTACAGGAAAATCAAGACACCCCAGGCTTCATCTACATTGTTTGAAGTACCTGGGTGTGGTTGCTTTGACAAAAAGTCCTGCAACTTTTGTCTACCCATGGTACTTACTATTTAAGCAGGGGAGTTCTGAGCAAGCACGATGAATTCATCAAACCTTTCAGACAATACCAGGTAGTTAACAATGCAGCATGACATAAGAATAAGTTAACTGATAGTTTCAGAGAGTTATTACTAATCCATGATTCCTTTATTTTTGCTATTGCAGAAGCTTATAGACCAACTGCAGAGGGTAAAAGCAGAGTTTGGCCTGTATTGGAGCAGGTCCCCGCCAAATTCTTCATCCTGTCTGGTTTCTTTCACCACAACATACAGACAAAAGATCACAAGTTTTGTCCAACAAAGTCTAAACTCACACCTTTTTTTCCTCAACTTGTAGCTTTCCTGCTGCTTTTTTTGGAAAATAGATTATAAAGAAAAGGTGTGAAGTTAGTAATCCCCAAGGCACAAATTTAGCCAGAGCTAAAGGTCAAGATGGATTCCTTCAGGCTCTTTCATGGTCATATTGAATCTATTGAACTGACTTTTTCAATTGCTGTTCAGGATTTTGGGTTTATTGCCAAGACAAAAATATGCATGCCAACAACAGATCAACCTACATAAATACATACACAAACTTGCAGGACATATGTGATTATTTTTAATATATACTGAAAAAAGGAAAACCCTGGTGGGTTACGGTTAGTACACCTTCCATCACCCTAGGCTTCACCCCCCTCCCCCCCTCTCCAACTGTATCCTCTTCTCCACTTGGTTTACGTTTCTAGCTTTCTTTGAGGAGGAGACAGGAGTCATATTGGGTGAACACCAGAGAAATAAATACATAGGACTTTCATTAAAGCTTGAAGCACCCCCTCAAGCCAATAAACGTTGAATCCCACAAGGTATGCTCGTGAAGCAACTTTGACAACATCTTTTGTGAGTTTCTGTCCTCAGCACTTGATATGCCAAAAGATCTTGAGTTCTTTGCGGTGATTCTGAACGCATACCTTTGATGAAATCAAGACTCACTCAGGTCCAAGCTTTTGTGTGAAGACAATAGGTATTTAAAGATACATGGGAATTTAGAAATTACGACTATATAATGAGATCGTTTCTCACAGATGTGTATATTTTCTTTTCTTCACTTTCAATCAGGCCAAGAAAACTCTCCTAACACCCGAGCTTGTTGCTCGTTTTCTTGAGGAAGGAAATCGTCCAGAAATCTTTCTGGGAGGAATCAGTATGAAGGGATGAGGAGGAAGAGGCGATCCGATGATGACCAGATCTTTGTGAATCGTCTTGGGCGGCCTCTTGGAGATTCAAAGTGACCAATAGGAAACTGCGCCGGCCGTGACCCCCGTCAGGGGTTTTCGGGGCCTCATTCGTTTCTTCCATTGCTGAAAAATCGATCTCGTGGTTACGATTGACTAATTGGAGTCGAACAACCATTCGATCCTCTCGCTCGTGCTTGTTGGCATCATGGAGATCAAGGACTCGATCGTCCAACCTGATCTCGATTGCTTCGATGAATCGCTCGATCAAACCCGACTCTTCATTTGCCTGCTGCTTCTTGCCCTCCTCGCTCTGAGCTCCCAACCCTTCCTGGCCAGTGATAAGAATTAGAAACCCGACCCTTGAATCGGTGAATAATGTTTGATACTTTAGACGGTCAGGCTCCAGCATGATTGGGTTCGAAGATGATGGGGTTGGTGCTACATCAGCATGAGACTCGTCCTCATCTTGGTTCTGATTAGCCAACAAGGGGGTATGCTCGTCAGGGTCGTTCCCATTTGAACTCGGAGTAAGAGTTTTAGTTGGTTGCGGTTGTTGCACGGCGGATCTCGATGATCGAGCGTTCTGCGAGGGATGAGCACAGGGAGAGGCACTGGAGACAGACGCGAACAGGTATGAAAATAATGATTTGGAAGTTCCCCAAATAAAGCGACTCCAACAATCGAGCAATTCCCGGATTCCAGTCACGACGGTTTGAATCGGCTGTCGAATTAGACTTCGAATGAACTTTCTTAACTTGGCTGTGCGACCTTGATCAACTTCAGTAGGATGATCAGATCTGACCGAGTTAGCCAAGTCATTGGAACTTGTATCATCACCACCATCGGGTCGATGCCTGGTCAAAGCGGGTGGGGATAGCTGCGATTTGATTTCAGAATTTGGTCGATGATTGACTTTCTCGGGTGCCTGTGCTGATGAATCAAGAGTGCCTTGGGATGGATGGCTGATGTTGGTTGGAATGGTGACACCACACAAGCCAACAAATTGATTTAACAGCCCCAAGCTAGCGATTTGAATAGTGCTTCCCTTGAACCCAGGAAGATCAGCCAATCGACAGATTCTCCAAATCTCAAAAGAGTCGCTAGCTAAGACGGATTCGAGTATCGGTCTGGAGGAAATCTGTGGTATATCAATTTCGGCATCAATGTCGAAATCTTCGATGACTCTAAATCGAAGATCATGACTATGGCTCAGGATGAGCAAATTTTGCGATGGATTAGATCTTTCGGTCGAGTGAGAGTCATCGGTTGGACTCTCCAAAAGCGCCTCAGCAATATCCCTAGCGGTGATGATATCTACAGCCTTCGAGAGACCCGGACTTTGTTTGACGTTCCAGAGCCCGATCAAACCGCCGCCGGCGTTGGGAGCAGGTAGACCAAGTTTCAGTAGACCCCAATGGGTTTCGCCAGAACGAATGTTTTCAGCCGCCTGACCGAGGCAACAACTAGATAAGATACAACCCGCTTCGGGATGGGTAGATTGGATGGCTGCAGTCGAAATTCCTCTGGCTTGTTTGAGAGGACTGGTTAACTTTTGATAGGTCGGGAGACCGTGTTCCCCCAGCCGATCGGTGATAAAAATAGGTGCCGATGAAAAAGCTCGTAGTGCACCATGATAATCACTGAACGGATGTTGAGTCATAGTCATATCGAAATCTGGCGTGAATCCTAAACTGTTGCCTAAGAGCGCGTTGAAAGAATTCGAAAAGATGTGCCAACGATGACCATTCGGGTCGCTGAGATCGGGGAAAAAGTCATCGCTCGTTCTCATGATTTTCTTTGCCAAATCGGGATGAGTTGAATGAATCGATGGATGGATTGAGTGATTAGCCCGTCTGGGTTCTTGGATAACCAGCTGGGACTCGATCTCGTCATCCTTGCGAAACCATAAGAGGGGTGTGTGAGCCATTGAATTGAAAACGTTGGAATGGTGCTCGGATCCAAAGTAGAGGGTTGCCAATTCGTGGACGGTATCGATTGTAGTGGCCTTGTAGACGTTGACGTCTTGAGATGGATCAGTTTCACACTTGACCAATTGATCTAAACCTGCTTGATTATCGATCTACGTCACCAAGCAAGGGAAAGTCTCAGTTACAAGGATTTTGCCCATCAACAAAGCAAACAGGTAAGACAAACAAAAGACCTTTACGAAATCGACACCGGCGGAGTGGAGGTATTTGAAGTAGGTATCCCAAAATGGGCGAATCGACGTTTGACTGGGTAACATCCAATGGTCAGTATTTGATTGCTGGGGAGGTTTTAGGCGGATCGACCACTTTTGAAGATTAAACTGGCTCATGATGTTGGAATCTGGGTCGAGGCCATGCCAATAACTGCGAGAAATTATGATAGTGTTCAGATTGGGCTTGGATGTAGAGATTCAACGGTACGGTTGAGAGAACTGACCCAGTGATAGTTAGCCAAACCCCGATGAGTTTGATCGGTGGGGTTGATTGATTACGAATCAAGTTGATTGCACCGGCCAGATCGGAAGGATGATCGATTGGATCAGACGAGCCATGGGTTCGATCATCACTTTGGATTTCCATGGGTTTCAACCAGGATTTCCGTGGGCCCCAGTCGGATAAGACTCTCTGACGAGTATCCTGCCAACCATCATCTAGAAGGACTCGGTCGATGGCTTCCAAAAATCCGCAAGATTTGAAGCTTTTGAGGGCTCGGATGACTTGATTCAGGGTATAATCTGGACCGAGGGAGTTCCAAGTACAATAACCCAAACCGTTCAGACCGTTTCGAAGGGGTGATTGGGGGTCGTTCAGGTCGTAACGCTTGGGTTTTAGTACTTCATGGCTCGAGTTGAAGTGAGATTTGATGAGGTGCTTGAGATTCGATAGAGGACCGCTGATGATCGACAGCTGCGCTGATTGGATATCGGCCGAGGATGAGTTGGTGCGAGTATGAATGACGAGATGGGATTGATCGGAGGATTTTCGGATGGTAGACGTCCCAAGGCGGGTACTGATGGGGATGATGATGAGGATGGGATCGGGGTACTGGGCGCGTTGGGATGGATCGGAGAGGATGATGAGTTGAGTATCGAAGGAGGAGGAGATTTTGGATGGATGGAGGAAGGGATTGGGTTGAAACCAGGTCGGATTGGATCTTTCGAAGGCGAGACCCTGGATCGATCGAGCTTGTGAGATCGAGGGATGGTCGAGCGGGAGGAAAGGGTATCGAGTGTTGCCATCGTCTGAGGATGAGGATGAGGATGAGAGGGGAGGCCTGAGGGTGAGACGTTGGACTTGAGGATGGACAGAGGGATGTTGAGGATGGACAGAGGGATGTTGAGGATGGACAGAGGGATGTTGAGGATGGACAGAGGGATGTTGAGGATGGACAGAGGGATGTTGAGGATGGACAGAGGGATGTTGGGGATCGGATGAGTTGATGATGAGTTCTCTGATCGAACTTGGTCCTTCGTCCGAGGCTCGAGATCGATGGTCGATGCGATGAATCTGACCGTCGATCCCCAGCGAGCCCAACCATCGTATCCGAGGCTCGGTCTCGTCGGGGGAGGCGGGGGCGATGATGAGTCGATAGGTGAACGAGTAATGGTCGGGGGATCCACCGACTCCCGGGGGTTCTGCGGGGGGCGAGCCGGGGGGTGGCAGCAGGATGGTTGCCCTCCAGATGGTGAGTTGAGGATGGTCGAGGAGGGTAGGGCGAAATGGGATGGAGTGCCACTGGTGAAGATCTTGAGCATGAGTGGGTACGTCGGTCCAAATCTCGGGGGTTACGCTAGGATCGAATGATGGATTAGCTTGGATGGCGTAGAAGTGAAGTTGGGATGGTTGAAGTGGCTCAAGAGGTTTGAGATGGATGATCGATCGAAGCGAAGGTTGGAATTCGAATTCGAGTGAAGAAGAAGAATCGACCATGACCAAGAGGATGATGGTGGAGGAAAGTGGTAGATGGTGTTGGAGCGTTCGAGGATGATGAGGGCAATCAGGCTCGATAGGAATTTATTTATTTATATCTACTAAGCCTACCATCGAACTGGTGGGGAAGGGCGAGATCGATTGAAATAGTCTCCGATCGACCGATCCGATCCGGTCCGACCCGATCCGATGGCTGATGACGTGTCTCTTGACTAGGGCTGGACCCCGAATACTCGATTTCGGGTAATACCCGAGTTCCGAGCCAATCGGGTCGGGAATCGGGCGTCCAAAAGGGCATCGGGTATGACTCGGGAGTCGGGCCAATATATCGGAGGCACCGGGTATTTTCGGGTATTTGGCAAAATAGCGCCAGGGGGAGCTTATTGCGCATTGTGTAGAAAACTCACAAATTTTGTGCTTCATTTCATTACCATAAATCAATCTGTACTTGTATCAGTTGCAATAAACTCAAAAACCATCAAAAAATGATATAAGAAATAAAAAAGAAAAATACAAAAGAAATCAAAATCAACTTGAAAGCATTCCAAAGCTGCAATACCAATCTTTTAAACATAAGAGCTGCTCAATAGAATCACAGTCTAATGAAGCACATTGAGGCCCAACAATAGCCTTGGATTTAGAGAAAATCCGTTCTGATGGGGCACTTGTGTCAGGAATGGCTAGAAAGTGCCAAGCCATCCTGGAAAGGTTAGGTAGGGTACATTGATGCCCAGGAACTCAAATAAAGAAGAACATCAGCTTCTTGAGGCTCTTCCAGCTTGGATAGGTATTGGAGAACCTCAGACTCAATGTCTCCTTTGCTCCAAGAAGGTTGAAATACTTTACTCTCCAGTCTACTTTGAACTTTGGATTTTTTATTGATTGCAGATGATTTGTGAGAGTTGATCAAAGTCTGGATGGATTGGAACTTCAGTGCTTCAGTCCTAAATATGGTAAGGATGTTGGTTGGATTGATGTTGACGTTCAGATGGTCAAGGATCATTTGGTGATGGTTTGTAAAGCAAGAGATTTTGATTTGGGGGTCCAGGATCATTGCACATGATGGAGCTACCTTTTCCAAAGAGTGGCATAAATACTTCTTGAGTTTGGCAATCGTATTGTTTGCAACTGGGACAAGCTGGGAAGAGTCATACTGAGATTGGATTTTGAGCATATCACCTACCAGTGCAATGAAAGTTGGTAGGGCATAGCTGAGAGTGGGGTACTGGCTGGAGCAGAGCAGTTTGATAGCATTGTTGAGTGGCTCAAGAAAGTTGATCATCTGTTCAACTTTGTCCCATTCAACCCTGCTGATCTTGTATTTGATGGTGTCTGGTTGCTCACAAACAAGATTGCAGGCATTCTTGAGCTCATGAGCTTTTTTCAACATCAGGTAGGTCAAATTCCAACGTGTCTTGACATCTAGTATCAACATACTAGCTGAGTTCATTGAAAGATTGGCCATATTGCAGATCTTCATACATGTTTGAAAGTTTTTGCAATGTTGAGGAGAGGACCAAACCCAGGTGGAAAGGCCATGGATCCTTTGAAGGACATTGCCAAGTTTAATGCTGGCCCCAGCTGGCAGATCAACAAGTTTGGAGATAGATAGTGGGTTGGTGTCAATCTCCATATTGCTATTGGGGTCTAAGTTGTATCCAGATCCAAAAACCTTGAGGCCATCTTTGGAAGCAAGGTTGATTGTATGTGCCATGCAGCCTAAGAGGTCATGCTTGTAGTCATAATTCATATTGGTGATCTCAGACATCCACTTGGCCATGGTCAGATTGTTTGAAGCATTGTCAGTTGTGATTACTGAGAGTTTTTCAAGGAGAACCAGACGTTGCAGGGTACAACACAAAACTTCTGCAAGATTGGCACCAGTGTGCAATCCTACAAAAATGTATAAAACATCAGAATGAATGAGAAGATATTTTCTAAGACATAAAAAAGTATAATAGATAAAACAGGAAGACTTACCACTTATTTTTGGCATTCCAATAGCCACCTCAATCATTTTCCAATTTGTGTCAATAACATGGGCAGTAATGCCCAAAAATGCAATACAGTTGGGTGATGTCCAAGCATCAACAGTAAAAGCCATGCCTGATATACCCACAAATAAATCCTTGAGATGTTTGACATGGGCTGCATATAGATCATGTACTTCATTGGAGATTGCCTTGGGTTTGGGTATCATTGGTGGTGCATGGGAGTTGATGTCACACAACCACCCCATGTACTATAGGGCAATCTTAGATGATTGTGAGCGCAAAAGGAAAGCTGAGTGCAAGGGCAAGTGCAAGGTAGCAAGGGCTAACTGCAAAGTGAAAACTTATGGTGGAGTAACTTAACACACAGCAAGAGGGATGAATTTTCCAATGGAAGGAAACCAAACCCAAGCCCAATGTGATGACTGGATTTAGCAAATGCAAGAATGTATGAAATTAACTAACTGAGGAGACAATCCTCAGGCAAATGGAGTAGCCTTTATAAGGTAATCCAAGATGACTAGATAGAACCTGATGGATGGTCAACTACAGCTCCAAGCAATGAGGCAATGAATGACATGGGCAGAGTACAAAATGAAATGACAGTATGAATTGTTCCCAAGGTCTTAGAATAATTTCAAGACAATAGGGGACTAATGTATTGGGATATAACAGTTGAGACATGAGGAAATGACATCAGAAGCAATGCAAATATGAAGGTGTAGTTTATGCAGGGTAAGGGAATAGTCCATTTTCAAACTATACAGTTGAGATGGCTTGACTAGCATGAGTGAAAACTAGCAATAGCATGTGACCAGAAATGGGAACCTGAGGGTTATTGATACCCAGGGTGAAAAGGGCGGAACCCAAATGAATGGTTGACCAAGGTAGAGTTGACTGCAAGGTTTGCAAGTGGATGCTGAGTCAGTTGCCAAGAATAGAAGGTTGTTATGCAAGCCAGAGTTGATAAGCGGAAGGCACCATTGATGTTGTGCTTCTAGTTTGTCATGTTCATGGACTGAGGTAGATTGTACTTGAAGAAAAAGAGTATGTCAAAGTAGGAGGTCAATAACCCTTAAGGTTGAAGCGTGACAGTTGCCCAGGTATAAAAACACAAGCTCCTGCAAGCGTTCAGGCAGTTTTCCCATTGATTCCAAAGTTGTTACAATTACTGTATACCCATTAATCATTAATTCTTTGCTTTAAATAGATTCATAATTAATTATGTTGTCATCATCATTCTGCCGTTGAAAAAACTGCATTTGACAAAACAAGCAATGTGTCCCTAGTACAGCCACGCAAGTTATTCAAGACAAGTGCAAACAGTGTTGCTTGCACATTCCCTACAAGTAGCAAGCGGGGTGTAGATGTCCCAGCAGTGACCAGGAGGGAGGTGCAAAGATGAAGGTCCATGCCGCGAGTTAATTATCATATACCGCCAGTGCCGGAGATTGAGTTCTTAGGTATTTGGAAACCTGGTAAGTTGAGGCTTAGAGACTAAAAATAAGTAGAAAAACAAAGAAAAGAGAAATGGAACTAATATAATCCTCATTGATGTAGTACCGCCACAATTCCAACAATACACCACCAATATGCCACCGCCACCACCACCATATACTGGATCAATTGGGTTGGAAGCAAAAAGTGAGGTGCAAAGTGAAGTGCAAGCCAAAGAAACACAGAAAATCAAAGAGGCAAGGCAAGAAGGAATTGCTGAAGGGGAGGTGGAACCGGAGCAAAGGGAGGAAAATGAGGAAGAAGGAAACGGAATAGAATGAAGGAGTGGAATGGAACCGGAGGTGGAGGAATGGGGTGGAACGGAAAGAAATGAGATGGAAGGCCAACATGAGGGGAGCTGAGTACAAGTCAAAGGGCCAATTGAAACCAATGCAAGGCAATTGACTGGCAACGCTGGAGAAGGTTCTTCAAGGGGCCAAAGGAAGAGAGCTCACAAGGAACTCATGGAGGAAGGTGGATGGAATACCCAACTGAAGAGGGTTTGGAATGCAAAGTGCAAGGAAATCTTTGAGAGACATCTAGTGATGCAAGTGATGATCTTGCAAAGATTGTCTTCTTTGGTGGACAAGGAAGACTTGGAAGAATTTAAGTTGATGGTAGAGGAATTGAATGAGAATTGGGAGGAAGCGGAAAGAGAAATAAAGGATAATCTGTAGAAATTTATATTTTAATTTTATCATTTTATTATTTTATTATGTATATATATATATATATATATATATTTTGTTTTTTTAGGAAAAATAGGATTTTGATTTTGAAATAAAATGTGAAAGGATAAAATTTGTGAAAAGAAAAAGGGGATGTTTATGAGAAAGGGAAAGGAAATGAAGTGAGGAAATGGGATGAGATTAATGGGAAGGAATGGGATGCAAGTGTGGAATGGGATGGAAGTAATGGAATGGAATGGGAGCTACAATTGGCAAGGTTTGCAAGGGTAACTTGCATGGAAGTCTCAAACCAAATTGGGAGAGTTTCAAAGTTGATGGGCTGGTTTCCACAAGGTGCAATCTTCATTGGACTGGAAGCCAGTCCATTCAAAAAGGTATTGAAGCTTTCCTTTTCATAACCTGGAATCCAGGATACGTCTTACTTCCCACTCTAGCTGATGGTGGACTTGGACCGGTTCAGGAGGGGGATGAGTCTTGCCCAGGTATTGGACTCAAGCAGGCTCCAGGAGAGACACGTGAAAGACCGGGTGGATACCTTTCCATTTTGCAGGTAAGGTAAGTTTAAAGGCGTTAGGGGAGACTATTGATTTGAATTTGAAGGGGCAAAGATTTCTTCCAGAGAGTTTAAAAGTTGGGAAAGTACTGCAAATATTGCAAGCATTGAGACATACCCAATCTCCTACTGCAAAGGTTGGGTCCAAAGTGCAAAGTTGATCTGCTTGTTCCTTGAAGTGCTGGTTTGCTGCTTTGAGGTTGGTTCAAAGTTGCAATTGAAGGGATTGGATATGGTTAAGGTAATTGGTAGCAGGTTGAGAAGGTGCTACGTGAAGGGAAGAGAAATTTGGGTTTCTACCATAAAGAGTCTGGAAGGGCAACTGTTTGGTAGAGGAATGAGTGGAGTTGTTGTAGGCAAATTTGGCTAATGGGAGCCATTGCAACCAGTTTTCCTGTAGGTAGGAGACATACATTAAAAGATACTGTTTGGGGATCTGATTGATCCGCTTGGTTTGCCCATCTGTTTCCAGGTGGTAAGCCCTTGATGGATTGCGAGTGATCTTCAAATGTTGTCACAGCAAGGTCCAAAAGCTAGAGACAAACAAAGATCCACAATCACTAATCATATTATCAGGGAGACCAGGTTTCAAGAATACATATTCTATAAATAAATTAGCTAAGTCTTCAGAAGAGGCAATCACATTACTGCAAAGAAATAAAGCCATCTTTGAGAAGCAATCTACTACTACTAAAATAGCATCATAACCACTAGAAATAGGTAATTGCAAAATAAAATCCATAGAAAGAAAGTGCCAAGGAATTGGAAGAATTGGAAGTGGCTGAAGCAGTCCATACTTCCGGTGTTTTGAGGACTTGTTCCAATTGCAATCATAGCATGCGTTAACATAGTCTTTTACTTCACTGGCCATACCAGGCCAATAGAAGTCTTGTGCAATAAATTGGTGGGTTTTAGCCTGCCCACAATGACCAGCAAGCGGGGAATCATGCCTTGAATTGAAGATATCTAACTTAATGCAAGGATTATCTGGTACCACTGTAAAACTTTTATAAACTAAGTAATCATTTTTGTCAATACTACAATCACTATCTAATAAGTTTGCATTCTTGCAAAGTTTTCTACACTTGAGGTTGTTGAGTTGAGCTTGTTGTAGTTTGGAAGCCAGATCTCAAAGGTGAGTGATGATCAAACTGATTTTGGCAGACTGGGTTGAGAAAAGTGTCCTAACGTTTTCAGGATTGTTTTCAGTGAAGGTGCTCCCCCCTCCTGGGTAAAAATTTTCCCAACGTGACAAAGCATCAGGGACTACTCCTTGTTTCCAAGGACAGTATGTGATTGTAAAGTTGAACTCAGAGAGGTATTTAGGCCAACATGCATGTCTGCGTGTAAGGACTTTTTAGCTCATGAAATATTTCAAAGAATTGTGATCAGTTAAGACCTCAAAAGGTATCAACACCATTTTTTCAAGCAAAAAACAATTGCAAGAAGTTCCTTTTCATGAATCTAATAATTAAGCTCTTCAGAAAGAAATTTGAAAGACCTTAAAGCTACGGGATGAAAAAGAGAAGAAGAGGAGGAAAACTGCAAGATTACTGCTGCAATTGCATAGTTGCTTGCGTCTGTTTTGCTGATAGTGCAAGCTAGCCCGTTAAAGTGAGCAAGTATTGGAGCAGTGGTAAAGGCTGTCTTCAGAGCTTTGAACTCCAAAGCAGCTTGTTCTGTGAAAACAAAATGAGTTTCTTTTTGAAGAAGGTTAGTGAGGTTTACGGTTTTCTTGGCATAATTCTCAATAAACCTTCTGTAAACATTACTGAAACCAAGCCAAACTTGAAGGTATTTAACAGAGGAAGGTGGGGGCCAGTTCAATATGCGTTGGCTCTTGACTAGATCCATCGATAGTCATTGCTGCAAGACTATGACACCTAAAAATTGAAGAGAAGGAGTATGAAATTTGCACTTGGAGGCTTTTGAAAACAGGTCATTCTTGCAAAGTTGCTGCAGCACCTCTTGCACATGTGCAATGTGATCCTCAAGAATTTTTGAGTAGACTAGTATATTTTCAAGATACACCACAAGATATTTCTCTATGAGGTCAGAAAAAATGTCATTGACAAAATGTTGAAAAGTGGAAGGAGCATTGCAGAGGCCAAAGGGCATGACGGTATACTCATAACTACCAAACCGTGTTCTCATTGAGGTCAAATACTCATGGCTTTTTGCAATGCAAACTAGGTTATAGGCGCCTCAAAGGTCTAACTTTGAGAAATAAGCAGCTCCATGAAAGAGAGTGAGGAGGTGCAACATAGGCGGTACTGGGTAGGCATTCTTCTGGGTTACCTGGTTCAGTTTCCTATAGTCAACACAAAGGCCAAGTCCACCATCTTTCTTTGGAACAAATAAGATGGGTGAACCAGTGTTTGAATTGCTTGGTTGAAGAAATCCTTTCAATACATTTTCCGCAATGTATTCTTGACGCGCGGTTGATTCCTGCTTTGAGAGAGAGTAGACTGGTCTGGGTGCCGGTGGTGGGCCATTAAGTTTGATCTTATGATTGCAAGAATGGAATGGAGGAAGTTTATCTGCCTTTAAAGCTGAAAAGACTTCAGAAAATTCATGATAAACAGAAGTTAAAGACTCTTGAATGATTTCTAGATCTTCAATCTTGTCATCTTTGA
Source organism: Puccinia polysora (assembly GCA_025617555.3). Lineage (NCBI taxonomy): Eukaryota > Fungi > Basidiomycota > Pucciniomycetes > Pucciniales > Pucciniaceae > Puccinia > Puccinia polysora. Next base: position 11,046,682 of record CM062620.1, read on the forward strand.
GCACAGGATTCAAAGTGCTTGCATGATGCAAGAGGATTAGGGAGCTCAAAATACACCATTTGGTTGGTGCCTGTTTCTCTTCAAAGAAACAAGGAAGAGGTAAGTTTTACAAATAAGCCATAACTCCTAAATCTGAAGAGGGAACTTGGGAATGAAGGTCAGGATATTGCAAATCTCCTGGCAGAAAAGTTTCATCCAACTCAATGACAGTGTCAGGTAGGCTGTTTAATTCCTGTTTGACGGAAGGGTTAGTTTCCTGGGGTTGCAAGGTTTGAAGGTTAATTAATCCTTCTTGCCAATTCACATCCAGATTCTAGTGGACTAGGAAATCATGGCCTAGAATTGTATCATCCATTCTGGGGATATCCAAGACAAATAAATCCCATTCAAAGCTGGGGAAATTGGAAAGTGAAAAGATCCATTTTGCCTTTTGGAAAACCCAATGAGATGGCTCAGTTGCACTACTTACTAAATAGATAGGGAATTTATCTATCTTGGAATGCTTAAGGTTTTTGGAAGTGGCAAAAGATTCACTTATAAAAGAAACATTAGTTCCAGAATCAAGTAAAACTTGATAAGGAGAGTTGTTGGAATGGAAAAGGACAAATCTTGAAATTGGAGCAACTAGTGTCTTGCAAGTGCAAAGATTGACTTGCTTTAATTTAGATAATGTGTAGCCTTCCTTGCAAGTGTCAGGAAAACTACAAGCTAATTTTTTGACTGTTTAGCCGCTTCACGCACTAGCTGCTTTGCACAACTATCAACATCATGTTTACCTCCACAATACATAAATAAACCATTCTTTTCCCTCCTTAACCTTTCCTCATTCCGGAGCATCCCAGTTTCTTTATCCAGGAACTTTGGAGTTTTGGCAGCAGATTTTCCTTTTGGGTTGGACTGCAAGTTTGGATTTGGTCTGTATTGCTTTGGGTTTTTCAAAGATTGTTTTGAGGATTTGTCCAACTTTGGAGTCAAAGTTGACTGTCCTTGGTGGTTTTGTCAAGAGCGGTTCTTCTTGTGATAACCATTATCAAGCTCAATCACCCTGTTGATTAACTGTTGAAGAGAGGTTGTCTTATGTCCTCCAACTGCAAGTTGTTCTATTAGGCGTGCCAGTAAAACTTTTTGAAAATGAAACAAAAGGGCTTCCTTGTTCCATTGGATGAAAGACTGAAGAGTTTGAAAATTGGAAATATAAAAGGAAGATCTACTATTTTACTTCATGACTAGATTATTGAGTTTGTATTTGGTGTTTTGAACTTCATTAGGGTTGCTGAACAGGGTGAAAAGCTGTTGCTCAAACTTGTCCCAATTGTTGAGAATACAAGTGGGGCTAGTGTTATCTGATAGTTTGAGGTAAGGTTTGAACCACTGCAAGGCTCTTCTACCAAGGAAGCAAGATGCGTACATAACTCTAAGTCTATCAGTAGGGAAATTGTGAGGATCATTTGAGAAGATGATTTTGCAGGACTGTAGGTAGGATCTAAGCTTATGAGGGTGTTCCCCAGTAAAATGATCAGGCTGCTTTATGCCTGGGGTGCAAAAACTAGGACCACTTGGACCAGATTGCAAGGCAGTTTGGTTAAGTGCCTGGATCAGAGTTGTGAGTAAGGTTGAAGCACCGGGTTTGGGAGCATTAGTGCAAGCCCAAAATCTACCACAAGTAGAGGTTTCATTGGAAGAGTCTTTGATTTATTCAAGAGGTTCCACTTCCTCCCGCAAGGGAGCAAGGGGATCATCAAGAGGTTCAAACAAAGGAGATTTAGAAGAAGGGACAGGATCTAAAGGTTGTCTGGCCCAAGAAACACTGGATCTTCCTACCCAATTGATATCATCATTGTAAGGGGTGAGGGAAGCATTCCCAGTTGAGCAAGTACATGACATTGTAAAAAGAAATCTATTATTGGTTGGCAAGCTACAATAGATGAGTTGAGTTAGTTAATTTCCTGTCACACAACCACCCCACGTACTATAGGGCAATCTTAGATGATTGTGAGCGCAAAAGGAAAACTGAGTGCAAGGGCAAGTGCAAGGTAGCAAGGGCTAACTGCAAAGTGAAAACTTATGGTGGAGTAACTTAACACACAGCAAGAGGGATGAATTTTCCAATGGAAGGAAACAAAACCCAAGCCCAATGTGATGACTGGATTTAGCAAATGCAAGAATGTATGAAATTAACTAACTGAGGAGGCAATCCTCAGGCAAATGGAGTAGCCTTTATAAGGTAATCTGAGATGACTAGATACAACCTGATGGATGGTCAACTACAGCTCCAAGCAATGAGGCAATGAATGACATGGAAAGAGTACAAAATGAAATGACAGTATGAATTGTTCCCAAGGTCTTAGGGTAAGTGAAAGACAATAGGGGACTAATGTATTGGGATGTAACAGTTGAGACATGAGGAAATGACATCAGAGGCAATGCAAAAATGAAGGTGTAGTTTATGCAGGGTAAGGGACTAGTCCATTTTCAAACTATACAGTTGAGATGGCTTGACTAGCATGAGTGAAAACTAGCAATAGCATGTGACCAGAAATGGGAACCTGAGGGTTATTGATACCCAGGGTGAAAAAGGCGGAAACCAAATGGATGGTTGACCCAGGTAGAGTTGACTGCAAGTTTTGCAAGTGAATTCTGAGTCAGTTGCCAAGAATGGGAGGTTGTTATGCAAGCCAGAGTTGATAAGCCAAAGGCACCATTGATGTTGTGCTTCTAGTTTTTCACGCTTATGGACTGAGGTAGATGGTACTTGAAGAAAAAGAGTATGTCAAAGTAGGAGGACAATAACCCTTAAGCTCAAAGCGTGAAAGTTGATTAGAGTGATTAGATTGAAAAAGGAAGCTCACTCCACAATTGAAAAAGGTAGGTTGGCATTGGCAATGAAGTAGGCAAGCATTTTTTATAGCAATATTGGGTTGAGTTCCATCCGGGACAAAAAAACACAAAAAAAGATCAACAAATGAAATAAAAAAGAAGAAACAATGAATTGGATTGAAAAACTCACAGTTTTATTAATACTTGTGCCTTTTAAAAAGCAATGGACCTGGCTTGGTTATCAGAGAGCTTTTGAGAATTGAAGATCTTGTGAATTTGCATAAGATGCTTGCCCATGGATTTTGTGCTCTTGTACTTGTTGAAAGTTAGTATTTTTCCACATGAGTGTCCATTTGGGAGGGGTAAAATACACATGACTTGCTTGTTATTTCCTTTGTTCAAAAAATAAGACCATACCCAGCTTTTGGAAAATTTCCCATCACTTGGAACTAATCCCTTACTGACTTTGGTGCTTGTGGAGGTTTCAATATCAGTCAACAGAGGGATGATAGCCTTCAGTATTTTGAGGAGAGGAGGTGGTCCAGTTTTAGAAGAGCCAATTGTAGCAATATTGTTGCAATCTGAGGATGAGGTGATGCTATGTGGGTGCTTTTACAAGTTATTCATATCTGGTCATTTCAGGAATGAGGGGGGGTTGGAGAAAGTTTTTTTGAGGGATTTCTTTGGTAGCTTTGGGGCCATTATATATTCATATGGTGGTGGGTATTTTCCAAACAAAGCTTGCTACAAGTCACGACCAAACCATATCAAGCAGGGATAAAAATCAAACAGAGTTAAATCAGTCAAAGGGCTCATACGGCTTGAAGGGAGATGAGGAGCATGTTACCTAAAACTTGCCATGCAGGCACCTATGGGGGATTAGAGGGGCAATGAGTGGGGTGGGGGTAAGGATATACAAATAAAGGATGGGTGGACGGTGTTGAAATTCTAATTTCTAATATAATTTTTGTCTTTGAATTCATCTCTTGTTTTCCTTACCTATGTCACTCACGTGTGCGCCTGCGCTCTCCTTTCCTTCTATGGTGTAAGTACTCCAAATCTGAGCACAAGCATGCCTACTTATACTGCTCGACGGAGGTCCTGTGTTTGCCTCAGGGCTCTCAGGTCCTCCTTGTTGAGTAAGTAAACTTTCCTCTCAAATGCCTGGGCTATCTACATGTCTTTCTTCATTACTCATCAAACAATCTGCTCCAATCGATTGACCAGAAGCTGAAGTTCCTTGACCATTCTCGCCATTGACTTGAAGATCCAACGCGTCTCACCCATCATCCTGTTTGCTTCAGGAGTTCATCTAACGCTTGTGGCTACCTCAACTGCTATTGGTCTCCTCACTTCTACCTGGTTGTTTCTTTTGGTTCTTTTAGGTCATTTCTCATTTCTAATCACATTATTGTTTTCCTATCTTATATGATTTTCTCCATTCTAATAAATATTCTTTTAGCCTATTGATTTTCAGATTTACAGTCCCAGACGCTCATTCCACCAAACTCAATCAAGAACAAAAAGAACAAACTATGTCTGACGATGAGGGTAACTCAAAGAGAAGCAATCACCCGATCCTGAATGAATCAAACTACTCATCATGGGCCTTAGGAATTTGTAGCCACCTATGCAGAAAAGGACTACTTGAGTACATAGAAGGAGAAAAAGACAAGGAACCTGTTACTCCCGCAACCGCTTCCCAAAAGCAAAAGCGCTATGAAGCTGCCAACATTCTGATTCAAAACCTGGGTGATACAGCGTTTGACGCAGTCATCAGTCCAAACAATCAATCAGATCCCGTAGCCATCTGGGAAGCAATAACTGAACAATACACCTCTCTCTCCACCACAATTTGAGGTTGAATCTGGCTTTCCTTCATCCGTTATCAGTTCACGGGAGATCTCACAGCATACATCCAAGAATGCCGCAAGATCATGAATGAACTGGCCACTGTTTTTCTGGAGGTACCCAACAATATTCTCAGCTACACAATTCTGGCCAAACTGCCAGCCCAGTTCTACCACGTGGTTGACTCAATCCTGTTGAATGATGAAATTTTAAAATTTCCCACCAAGGTCCTCAACAAACTTTGAGAAGTTACTCACCTTGAGTCCACCCAATCATTCAAAGGTCCCACTAATGAAGAGACTTCAACTTCCACTACTCTATACAAAACCTTGGACAGCAAACAGAAGAGGCAACCCAAACACCTGTGCTCTAAAGGCAAACACAATCCTCTTGCCGACCATCCTGAAAATTGTTGCTGGATGCTTCATCCCAATCTCAGACCAAATCACAACCAACAGGGACAGGCCCATCTCACTGACACGACCCCCACATTGCAGTCTGACCAACCAAACCAGGAGGCCGCAGCTTACTTCAGCGCGCAGATCTATTTACAGAATAAAACTCAGTCCTCTAAATCTTTGCTTCCTGTTCTCGACTCTGGCGCTGTGGTGCTCTTTTATGGATGCAATTCGGGAAAGGGCTGTGGGCAGCGCGCTCAGCAATGGGCAGGGCCTTGCCGCAGCTAGCCGCGCTGCGGGCTCAGCAGCAGTCAGGTAGGCCCAGCAGCAGTTGGGTCGGGCTCAGCACCTGGAGACAGGAGACGACGGATCGCGCAGACCGGAAGGCTCGCACGGATTGGAAAGCTTGCACCAATTGGAAGGCTCGCGCGGACCATACGGACCGCCCATTGCAAGAAGCGCGGATTGGGTCACGCAGGTACGCCCCGGATACCTGGAACGGGTTGTCGGGCGGACGCGCGCGGGAGGGCAAGCCGGGCGTACATTGATATTGAGGGGCATGGGTTATGGGGAAAGGGATGGAGGGGTAGGGTTGGGCTAGGGTTCTGTGCTTAGGGGTTGTATTTCATCATTCTTGCTTACTTGTGGTTGTACTTAGGTTAGGGTTGAGAGGGAGGACTTAAATACTTCGCTCTCAACTCTGGGTTGTAGGAGGGCATCACTGCACTTCACGGACTGGACTTTTATCACCTTATCATTGGATTCGAAAGGGATTCATCTTATTATTGCTCTATTGCTCTCTCCCTCTCACTCTCTCTCTCTTGACCGGCTTCATCCAATCTCCTTACAGACGCTTTGATCAATAACTTGCCGGAACTTGAGGACGACTTCAGGGGTGTTGCCCCTTTATTTTCCACATCTGGGGGTCTGGCCGGGAAAGATCTTTTGTAAAAGTCTCTCAAAGGTACTCATGGATGCTACCAACAGCCGCTTCTCTTCCTTCCTCCTCCCACAGCTTCTGCCCTACCCCATGGATTTACCCGCATATTTGATACAACATTGCGGAAGTGGAGCGATTCATCTCACCGTATGAAACAATCGCGGACTCTGAAGGCGTTTTGGATTTTGAGAAGGCGCTCCATGTTGTCCTGTTCATCAAGGACGCAGAAGCGCGTCGGGACGTGGAGGAGATGGGAGGCTACCTGAACCTGGATTGGCCAGAACTGAAGGAGGACATGCTGGCAAGATGGGGGAGGCGGGGTTCTTGCTTTCGGAAAGACAATCTCAAGCCATCCGCGGAATTGGGTTACAAGGAAGGCGCGCGCAATGGGATCCGGTTGCAAGGGGAAGTGGACTACGCAGAACTGGAGTACTACAGGGCAGAGTATGTTCCGGCCCCACCACCGGCAACCATCTCTTCGGCTAGCAAACTCGCAGAGGTGGCAAGGGGCCTTGAGGCCTATCTGGAGAGTATTCAGTCTCCCAGCGCGTCTGCGCCCTGCGTGTGCGCAAATGGGGAGGACAACAACCATTGGCAGACGGGAAAGAGGGACCAGACAGCGGATTCAAACGTGGAATTGGTTTCCCAAGTGGGAGCTAAGTAGGTGTTGGGGAAGCGGGACTCGACAGAACCGGTGCGGCCTACTGACAGGAAGCGGGCAAGGACAACGTAACGGGAAATGGATGCTCCGTGCAGTTTGGGAATTGGCAAGCGGTGGACGGATCTTGGAAAGAAGGTACACGCGGCGGCAGAAGAGACGGACCACGCGTTGGAGAATCAAAACCCGAGCCGGACCTCTTTGACGGCAGGGAGCCCGCATTTGGAAAGGGTAGTGGCAGCAACGGAAAGGACGGGCGCGGAATGGCTGGACAGTGGGGCAGAGCGGAAGGATCAAGTGGTTACGCGCGGTACGGCGGGCAGGGAGCGGCCAGAAATCTCCAGAGAGGAGAACAAGGCCGCGAGAACTGCAAAGGGCAAGGAATGTTGTGTGGACGGGGTGGGGGAGGAGAGGGATGGGATTGAAAGGGTTTCAAAGCCTCTTTCCTCCTCCACGGCGGGTTGTGGTAAGGAAGTCTGGGGGTGTTCACTTTTGTTTGGGTTTTGCGCGTGGATGGGCTCAAATCTCAAAGGATGCAGGAGGGTCTTGGCGGCAGGAGGTGAACCTAGGCGGTTTGGGACAACAATTTGCGCTCGGAGCCCGTGCCGGATTGGTTGAGGCAACGCGCCGTGGATCTGGCAATGGGTATAGGGGGCGCGGTTGGCTGGGGACAGCGGCAAAGTTGGGGGGGGGAGCTAGCGCAGATGTGGAAGGTCAGAGTTGAGACGCAGGATGCGGGCTTGAAAAAAAAAAACTCTTGTTCCTTCTTATCTATTCATTCTTCCTTTTCCTTTTTTTTCTCTTCCTGTCTCTCTCAAGGATTGCGTACGCACGCTGCCGCGTCAAGGTCTCCCCATGTACTCTTGTGGATACTCTTACTGGTGCAGATTTCTCACCTTCAGACTCTCACTGGCCCGGATTTCTCACCTTCAGACTCTCACTGGCGCGGATTTCTCACCTTTACCAATTTCTCACTGGCGCGGATCTTCTCTCTCCAAGGCGCGGATCTTGCGCGCGGTTCTTATTCTTTCTCAGGGACTCACAAGCCCGAAGGCTACTCAATTGCGCACAACGTGTGTCCTTTTGCTTATAGGCGCTAAATACAAAGGAGAAAGGATAACTAAGGAAGGTGAGATGGTGGGAGATCTCTGGGGACAGGACTCAAGTTGGGGGGGGGATGTGGTGCTCTTTTATGTGCGCAAGTTGGGAAAGGGCTGCGGGCAGCGCACTCAGCAATGGGCAGGGCCTTGCCGCAGCTAGCTGCGCTGCGGGCTCAGCAGCAGTCAGGTAGGCCCAGCAGCGGTTGGGTTGGGCTCAGCACCTGGAGACGGTGTGGTGCTCTTTTATGGACGCAAGTCAGGAAAGGGCTGCAGGCGGCGCGCTCAGCAGCAGTCAGGTAGGCCCAGCAGCGGTTGGGTCAGGCTCAGAACCTGGAGACGGGAGACAAAGGATTGCGCAGACCAGAAGGCTTGCGCCGATTTGAAAGCTTGTGCGGGTCAGAAGGCTTGCGCGCATCAGAAGGCTTGCGCGGATTGGAAAGCTTGCGTGGATTGGAAAGCTTGCGCGGATCGGGCGGCTTGCGCAGACCAGGCGGACCGCGCATTGCAAGACGCGCGGATTGGGTCACGCAGGTACGTGGATACCTGGAACGGGTTGTTGGGCGGACGCGCGCGGGCAGGCAAGCCGGGCGTACGTTGATATTGAGGGGCATGGGTTATGGGGCAAGGGATGGAGGGGTAGGATTGGGCTAGGGTTCTGTGCTTAGGGGTTGTATTTCATCATTCTTACTTACTTGTGGTTGTACTTAGGTTAGGGTTGAGAGGGAGGACTTAAATACTTTGCTCTCAAAAAAAAGAAAAAAGAAAAACACTTCACTTCACTTCACTTCACAGATTGGACTGCACTCTAGGATATCACTTTTTATGGCATTGGATTGGATTGGATTGGAAAGGAAGGAATTCATCTTATTATTGCTCTCTCTCTCTCTCTCTCTCTCTCTTGAACGGCTGCATCCAATCTCCTTACAGAAGCTTTGATCAATAACTTCCGGAACTCGAGGACAACTTCTGGGGTGTTGCCCCTCTTAAGTTTCCACATCTGGGGGTCTGGCCAGGAAAGATCTTTTGTCAAAGTCTCTCAAAGGTACTCACAGATGCTACCAACAGCTGCTTCTCTTCCTTCATCCTCCCACGGCTTCCGCGCTACCCCATGGATTTACCCACATATTTGATTCAACATTGTGGAAGTGGAGCAATTCATTTCACGGTATGAAACAATTGCCGACTCTGAAGGAGTTTTGGATTTTGAGAAGGCGCTCCATGTTTTCCTGTTCATCAAGGATGCGGAAGCGCGTCGGGACGTTGTGGTGACCAATCCGGGACACCATGGAAAAAAAAAAATATTTTTTTTTTGGTTGTACCCCTATGGGTACCTTCATTTCCCCCCAACCCATCTCAACCTCAACAACTACTCCTGTCATCCCTCCAACGCTTCGACCTCTACTTGCTCATCCTCATCGACCCTCAACCCCATATCCCATCCATCCCCACCCACTGTTTGCCTACACCTTTTGAGATCTTTCATCTACCCTGCTCAGCGACTGCCGATCAAATCAAGCATTGCTACTATCAACTCGTCAAGATCTACCACCCCGACGTTGCTTTGAAAGACCTCAGATCAAACAACCCATCATCCTCATCCGTTAATTCCCAAGAGCTTGAAATCACCCAAAGGTTCAAACTCATCCGTGATGCCTACGACCTCCTCAGCTCTCCGTCCAAGCAGCAGAACTATCTTTGTCACCACCACAGTTGAAATCAATCCCGTCCTCAGTCTCCCAATCAAAGTTTGAGCAATCCAACCCATCACTCCGTTGATCCCAACCAGGATCCCCTATCATCCCTCTGGCTGAGGTTCATCAATCAAAACGATCACTACCAGTACTCATCAGCTCGGCATGGGTTCTACTCCTCCTCTTCACACTTTTCCCAACAAGATCCATCAGATCAATCCAGCTCAAGCTTCAAGCACCAATGGGAAAGTGATGGATTGTTCACCAAGAACGGCATCTTTATCACTTCCATCGGGGGTATCAGTCTACTACTCTACCTCATTCAACTATCGAGGGTCTTACCGCTCGTGAAATCCAACGATCGATTCGATCTTTGATCCTCATCATCATCATCCTCTCACCACGACCACGAGAGGGCAAAGTTCCGAAAGTTTATCAAACCCGAGGGCAACCAACGCCTGGATCAAGACGCTTGGTCTAGGATCAAACCAATCCAATTCATGACAATCGACTCCAGTGGTCGGCTTGACTTGGGTTCCGAGCCCATCGGACCGTTGCCGATCACCTCCTTACTCAATCACAATCACACTCACTCTCACCCTCAGCCCAACCCTCAACGTTGGTCAATCTCCACCAGTTCGTTCCGAGAGCAAATCCATCAACAGAATTTGAAATCCGCTCGTGACTTACGATCCGCCCAAGCTGCGGCCGTCAAGCCCAGTGGATTTTCCCGTCAGAACCTTCACTCCACTGTTGCCGCCAATCGGGCAACGACAGCCGTTGTCGACACCCGCGACCGCTGTCGCGGGTGTCCATCTGGTTGCCCGCGGTCATTCTCGACGCGGGCGACATTTCTTTTTTTTTCCTCTCATGTTGTTTTTTTTTATGTTTTCATTTTCCCGCACCTATTTGTAGTATCTCTTGTACATAGTATACAGGGCCTCATGTCTATAAAAGGAGGGGCTCTCCCCTGCCTTTTGGCCCAGCATCCAAGAGACCATCATCATCTCATCTCACCTGCTTCCCCCATCATCATAATCAACTTATCCGTGGGCATCCTTCCCCACTTATCTGAGCAATTTATCCGGGTATATCCATGATTGCCCCTTGATCCTTTGAGCCTCCATACTCAAACTCTGTCCCTTGTGACCTTGATCCTTATCACCAACCAATAGCCTTGCTGGTTGAAGAAGAATTCCTGTCTGAATTCTTGGGTGTGTTATACCACTCTGATCCCTTTTTCCGACCATACTGGTCTTGATCTCTCCTTGATCATCTTTCTGGAGCCAATCACGTTTGATTGAAGAGGTTTTATTAAGCTTAAAACCTGGAGTGTTATACCTCCCTTCTTCTTTAAGGTTGAATTTTGCCACGCTATTCTTGAGTCCCTTGAGAAGTATTGGGATATTCTTGCTCAAATTCGTTATTGATTTGCTTCTAGAGCTTCATAAACAAATTGCTGTTGTTTTGTTCAGCCTCCCACAGTTATCTGGTACCCTTCAAGTGCTTGATTGCAGAGAGTTGGGCAGGTTCATTGAGAACCTGGAGGTTGGTTGGGATTGAGTTGATCTTTCCTAATCAGCTGCTGACGACCAGAGTTATTAGCTTGTGGGCGTTGTTACTTACAAATGCCTTGTTCTATTGAACTCTGAACAAACCTTGACTTATTTGTTCAAGTCTTTACCTGCACCATCTTGCCTCAGATAGTGTTGTTTCCATCGCTACCGACAACTCTTATCCTCTTCCCTTACTTTGATTTCTCATCCATAAGGTTCTGGACCTTGATTCCGGTTACATTTAAATATTATTGTATCCTAGGAGGGCAGCCTAAACAGCACCTTTCCCCTCCACAGAACTGCCACGGCTTATCACTGTTTGGAGTCTTACAATGTGGAGGAGATGGGAGGCTACCTGAACCTGGATTGGCCGGAACTGAAGGAGGACATGCTGGCAAGATGGGGGAGGCGCGGTTCTTGCTTTCGGAAGGACAATCTCAAGCCATCTGCGGGATTGGGTTACAAGGCAGGCGCGCGCAACGGGATCTGGTTGCAAGCCGAAGTGGACTACGCAGAACTGGAGTACTACAGGGCAGAGTATGTTCCGGCCCCACCACCGGCAACCATCTCTTGGGCTAGCAAACTTGCGGAGGTGGAAAGGGGCCTTGAGGCCTATCTGGAGAGTATTTGGTCTCCTAGCGCGTCTGCGCCCTGCGTGTGCGCAAATGGGGAGGACAACAACCATTGGCGGACGGGAAAGAGGGACCGGACAGCGGATTCAAACATGGAATTGGTTTCCCCAGTGGGAGCTAAGTACATGTTGGGGAAGCGGGACTCAACGGAACCGGTGCGGCCTACTGAAAGGAAGCGGGCAAGGAAAACGGAACGGGAAATGGATGCTCCGTGCGGTTTGGGAATTGGCAAGCGGTGGACGGATCTTTCAAAGAAGGTACACGCTGCGGTGGAAGAGACGGACCACGCGTTGGAGAATCACAACCCGAGCCGGACCTCTTCGATGGCAGGGAGCGCGCATTTGGAAAGGGTAGTGGCAGCAACGGAAAGGACGGGCGCGGAATGGATGGATGGTGGGGCGGAGCGGAAGGATCAAGTGGTTACGCGCGGTCTGGCAGGCAGGGGGCGGTCAGAAATCTCCGGAGGGGAGAACAAGGCCGCAAGAACGGCAAAGGGCAAGGAATGTTGTGTGGACGGGGTGGGGGAGGAGAGAGCTGGGATTGAAAGGGTTTCAAAGCCTCTTTCCTCCTCCACGGTGGGTTGTTGTAAAGACGTCTGGGGGTGTTCGCTTTTGTTTGGGTTTTGCGCGCGGATGGGCTCAAATTTCAAAGGATGCAGGAGGGTCTTGGCGGCGGGAGGTGCACCTAGGCGGTTTGGGACAACAATTTGCAAACAAGGTCCCTGCGGGATTGGTTGAGGCAACGCGCTGCGGATCTGGCAATGGGTGGGGCGCGGTTGGCTGAGGACAGCGGCAAGTTGGGGGGGAAGCTAGCGCGGGGTGGAAGGCCGGAGTCGGGACGCAGGACGCAGGCTCAAAAAAAAAAAATCTCTTGTTCCTTCTTATCTATTCATTCTTCCTTTCCTTTTTTTTCTTTTCTTTTCTCTTCCTGTCTCTCTTGAGGATTGCGTACGCACACTGGCACGCCGAGGTCTCCCCATGTACTCTTGCGGATACTCTCACTGGCGCGGATTTCTCACCTTCAGACTCTCACTGGCGCGGATTTCTCACCTTTTCCAATTTCTCACTGGCGCTGATCTTCTCTCTCCAAGGCGCGGATATTGTGCTTGGTTCTTATTCTTGCTCAGGGACTCACAAGCCCAAAGGCTACTCAATTGCGCACAACGTATGTCTTTTTGTGTATAGGCGCTAAATACAAAGGAGAAAGGATAACTATGGAAGGCAAGATGGTGGGAGATCTCTGGGGACAGAACTCAAGTTGGGGGGGATGTGGTGCTCTTTTATGGACGCAAGTCAGGAAAGGGCTGCAGGCGGCGCGCTCAGCAGCAGTCAGGTAGGCCCAGCAGTGGTTGGGTCGGGCTCAGCACCTGGAGACAGGAGACAAAGGATTGCGCGGACCAGAAGGCTTGCGCGGATTGGAAAGCTTGCGCGGGTCAGAAGGCTTGCGCGGATTGGAAAGCTTGCACAGGTCGGAAGGCTTGCGCGGATCGGAAAGCTTGCCCAGATCAGATGGCTCGCGCGGACCAGGCGGACCGCGCATTGCAAGACGCGCGGATTGGGTCACGCGGGTACGCGGATACCTGGAACGGGTTGTTGGGCGGACGCGCGCGGGCAGGCAAGCCGGGCGTACGTTGATATTGAGGGGCATGGGTTATGGGGCAAGGGATGGAGGGGTAGGATTGGGCTAGGGTTCTGTGCTTAGGGGTTGTATTTCATCATTCTTATTTACTTGTGGTTGTACTTAGGTTAGGGTTGAGAGGGAGGACTTAAATACTTTGCTCTCAAAAAAAAAAAAAAGAAAAACACTTCACTTCACTTCACTTCACTTCACAGACTGGACTGCACTCTAGGATATCACTTTTTATGGCATTGGATTGGATTGGATTGGAAAGGAAGGAATTCATCTTATTATTGCTCTCTCTCTCTCTCTCTCTCTCTTGAACGGCTGCATCCAATCTCCTTACAGACGCTTTGATCAATAACTTCAGGAACTCATGGACAACTTCTGGGGTGTTGCCCCTCTGAAGTTTCCACAACGGGAGACAACGGATTGCGCGGACCGGGAAGCTTGCGCGGATTGGAAAGCTTGCGCGGATTGGAAAGCTTGCGTGGATTGGAAGGCTTGCGCGGATCGGAAAGCTTGCGCGGATCGGAAAGCTTGCCCGGATGGGAAGGCTCGCGCGGATTGGAAAGCTTGCGTGGACCAAGCGGACCGCGCATTGCAAGACGCGCGGATTGGGTCACGCGGGTACGCCCCAGATACCTGGAATGGGTTGTCGCGCGGATGCGCGCGGGCGGGCGAGCCGGGCGTACGTTGATATTGAGGGGCATGGGTTATGGGGCAAGGGATGAAGGGGTAGGGTTGGGCTAAGGTTCTGTGGCTTAGGGGTTGTATTTCATCATTCTTGCTTACTTGTGGTTGTACTTAGGTTAGGGTTTAGAGGGAGGACTTAAATACTTTGCTCTCAACTCCGGGTTGTAGGAGGACATCACTGCACTTCACGGACTGGACTTTTATCACATTATCATTGGATTGGAAAGGGATTCATCTTATTATTGCTCTATTGCTCTCTCCCTCTCACTCTCTCTCTCTTGACCGGCTGCATCCAATCTCCTTACAGATGCTTTGATCAATAACTTGCCGGAACTTGAGGAAGACTTCAGGGGTGTTGCCCCTTTAGTTTCCACAGCGCCTCACATCACATTGTCAATGATGCCCAATGGATCATCAACCCCCAAGAAACAAAAATCAAGATTGGAACTGGAAACAACTGCAACGCTCTCGATGCAGTAGCAATAGGTGAAGCTTTTCTCTTGAATCACAAAGGTGCTTGAGTGAAACTGGAAAATGTTCTCCTAGTCCCAAAGATCAATAGATGTTTGATCTCCCTAACCCAGCTCAAATATAAGAAGGTGGTCATCAAGAAGATAGGTTTTGCAGGGTCCTCTATCTCCTTGGAAGATTTTGAACTAGTTGGATCCACTTCCAACAATCTGCTGGAATTGGGTGGGGTTTGATTTGAACACGAGAAAGCTGAAACCCATTACTCTGTTCCTTCCATCCCAAATCTCCACAAGAAACTTGGACACGCCAGTGACTCCAAGATTAAGTTTCTCTTTCCAAATGCCAACCTACCGGATTTGTTCAAATGTGAGATCTGTCAAGTAGGAAAAATGATTGCTACTCCTTTCAATAGTCACTTTAAACCAGTCACTCAAGTCCTGGAAACTGTCCACATGGATCTAGTCGGACCATTCTCAATCCCATTGTTTGGAGGAAGCAAGTACTTACTCACTATTGTCAATCAATTTTCCCAATTCAAGTCCATTGCTCTCCTCAAAACCAAAGACAAAACCCTTGAGGCTTTTAAAGCCTATACCAAAATGGCTGAACAACAGCATAATTCCAAGATTGTTAACATCCTTACAGACAATTGAGGTGAGTTCATCGGTCAAGAGTTCAAGCTTTACTGCAAGGATGCTGGGATTAATCATCTCCTTTCACTGCCGTACTCCCCGCAACAAAATGGTCTTGCAGAACGAGCAAATCAATCAATTCTGGAAAAGGCCAGATGCCTCATGCTGCAAGCCAAATTGACAAGCAGACTCTGGGGAGAAGCCGTGAACACTTCAACCAATCTGCTTAACCTTCTTCCCGTCTTTTCCAACAACAACCTCATTCCCTACAAAATCTGGTATAAGCGTTCAGTCAACTATCAATTCCTGAAACCTTTTGGTTGCACTTCAATCATTCTCATTCCCAAACATCTACAAAGATCCAAACTTGCGCAATCAGGGTTCAAGGGTTATCTTGTTGGCTTTGCCAACAACTTTTCTAATTATTGGGTGTTCAACGCCTCAACTAACAAAGTCGTTATCTCAGAAAATGTTTGTTTCTTGGAAAACGACTTTGCTGGCGCGGAACTTTTTCTATGCAATTTGGATCCACTCCCCAAAGTTGAATGTTCAACACCCATTGAATCGCCCAATGGCACCAATTATGATGACAAGGCAGCTCAGCTCAAACCCGAAAAAATAACTGACCCTAATCCAATGGATAGCTTGCTTGACACCTCAAATCTTCCGCCTTCCAATCCCTTGCCTGAAACAAGTCACAGTGGTGCTGAGTTTGAGATCTCACCAAAGAACATCCTGGACCATCCTGGAAGGCTCAACTCCCAGCTTTATCTAGTCAACGCTGACTATGAAGATCCAAAAACTCTCAACCAAGCTCTTAACAGTAATTACAAGTACAAATGGATAAAGGCTATGGAAAAGGAAGTTGGAAAAATCAACAGTTATGAAGTATGGGAGGAAGTGGACAAGGCAGGAAATGTCACCAAGATCAAGTGCATATGGGTATTCAAAACCAAACAAAACAAACAAGGTGAAATTATTGAGTTCAAGGCAAGGCTCTGTGCTCAAGGCTTCAGCCAATTGGAAGGAGTTGACTTTGTCAATACCTTTTCCCCCACCGGGGACAAGAGCTCTCTGAGACTGCTCATCTCTTTTGCTCTGAAGAATAAACTCAAGTTTCATCAACTCTATGTCAAAGCGGCTTTCCTCAACGCACCTCTGGCCAAGCGAATCCACATCTTGGCGCCTCCAAATGTAATAGTACAGAAAGGAAAGACGCTGCGCCTCAAGAAAGCCCTGTACAGTCTGAAAAAGGCCCCTCAAGCTTGGTATGTTGCTCTCAGCGACTGGCTCCTCAAATAAGGGTTCAAAAGGTGCAGTAGCAATCACTGCGTGTTCTTCTCCGATGAACCTGGCTCTATATCCACATTGACAACATTGCAATCTTTAGTAAACATTCCAAAAAATTTGTCACTCTCATCAGCAGTAGATTCAAAGTAAAATACCTTCAAGAATCAAAACTTCTTCTGGGAATCAACATTTGCCAAACTCTGGGATTAGTCAAACTGTCTCAAGAATCCTACATAACTTCCACTGCAGCCCAATACCCCCTTCCAAAATACAAAGAACACTCGGTCCCACTTGCTCCTTACACCAAACTGCTGCCAGCAACCAATGAAGAGGCTGGTGAATTCATCAAATCCGGTCTTAATTACAGGAAAATCATTGGTGAGCTCAATTATGTTAGCGTTAACACCAGACCCAACATCACCTTCTCGGCCAACTACTTGGCTCAATTTCTGAACGCTCTGGGCCATGCACACTACAATGCGGCACTGAAAGTCCTGAACTACCTGTCACATACTGCCAATAAGGGGATTGAACTCGCAGTTAGTGACTCACCGACTTCTTTAACGGCCTTTGTGGACTCAGACTGGGCCACCTGTCCCTTGACGCGGCGCTCTATCTCTGGAATTGTCATTACGTGGAACAGGAACCTGATTGTCTGGAAATCCAGAAAGCAAGCTACCTCTCAATGCTTGAGGGGGATTATAAGTCTGTGGGTGATGGAGTGAAAGAGGTTCTGTGGATGCAGACTTTCCTGCGCGAAGTTGTAGGTGCCAAATTTGACTCCCCAACAGTTATTCATGAAGACAACAAAGGCTGCATAAAATTGGCCATGCAGCACACTAATCAAACAAGCTTCCAATCGAAACATCTTGATTTACAACATCATTTCATCAGGGAAGAGATAGAGAAAGATACCATCCAATTAAAGAAAACTGCCTCCAAGGATAACTGTGCTGACTTTCTCACAAAATCTCTCCCAAAATTCCAATGCTTAACTGCCTAGACTCTCTGCAGGTACAATGATTTCAAAGCGAGGGAGGGTGTTGAAATTCTAATTTCTAATATAATTTTTGTCTTTGAATTCATCTCTTGTTTTCCTTACCTATGTCACTCATGTGTGCGCCCGCGCTCTCCTTTCCTTCTAGGGTGTAAGTACTCCAAATCTGAGCACAAGCGTGCCTACTTATACTGCTTGACGGAGGTCCTGTGTTTGCCTCAGGGCTCTCAGGTCCTCCTTGTCGAGTAAGTAAACTTTCCTCTCAAATGCCTGGTCTATCTAAATCTCTTTCTTCATTACTCATCAAACAATCTTCTCCAATCAATTGAACAGAAGCTGAAGTTCCTTGACCATTCTTGCCATTGACTTGACAATCCAACGCGTCTCACCCATCATCCTGTTTGCTTCAGGAGTTCATCTAACGCTTGCGGCTACCTCAACTTCTATTGGTCTCCTCACTTCTATCTGGTTGTTTCTTTTGGTTCTTTTAGGTTATTTCTCATTTCTACTCACATTATTGTTTTCCTATCTTATATGATTTTCTCCATTCTAATAAATATTCTTTTAGCCTCTTGATTTTCAGACGGAAGGATGGAAAGGGAGGGGAGGGCAACGGCGAGAGGGTTGGGTGAAGAGGAGAAGCTTGCCGCTGGAGACAGTGGAGACGGGGAGGAGTTTGGGTGGAAGAGGGGATATTCAAGAGGTTTGGGTGAATGGGAGAGGCTGGAGATGGTGGAGATGGTGGAATTTGGATAGAAGAGGGGTATATTGATGTTAGGC
Source organism: Puccinia polysora (assembly GCA_025617555.3). Taxonomy (NCBI): domain Eukaryota; kingdom Fungi; phylum Basidiomycota; class Pucciniomycetes; order Pucciniales; family Pucciniaceae; genus Puccinia; species Puccinia polysora. The sequence continues at coordinate 11,064,808 of CM062620.1, forward strand.
TGCTGAGAAAGCATCCAGATGATGATATCCGGAAGGTAATATGTAGATGATGCCTAGAAAGTAGAATGAAATAAGCACAATGGTGGTTTGACCTTGGGTATGTACCCAATACCCACGGGTATTGGGTTGGGCCATCAAGATCTGATACCCAACCAGTGGGTATACCCGCGGTTTGGGAATTGGAATTGGTTTTGGGGGTTGGGTATGAGTTGGGGTTCAGTGCTGCTCTTTACCAGTCATTGACCATAGGGGAATTGTTGGATGATGTCATCAGAGCTTATGATGACAGCTATCACATACATATTCTCTATCAACACAATTAATCAAGAATAAATTGATTGATATGCTGGGAGACCAACAAGCTCCCTCCTGAGGGATCCAAGTATACACATACATCACAAGCCAGCTAGCTTTTCCAAGTTAGGCCTAGGTTCACTCCATACAATCATACTTACAACTCTACTCATTGGATTTTAGGAGCCCAACAGGAATCCTCAACCAGATTGCCTCACTTGGTTTGATATGTAAATCAAACTTGAGAGAGCAGTGATAATCATGTTTCTTGGAGCCAGAGGCCTGCCAATCCAAGCTCACAGTCAAGTGGACAAACACCATGCATGGCCAGTATATGAAGTTTCAAGTCGCCAGTCTTGGTTCCATCTTCCAATATTGGACTCCTCTTCATCATCAATCCATCCAATGATCTTCTACCCACTCTGTTTGGTTACACAATCTATTCCAATTCAACACATGATCAATCAACTTGGTTAGCCTTTTTTTGGGGGGGGGAGGGGTGTGTGGCTATTTTGATGCCACTGAATCACTTTTGGCACAGTCCAAAGATTGGTGTATCACTCAAATAATAATAATTGAAACTTTTCAAAAATTATAAAGAATACTTGGAATCATGTTAAAATGAAAGATAACCCTATTGATGAGATCTCCAATACTGTTACAGAAGAAGCATAATAAAGACAACAGAATATTTTTCTTGATTTTTTTGCCTTGATAATTGTAAAAATTCATTATTTTCCTCCAAGAAATTACAAAAAAAAATAGAACAAACATTTTTTTAAAAAATGGAAAAAACATAAAAGATGCTTCATTGATAAAAAAACATGAATCAAATCCTTTTGGGCACAAATTTTGGCCTCTATAGACAGAAACCAATTAAGCCTGCCACATTGAGGTATTTGATTTTGTAAGTTCTCTTTATGAAATCATTTGAGCTTAAAAAATTGCCAAATAAAAATAATACCAATAAAAAACTTTAAGAAAAATACTGGATTAGCTTTTTTTTATTTTTCTTGATTTTTTTTTTGTTAATTCTTTTTCTTAATTTTTTTAAAAAATTTGTGGAGGGAAACATTCAATCTTTAAAATTATTAAGCAAAAAATCACAAAAAAAAATACTCCCCTCATTTTATGATATTTCTACTGCTAAATTTTTGTGAATCTCAAGAATACGTTTAATTTCCATATTCATTTATCATTTTGACATGATTCTAAGTATTTTTTTATCAATTTTTGAAGTTTCAAGGTTTTTTTTTTTTTAGTTACATACCATCTTTTGGTGCACCAAGGTCCACACACAAACATGTTAGGTTTTTGGAATTGTTTATTCCAAAAATGGTGGTGAGTGGACCTGTTCATGAGACAAATGGTGGTGTGTGGGGTTCAAACACCAAAAAAGGGGGATGCTATTAGTAATTTAGTAGTGTCAAAATAGCCAGCCACCTTTTTGTTTTGGCAAGCCATGGTGATCAGATAGCAGAAATTCTTGAACTTTTGTGCCAAAATTTTTACAATCTATTTCAGCAATTTGAAATTAAAGGCACTGCTGAAGCCAAAGGAGAAGAAAAGAAAAATCACTAAATCAGACCACCAAGAGCATTAGCTGTGTTGTAAACAAGCAATGTGGTATCCATCCATAGGTGTGGTCCAAACCTGACCTGCACCATCCAAGGTGTGGGAGGAATATTCTTCAGGAATGCAAAGGGAGATTTTGGGGAAAAAATAAGCACTATAGAGACAGAAGTTGGCAAATATGACACAAGGAGGAATGCATAACAGAAGCGCTCTGTGATTTCTCAAATAAGACAAAGGATGTGAAACTTATTGTTCTGTATCTTTTAAGCAAAGAAAAATTATAAGGTACTTCAGAAATCATCTAAGCACAAAAGATTGGAAACTATGGGATGAGTGTGAAATTGGGTTGGCAAAGTCATTATTGGGACCATGGGAAGTGGAAGTGTGAGGATGAAGAGGAGGCCAGCTTATTCAAGTAGTATTAAAAAATGGATGTGCCACCCAGGTTGATTTTCAAGTACAATATTGGGAATGGAGAACAATAGTCTATCACCCTTAGTTCAGAGATTTAATTTTATCATGAAAGATCATTGATTTGTGGCAGCGCAGGCAGGAGGGAAGTATTTTTCATATTTTGTGTGCTCTTAATTTTTTGTTGTATTTACTATGTAAGGAAGGGAGGAATAATAAAATCAAAAAAGGACTTCAATCTAATAAAACAAGATATGTACATAAAAGACAAAAACCAGTATTTTGAAGTTATATATATATATATATAATATACATATAGCATTTTTACCTCATTCTTTGTGGAAGTGTAACATTTGATTGTAGGGAACTGTGGTAGTTATTTATAGGAAAAATACAAAATTTTGCCCTCTTTACCAGAGTGTGGTAGGGAAAGTCACCAGGCTCACAGAGAAGAGATGCAGAGAATAAAAAATACACCACATATTTTGAATTAGAGAACTCAGACACCAGAGCAAGGCCACAGGAGGCCTGCTTATGTGTCTTTGGATACTACTCAAAAGATGAAACCTATTGTTCTGAAATGCATAAAAAAATAATATTGGTCATTACTAAAATACAAACGGGGCATGGGATAAAAATTTCAGACGGGAATAGGATGTAGGTAATGTGGAAAATTGGAGTGGTCACCAAGACCAGACTGTGATGAAATTGCAAGTAAGAATCAGTAGGGTTTGATGAAATAGAAGATTCAGAGTAGAAAGATTGAACAAGATAAGCCAATGGGATTGAAACTTGGCTAAAATATGGAGTCAAGATATTTGAAAGGATAAAAGTAATATGACTCCTAGATATTTGACAATAATAGGAGGTAGATGAGCAACCCGCAGGAGTTTAGAATGGACATGATTGAGATTTACAATAGCCAGTTGAGAACAACAACAAAGCCAGATTAGATTGAGAGAATTGCAAACTTGAGAGCCTTGAACAGTCTTTTGAAAGGAAAAGGATGAGCAATTGATGATTATTGAGTTGACGCTGATACTCTTACAATTAGATGAACTGGCTGCTGGGTTTACTTGAAGGCGTTGAGTTGAGAATTGTTGGTCAAGCAATGATGGTTGCAGATGTTGTTGGTGGAGTATGGATTGGTCATTGAATGATTTGAGTTGCTGTAGATTGAACACAGTTGTTTGATTAAGGGTTTGTTGAATGGAGGATGCATGTCTTGTGAGTAAGAGCGTCTGCACTAGTAGCAGATAGAATAAGCGCGCGTGGCTGCAGAGTACAAGACAAGCACACATTGAGGAATTGGACAAGATTAGAAAATGAAGAAGAAAAACTCAGTAGACAGATCAAATAAGAACACACAGATGAAAGCCTAAGAGAGTTAAATAAAAGGAAACACATTATAAGGGTAATAATTTTCACACCCCTCCTCAACTCAATAATCAGTGAAAGAGCAAACTGAAAGCATTTACAAGGCAAATGTTGGAGGCTTTGTTAGCTGCCTTAGTAAAAGTATCCGCAGTCATGTAGAGCAAAGGGATGAGTCAAACATTGATAAGCCCACTTTTGAAATCATTTCTCAAACTTTTTTTTTTAGATAAATATGTTTAACTTTAGAGTTCAAGCCAAATTTTTTAATTTTATCATCCAGTCCTTTGTTATTGATAAGGTGTAGTGGGAATTTGAATTTCTCTCAATATATGTCTTCAATTAGCATCTTCAGCAAGCAAGCTTTGAGGTGGCAACTTGACAAGGCCACACATTCTGATTTGGTTGAAAAATGAGTGATGCATTGTTGGCGTCTGCTGGTCCAGTATAGTGGGCTTCCTTTGAAGGAGCAGATGAAAACGCTCCAAGAAATTCTTGAGAGTGGTTCATCCCCCCAAGTAGCATTGCTGAAGCATACAAGTTGGTCTGATATAGATTGTGGACCTAAGGTTAGAGTGAGGTTTCTAGTTCTTGAGAGATACTTCCATACGTGTAGGACTTTGTTCCAATGACTTAGACCTTGTTTTTTGCAGTATCTAGCCAGGCTGGAAACAACAAAGCTGATGTTGGGTCTGGCAAGTTTGGCTATGAAGTTCAATTGGCCAATGGGTGACTGATAATTGATGTTGAGCTCCAAGAATTTCTTGTGATCCTCTTCATCTGCCGGTTGAAGATGGAGTCCCAGAGTGAGTGGTGTAGATACAGGATAAAAGTTGCTCATGTTCAGCTCTGTTAGTCCTTTTTCTATGTGAAGCAACAGAGAGAGGTGGATCAGTCCATCACAACGGTCTACTTTCATACTAAGAAATGTGTTGGGTTTGTTCCCTGAGGAGTGGCAAAATTTTGACAGAAAGGCATCCTTGAAGCAATTCACGTCACCAGCCACAATGAGGTAATCAAGATGGAAGAATACTACCAAAGTTTTATCCGTGCCAATATACAGGCACGGGTCACCTTTGGATTCTTCAAACCCTTAAGATTTGATCCAGTTGCTTAGCATGCAGTACCAATTCCTGGGTGCTTGTTTCAGACCATAGAGAGACTTTTTTAGCCAAAGGTACTTTGACGTCCTGTTGCAGCCGTAGGGGGTTTTGATGTAGACTAGACACACTCTTCAAGGCTTGAGTGCCAAAATACGCCTTTAATGTCAAGTTTTAGAATTTGAAGGTTTTTGTGAGTGGCGTAAGTGAATACACCTCTCAAGGAGGCTACCTTGCCAGTAGGTGCGTAGGTCTCTAAGTAATCTAGGCCATAATGCTGGTTGAATCCCTGCACACATAGTCAGGTTTTGTAAGTAACCAACTCTCCATGGGTGTTTTGCTTAATCTTGAAGACTGGAATGGTGTTCAATTGGTTGGTGACTTCATTGTCTTCTGCTTCTTCCCATACGCCTTGATCCTCAATTTAGTTGAATTCTCTGAGGGCTGATTCTTTCCACACGGGAATCTCCATTGCTTCTTGAAGATTTTTGGGCAGTCTCTCAGACATAAAGCCATATCTCTCCGGTTTGGAAAGTTTGGTTTGGTCTCAAAGTGTTGGGCGGAGGTTGTGTTCAATACACAATTTGTTTTCAGAAGATCCATCAGATTCTGGTTCTGATTCATTCATGGAAGAATCATCCTTAATATCCTGAGAGATTTTGCTCAACTCAGGCTTTTGAGGAGCTTGTGCAAGAATTTGCGTCAGATTGTTGGTCTCAAGGTCTATACCAGAGATCTTTGGTGGTTTTTGATTGTTGAAGATCACGTGTTTGGAATTGATGATTTTCCCAGAAAAATTTATGAACTTTTAAGATAACAGTTGATGATTGAATCCAATCAAGATACCAGGGGCTCCTTTTTTTTCAAGCTTGGAGCGGATTTTGGTTTGATTTAGCTTGTAGGTGAGTGAGGTGCCTAGGGGTTTAATATAGTCGTCAGGCAAGGGCTTTTCATGCATCTTGATCCATGGAGAGATGTCACATTTTATTTTAGGGATTTAATTAAGCATTAGACAGCATACTTTCACTACTTTGTGCCAGACTGATTTGGGCAGACTGGTATCTGAGATGGTTGCATGAGCAGATTCCATGACGGTGCAATTTGCACCTTCAACTCTGCCATTGTGTTCCAAATGATAAGGTTCATTTATTATTTGGTTGATTTGGTGGTGTTTGTAAAAGGATTGCAGCTTGGAGTTAACAAAATCCCCCCTCTCCATCGAAGTGTACCTCTTTGGGATATTGATTGGTCTTTCACTGATGATTTTCAATAATGAAAATGATCAATTCAGCCGCATTGCTTTTAACTCTGAGAGGAAAAAAGGAAATTTATCCAGAGAATGAGTCAACAAGGTTCAAGATGTACTTGAATCCTCTTTTGGAAGTTGGAGAGACGGGACCCATGAGGTCCAGATGTATCTTGTCAAAAAATTTGTTGGCAATGCTTTGCTGGTGTTTGAACGGATGTGAAGAAATTTTGGATTTATGACAACTCAGACATTCAAAATCATGTTTGATATTGGAAGGAATCATTTGATTGAGAAACTTTTCCATTCTTGTGATGCTGGCGTGGCCTAGTGAGCAATGAATTTTGGATATATCTGCTTGTGAGAAATGACAGTTGACTGGCTTCTGCATCATGTCAATTACAAACAGGTTATTGGTGATTGTACCTGACATAAGAACATTTCCGTGGCTCAAAAACTTGAATTTACTGGGATTGGTCAAAGAGTTGACTTGCAACAGAGCTCCTTTCACCATCAATGCCCCAAGTTAGATTAGATTCACCATAGATTTGGGGACCCAAACAGTTTTGGAAAGGGTGATGAAGGTGTCTTTTGTGACAAGTGATACCTTGCCCAATCCTTCAATTGTAATGGCCGCATCCTTCTTACCAGTTTGAATCCTACCAGAACCATTGCTCAGATTAAGATGGTTGAATTGGTCCTTGTTGGTTATCATGTGTACAGAGCATCCTGAGTCCAAAATTGAGCAAGTTGGCAAGATACCAACATTGATGTTGGAGTTTAGACCACAGAAGAACAAGTAGAAATGAGCTTCTTTGGTTTGTGCAGGCTTTGACTTCTTACCTCAATTGTGCGTGTTTGGCGGTTTAAGTTTGGGAAATTTGAACCAGCATGATTGGGATTGTGCTTGCTGTTTTCACACCTAGGTCCACAATACAGCGCTACATTGACTGGTTCAGCTCTGTCATCCTGAGCTATCACTTTTTTCTTGTGCTGGATCAGGTGGTTGAGTACAACATTGATTTTCATTTTGGTGGTGATGTGCATGATCTGCAATTTCATGCTTTTCATTGAAGCTGGGAACTTGAACAGTACAAGGTACAAAATGATGTACAATGGTAGTTCTATCCCAACTTCTGTCAATTTTTTAAGATAGACCTTGATAGAAGTCACAAACACATCAATATTAGTTTCCAAAGTCAGTTTTAGTAATCCATTAAAAACTCTTTCCCTGTTTTCCAATTGTGAGGAAGCCAATTGTTCTTGAGTTGATATCCAAATTAGCTTTGCATCATCCTTCTGGAAATCATCAATGATATTGTTGTAGGTGTTTGAGTCAATTTTGGAAATGATATGTGCCACAAATTCTTGATTTGTATCTTCCTCTAGGTGTCTCAAAGGGTCAGGATTGTCCATAATGAGAAAAATGCCTTGCATCTTGAAGAGCTTTTCAAACTTCTTTCTCCACATACTGTAGTTGTCCGCTGTTAGAAGAGGATTTGATTCAATCAGCAACTTGATGGCTAAATATTTGTAGTTTTTAGCATCCCCCCCCTGGTCCTGGTGTTTGAGAAGGCCCTAGTTGATTCATTGCAAGCAGAAGGCTTTTAACCATGTGGAAAATTGGAGTGGTCACCAAGACCAGACTGTGATAAAATTGCAAGTAAGAATCAGTAGGGTTTGATGAAATAGAAGATTCAGAATAGAAAGATTGAACAAGATAAACCAATTGGATTGAAACTTGGCTAAACTATGGAGTCAAGATATTTTAAAGGATAAAAGTAATATGACTCCTAGATAGTTGACAATAAGAGGAGGTAGATGAGCAACCGGCAGGAGTTTAGAATGGACATGATTGAGATTTACAATAGCCGGTTGAAAAAAATGACAAAGCCAGATTAGATTGAGAGAATTTTAAACTTGAGCACCTTGAAAAGTCTTTCAAAAGGAAAAGGATGAGAAATTGATGATGATTGAGTTGACTCTGATACTTTTACAATTAGATGAACTGGCTGCTGGGTTTACTTGAAGGCGTTGAGTTGAGAATTGTTGATTGAGCAATGATGGTTGCAGATGTTGTTGGTGGAGTTTGAATTGGTCATTGAATGATTTGAGTTTCTGTAGATTGAACACAGTTGTTTGATTGAGGGTTTGTTGAATGGAGTAAGCGCGTCTTGTGAGTAAGAGCGTCTGCACCTGTAGCAGATAGAATGAGCATGCATGGCTGCGGAGTGCAAGAAAAGCGCACATTCAAGAATTGGACAAGAGTAGAAAATGAAGAAGAAACACTCAGTAGACAGATCAAATAAGAACACACAGATGACAGACTAAGAGAGTTAAATAAAAGGAAACACAGCATAAGGGTAATACTTTTAACAGTTAAGCATGGTAGAATTTAGGCTGACAAGTATGTTACAAGTGAATGATTGTATTGGACAGTTTATTTTTGGGAAAATGGGAGGGGGAAAGTCAAGGAAGCTGAGGATTCTGGAAATTTTGCTGGTGACTATCCATGGAAAGAATCACCAAGGAAGATTAGTGATTTATATTTTAGAGATATAAAACCATGGAGGAGCTCCATCAATATAAATTTAATTAGTTTGAAATAGTTATTGAAGTTTAAAAATTCAGTCATAAGAGGCAATTCAAGGGAACATCACACCTGCCTGTTCTGAATTTGAGTAATGGTGGTCATGGAGAATTTTGATGGATCTGGCTGAGTGGTTGATGAAGGTGGTTTTTTTTTTATTGATTGATTTTCTTTTTCAATTTTGTATGCACTATTTATGGAAGGAAATTTTTTTACTTGGGAGGGGGAGGATCATCTTATGATATGAGAGCATCTCATCAGAGTTTTATTAGAATCATACTCTGGTTAGGATTAAGAAATTATCCCAATGGCTCTTATTTACTTACAGAGTTTCAGAATTGAAAATCAAGGGCATAGCTTACCAAACCAGTTGTAAATTTACTTTTTCTGGGAGGGAGATTATTCAAATTTTCATTGAATAGTGTCTCTTGTTGCAGAAGGTAGAGTGTCAGATTATCTTCTGAAGACAAAATTGATGCTGGGCCAACCAAAGACTGTGGAAGGAAAACTGATATTTATCCCAAAAAAGCCAGAGCAAGGATGGGAAATTTGAATCAATTTCAAGGTTTGTGCACCACAAGAGATTTCTAACAGAAGTGGTCCAAACAGTACTTGGTCTTGGAGAACCACATTTTAGAGTTTCAGCTCAACAGTGCTTGGTCTTGGGAAAGGAAGTAGCATAAAATAAGTTCAAAAAATTTTGGAAGAAGTAACCAAGCATGGAGTGGAAATATGGTGTATCAAGTGCATTTGGGTTCTTAGAAAATTTCTAATTTTCATACACCAATCAGGGCTTATGCAGGTTCACAGATTGCTTGCTTGGATAAGTCTCAAAAATTTAGTTTTTTGGTGCCTCCTCAAGCCCACTTTAACTCACATCAAAGCGTGTTGCACCTCCTTCAATACCACTCACCAAAATCAAGTCTCAATTCAGGTCATCTCCTAACTTTCATTTTATTTTTTGTTATTTTGTTTCCTTACCCTCCTAGTCTATGTATTTTATTTTTATAGGTTCTATTTTTGATTTATAAACTTTGATTATTTCTCTGTTTTCTCCCATTCCCTTTTCTTAATTTTTCAAGCTTTGATTGGAGCCCCAACCCAGTTGACAAGTAACCAATCACATTTGGCCACAAGCCAAGCTATGCTTGAGAAGGTGCCAAAATATTGGTTTTTTGGCACAAATTGTGCTTTAAAAGAATTGGCATAAGTGTTTTTGGGCACCCAAATGGGCTTGATAAACCACATATTTTTAGCACAAAAATTTGGGAAGGAACTTGATTCAACCCAGACAATTGGAGCTGGGTTCAGAAATTTATTGAAACATCTGGAATCTTGAAGCACAGAAATTTAAAGTAATAAAAGATTCAAATTTTATCAGTAAGGAATTTTTGGGACCATTGAATTAGTAAGCTCAACAGATAATCAAGTAAGGAGAAAGAGCTATGAGGATGAAATATAAAGGAGGAGAAGGGATGCCTGGATTAAAAAAAATTCTGTGCAGGACTTGGATATGAGGGTTGTAATTTTTGAGAGAAGGAAATCAAGTATAAATTTCAGGATGAAGAAAATGAAGGTTGCAAAAAAGAAAAATAGAGAGCCCTGTAGAGGGCTTGGGAGCAACATTTTAGACTAAAAAGGGGTTCCAAATAAAAAACTACCAGCAATATGAGAAAGAATACATAAGCTTAGACAACAGCCCAAAAGATGAAGGAGATAGAAATCCACAGGTTGAGGAGAAAGGGCCAAACAGCCAGAGGCTGGGAGTGGCAAAATCTTAGAAGGAAAGATTTAATAGCCAGATGCTGAGACAGATGGGAGAAGATGACAGTTAAATGACTGAAAGCAGAAAACCCTAGGGAGTGCAACTATCAAGTTGAATGGGTAAGGGATGTGGAATAAGAGGCTAGGAGCAGACATAGGCTGAAATTTCAACAACCCCACTTGCAAGGACCCATGGAAAAATATGGTTAAATAGGGGTAGATTGGTATGGAGTAGACCCTGAGATGCACTACAGGTGCTGAGAATATTGGGAAAAAAATAAAGGTAAAGAAAATAGATTGGATTAAAAAAAAAGGTAGATGAAGGGATCTAGGTATGAGAAAAAACAGAAAGAAGAGTGTAGAAAGAACATCCAGCAATAAGGAAGCTTGATAAAGTGGTGTTTACAGAAGCAATCAAAAATTAAATCCAAAATGAGCCCAATGAGAGGTGAGTTTGGATTTTGAGATGAGAAGCTTAGGTGGTGAATAAACTAAGAAAGTACTGTAGCTGTGGGTGGAGAAGCAATTTTGCACAAGGTACCAAGAAAAAGAGCCAGGAACAAGCATGCAAAGTTTTTGTTGAGGATTCAAGCCAAAGGGAGTTGAAGAGGTTGTGTGAAGATGAGGATAAGAGCTAATGAAAAGCAACTAGTTTCTAAAATATTTCAAACAAAAAAAATTACAATTTGTACATACATTGTGGTAACAATTCATAGGCACAATCCAAAATTTCACTCAACCAGTGGTGCCAACATCCCAACACATCCTCAAAAGCTGTGATTTCCAGCACCAGGTCAATCAAGGGAGTGCAAGCCTTTAAAATTCATACTAACAGTCCAAAATGTCTTCATACCAACAGTCCAACATGTCTTCAAGAGTCATGTTTTCCAACCTCAGATAGTCCTTTAAACCTTAAAAAGGAAATTCAAAACTTTAAGGTATGAATTTTGAAGGTTTGTATGCCTTCCTGGGGTAGAAAAACACAACACAAGGCATGAATTGAGTATCAAAACAAAAATTTCTGCATTCTTGCCCTTTCTCCCCCCCTTTTTTTTTAAAAAAAAGGGGGGAAAGGTGTGCATTTAGTAATTCTGATGCTCTGAATTCAGCCTGGGCCTTAGTGAAGATGAGGAAAATATTCCCTTCAATTGGACCCAAGAAAACACTTTCTATTTGTTTTAAAATCCATGAGATCAGAGAATCTAGAGTGGGGATGCAAGTTTACCTGATAGCTAATCACTAACAAATAGGATCTTTTGAATCTTTTAGGTTAGGAGGGACTCTTAATTGAAACCAGTTGTTTTTGGTTAGACTGAATGGATTGATTGACATTGAAATGAAGATCAAAAAATCAAACAAGATGAGTTTGGGACCATGATATGATCTGATGATGACTCCAAGTTGGAATGGCAGACACTCAGACTTCCAAAGTCAATAATGATGAGCTTGGGGCTTTTGTTTGTAAAAAAAAAAAAAAAAAAAAAAAAAAAAAAAAAAAAAAAAAAAAAAAACTATGGAGACAAACATTTGTTGTAAATATGTTGTTAGCAATCAAAGCATTATCCTAATCCTCTTTCCTCTTTCATAACAAGTAGGGTCACTGATTCTCTTCCAATAATCATTCAACCTCTGCACTAGCTCTGAATACAAAAACCCATCATACTTCACTTTGACTTCTTACCATCCTACAATTTAATTACAAAAGCTCAAGCATCAATCTTCCACTTGTTTACACTGACATTTCTACAATAGTCTTCATCAGAGATCTGATTACTTTCTAAAGTCTTGCTCAAAGTTTTCCTCTATCAAGTTATATTTTTCTAACATTAATCAATTCTTTCTTTTTTTTTTCATTTCACATACTGCCATAATAGATTCTCTGCAACACAATCAACAAGTAAAATATCATAAAAGCTTTTGATCTGCTTCAGTTCCCCTGTAATGGAATCCTTCCATTCCACAAGCATTAAAGCTGTTGATGTTGAAGCATTTTTCACCTCTAAAGATATTACATCTTGAACACCCTCTCCTTAACTGGGTGGGCAGGTATGGGATTCATTACACTCATGCCTCCTTCAGCTCACCTGACGGGATCACCACTCTAACACTCCTTTCATTCTATCCTTCCAATTCTTAGCTGTCTCAAATATGTCATATTGGATCAACTCAATCCCTCCTACCCAGTTCAACCACAACCTGATCCTCTCAGCCAATTCCTGGTCACCACCAAGATGTCCAGTGCGGGACTTGCGCACTCCAGGACCTTTTTTTTCAGTCACTCCAACCCATCATCAATAGGACTGGCTTCCCCAGTGTACAATTGTAAAACAAGCCGCACCCTAGGGTTCATCATCATGTAGGTGTTAACGCACGGTAACGGCCTAGTGTCCGATATGAAAGGTTCGATTGATCAGTTCATCATCTGGTCACATTCTTGCTACCTTTGATGTTGCCACATTAAAACAGTCAGGCAAACTATTAGTACATCGGCTGCAATTGATTTCGTCCATCGATCCCAGAATTATACTGGTCTTTCTTTCTTTCTTTGTTGCTTTCTTGATCAGGTTAGCCCCGACGGCACTTTCTTTAAATCATGAATGTGCTGATATATCGTTTCAACCTTTTGTAACGTTTTTCTTATCTGTTGATATATATATATATATATATATATATATATATATATATATATATATAAAGAGAGATTTCAGCGCCACCTTACGAGATTGTTTGAACAAGAAGAAAAGGTGGAGAGGACCCGTGGAAGAGAAGATGATATTGACCGATTCATCCCACAAGAGAAGCGATGGCGCGATATCCATCAATTGATCCTTTTGGTTCGAATGAAGAGCTCCAAAGTTATCCTGAATGTTAGAGTTGCTACTAGCCGCCGCGGCCACGTTACTGACGACGATATCATTTTCCGCCGAATCGATCCGATCTTTGAACGTGATCAATCGGTCGACTTGATCGATTTGAGCCTTCAATCGATTTTCTTGGATCATCGTTCTAGCCATGAGTTCGACCGCCGTAGGTCCCAAGCCGACCAGGGTTCCCAAACCTCTAAAACTAATACAGGTGTAGATCTTCGAAGCTGCTAGTAGGTTATGCTGCATGACCGCTCGATCGAACACATTCTCAGGTCCTCTCTTCAGTCTTCGACTCTTGATCGGTTCTCGCATCTTCGAATCTCCGTCGCGATCCCCCTCATCGGCCCGATCCTCTTCTTCTTGCTCCTCGTCCTCAGAAACTTCCATCATCATGGGAAGTTTGGCTAGTTGATGTGGCTTCAATCGTTTTTCGAATTCGACCATCTCATGAGATTTGATGATTTGTCCCAAAACCATCTTTGATAGGATTTTGAAGTCAGGTAAATTGACACTCCGTTCATCTCTAAACAAACTGGTTAACAGGCGCGTCCGGTTGGGTCCTGCCGGTGCTAAGACTCCGCAGACAACCGCGGCTGATAGACAAGATTCCCTCTCTTCTTCGGCCAAGTTGGCCGTGAAACTAATCTCGTGATATTTCTTGCTCGCCTCTTCAAATTTTCGTTTCGAATCCAATATCCGAGCTTGGGATAACTTGAAGGCGAGAACGGTGGCCTAATTGTGAGAAAATCGTTTGAGAGATAAAGCCGGAAAGGATTAAGTCAAGGTCAATGAGAAAAAAAGGTACTAGATGAGCACATGGTTTGATCTTTTAACCAAGACTGGGATGGCGAACTTCATCGTTAGACTCGGAAATCAGTAGACTGGCTCGGTTAAGATAACTTTCAGCAGTAACGGCATTATCGTCCTCCAAGAGCAATCTCACGATCCGGATGTATGTATTCAGTCTATATTCCTCAGAAACGTTGCTAAGATAGTAAGTAGTATGGGCATGAAGAATGAAAGATCTTAAATCGGACGGATAATTTCTTGATTCCTCCCTCTCGAGGACTTGGAAGAAGGAGTTATGTAAACTGACCGATGAGCTCCCTCGAGGGGAATGCCTTGCAATGCTCTGGCAGCTTCCGACCATTCTTCCTGTTCCTCCAATAAGATAGCCAAAGATTCTCTCAAACCCGATATCTGTTCTTCAAACCTGACCGTTCGACCACAGAGATCAGGCTGGTCCAAGACTGATTCCAATAACTTTCGTTTGAAATCGATCTGATCAATTTCCGATAGTTGGTTCTTGATCAACTCGACGAGCTCTGATAAAATCGTCTTGGTGATCAATAATCCGATGGCATCCTGTACGATATTAGATACGAATTGATTGATCGATTCGATCGTTCCTGGCGTCTTAGGTTGTTGAAACAGATGTTTGAGGAAATCGGAGTATGCCTTCAGTTTCGATGGTTGAGGGAGTTGATTGATCTCGTTGAACTGGTGATTGATCTCTGCGGTCGTGATCGACATCGTCGTGGTAAACTGATGGGGTGCTTTCGGCTGGTGTAAGGATCGTCAATCAACGATAGACCGTCGCCAATCGGCTTGGAGTGAGATCTGAGATGAAGGTTGTCCAGTTGTGGTACTAGTGTACAAGTCCTTTCAGCAATCTTTATTGCCCAATGACTTCACACCTGATTCCGAGTTCGATTCGAAGCTTGATCCAATCACCCAGTTTTTTCTCTCGTCATCTTCCCTCAAGCTGCCACCGGCCAGTCACCACCATGCTCATCCCCCCTATCTCAGCTGTGATCCATTGAATTTCAACATCCCACATCGCCCAAAAACACTACCCCTTACCTGCTTGTATTTCACCTGATAACTTTCTTGACGGGTGCAGTCTAAGATCCCTGCAAACTGCCCGATAATCTCAAGCATTCTGAGTCCTATCCAGTCCAACCGTAGCTGTGTTACACATAAAGTATGAATTGTGGCTTGTACACTGAGACAAAACATGAAAGATCATGCTAGAACTGTTTTTTAAAAAAAATAAAACAAGTGTACCAATAGACTTGGACCAAACACACAAGTACAAACTTCCAGAACATTCTTCCAATTAGAATATATATACAATCCCATGCCCATTTCTTCTTCTTGGTTCTCTCTCTCTCTCTCTCTCTCTCTCTCTCTCTCTTGAGGTAATAAGCAATCTTGAAACTAGCCTTATTATTAACCCAGACAGAGTTAAACAAAAGTTTCTTTCCAAAAAACTTTTCATCCTTCAATCAGAAAATTTTCATCCTTGGATCAGAACCATCCATTTCCATCAACCAACTAGCCTGAATTTTCCATCAATCCTCAAACCATTCTTGAGAATGAAGGCAGTAAACTTGAATCATTCCCATCAATCATTGATCATCCAATCTTACCTTCAAGTTATATTCCCCCAATCAATCTCATCCCACCCAAAACTCATACCAACAATGATTTTTCAGACACCAATGAAGAGCTCCCCAAGCATGATAATTTGATCAATCTAGGTTCTTGGGATTAATTTGAAATGACTCCTAACAAATGCTGATATGGTAATTATAAATTGTTTTTTTTTCAGGTAGTTCAGCAGAGCCCTACTGAGAGCTCTTTGGTACCAAGTCTTCAGTGAAGTATTACCAAAGGAAGTTTGGTCTTACTCTTAGTCAAAGGATATTGATTTGATTCTTGTTTGAATGTTATTATTTTCAGTTTGTTTGATGAAGAGATTCATTCAAACTTCTCATCAAGTTTCCCCCCTATTGTTCTGAGGAAAACAAAAGCACAAAGAAGAAAATTTGGAAGCAAGTATGACCAACAAAAGAAGGATGCCAGCTAACTGTCCAAATTGACCCTAACAACATCAGTTTTGATTGATTCAAATCAATGGTTTTAGAAGCTTGTAACATCAAATACAGCAACATCTCTTTGGTGATTTCCAATACTGGATCAGCAGGTATAGCTCTGATTAAATGGCTGGTTCATATACCAAAACTGTAAGGCCTACTTGAAATCTCTAGTAATTTCACTCAGCATCCACAATGACTTCTTAGCTTGGGTATTGACCATCATGATCCAGAATGCTTCTCAGGCCAGGGTCACCCTATGTCAAAGCAACCCTAAGGATGAGTATTAAAAATCTTGTAACAAGAATCTCATTTCAAGAAACAAAGATGTGTGGTTACTGTTATTTTTTGAGCTTCTCCATCTTGTCTACTCACTACCCTCTCTCAGTGCAATAACTTAGTCAGTTATCCTTCTGTATGTATGAGTTACTCATAGTCTACCTCAACCCATCCTTGTAATTATTCTTGCATGCTAGGGATAATTTTAGATGTCTCTACCAATTATGTATGTTCAGATACCTGTTGTTATCTAGGCAAAACTATTACTTAATGACTAATAATTGTAGACTGCTGGCCACCATATCTTACAAATTTCACAGGCTTCTGATACTCAGATTTCACTACCCCTAGCCCATGTGATTCTCATGTTAAACTTCCTACCTCACCCATTTTCCTTGTTTCCTGCTTCTTTGAATATTCAACAGATTAGTGGGTCCAACTTTTGGTAATTGAATCATCCATAAATTTTCTTTATTCTCTAATCCTTCCATTGAAACAAGTACCATCAGATTCACCCCTTCTCATCTGGGCCCATTTACTGAAGCCCTTCTGAATCAGGTCCCTTCTGGAACCCTTAATTCAGATTTTAGCCTTCCTGGCATAACTCTCTCCTCTCCATTTCGCTCCTAATCATCTTTTCAAGCCTTCAATCCAACAGTTACACCTTGGGAATCCAATATATCACCAAGGCAGTCTAATTTGTAACTAATGTCCAAAATTTCTGATATGAGATCCAAGGAAGATTCAGAGAATGATAAGCAGGAGATTCAGATTTCCAAGGTATATGATAATTACATGATTAAAATGAAGTATGATTGAGTCCATCTAGCTTTTCCTTACCCATCAGATCCCAGAAATTTTATCCTCTTGACTGCTGGTAATGCCTCCATTTGGGCTGATCCTCTGGTAACTCTTCTCATATTTATAATAAAAAAATCAACCCACCCAATACTGAATCATCTATCCAAACCATTGGATTCCAAAGTTTACTTGGAATCCTGGCGTCTCTTTGGTTTCCCCATCAAGCAAGTTGAAATATCTCACTCACTCTAAAGAAGAAGAAAGAAAAAAAACCAGAGGAAATTCAGATCAACTCCAAACTTATTGGCTCCATTCTCTCCCAGTTATTAGGTCACCAGAAAAACAGTAATAGTTCAAAATTTTTAATATTCTTACGAATTCTTTAGTCATCATGGGGATTTGATTTGGAATTATGCTCAGTGGATCAAAATCCAAGTTGATCCAGAATAGATTATGAGATGCTTGGAAGCCAAGGGTATAGATTCATCCAAACTTTTCAATTCAAAAATCTTATCCAATACAGGCCTAAAATCTATTGGTTTTTCAAGGTTATCATTGCACAACTCTGAGATAATTTACATAAATTTCTATGAAAATTACCTGCATGGCATTTTTGTCTTGAAAACTCTATTGTTTTCATTAATAACAGCAGGTTCCAATGAAAATCATGATTTTTTTTGAGTCTTATTCTATCCTCTTTCTTTGATCAATTTTTTTGTGATCCTTATTCTGAAAAAGTTCATCCCAATCATGATTATTGGTTTGAGATGATTGATTTTTGGACCAGGTTCTTGAGGATCACCAGACCTGTACTCATTTTCAATCTCATCCTCTTCCACCACCTCCTCCAAATCATCACCACTGACCCCATTGAACACATGTGAGTTAATCAATCAATCCTTCTGGTGGGTCATAAGTACCACATCATTATTGAGCTGATTCTTCTCAGATTGAGAAACAGATTGATGGCAATGATGATGATGACCACCATTGCTCATCATGAGATTTAGTTCCTTAGAGAATGATATCTGAATAAATTGATTTTGTGAAAAATTCTTGGAATTGATTGAAATAATAAAAGTTTAAAACAACCAGATACACAATTTCCATACAAGCATCAAAAGGGTAAAGCTAAAATATTCATTAAAAAACATCTAATTTATTTGCTTATGATTTGTATGGATAATCAATAAATATAAAAATATTGGTTTTTCAAGGGTTGGCAAATACCAACATTGGCCTCCTTGGGAGACCTCCCTCAAACACCCATTGAGTAGCCAGTGTTGTTCTCTGCAATCTTAGGGTGACCTTCTGGAAACTCCAAAGAATTTGGTTGGCCCTAACCTTCAGGCATGTGCACTCTGCATGGGTGAATGTTGGTTGGACATAGCCTGCAGGTATGTACATTCACTCTGAATGGGTGAATTTTGGTATGGGTCTATGCCATAAAACTCCTCCATATGAGCAACTGTATGTATTTAAATACATAAATCAAATGCAAAAAACAACACTGTGTTATTTCAGAGAGAAGATACCACCACTGTGGTACATGTAAGAGAAGAGACCACCACCATGGTACATGTAAGAGAAAGGCAGCATAAAAAATTTACCAGAGAACATTACCTTCTGATGAAATGTAAAAAATGCTTGGTTGAAAATGTTTCATCATTTTTCAACTTTTTACTTTAACATATAAACCCTCTGCTTTTTCTATTTTACATACTCCACCCCATCATTCAATTTAATATCAAACTACAAATCACCATTGGAATAGAATAAAACATTCCTCCCCACACCTTCACAGGTTAAAAAACTCTAATTAGCCAGATCCCCTCTCACATCTCAAGATACCTCATCATTCTCATACACTCCCAGGTCCTGGAAATTACAAAAAATCCCATAACCTTGACAAACTCTCACATCAATCCTATTATGATCAAACTACAAATCACCATCAACATAGAAGAAATAACTCCTCCCCACACAGTCACAGGTCAACAAACTCTCATTAAATGGCTCCCCTCCCACATATCAACATACCTCATCATTCTCATACATTCCCAGGCCCTGGCCATGGAAATCAATCCTATAACCTTTACAACCTCCCACATCTTTCCCTTCATCAAAACCGGTTCACTAATTCTCAAATTTCCAACATTCCCATCTCTGTTGAATCTCATCAAGAATAATTGAACACCAATTATGGTTCAGATATTAACCATGAGAATGTAAATAATTCCAATATTCCTATTTCTGTTGAAAAACAATCCTGTTTGGTGCACTCAAATCATGGCTATGGTTCCAATATTCCTATCTCTGTTGAAACTCATCCCCAATTTTTTCACTAAAATGATGGCTATGGTCCCAATATTCTTATTTCTGTTGAAACTAATCCCCAAAATATGCACAAAAACACTACTTCTGTTGGAAATCATCCCAAAAATCTGCAAAAAAACACCATTTCTGTTGAAAACCATCCCCAATACTTCCACCACAATGAGATCAATGTTCCTTTTGAATCATTGGAAATAAATCAACATCTAACTGACAAACACATCCAACAAATGAACCATGAGGATGATTATGGTTCCCGAAAATCTGCTGATCTGGAGCTTGAAAGAAATTTGGCAGAAAAACCTCAAGAGAACATTTTTTAAGGAGATATGATGGAGTTCACCCCCTTGGGAAACAATCCTACCATTGTTGAAACTGAAGATGAGGAGACCATTCCGCAACAAAACATTTTACATCCTGTTGCCTGGGGGTGCCATGAAACCTAATACTTCCAAACTTTCATTTTAAGTCCAACAAGACTCTGCAGAAATTGCAAAGTAATCCTTTTCCAGAATGAGACAAGCTCCCCATTCTGTGGCAATGGAAAGGTTGTGTTAACACAGCAAAGACAACCAAATGATTTGCTTCATATTCTCAAGTTTTCTACTAGGGATCATCATTCCCATTATCATCAACTTCTCTACAATTTCAGGCTGATAAACTCCAATTTTTCCTTCACATCAATTGGTCTTAACCAAAATACTTGCAATGCCCTCAATCACCAGAAAAGTGGCATATACACTTTTAGGGTGAATGGAACTATTCACCATAACATTGGTAGTATTAATACCATTGGTGGAAATCACCAATCATTCATCTAATTGTATATAAATGACAGGGAAAATGAATTGCACAATTGGCACAGATGGGGCTCACATGTGGCACAGGATTTGTTTCTCAGGATTCAAGAGATTTTACACCAAAATAATGGTTTGATAAATATTTTTCAAAGAGTTTCTACTGAGGTTGGTCCAAATCAATCAATCAGGCTTACGGATCCATCTTCACAAAATATGGATCAAAGAGTTTTCAACCTAAAAACAGGAGACCAAGTAGCTGCAATATGGATAGAAGGTATGGTATTTCCTACTTTCTTTTGGTTTCAGATCATGAAAGTGAAAATTTTATAATGGATTTTAATTGCACACAGGTAATGATCCTGCTCAATTGACCCATAGAGATGTTTTGATCAGACACTCAGATGGCTCCCTCTGAAGAATTAGTGAACTGAGAAAATTGTATGACCCCCTGAACTATGTTATTTTTCATCCTCATTGTGAATATGGTTGGTTTCCAGAATTGAAAGATGAACCAGGAAAGAAAATGCTCACTGCCATGAATTATTATTCAAATTTCTGGCATTTTTCCATTCTGATTATTTCCTTTTGCACTGGGGTGGTTGTCTGTTCCAACAATATTGTGTTGACCAATAAATAAAAATTGAGACAGAAAGATTATCCTATACTTGACATCATCAAAATAATCTAAGAGTTGAGCAGTTCTATGGTGTTGTGGATGCAATAAACCATGGGGTTGAGTTGGTTCAGGGAACAGGTAAGTTGGATTCTCTGCAATTTTTCATGTGAGATTTATGTCTATCTTCTACAAATACTTATGCATAACTTGATATTTTGTTACTCTTAGGTTGTTTTTTTATCCTTCCTCAATCATTTATAGGTGGCCCAAGGTAAATGAAGGCTTGATACCAAGATGCTATGGAAATGGTTCAGAATATTGGAAAGCCTGATCTTTTTATAACAGTCACATGTAACCCAGCATGGCCAGAAATTCTAAATAATCTTTTACCAGTTCAAACAGCACAGGATAGGTCAGATATTGTAACACATGTTTTCAACTCAAAATTGAAAAGGATCTGTGATAAAATATTCAAGGATGGAATATTTTGAACCACAATGGGAAGTACTCATGTCATAGAATTTGAGAAGGGAGGCCTTCCACATGCTCACATCTTGGTGATCCTGCATCATGACCACAAGCCCAGAACAGCTGAACACATTAAATTTTGAGTGCAGAGATTCATTTTGAAAGCACTCAGCCTCATCTTTTTCAACAAGTAAAGAGACACATGACACATGGACCATGTTGTATTTTTAACCTTGAATCACCTTGATTGAATGGTACATGCAGGAAGAGATACCCCAAAGGCTTCTGCCCTGAAACCATCATGGGTGAAAATTCCTATCCTGTCTATCAAAGATGCAAAGATGGAGTTAAAATATGTCTTTCCCACGACCAAAGAAGGCCTCTCATTGATAATTCCTGGGTTTTCCCTTACAATCCCTATCTCTTTTCAAAGTATCAATGTCACCTCAATGTAGAAGTATGTGCAGGCATCTAAGCTGTCAAATATCTCTACGAGTATGTTTATAAGGGCCTTGACTGTGTTACTATGGAAGTTGGTCAAAAATTGGATGAATTGAATTTTTTTAGGGATTCAAGATCAATTGCTGCACCTGAGGCATACTGGAGAATGTTTTCCTTTGAATTGTCTGTTATCTCACCTGCTGTTATACAACTGGACATTCACCTGCCCAACCAAAAAGATGTGATTTTTGAGCCTGATGAAGCCCTGGATGAAGTGATTCAAAGATCAAGCCATTCTAAAACTATTCTGAAAGAATATTTCAAAAGAAATTCAATTGAAACTTTGGAAAGGACCATCAAATATTCTGATTTTCCACAACATTTCACATGGCACCCCCAGAGAAAAGAATGGAGGCCAAGACAGAGAGGTTTTTCAACTGAAATAATTTATACTGTTTATCCAGCTGATGATGAGAGGTGGTATCTCAGATTTTTTTTGAATAATTGTGTTGGTGAAAATTCTTTTAATCACCTAAAGCAGGTAAATGGAATCTCTTATACAACTTTCAGAGAGGCTGCCTTGTCAAAGGTTCTACTGGAGGATGATCATCATTTGGAAATGACAATAAAAGAAGCTGCAGAATCTCTTGGACCTGCTGAGCTAAGGAGGTTGTTTGGGATGCCTTTAGCACTTTTTCAGCCTGCAATCCCACAATGCCTATAGAATTTTTCTTTCAATTTGATGGTTGATGATTTGATTTATTCTGGAATCACAGATCAAAGATTTATCACCAATGAAATATCAAAATTCATAACCCCTATTTTATTTCAAAATTGTGGAACAATTTTTGAATAAGCTTTTCATGATCTTCCAAGAATAAAATAATCATTGGAGGAACCAAGGAAAAACAGAAACTTGTTCCTTGAGGAAGAAAAAAAAATTCTGTCATAAATGAATCAGACTTACAAAACATTTCTATTCTGAACTTTACATAGAAGCAAATATTTGATCAAATGATGCATGCATGCAATTCCTCTCACCCCTCTTACTTCTTTATTCATGGACCTGGTGGGTCTGGAAAAACCTTCCTATATAAATGCTTTCTAGCCTCTATCAGATTATCTGGAAGAATAGCTATGGCATGTGCTGTTAGTGGAATAGCTGCCATGAATCTACCAAATGGAAGAACAGCTCATCTCACCTTTGGAATTCCCTTGATGTTAAATCACTCCTCAGTATCAAGAGTATAAAAGAAATCTCAAAAGGGTGAAGTTCTTAAAAAGGCTTCTTTGATAATATGGGATGAAGCACCTATGAGCCATAGGCATGCGCTATAGCTGGTTGAAAGGCTACTTTAAGACCTCATGGATTATAACCTACATTTTGGTGTAAAAGTAATGGTTCTTGGTGGTGAATTTAGGCAAATTTTACCTGTGGTTCAAAAAGGTACACATACCCAAATTGTTGATGCAATTTTTTTCAATTCTTCCTGCGGAGACATTTCCAGGTTTTGCACTTTACTTCAAATATGCATGCTGCAGGGGATCCTGATTACCAAGATTTCTTACTCAATTTTGGAGATGTTCTGAATAATATACAGGGTTCAAACAAAATTTTGCTTCCTCATCACCTGGTTATTCATGGTTATTGTGAAGATGAAGCTTTGGGTAGATTAATCAACAATAGGGTGTATCAAAGTTAACAAAACCCGCCATTATTAAATCACGGGTTTCAACCCAAATCCACCATTTTAAACCCACCATTAAAAATAAAAAAACCCACTTATTTCACATCAGACGTGTCAAAGTTAACATGAAATAAGTTGGTTTTTTCAAGTAAATTATATAAAGGCTTTCACCAGCTCAACCACGTGTCATCCCACATCATCACCCCTGGGTTCAACCTCCAACCTCATCCAAAAAATTATACCTCCAACCTCATTGGAAAAATTTGATTTTCATTGCTCTCATCACTTCATAACTCTCATCTCTTTCTATCCTCTTTGCTTCATCACTTTCACCCCCTCATCACTTCATCACTCTCATCTTGCATCATCACTCTCATAACTTTATTTCTTTTATCAAATCCATCCTCTCATTGCTTCATTGCTTCATTGCTTCATTGCTTCATTGCTTCATTGCTTCATTGCTTGATTGCTTCATTTCTTCATCACTTCACCCCCCTTTCATCACATCCTAACTCTAATCACTTCATTTCTTCATCACCTCATCACTTCATCCCTTCATCCCTGCTTTAATCACATTGCTTCATCAATTTATTGCTTCATTGCTTCATCCCTCTTACTATTTTTAAATTGCCCCTCAGCAAACCTCCCCCTGCAAGTCCACTCAACCAAAGAGAACATCCCCCAGGAAATCAACATCCAACAATCCACCCCCATCAGCTTCCAAACGCTCAAGTCAGCTCAAGAGAGCTGATCATATCATCCTGGTAAACTGGCTCATAATTCCCTCCAACTATGATGCTTGCTTTGGATCCAACCAACAATGAAACACAAGTTTGACAACCTCCATCATCTGAGGTTGATGGTTATCTCCTGATGGCCAATTAACTCAAGAATAAAACCAAAGTAGGCTGGCTCTTTCATCAAAACAAATGAGGAAGCAATTCAAGAAATATCAATCCAAAAATTACCCATTTAGCCAATACTGACAAGCCCCATTCTGTCCCAGTCTCTGTATGTTTCCAAAATCATCTCCTCCCATCCACCTACTACATTTAGGGTGAGGATGAAGAAGGGATTAAATTCATTGCAAAAAATTTTGAGGGTTGAAAGCCCTATTCTTTCCATGTCTCTGTATGTTTATCACATCATCTCCTCCCATCTTGATCCCTCCCAACCATATACTTTGATTTGGGTGAGGATCAATAAGGGATTTATTTTTTTGTATAACATTTTGACGGATGAAAGCCCTATTCTTTCCATGTCTCTGTATGTTTTTCAAATCATCTACTCCCATCTTGTTCCCTCCCAAACGTATAATTTGATTGGAGTGAGTATCAATAAGGGATTCACTTTTTTTTATAACATTTTGAGGGCAGTGGCAGATTTATGAGCCAAAATTTAGTTGCACACTATGGGATTTGAACCCATGACCTTGAAATTGATGAGTGATGCTTTAACCACCAAGCTAATTGTGCCATTTCCAGATGGGCCAATGTTCCTGTCCAAATGTTCATCTGGTGAGGATGATTTTGACAAGGTTTGAGAAGTAACCAACGCTGGGGATTATAGGGACAACAACAGCATTGATCAAGGGGTTGATTTTTTGTTCAGATCCTTCCATGACTGGGGTCAATTCTTATTACTGTTATTGTTCCTCCTCATGAATTCATAACAATAGATAAAGTTTTTCTCATGCAAGATCTTGGAAAACTGACCAACAACTTTTTCTGCAAAAAATTGCTCTAACATGAAAATAAGCAAAGTTATGGGAGTGGGAGAAGGAAGAGAAAAAAAAAAAGGAAAAAAATCCTTACTTTCAGTGGGTTTAATGAAGAGATGATTGCCCTCTCTAGAACTCTAAGTTCACCCAACCAACATTCATTAAATTTTTGTGGTCTTGAAAAACAAATGGTTAGTTGGTTGTACTGGTCATCTGTGCCATCATGATCATCATTTTCATCCTCCAGTAGGAGTTCCTTTCATCTAAAAAAAAATATGTAAAATATATCTTTGGCTATTTCATACCAGATCACTTGAGAATTGAAGCTTGAAATTGTACTTGGGTCACTTAATCCCAAGTAAAACCTAGCACAGAGCAGAAAGATGACATGCCTGGTGATGAGTTAGTCAATATATTTTGAACAACTAATCATACTGGCTATATAACTAACTTCCACAACACTTGTCACAATTGGGAAAGAGTTATTGTTGGCTTTGTATAGTGCTAGTTTGACCAATGTGGCCAGAAGTGAGTCTGAAAAGCTTGCTTCTAACAGTGCATACCAAAACAGAATGAACTGCACATATCAAGTCCAATGGGTGCGCAGGATAGAATATTAAAATTTTGACAAGAGTAATTCAAACAACACCTCTCAATCAAATGGAATTTTTGGATCCAGAGTTGTTTGACTGGAGGACTGGTCATATTGGAAATAATCAACCTCCTGAACCTTTTTTGGGTTGGAGAAGGTTGATTCAATACCACTCCCAATGCATGTCAGTTGTAAATGATCAAACATACAACATAACATGCCATTGAGTTTAGGGGCAAGTTTCTCAACATGGGTGATGGATTTAGCCAAGGGTAGTTTTGAACAATGAGCTTTGTCACTCAAAAAATCACCACCATTGTCTGATGAAAGTTTGTCAAAATTGATATCCTCTTGATTGCCATTGGGATCAGAATCAGATTTTTGATCATCAGTCCATGATTTATTGAATGGATCCTTGAACTCTTTTCCAAAGATTTCTTCCTCCAGACTTCCTTTGTGATCCTCCCAGTTTTCAACTTTGACTTGGATCTCAACGTTGGTATGCAAGAAATGCTTGTAATTCTTGAGAGGATGATGATTGACTGGCCGTGGGAGGGAGAAATGAAGGAAAGGGTGAGATGAGGAATCAAGGAGGAAGGGAGGAAGGACTGAATATTATAGATGAAGTAGGATGAAACGGATTGATGAGACTGGTTGGATTGAATCAAGGATATGGGGGAGTTCAAGCGGTGGTTGAAGGGTTAGGATGATGGTGAGAGATGATGATGAGCAAGGATGAATTTTTTGAAGTTGGAGAGATTCCATGTGAGAGATGTATGGATTTGCTGATGTGGAGGTGTGGATGGGTGTTTTGCATGGTATGGATGGTGGATGGATGATAATGGAAGGTTTGATGTTTGAAACCCACAATTTCCATGAAACCCGCCATTTTGAAATACACCAGTTAGGGGGGATGTGTATTTCAGAAACCCACCATTAAAGATGGCAGGTTTCTAATGGCGGGTTTGCTAACTTTGATACTCCCTAATGTTTTTCCAAACTTGCACAATACAACATGAAAAAAATGGTGGCACCTGCCAGCAGGTGTAGCACCTGAATCTTGTTTTGGTTTTTTTTTGACTCTGAGAAAACTCTGTTTATAACTTGAGTTGGAACCTGAGAAAAGTTGTTTGTATCAGTTCTTGAGGATTCCAAGTAATTCTAGTGCATGCATGGAATACAGAAGATTTGGAATTATGGGGAAATTTAATTTTATGTAAAGTGATATAGAGGAGTGAAGCAGTGGGGTTTAACACCTGACACATACAAGTCACTCCCTGGATTGTATAAGTCAAGATTTTGATGCTTTTGTCTTTCTATTTCCTATTAGATCATTACAAGAGGCTTGAGGGTCCTTTTTTTTTTTTTGCTTTGTGGTTGAAAAAAATTGTATTTTTTGAAAGCATTAAATTCAGTTCTTAATATCTTCTTTTTCTTCTTGTGAAATTTAATAAATCTTAATTTGATGTAGGAAATTTAAAATTTGATCTAAATTTTAACTGAAGATTCAAAAATCTGCTCAGACCTGTTGGAAATATTGTACCACATAGAAATTGAGTTCAATGATATATTTCAAATAAATCAATTTGACATTGAAATAATTGGGGAGGTTCAAATTTTGTTTTAAAAAATGAATGAATTTACAAAAAGCAAACCATTTCCTTGAATCAGTTGATTTATCTAATATCTTTTGGCAGAAACTTTGTTTGAAACATTTCATATAATATTGGAAGCTCAAAAGAAGAAATCTAGTCATATTGAACTGTTTTATTTAGCAGGAATTAGTTAATAAATAAAAATGTTCTAAAATTTAGAGCTTTTTATTTTATTTTCTGGGTGAAAACAGATGAAATATAGAACTACTTGGAAATAAATTTACTCAAACCAACGTGGGGTTTCAAGAGATTTTGCTTATCTTTCTAATTTATCCTCTACTGGCTTCATCTCCAAAACCAATATCTCTGTCCAATTTAATGTGGCAAGAAATAGAGGGCAGTAAAAATTAGAAGGAAGGGCTTCACATGGTTTCATCTGATAATTTGGGACTATTTCATCATAAGTTCTTCCATATTCTACTTGTTTTTTAGCTTGAAGTTCACCTTTCATCTCAGATAAATATTTGAGAGTGTTGTTATCAAGATTATGAAGGAATTGTGAATAAACTTTTCTTCTCCAATACACTTGGAAAGAGTGATATTTCCCCTCATTGTACTCTTCTGTATCTGAGCAGCATTCAACACTAGGGAGAAGGCGTTTTGCCAAATCCTTTCCCATATGGTGCTCTGCAGAGGCCAAGCGGTTTCTGAATATCTTGCAGATTGAAGACCAAAATTTCACCTAATAGGATTTAGAAAATGGAGAGAAATCTTAAGCTTACTCTGTGTTTAACTCTAGACCTAGGCTTCTTGTTACATGTCCTAGGCTTCATGTAATTATCCTTCTGTCCACGTAGCCAATGTTCCAGTAGGCAAAAGAGTACGTCCTTCTTGCAAAACTAAATATCAAGTGGATAATTTATAAATGCATCATTTTCCTTAGCATTTAACCAATGTTTTATTATCACTTCTGACAATATTTGGTCCCACTTTATTGAATTATGATGGTCCCATTGGAAAGTTGGAACAAGTATTCCATAGCTTTCTAATTCTTTCTGGAATTTCTCTTTGAACTTTCCAGGAATGCTCTTCTTCCCTCCATAGAGGTTTTCATTGGTTGTTTCCATGTTGAAAAATTTGTTTTTTGGGTCAATTGTATTGATGCTTTTTGAGTTTAAAACTTGTACTTGATCTTCAGTGGGCCGGGGAAGAACCCTGTCTCCTCGAGATTTCATGTTTAAAATAGTCTTGACATAGTCACGTAAGCATAGACTTATGGGGTCATTTGAATTTGGCAAATGTTCTGCTACTTCCTTGTTTAATGTGCAAGTTTTGATGGATTTTGAACTATGAGGAGGTCTAGAATCCATATTATGATATAGAGAAGTCTTCAATTAGTGCTTGAAACAGTTGTGGGGTTGTTTGAAGTTTAGATTTTGTGGAGGGAAGGAATTTCCAGACAATTGAATCTGACATTATCAGCCATTGAATATGATGAATTTTGAGAGATTATAAAGGGTTGATTTGAAAATTGAATATCTCAAATTGGTTATGCATCTACTCCATAATTAATTTCAAATATGTGAGCCAAATTCTACATTGTGAAATAAAAAAAAATATTTTCAGAAGGAAGAAATGTTTGGGAACTACCACTTGGATTTTGATAAAAATGACCACATTTTTTATTCATGTTTGGCTTTACCATGATCTTGATTTAGATGATGATTTTTTATCATTTTAAATTATGTGAAGAATAATAATCATTCTTTTCCCTTGACAGGCCAAAATAATTAATCAAGAAAATAGATTGATACTTATCATCAAATTTCCCAGTTGTAGTAATTTTAGAGATTTTAAAATGAAATTTTAAAGCTTGCTGTTGCAAACCAACTATTTCCTTGGTAGATTTATTTAAAATCCAGAAGAAACCTATCATTAAAAATAGAATTTTTCTCAAATTACTGGGATGAGCACTTAAGTTTTTTCAAAATTCACCTCCATTTTTCAAATCCACAGTATGATCAAGATGATCAATTTTCCTGAGGTTTAGTATTGAAATCAATGAAATTCTTCTATAATTTTTTACATGGAAAGTCAAATTTCAATTGTGAATTGGTATGAAAATTCTTGAAAAAAAAATGATTCCTCTAATTCAATTAAGAGGTGTGATTTTGATTCAACTTGCAGTAAAATCTGATTGTGAATCTGCTTTGATATCTGCTCCCGGTAAACAAAATATTGAAAGTTTTCTTAGTAACTGAATATTTCTGGTGTTGAATGTAAATTTACAAGGATTCATCTGAAATTTTGAGTGCTGAAATTCTTCCCAATTGAAAAGAGGGCCAAGGTAATATTCTTAAAAAAACTGGTATGAAAAAGTCATTTCTGGGTCATTTACCACATTTTAGATAAAGTTTTTGCATTTGAAATTAGGTAGAATGTAATTTTTTGATTAAAATCATTTTCTTACTTCCTTTCATGTATTAAAAAAAATTCATTTTATTTGTTGAATCATAAATTTGGAAGATTCAACTGAAATCTCTTGAGACATATATAAAACTGACTGCAAAAATAAAAGCCAATCTTACCACCCTTCCACTTGTGTTTACCTTCATGGGTTGGTTGTAGTTCATGAGAGGACAATATTTCAAAAAAAGAGTTTAAGTTACTGGCAACACTCATCAAGCTTTATTTTTCAACTTTTATTTTTGTTTTAAGCCAAATATGATTGAATTTCTTTTTAAAGAGAGCTGCTTATGAAAAATTGGTTCTTTCATTTAAAGTCATAGTGAATTTTTCAAGATTCTTTTGAGATTAAAATCAGGTGATCTCATCCAAAAATAATTTGATTTGATACCTTTGAGGTAGCAAACCCCATTCATTGGAAAAATCCATGGATTTTCATAGGATGAAATAATTCATTTTATAAGGAAACCAATGGACATTAAATTGATTGGATTTTCCCACATATCAAAACATTTATTGCAATTGAAAATTTAAAGATTATCAAAACATCAGACACTCCATAGTTGACAAACTTCCAAGTATTATTGATTTTTTCATGAAAAAAAGATGAGGTTTTCTTTCCTCATTGCATAAAAAGGCTTTTTCTAGCATTGAATTTGAGATAAGGCACTTATTATTTTCCTTTCTCATCAACCCTTGTGTTATAATTGAAAAGAGGTGGAATTTTCATGAAAGATCAAGTAGAGAATCCAATAATTGTGAAAATTACTGGTAATAATTAATGAGAAACATCTAAAAGTCCATTGGAATTGAACTTCTATTGACCGCCAATGGAACAGCTGTAAAAGAAATAGAAATTAATGATAAATCTGATATGATTTTTGAAGCATAAGTACTTACACCTTCCAAGGAATTCACGCCTCTCCATCCAAAGGTCCCAGACATTTGGTATTAATTGTTCTGAAATATGCAATTCTAAGGCCTCCCTGTCAATTATTCTTTGAATTCTGCAAACCCAAACTCTTTCATTCTGCTCTTCATGCATCCAGATTTCACTTGGTGCCCAAATTTCAGGACATGGCTCAATTTTTTCCTTGAGCTCATGATCAATAAGTTGGTGTGTTTCTTCCAACCATTCTTTTTGTTCATGGGATAATAGAACCATTTTCTTTGCTTGAGGTTTCAGGGGTATTGGGAGCAATTGGTGGATTGGATAGGTGTTTTCTGTGGGGTATGAGTTGGTTTGATAAGTTGGGTACAAATCAATTTTGGTTTGATATTTATAGGAAATGAAAAGGAAGTATACTATTGCATGACTTCAAATTGAATATTGCATATATAAAAAACCTGTGCATAGATTGTATGGAGATCTTCATGGGTGCTTAGCATTATATGCATTAAATACAGTAATTGAAGAGTATTACATACTGTATTACTTTGGTAATGATTTGACGGATTTTAAGAAATTCCTGTGGCATTTTGAAGCAGCAATGTTGAATATTATTGGATCTATGGGTTTGGAAATGATATAAAAATTGGAATGAAGTTTCCTTGGTTGATTCCTTTCTTAAGAAATGAATGATTGGTTGATAAATGAAGGTATTGTGAATCACTGATGTTGATAACCAAACAAAAATCACAGCTAAACTTAAAATTAGGAAAGAGAGATATTTGCATTGATTTGGATTTTTTTATTTATTTGATTGATATTATGTACACTAAAAACAGCCATGATATGATCCCTTGCTTTGTTTTAATTCCTCTGAAAAACCAATCATAATCTTGAACAGCAGTTTTTGGAGATATCCAGTAATTTTTAAGCAGGGTGCTGTGCCTACTTGCTTTGAGTTGAATCCCATGACCTTTCTATGAGTGTTTCAGCAACACACTGCATCCATGCTGTTGAGGCAAAACAAACATGATATTTTCATAAGGAAGGCCCAAAATATTGGATAATTTCAATTTTCCATTTGCAGTGTTTTTAATATGCAACATAATGTCATTCTTCTTTCATTGGTCCTTGACTCCCATGAAATCACAATATCAAATTAATTTCTTAACAAAAACTCAGCTATTCTTAATTTATTTTTTTTTTCAAGATTTCTTCATAATTAATATGCTTTTCAGCACACGATATAAAATATGATGGAATGAGCAAAGAATCTCATTATTGTCCAAAAATGTAGGTTTTGGTTTAAATTTAAAGACTACACTCAATGTTTGTTCAATTCCAAATCAGCAACTTAGTCAATAAATTCCATGGGCAGTATGATCATTGAGCATTCAATCATTCAAAATAAACATGTTTTCAAGTCAAAAATTTGATTATCCCAAGATCAGAAAAAAAAATTGAAATCAAGAAATATCCATTCAGAAAAAAAAATTGTCTAATTTCCTAAAAAGTCACCAGAATTAACTATGGGAATCTTGGGGTTCTGAGGTAACTTCAACTAAGTTAGAAGAGGTAGTTTTTTCAACAGCCCAGACAGTATTGAAGTGGCTACCCAGATCATAGTCAGTAACCAGTACAATATCCTCCAGAAGGACCTCAGCCAATTTTTGATAAGAAAATCTTTCAGTAAAAATGCTAATTACATCTCTCCATTTGATTTTTTGGTTCTTACTAAAACCCATATCACTCAAGGCAGTGAGAATATATGCCCTTGTGTTACCAAGTTGGCCCCAGAGTGGCTCAGTAGGTAAGCCAGCTTTCAACTTTGACTCAAGAACAAGACTGCCAAATTCAAGGAGCATGCCAGACTTCCACTTTGGCATGATTCTTTGATTTCCTGGAAATACCCATATAGCAGCAGGACCAAAAACTAACATGTGTGAAACACATGCTAGAGAATTGGTCCCCCATTGATTCTTCTTTTCTGCCAAGTCCTTTGAGATAAAAGGCTGGTGATTATCTTCTTTTTCATCAAGCCATAAGTTGAAAAGCCCATTGACTAGAGAGACAACATATTCAAAAACAGTATTAATTCCACCTCTTCCAGCATTCATCTTGGCATCCTGGTTAGCACCCAACCTCTTGTGTTGAGCAAAGGTGGAATCATCAATTACAGCTGCTTGCAGGTTGTCAAAGTAGCTTTGTGCTTTGATTAAAGCCTCATCTGAAGTCCTCTCAATACCGTGCATCAAAAGAAGGACATTTCTTGAGATTTTGTGTGAGACTACACCTATGATGTCATTCAAGGTGTGCTTCAGTTTCATGTATGCCCCACGTATTGGCTCTCTGGTATAAGTTAGGATCTCAGAGAGGGGATGCATATTGAGCTGGACTGTCTTGCTGGAGCAAGAGAGGGAGTTTGTGTTGATGAAGGTGCTTCCAAAAAAAACATCATCATCTTTTCCAAGCAAGATTTTTTCTGATAATTCAAACAGTAAGAATCAGTTTATTTTCATGAGAGTGGAAGACAACATCATGAAAATTTACCATCTTTTCACCGTGTCAAACAGAGGTCCAAAAATTTTAAGATTGTTGATGATTTGGGGGGGTTTGACAGGATCCTTTGGACAAGAAGGCTAAGAGTGTTGTTCATTAAGAACTGGGTAGTGCTGATAATTTTGTTATAAGTTGAAGGGGTTGCATTGTCCTTTAATTCTTCCCAGTATGAAAACCTCAACAGTTATTCCTTAGTCAAGCCAACAAAGAGTTCTAGGCAATGAAATAGAATTAGCTGCCATGATTTTCATTCCATCACAAAATGATTCCACTGACCTGGCAAATTTGAGCCAGGATTTGATGTTGGGCCAATGGTTTGGGCCTGGGTTTCAGTTTGGCAACTAGCATGGCCTTCAGGTTGAGATGAATTGGTCAATGAAGGTTCCTCAATCCTTGGCTTCAAATTTCTCTGTTCCAAATTGCTAGTGATGAGTCCGGCATTAAATGCATTCCGCTTTTGGGGTATTAAGGATGGGGCACTCTGATTCAGAAAGGGAAGATTAATTTGGAAGTCAATTTTTGGTTGATTATCCAGAATAGCATTCAAAATAGTAAACAGAACGTCTCAGGGGATGTTGGGACTAGGGTGGTTGCAGGTGTGGGACTCCCGGGTGATGGCTCAATAATCATGATTTCTGGTTGCTCTGGTTGTGAATCACTTGAGTAAGTGAATTCTGTGTTGGAATCAGAGGATTCAGATGATGCTTGAGAGCTAGAGGGCGCCCTTGATGTTGATTTTCTAGCTGATTTCCGATGAGCTTGGGCAGCCAGCCGGGCAGATTCCCTGTTTCCTGGAGCAATCTGGGGTTCTTCAGCTTTGGTTTCAGGGTTCAGCACTGGGGTATTGTCAGAGGCCTGGACAGTGGCACAATCAAGGGCAACAACAGTGGCTTCCTGAACTGGATCCTCCAAAGGCACAGATGCAGTGGATATTTCAGGTTCACCTGGAAATATGGAAATGTATCAGCTTTGAATATTTGGATAATTTTTGATCAAAACTTTGTTTCATCAAATGATTCTTTCAAATCACTGGGTTGGTTGGACAGGTGCTCTCCTGGAACCAACGTAAGCTGGGGGGCCAGCGGATCTTGAGCGGTTGCGGTTTCATCATCCACTGATGGTACCTTGTGAGTTAATTGGACATCTGAACTATCAGCTATTGTTGGATGTTGTTGTTCTTCAGTTGAAGGCTCAAGCAGACCAAGATCTATGGAGGTTTGCAACCTCAGCTGTTCCACCTTTGCGTCATACATTTTCTGATAAAAATTAAGCATTGACTGCAATACTTGTTTATGGGATTTTTCCACATATTCCTCATGAATGAGTGCATTCAATTGATTAAGAGGACATTGTTCTATAAATTGATCATGCCAGCTCAAATAAGTATTAGACCATACGGGAAATAAGCAATTCAAACACTTACCAGGGAAATCAGCCATGGTACAATCAAGGTAGGTGTCAAGGTGAAGAGGCTTGGGATGATGCTGTTGAAATCTAAGGGGGATGATGCGGTTAAGATCAGAATGAACCAAGACCTCTGGTTGAATAAGCCACAGCTTATATACCCTGAAAATCTAGTCACACAGTACATGTGTGTTTAAGATGAATGAAAGTTGCTCATTGAGTACAATCTACATGGGTCATTTGTGTAAAAAGCCCGCAGTATCACCAAAGTTTCTGCTTCCCTGCATATTACATATTTATGTATGTCATTTGAAAGGAGGTGGTCGACTTATGATAAGTTGTCCACCTCCCTTGACATGTAACATGTGACACGGCAAAACTTTGTGAATCAGCTGGGGAGGTGGATGAGTTGTGCTAAGTGGTCCACTTCCCTTCAAAAACATGGTAGCTTGATTGTGAATATGAAAAATGATTAATGATCACTGGGACAGTGGACAACATAGCATAAGTTGTCCACATCCCCAGCTTCCCCACAAGGCTTTCACATGTCATGTGATTCCCGCATGCAAGCAAGTCCAGGGAGGTGGACAACTTATCATAAGTTGTCCATCTCACTGGACATGTGTGCATACAGGAATCACATGGCATTGAAATCCCGGTGGAGAGGCTGGGGAGGTGGACAACTTATGATAAGTTTTCCACCTCCCCCAAGTGATCCCATCATACATTCCAACAAGTAAAAATGTTGTACAAGTCATGAACACTTTGAAATCAGTTCATGAATTAACTGGTAAGTGTTTTGGCACAAGGAGGTTATATTTGAATTATATACATTGAAGCACATGTTTAACCATATCTAGCCTTCTTTCCATTTACTCTAGTTACAATTTCAGAAGGAGAACAATTTTTAATTTTAAGAGCAGTCCTTGCTAGTTTTTTTTTAATTTGGAAGGAGCAACCAAAATGAGTATGATGTTCAGTTGTTTGAAGGCTCAGTGGAGGAAAAGTAGTTTGATGAGTAAAAACAGAAGTTTGCCATAAAATTTCTAATATGCCCCCAGCTTTTGCATAATCAACTATGAAACCAAGAGTTGGAAAGGAGAGACCATGGCCTGTTTCTTTAGAGGGAGGAGGGATTGGGGTTCCAGTAGGTTTTTCAATATAAGAGAACAAACCATAAGTATAACCATTCAAGTCTTCTTGATCTGTATGAGGAACATTGGAAAAGTCATCACAAGTGACAATGACATGAGAAGCATGAAGAAAAGAATCCCTTTGGTCATTCCACTCTGGAGATTTCCAGTTTGGAATTTTGAACTCCTCTGATACTTCCTTGTTCTTCACATGAGCAGTGTTGGATAAACATTGTATTCTGTTGAAAATCAGTTGGTTATGTACTGGAAGCTTAGACCACAAAAGATCATCATTTGCTATTTGGTCTGGGTTCATATCCTGTCTCCTTGCATATATTCCTATTTAGAAATATAGTTGGATTGCATTCAGTCAACAAAGACATGATTAGCAAGTTTGTGGTGATTCCCAATTACCTGCAGAATATCCTTGGTCAGTGCCCTGACAAAAGCCAATTCCAAACATAGATCCTGTTCTTGTGTTTTTGTTGGTTTTGTTCAGGTTCTGTCAATTGTTTGCCATCACATAGAGATCTTCTACTATCTCTGAAAATTGAGTTGCTAGCAATGTATATGGTCTTTGCTGCAATGAATGATACTTGAGAACCACATAGGGTTGGTACTTTCTGTTGCAAACCACTTGTAGATTTACTGGTGGTCCTACATTTGGTACTACCACTTGGCATGGACTCAGGTCCTTCTTCAGGGTGATGAAGTAGATTGACTCAGATACATACTCCTTCTTACAATAATCACCCTCAGCTTTACAATGCTTTTTGTGTGCTCTGGATGAGCATGGGATGGAAATCATTAAGGGTTGTGATGGTTTCCTAAGAACAGAACAATCTTGGCTTGATTCCTGATGATTCTTTTAATTCAAGGGCTCATCCTCACTACAAACTTCTCCTCAAAAGCACCAACAGGAATACAAGTGACATGTATTGAGATAAAAGCAAATAGGTTGAAGTCAGTAATATTAAACCCTTTATGATGATTGAAGAACCATACATGTTGCTAAGTTTAACCACTTCCAAAGACACATCCTCATTATTGGTTTTTAATGGCAACAGGTGCGCTTGAGATTGGATGAATGCATTGGAGTTGACTTGATCCATGGTTGACTATTACACGTGATGATGATGAGGTTATTCATGGTTCCAAAAGGGGTTCAAGGAAAAGCAGGAATGAATCAAGGATCAGTTGATGATAGGTTGATTGTTTCATTTACGCTTACTGTAAAGACAAGTAAAAGGATTTATGGTGTTGATGCTGCTATGTGACAATCAATGTTGAGTTGATTTAAAGAAGAAATGTGCTATGATTGAAAGAAGAAGAAAAAAGAATGGTGAGGAAGAGAAAGAATGAAGTCAGTGTTGGACAGATGAAGATGAAGGATTCAAGAGATTGAAATAGGTGCATGAGTTCTTACCCTTGAAATGTAGTGATGATGAGTGGGAGGTGGAAGAGATGCCTTGGAATCAATGGGTAATAGCCAGAGTTGAATGGATGGTTTGTTTGAGATGATGAGTTTGATTTTGAGTATGGTTGGATGATGGGAATCTTGAGAGGTGATTGGATGATTCTAGATACCAGTAGAGCACAAAAAGAATCAGTCTGACTGTTTGGATGTTCAAACATTGAAAAAGAGGCTGAAATCTTACCTGGATTGACCTGCTGGGATGACTTGGGGATGTTGGAAGTATGTTGCTTGGATGCTTGTTTGCAAGCACAAATGAGGTGCTCACCGATTTGCAAGCAATTGCTTGCAATTTGACAAAAAAGCCTCACTGCACGAGCCAGGGGCTGCGTAAGCAATTTTGCTCGCGTTTGCTTGCCCCTGCAATACCGCTGGCGGTTTCTGGCGTTTGCCACCAGCGCGTCACGTTGCCAGGGCCAATCAACGCGCACAGACGTCTCCCAGGGACCTGGCAACCTGGGAGAGAGAGACAGGCTGGCGTTTGGCCACCCAGTTGCAAAACAGATAAAATTGCGTCGCTTGCATTTCCCAGGAGGAAGGCAAGCACCCAAGGCGTTGCCACAGGAGCTCCAGGCCCAATTTTGGCTTCTCCAGGGCCTGGAGCGCTTGAATCCCATCAGGGCCATTTGTATGGGGACCCAGGGCAAGTGCCCATGACTTTTGGCTTTATGGAAAGGCCAGAACCCATCAGAGTGAGTTGGGGTCCTTGAAAAAAACAAAAAAGGCATGGATATCCCAGGCAATGAGTTTTTTTTTGGTGGTTGTTATGATTCAAGCCAAAAGAAAATTGAGGGATATTTCTTGTGTGAGAAGTATGCTTAAAGTTAACAAGACAAAGTAATCTTACAAATATAAACTGTATTCATGAGAATAATGTGAGATGGGCAGATCCAGAGTATATTTTTTGATTTGAATGAGATTTTTTTGAGTATTTCATTTTGTTAATTTGAGACTATTTTTGTAGAATTCCTTAATATAGAAAAGGAGTGGAGCAA
Organism: Puccinia polysora; assembly: GCA_025617555.3. Taxonomy (NCBI): domain Eukaryota; kingdom Fungi; phylum Basidiomycota; class Pucciniomycetes; order Pucciniales; family Pucciniaceae; genus Puccinia; species Puccinia polysora. The sequence continues at coordinate 11,103,162 of CM062620.1, forward strand.
TGGCTTTCATGTTTGAAATGTCAAGGCTTCTATGTATTATCCCTTGTTTATTTCACTTCTGAAAAGGTTTAAAATCATACCTTCAACTTTGGAGGAGACATCTGATGAAACCAACATTCCCTTTTTTTCTCAAAATAATGGTGACAGTAAGAAATAAGTTTTTTATTTAGGTGCATTCCTGTAAAAATTGATTTATAATCATGGTTTTTGTTTCACTACAGAAAAGGTGTCTTTTAAATAATTTTTTTGAAAGAAAATGTTTTCCAATGGTTATTTCACTGTTTTTAAATTCCAAATTAATAACTGGAACTAGTTTCCAAAATTCAATAATTTGAATATTTCAATAAACCTTGTATCCTTATATTTTTTTACTCTAAATGGTCAGAATAAAAAACACATGAAATTTGATAAGATTTGAATGAAATTTCTCTGAACAGAAACCAGCAGACTGTGGACAACAAGTTAGACTCTTGATAGATTAAGTAAGAATTGAGAGAAAGAAAGGAAGAAGTGAAAGGACCAACAGCTTTGAGTTATTTAGAAGATAGGACAAAGATTAGACAGCATGAGGTTTTGATAGAGTGGAAGTTGGAAGAGTTTGAACGTAGAAGATGGAAGACTACGAATTAAGTCATATTGTCAGAGAGATCATGTTAAGACCGTCTTGAGGATTGGATTCTTACCAGGCAGAGGATATTTCACGACGAGACAAGTAGAATAGATGAGTTGGATTGAGATGGATTTGAGTAGGGAAGAGTTCATCGAGCGAGGAGGTGAGGGTTCATCAAGTGGGAAGGTACAAGCGAGAAAAGATACAAAAGAATAAAAAGAATAAAATAGAAAGGATGATGAGAGAAAGAGTGATCATCTAGAGATGGAAGAAATCAGACCAGAGGAGAAAAGTAGAATCCGCGGTGTTTCACCAAGTCGTGAGTTCATCCGGGTCACCCAGTAAGAGACCCGGGTGATCCAGACATGTCACGCGGACTTGTCTCAGAGTTCATTACGCAGAGAACACGGGATAAGGTACCTCTACAATCTCAACACCCCCCGTGACTGGTGGGAGTGCAATCCTAAAGTTCATTGATGTGTGACTCCAAAGATGGTATTTTGAAGAAGCTGTAGAGAGGTTGCAGAAGAGGCCTTGGTGAGAGGATCCGCGATCATTGATTGACTTTGGATAAGAATGAGACTAAACTTGTTGCTAGCATAGTCTTCGCGCAATCCTTTAGTCTTAATATCTATATGTCTGGACTTGGAGTGCGACCCGAACCTCTTGATTTTATTGTCTAATCCTTTATTATTGATGTGTAGAGTAGGCTTGGGTTCAGAGATTTGGTGGATCTCACTGATAAGATGTTTGATCCATTTGATTTCAAGGTAGCAGTTGAGTAGCGCGTTTAGTTCTGATTTGGTGGAAGAGTAGGTGATGTTTTGTTGTCAAGTAGAGTTCCAGACGACAGGACTGCCATAGTGAAGGATAATGTATCCATTTTGAGATTTCCGGAAAGTTGGGTTGTCTCCCCAGGTAGCATCGCTGAAACTAGAGAGAATTCCTTGTTTTGAATCATACATAATTACAAGCTTGAGATGCTTAGTTGCCTTCAAATATTTCCATACTTTCTTGACTTCCCTCCAGTGAGTCATGCCTGGTTTGGTATTAAACCTAGCCAGACTAGACACGGAGTAAGAGATGTCGGGTCGAGAGTAATGAGCCAGGTGATTCAGAAGGCCAACTGTTGATCAATAGTTAATGTTGAGTTGAAGAAATTTGGTGTGGTCGGCGTCTGAGGCCGGTTTGAGATTTAGATTCTGTGTCAAAGGAATGTGGGTGTCTTTACAAGAAGTCAAGCCAAGTTCTTCCAGGCCCCTCTTGATGTGGTTGGGTTGACTCAGGAAGATTTTATTGTTTTTGATTTCCATGAGCATCCCAAGGATAGTATTGGGTAGATGCCATGAGGAATTTTTGAATTGTTCAAGGAAGTTAATCTTGAAGAGATTAGAATTACCTACCTGGATGAGATCATCTACGTGGAAGTAGAGAATCTTGCCTGTCTTGGAGTTTAGATATAAGCACGGATCACTAGTAGATTCGTGGTAGCCTTGAGACTTGATCCACGAAGTTAAGGTTTCATACCAATTCTTGGGGGATTGTTTCAACGCGTAAAGAGATTTCTTGAGTTTTAGATATGGTAATTTTCTGGGCGATCCTTCTGGGGTCCTTATGATAACGGTCTCGTCTATAGGGGCATGGAGAAATGCTCCTTTTACGTCAAATTGGGTTAGCTTCATTTTGTTCTTCAAGCCATAAGTAAGAGCGACTCAAAGTGAACCAAGGTTCCGGGTTGGGGCCCAAGTCTCATTGTAATCGATTCCTAGGACTTGATCGAACCCTTGAACGCAGAGTTGAGCTTTGTATTTGACTGGATCGCCGTGGCAATTTTCCTTTACTTTGAAAACCCACGTTGTATTTAGTATATTATTGGGATCGCCATAGTACTCCTCCCAGACATCTTGTAATTCTATCAAATTTAGTTCATCTTCAGAGGCTCTCTTCCACTTCGGCCATTCAGAGCATTTTTGAGCTGCCTTGTAGGAAGGGGGCTCATAATAGTGATGGAAACCGTATCGTTGGGGTTTTCTCACCTCTCTTCTGGGTCTTTGAGAAATGGGTTGAATAGGAGGTTCAGGGATTGGCGATGGTGGAGGAGAATGTTTGGAGAGTGTAGAATCTACAGATGCTGAATCTTCCTGATTGGAGTCTGATTTGGAGAGGTTTTCTTGAGATTCTCAAAAAGTATATTTCTTTTTGAATGATGAGAAGTTAGATTCTTCTGCCTCCAGATTTGTTTGAGTGAAGAGATCAATCCCAGGAGATTCCAAGAGGGGAAAATTGTGTAGCGGATTTTTGAGGAACTGTACATGTTTGGTTTCAACAATAGCACCGGATGAGTTGAGGATCAGATAAGAATGAAAAATGGGATTAAACCCAACTAAAATCCCTTCAAATCCTTTCTCATCAAATTTTCTTCCTTTTTGTAATCTATTCGCCAGGTAAATGACAGAAGATCCTACAGGTTTGAGATAATTAGTAGGGAGTTTCTTGCTAAACATAAGTTCCCAAGGGGATCGGTCATTACCTTCCCTGGGGACCTGATTAAGCATGAAGCAACAGCTTCAAACCACTATGTGCCAATAGCACTTATTCAGTCAAGATGAAGAGAATGTTGCCCGGGCTGACTCTATGATCGTCCTGTTGGCTCGCTCCGCTTGACCGTTATGTTAAGAGTGATATGGTTCTGATGTTAGGAGTTTGATATGTTTGTTCTTGGCGAATTCTTTCAAGGTAGTATTAGTGAACTCGGTTCCTTTGTCTGAAAAGATCTTGGTGGGGTAATAATTTAGCCGTTTGTACTCTGCTTCAAGAATATTGATGATAACACTGGGTGTTTCTTCTTTAGATTGAAGAGAAAAAGCTGCTAGATAACCCGTAAAGTTGTCCACCAGAGTCAGGACATATTTATGACCAGCTTTTGATTGAGGAGTAATCTGACCAATCAAATCTAGATGTATTCTTTTGAGTGGTTTTGATGCGTGTGATGATGTGCATGAAAACGGAGTTCGCGTGATTTTGCTTCTTATGCAGCGGTCACATTGAAACTTATCTAATTTGTCCTTCAAGTATAAATCTTTGAGGATTGATTTAAGAGTGGAGATTGAAGCGTGTCCATATGACTTATGGAGGTTGGACAGTGACTGAGATTGAGCAAGAGTAGTGGTGGATGATTGATTGGATAGATTAACCAACAGATTACTTCCAGCAGTTTGAGGTTTCTCTATTACAAATAGACTATCTCAAATTAAACCTCTAAGAACCGTTTTGTTGTCTTGTGTGATGAAGAATTGGTCTTGCTTTTGAGAGAGGCTACATCCCTTCTTTGCAAGGATACCGGGGCTAATTAAATTGATTACGATATCCGGAACGTACAGACATCCTTCAAGAGTAATGACAGAGTCCTTCCACTTGAGTTGAACAGTGCCAGTTCCTCGTATCTTAAGGTTTGCTTCTAGCTTACCTGTTTTGATTTCCTCTGCTTCATCTTTTAGATCTATGGAGGTAAAGTACTTGAGATTGTTAAAAATGTGTATGTTCGCACCGTAATAGAGGAGAAGATTTGGTGTGTTATCTGCATTAATCCAGAGAGTTAAAAGTGCGTGGTAATTGATTGTGGGTGTCTTTTTTGTCCTATTCTTCCGCTCATTTTGCTGTTTGACCCACCATCCAGGAGCAATTTGAGGATGAAGGTGAAAACAGGAAGATTCCGGATGTGGGGCATTGGGATTGTGAAAGCCCTCTTTACATCTAATCAGGATCTTCTTATCTTCCTTATTGGATTTGTTTTTGAACGTGACTAGTGAGACATTGGTTGTAGATCTTCCAGTCTTAAGTTGTGCCTTACGCTTGTTGTTGTACTGGGTTAGGTGATTGAATATAACTTCCACGGTTATCAGCTTCTCTCCGTGCATGATTTGTTGTTTCAAATTCTTGAGTGTTGGAGGAAATTTAAATAGTATCAAGTAGGCCACTATGTCGCTCGGTAGATCTATTCCTACGTCTGCCATACAAGTGAGTGAATTTTGAATGTCCGTTATGAAACCTTTGATGGAAAGTTCATTGAATGGGGCATGAAGAAACTGGTTGAAGATGCGTGCTCGATTTGCTGTCTTGGATGAGGCAAATCTACGAGTGATTTCATTCCAAAGTAGTGTAGAGGATGTGATATTCAAGGCGTTAACAACATTTGCATGGGTAGTAGCGTCGAGTTTGGATAGGATAATTGCACAAATTTCGCGGTCTTGTCTTATAGGTAGTTTTCCTGCATTCTTAGTCTAGTATCCTTGATATCCTTGAGATCAAACAGCATTAACATTTTATCGCGCCAGATAGAGTAGTTGTCTTTGTTTAGTGGAGGAATAGCATCAACGGAAGCTTTGAGAGCAACCTGGTGGAAATAATTGTTTGCTCCCGCTGGTTTGTTCATTTTCGATGGTGCAGAGTTGTTCTTTGGCTTTTAACCGTGATAAGATTTGAATGAAATTTCTCTGAACAGAAACCAGCAGACTGTGGACAACAAGTTAGACTCTTGATAGATTAAGTAAGAATTGAGAGAAAGAAAGGAAGAAGTGAAAGGACCAACAGCTTTGAGTTATTTAGAATATAGGACAAAGATTAGACAGCATGAGGTTTTGATAGAGTGGAAGTTGGAAGAGTTTGAACGTAGAAGATGGAAGACTACGAATTAAGTCATATTGTCAGAGAGATCATGTTAAGACCGTCTTGAGGATTGGATTCTTACCAGGCAGAGGATAGTTCACGACGAGACAAGTAGAATAGATGAGTTGGATTGAGATGGATTTGAGTAGGGAAGAGTTCGTTGAGCAAGGAGGTGAGGGTTCATCAAGTGGGAAGGTACAAGTGAGAAAAGATACGAAAGAATAAAAAGAATAAAATAGAAAGGATGATGAGAGAAAGAGTGATCATCTATAGATGGAAGAAATCAGACCAGAGGAGAAAAGTAGAATCCACGGTGTTTCACCAAGTTGTGAGTTCATTCGGGTCACCCAGTAAGAGACCTGGGTGATCCAGACATGTCACACAGACTTGTCTCAGAGTTCATTACGCAGAGAACACGAAATAAGGTACCTCTACAATCTCAACAAAATTTTCCCTAGTTCTTGGTCCCTCTGCATCTGCCTGATTACAAGCTTCATAAAGAGTAATGGCATTGCTCAATTTACCATTAAATTTGGGCAATAGGTCAATTGATCAAGGTGGGGTTGTAATGGAAAGAACAACAATGTAAAATTGTTTCAGATTTCATTCAATTACCCTTGAGGATAAACATTTGGGCATTCAAAATACATGTCATGATTTATATTCATTGAAAGAACTGGAGAAACTCTTCTATTGCATGATGATGATTCATGCACATAAACCTCTGGGGACATGGTGCACTTATCCTAAGTGCACCATTTCCCTTCAGAAAACCAGTTGGTGTTGGTTGTGGGTCACCACAAACCTACATGAAACGGTGGCCAGCATTGATGCTCTTAGCCCTCATGTTGGAAAACCTTGTCTTTAAGTATAGACATGGTCACTTTGTCTTGTTACCAGGTGGATATAATTTATCAACAATTACAAAAATATTTTGGACCTTTGGGACATGAGAAATATGGAATATTTTGGGACATGGGAAGTTTGTTCAATAAATGAGCAAGATGGATTAAATATATCCAGGGCCATGCAAGAATCACAAAATCATTTACCTCTACCAGATTTCTTTTTTATATTTCCATGTTAATTATCTCTTTGGCTGAAAGGTAATTGCAAACATGGGCATTTCACCAACCACTAGTCCCTGGAACCAACATGGTGGGCAAGTTAGCATAAATCATCCACTTTGCAATACCAATGACTAAGAGCCAATCATTTTTGGGAAATTGGAAAGTTTTAATGGGGAGGTGGACCACTTAGGCTAAGTTGTCCACCTCCCTGGGCCATCACACAATTTATAATGTCAATATTTATGTCATGTTTTTAAATCATGTCTGAGTGTTGCAGCAAATGAGCTTGTGTGTGATTCTGCGGTTTGAAAGAAATCAATTTTGCTTTGTGGTTTTACAACCTACTGATTCATTCATGTGACAACCAAAACTGCCATTGTGACACAAAATCAATGTTCTCTTAAGAAATATTTACCATTCATGAATGTAGGGTTTTTTACATGTATATCATCATTAACTCTTACAATGTATGATTGATAATTCAGCATAACCAATCATCCCCAAGATATTGGCCTGGGCCAGGAATATTTCACTTTTTTCCCACTGAAAAATATTGTTCACCACATTAAATTCTTGGATCCTTGATCCTACCATCATTTTTTGACACTGGGTTCAATGATTGAGCAAGGTGAATAAAAGATTGTCAGGCACATGCAAGGATCTAAAAACCCTATTCCTGTACAAGATTTCTTTTTGATATGGCCATGTTGTGATTCATCTTCTTGGATGAAAGATATTTTCCAGCATGGGAATTTTAGTACCAGAATGTTTTTTCCTGAAACAAACATGGTAGACTGGTCATGCCAAGTCTTCCACTTCCCCACACTATGGACCAAGACTCAGCTAATGTGGGGAAATTAGGAAATTTTCAATGGAATGTGGACAACTTAGCCTAAGTTGTCCACCTTCCTTTGAAAATTTCATATTGACTATATGGATATTCATGTTTTTTTGGTGCATTCCATCTGGGTCTCCCAGGAAACAATGATATTTGGGAATCTGTATTTTAAAAACCAAATATTTCTGTAAGTCATTTTTCAAACTATTGAATCTTCCATGACTCCACAAACCCAAGGACTTATCATCACCCTCATCCTTCACCTTCACCCCTGGTTGGTATTCTCTGAGTTTACTAGGTACAGAACTAGATTATAGTAATATTACTTCACCAGAAGCTGATGAGAATGTCAAACTGGACTGTCTCTCACCACCACACAAAAGATCTTCTCATGCTTATCAGTTGAGATTGGATACCAAGAAAAAATGATTCCAAGCCAGATCAAGTTTACCTATTTATAATTTCAAACCAAGCAGGTAATAACCACTTTCAGAAATCCACAAATTGAGCAGGAGAAGATACTTTTCAGGCACTTGCAGAGTCTCAAAAAAAGTTGAATTCAGCCACTGCACTTGCACCTTTTGAGATGTTCAATAGTTTTTTATGCCATGATTCAAACTCTTGTGGCATGTTTAGAGCTCATGATTGGAAAGTGACTGATAATTTTGGGCGCAAATCTTATTCAGATGTCATAAAAAAATCTGTTTTTTTTTTCAGAAACTTCATTCATTCATCATCATTTCATTTCCTTGAAACCCCCCATGCCCACTAAAAAAGGTTTACAACCACAAAATGATGTAAATCCATGGTTTTTTGTAACCATTTGAATATGCCATGCGGATTGATTTTTATTTGGAGGGTTTTTACCAGTCCAAATTTCACATTGATGGCTTAAACCACAGTCAAATCAAAGCACAAAAGCCTAGAATTTCTGTAAACTTCATGAAAAAGCCTAACAAAGATGTTTGGGGAACCAAAAGGTGATTCAACGTTTATCAAGAGTGGAGATGGTTTCTCTCACTTTCTGTATTCATTTTCTTGTTTCAGGGCAATTCTTTGCCCCCAACCAGCAAGTTTATTGAAGGTGGAAGGATGATGAGACTCAATAAATTTCAAATTTATAGTAATGTTTCATTTGCACACGCACATACATCCATTTAGTTTGCTAATTTGGGATATAATATTCTGCAAGGGTTTGTAGAGTTGAATCCAGTTGAGCTTCCAGAATAATCACTTGAACTTCTACAACCCAATTTTTGGAACAAGGCAACAAGTGAAGCAGAAGAAAATAGAGAATATTACCAAAAAGGTATAAGGATCACAGGCAGAAATCATTTGGGCAACAGAGAGTGGCCTCATTACCACAGATTTTTTCTCAGACCAGGATTGAGAACCCAATTGCATTGGATTGAATTACACTGATCATTGGCTAAATCAATTGAGATGGAGGGATTGATTATGACTAATGATTCATTGAAAGCTTTGGGTGGACAACCCTTGTTTTTGAGTTTTTGTCAAATTACAGTACAATACATCCTTTTTGAGGCCCTTTTTATTTTAGAGACCCACCATTGTTCTGGAGCATGACTAATTGGAAAAAGTTACCAAGTTGAGATGTTTTACATATAATTAGACACTGGGTACAAGATTATTTCTTTGGGAAAGTGGCATTAGGATTTGGAATCATTGGATTTTATCCAAAAAAATGCTCATGTTCTGAAAAAAATCAAGAAAATATTCATGTATTTCTTTCACAAGAAATTCAGTTGCAATGCTACTCAATATAAATTTCTTGCAAGTTCAAACTATTCAAAATTCAATTTTTCCCCAAGCATGAATGGGAAAGAAACCTTTTTTTGTTGCTTAGCAATGATTTCTGACTTTTCTCAGAGAATTTCATAGTGAGACTAAGTGCCTTACAATACCACCAAGTTTGATATGTTGATAGAGGCAGGGAGGGAACAGGGTGAAATGATTTGAATGCAAAAAATTCCAAGACAGATATTCAGAAATTCAATGACCAGTACTTGAAAATGAATTCATCATTCAAAGCAACTCTCCAGCAATGCCCTCCAGTTTTTCCTGGTAAGGTGGTCCACTTGAGCTAAGTGCACCACCTCACCAGGAGGAAGCACCCCATAATTCCAGATTTAACAGCACCCGGCAGCCCAAAGTTTTCAATCAGGGTGATCTTGTTTTGCACATCCAATTACTTTCCCTCCAGTGGACCTCCAATCAACAGAACAATGTACTAATTTTGGTTGCTTAATCCCCCCCAAGAAAATTGTTGCCAATGCCTCTCCTAAACTCCAAAATTGTCCTCCTTTTGAAATTTTCACTAGATTAAATGGGAAAAAATCCAGATATGGTTAAACATGTCCTTCAATGTATATAATTTAAACATCACCTTTTTTTTCTGAAATGTCATTCCAAGGGAGGTGGACAACTTATCATAAGTCGCCCACCTCCCTTGGAATGAAATTGATCTGTATATGTAATATGCAGGAAGGCTGGGGAGGTGGACAACTTGTGCTAAGTCATCCACTTCCCTTCAACTACATGGTGGCATGATTTTGAATATTCCAAAGATCAATGATTTCTGGGACAGTGGACAACTTATGATAAGTCATCCACCTCCCTGGACTTGTGTGCATACAGTAATCACATGACATGTGAATTCTTTGTGAAGAGGCTTGGGAGGTGGAAAACTTATGCTAAGTTTTCCACTTTCCCAGCAATCATTGATCATTTGGCATATTTAAAATCATGATACCATGTAGTTGCAGGGAAGTGGACAACTTAGCACAAGTAGTCCACCTCCCAAGCTTTCCCACATGATTTTCCCTTGACATCTCATTCCTGCATACCCGTGGTCCTGGAGTGGTGGACAAGTTATGATAAGTTGTTCAGCTCCCTGCACATGACTCATATTTATTTTGTGTGGTGAAGCAGACACTTTGGTGATACACACCTGCCTATTCCAACAAATCAAATTGGTGAATCCAGCATAATTTAATCTCTCCATGATATTATGCACCCTGTTACATGCTTCTTTATTCTTTTGAGCTAAGTGATCCAGGAAGGTTGAGTTCTGTCAGCCATGAGTCATATATAGATGTCCAATTGTCTGCACAACTCATATGTCTACTTAGTACAGTTGTTAAGTAATGACTCAGTTCTCTGCCTACAGAACACCCAGGTCTTGTGTTCAACCCTCCATTGTGTCACTATTCTGATGTTATCAAGCATTATGTATTTTTACGAATATTTTATAATATTATTTTATAGTATGTTTTTAACCTAGATTTTATCACATAAAACTTTGATAAATTATATTATAAGTTATGGAAGATCTTATAACTTAAATGTTAGTTGGAATCACCAGGATGCGTCCATTTGGATGCACAATGAAAGTCTATAAAGATTTCCCTCTGTGGAAATAATATTCTTTAATGAATTCCATTTACCATAACCCATACAGGGGTAAATTATTATTAATGTTCTGTTTTTCTCTCCTTCCAGCCTGTGGATAACTTTCAGGAACCCATACAGGCTGGAAAAGCGTACACACAGAGGCCATTCAACTCAATTGGGGCATATAAACTCTGTGGGATCATCTGCCAAGAATGTACATACTAATATAAGCCATAATATGGTTAAGAGTATGGTCTTAATCTTTAAACACATGCCAAGAGAGATCTGTTTAGAGTTACATGATGATGTATACTTATTATGAAGCCCTGAGAGCGTCCACTTGGCTGCTAATTAAGTTATTGGGATGATCTACAGTCTATATGATACCTGTTGGGGTGATTAGATTAAACTTTACATTGAAAATCACCCCCAATGAGTATCTAATTCCTGCTACTCATTGGGGAATATTACAAGGGGCTCTGAGCCACTGGAGACGAAATCTAGGACAGTGGTCTACTCCCCTGATGGTCCCCTGAGTCCCCTGAGGACTCATGTTAATATAAAAGAGGAGGGTCTTGCCCCTATAAGTCCTTTTCCTCATTGTATTTTTGAACCAGATATTGCATAGTTAACAAGCCCATTAAACTTAATCAAGAAGATTGACTGGGGCCTTTTAATTTAATATCACATCAATCCAACAATCAATAAGAAAACTTCAAATTCGAGTTCAAGGTCCTTTTTGGAGTTGTAGCCCTCTCTGGCTACTATAAAGGGTGTGAGCTTCCAGGTGTAAGCAAATCTCCTTTGAGCTTTATTTATATAAAGCCAGGCCCCTTGCCTTTTATAAAGGTTTAAGGTGTGGCTATTTTGCTCCTAATACCGTAGTATTAGTTGATTTGTACTGATATAAGCATTGAAATTAAGATAAAACTGAAATATAACACTTTTTATTGTGTTATTTTGCAGGTATTTGTCACAGCTTGTTACAGCAATAGAGACAATACTCTGACAAGTTCTCATATATTTATTTGTAATCATGATTTTGAAATGCTACTTATGTCTTTGATTCAAATTTCTGGTGTAGGACAGGCCAGTAATTAGAAAGCACTGTGCCTTCTTTACAAGAATTAGCAAGATTTCATATCACACAATTTTCAAAAGAATGAAATTGAAAACAATGCATTGTTCTTCTTACCCTTTATTGTTTATATAATATTATCTGAGGAGATTTAGTCACAATCCATTCAGGAAAGGGGAAAAATTATAACCCTCATTTCCAAGAATTAGAACAATGCAAAATCTGACACCTGATTCATCTTATTTATCTATTATTCAGTTTCCAAAATTGAACTCTCAACAATCAGTCCTCACTGAATATCAATCCTGTTGAGATAGAACAATCTCCTTCATCCATTCATTTTTAATTTAATTTATTTTTATATATTATCTTTATATCTTTATTATTTATTTTATTCTATCTTTATATTTTTATTTTATTCTTTTTCTTTATTCTCTGTGTTCTTTTTTTCTGTCTTGCACTGCACCCTTCTATACAGTTCACCCGCGCGCCGCAGTATATTTTTCTCTTTGCATGCTATCCAATCACCGGAAAGCTTTGTTGTAATTGAATATGCATCAAGATCTACCAAGCAAGAGGACAAGTCAATTTTATCCGGGGGGCGCAACCTAATCTGAAGCTGATCCACACCTCATCCAATTGTCAAGATTTCTTCTTGACCCATTAGGCTCTTGATCTTGGTGTAAAGATTTTGTCTTGACACCTCAGGCTCTCCATCTTTGCATCAAGATTCAATTCTAAAGGGACCTTCAAGGAAATCATAATCTGTTAATTATAATTTGGTAAAACACACGGCCCAAGAGTAATTATAATCTGAATCCTTATCTATTCCTTTCTATTACATAGCATCATACAACTCTGGAGGAAATAGCTTTTCAAAGTCGTCATCTACTCTGTCTTATTGTCTCAGTCATTTGATGAGAAAGCCTGGGTAGGCTATAAGTTTTACGCTGTTCTTATAAAATATTCATTAGCCATTTCTAATCTGTTTTCTTCTTCAGAACTGGTTTTAGTTTGTTACTTCTGAAATAAAACATTAAAAGGAATTCATCACAATTAACAGTCAAATCCCAGAATCCGGCCCAGATTGAACATTCTAAAAACCAGTTATCCAGCATGACCAATTCATTAACCGCCACCATTCTTAAGACAGCTATAGAAGCTATTCCTCCACTCACTCATGACAACTTTTCAATATGGTGTAATTGTGTTATAAACATGATGGACCTGCATGAGGATCTCCATGCCAAACTTACCAAGAAAAGGTCAGACGCTAACGGAGTTCCTATTGGCCTTAGTCATATGGAAAATGTTTGAATTTGAATGATTCTCATTTCTAAACTCAAAATCACCGTCCAAGCAAACTTAATCACACCCAATAATGAGAAGGAAGCACACCTTATTTGGGCGGATATCAACAATTTCTTTGCCTCAAATCATGCGTTGAATCGGGCTAGAATTTTTAAGGAATTACTTAGGACTCCATTTACACACTCTAACATACTCGGATTTATCACAGACACTAGAACGGCTATGTCATGCTTACACAAAGTTGGAATCAATTTACAACCCAATATTATTGATTATCTCATCATGGAGAAATTCCCTGCTTCAATGGAAACCGTTGTTAAGCAAATCACCCATTCAAATAAGTCAATCACTCTGGACCAAGTTCTAGATCATCTTTGTATGTTTCACAACAACAAATTCCTTAGCAAAGCGTCATCCCTCCAAGATAAAAAGGAATAAACTTAGGTCTATTTTCTGAATTCTAAAATCAAGCCATGTGATGACAAGTGGCATAACCCAAAAGCTAATCATCCTGAAGGCAGATGCTGGAAACTCTACCCTCAGCTCAAACTGTTGTTTCCCTCAAAGAAGAAGAAATTGGGATCTAATGACTCTAGCAGTGAGATCACCTTGGTCAGCTCCCTTCATACAAGCTTTCTATTCTCCAAGAACAGTTTTGTACTGGATTCTGGGTCCTCAAGACACATAGTGTCTGACCCGTCCATTTTTGTTCAATTAGACCAATTGTTGAATGGTCTTATATCAACTAGCTCTGGCACCAATTCTTTAGCTTATGAAGGTGAAGGTACTATCATGCTTGAAGACAACAAGAAATCTATAGTCTCTATTCCAAATTTTCTCTTTTTTCCCCAATCAACGGCTAACTTTTTGTCAATGAGAGCTTTGATTCTTGATGGATGTGTTTTGAAGTTCAGAGAAGACAATTTTCTTGTAAAGAAAGGGAGTTGGATCATGTTTGGTAGCTATAATTGCAACATTCCAGTTCTAAATTTCTCTACTGAACGGAATCAACCAGTGTCCTACCTTTCTCAAAGTGAAACTCTACATAAATTGCTTGGTCATGTGAGTTATAGTCAAATTTGGCAGAAATTAGGAATTAAAATAAATAAACCCTCTGTTTGTGAAGCATGTGCCATCAGCAAAATATCCTGTTCACCTTTCAAGAACAAACATCCAAGAGCCATGAGACCCTTCCAGAAGTTACACTGAAACCTTGTTGGACCTATTACCCCCATGAGTATTAATGGAGACTCTTATTTCCTAACGGTTGTTGATAGCTGCACAAGGTTTTTCACAGTGATACCATTAAAGAACCAAAGCAACGCGGCAACAACTCTTCAACTCTTGATTAATACCAAGGCTAAGAGGTTCAAGTACACTCCCATGATTATTCATTCAGATTGAGGGAAGGAATTCTGGAACTCCTCAATTTCCAATTATTGTAAGGAAAATCACATTAAACAGACCTTTGCTGATTCTTATACACCGGAGCAAAATGGATTAGCAGAACAATTCAATAGACTAATATTGGAATTGCTGAGAACTGTACTGGTGGATTCTCAAATTCAGAAAAGATATTGGAAATTTGTTATCAAATTGTGCGCCCTAGCACTCAATCAGATTCCCTCTCATAGGTCAAAACCGTCTCCATACAAGCAATTTAAAGGGAAAAAGTTAGATGTTAACTACTTTCTTCCAATAGGAAATCCCGTTTCCTATATTCTTGGAGACAGGAAACCATTTTCAAAGCTTGAACCTTGGGGACTTATTGGAAAACTGATTGGGTACAACAACAATCTTTGCTCGTAAAAAGTTCTAACTTCTGACTGTAAGATTGTAGACACAAAGCATGTCCTTGCACTTGAATTCAACAGCGTTCACAAGAAGATCAATAAAAACATCAAGATTGGAAGTCCGTTTGAATAATCTCCCTTTAACCAACATGATGTTGCCAGTAACAACTGTTTAATAGAAGAGACAGTGTCCTCCAATGAGCATGACCAATTTCTTCATAATCAACCCAATATTCATCATGTGACGCTGGACAAGATCAGAGAAGACCCGGACCTCTCAGCCTCTCCCAGTGAAGAAGCACCAAAATACAATTTGCGCAAGCGGGGTCCAACCATCTGACCATTCAAGTACTCTTACATTTCACTTCCTAAACAAAACCATTTGGAAGATTGGTCAGTCAAGCGCAGGAGCAAGTTGGATGCTATTGAGGCTCAGGATGTGTGGGAAGACTGTGACAACAATCCAGAAAACTACTTGCAAACCATGTGGATTGATAGGATCAAGCCAGCAACTAGTCTTACACCAGAAAAGAGGAAGTCAAGACTTTGCATTATGGGAAATCACCAAATTCTTGGAGTTGACTGCGGCAATACCTATCACCAACTGGGAAGTTCACCACGCTGATCCTGCTTCTGTTGAGCGCGTTGGATCTCTGTTTGCCTCTGCGTCAATTTGATGTGAAGGCTGCGTTTCTGTTTGCTCCTTTAAGAGAAGACGCTTATATTTTAAGACCAAAAGAAAGCTCTCCATCCTCTAAATTCCTCAAACTCAAGAAATATCTCTACGGACTCCGTCAAGCACAAGCAAATTGGTATAAAACATTAACCGGATGGATTGAGGAGGTAGGATATAAGCAATCTACAGCGGATCCCTGCCTATATCTTCACAAAGCTAGATGTTCATCCTTGTTCTTTCATGTAGACAATCTGATTATTGCCAGAGAAACAGATTGGTTTGAGGGCGTTTTTTTAGAGAGATTTCCTAGATCAAGTGCACATGACCTCAACACAATAATGGGAATGGATTTCCAGCAGGGCAAGAATCAAATTACGCTCAATCAGAGTAAGTTGATTAGACACAGACTCTCTGAGGTCAATTTTCTATCAACCAAGCTGGTTCAAACAACCCTCAATCTGGGAGTTCAACTGCTTCAGGCCTCTCAACAGGATCAAGTAGAGTTCCTCAAACTGGAAATTAACTATTGGAAATATACCGGTTTATTGAATTATCTCTCTTGTAGGACCAGACCCAATCTTGAGGCCGCAGTGTCTATTCTCTCCCGGTTCAATCAAAACCCTGGGCTAACTCACTGGAAACAAGTACTTCATGTTTGGAAGTATTTGGCAGGAATGTGAGAGTTGTCTCTTCTCTTACAACTGGATGCCAGTGCAAAGGACTGCTTAACCGTCTACACCAATTCTACTTGGGCGGACAATCCTCACTCAAGAAAATCTCAGACGGGGCACATCACGTTCTGGAAAAATTCACCAGTCTCCTGGAAGAGTTGGAAGCAATCAAATGTGATGTTGTCCTCCACTGAGATGGAATTGAATGCGCTCCTGAAGGGTGCGCAAGAATCTATATGAATCAAATCAATTGTTGAGGATCTTTTGAAAAGATGACTTTGAGTTTCTCAATGATTCAGAACCAGCATAATCTGTAAAAAGAATGAGAAAGCATGAGAACGGAGAAACTAACAGAAACAGAGATTTAGAGAAGGAGACGAGTAAAGAAGATCCTACAGCTTGGCCAGAGATTTTATGTCAAGGGCGGAAGGTATTCAGTGAGGGTAATTTGTATTGAGAGAGGATTGGCTGAGAGACAAGGTTGGCAAGGTAGAATGAGTGGCTGGAGGATCAGATTGGATCTTAAAGACAGAGCTTGAGAGATTGGGGTCTTACCAGGCAGAGATCAGTAGTCAAGAATATCAGGTTGATTGAGTTGCATCAGATGTTGAGACTTTGTGGAGAGTAGGGTTGGGTAGAATGAGAAAAGGAAAAGAGAAAGAGAAAGGAAAAGGTTGAAAGAGGAAAGATGGAAGGGGGAAGGATCAAGAGGCAAGAGCAGAGGACCCAAGATCCTCCCAACCATCTGAGTGTTGAAGTTGCCGCAGAGTAAGGCCCCCGGGGTGGAGAAGATAGCGCGCGGGGAGAGAACTGAGGAGAGTGCGCTGCACCGCGGGACCGCCGCGGGGGGGGGAAACCTACTAAGACTTAAAACCCCCTGTGACTGGTAAGAGGAGAAAGAAAAAGGAGAATTTGAAGTAGATTCTAAGAGAAGACTTCTTGTTGAAGGATCTTGAGGGCATTGACGGCAGAAGCCTTAGTCAATGGGTCTGCTATCATCTTGTTGGTGGGAATGAGGAGCAGGTCAAATTTGGAGAGGGAAAAATCTTCTTGTAATCCTTTTGTCTTAATGTCAAGATGTCAAGATTTTGAGTGAGAACCAAACTTCTTGATCTTGTCCTCTAGGCCTTTATTTTCAATATAGATTTTTGGCTTGCAATCAGGGCAGGCGTATATTTTGCCCATAAGGTGGATGATCCATCTTAGCTCAAGGTAACAATCTAGGAGTGCATTGAGTTCAGATTCAGTAGACGAGTAGGTTATGTTCCTTTGTCTTGATGAATTCCAGATAACCGGGCTTCCGTAGTGAAGAATGATGTACCCAGTTTGAGACTTACAAAAAGTAGGGTCATCGCCCCAGGTAGCATTGCTGTAAGCTGAGATGATTTCTTGAGAGGAATTGTACTTGAGAGTGAGTTTGAATTCCCTAGTAGTCTTCAGATATTTCCATAATTTGCGCACCTCCCTCCAGTGAGACATTCCAGGCTTATTGTTGAATCGGGCCAGGCTAGAGAGGGTAAAAGCAATGTTGGGACAAGTTTATTGAGAAAGGTGATTTAGGAGTCTAATAGCCAAACAATAATTTATATTGAGCTGGGTGAACTCCGCATGGTCCTCATCCAAGGCTGGTTTGAGATGAAAGTTTTGAGTCAATGGGGAGTTGATGTCTTTTCACTTGGTGAGACCCAGCTCTTCTAATCCTTGGTTGATGTGGCTTGGTTGACTGAGTAGAATTTTATCTTCTTCAATTTCCATTAACATACCAAGGATGGTATTTGGAGGGTGGCATGAAGAGTTCAAGAATTTGGTCAGGAAGTTCTCTACAAAGACGTTAGAGTTCCCAACGTGGATGAGATCGTCAATGTGAAAATAGATGACTTCCCTAGATTTTGAGTTGATGTACAGGCACAGGTCGCTGGTAGATTCGTGGAAGCCTTGAAGTTTAATCCATTTTGTGAGAGTTTTGTACCAGTTCTTTGGGGATTGACAAAGGCCGTATAAAGATTTTTTTAATTTTAGAAAAGGTGATTTTCTGCTCAATCCTTCAGGTGTTCTAATTATTAATACTTTGTTTAGAGGTGCATGGAGGAAGGCCCCCTTCACATTGAATTGAGTGAAGGTCATTTTATTCTTTAGGCCATAGATCAGAGAAAGGTGGAGAGATCCCAGTTTTCCGGTTGGGGCCCAGGTTTTGTTGTAATCTACGCCCTGGACCTGGTCAAATCCTTGCACGCATAGTTGGGACTTGTACCTTGCAGGTTTGCCGTGGCAGTTTTGTTTGACTTTGAAAACCCAGGTGGTATTCAGGATATTGTTGGGTTCTTCATAATATTCCTCCCAAAATTCTTGGAATTTGATAGAGTTCAGTTCTTTTTCCGCTGCCTTTTTCCATTTGGGCCATTAGGGGCACTTCTGTGCCGCCTTATAGGAAAGAGGCTTGTAGTAATGATGGAACCCGTATCTTTGAGGCTTCCGGATTTCATTTTGTGGCCTTAAATTGGGCCGTTGAGATGTTGGTTCAAGAGCAGGAGGAAGAGGAGGATTGGGAGAGTGAGTTTCTGCAGAACTGGTATCTTCCAGATCAAAGTCCAATTAAGGACATTTGGGAGGAGTTTCCCTCATCTTGTATTGCTTGTCTCTAGTCAAAAAATTGGCTTTGTCCGCGTCCACCTCGGATTGGGAAAATAGATCTAAGCCAGGAGATTCAAGGAAAGGGCATCCGTTAAGTTGAGTCTTGAGAAATCTAACATGCTTAGTTTCAATGAACGCACCCAGTGAATTGAGGATGAGATAGGAGTGAAAGGTTGGGTTTAACCCAATCAAAATGCCTTCAAGTCCCTTTTCATCGAATTTTTGTCCTTTTTGAACATGGTTTGCGAGATAAATGACAGAGGCGCCTACGGGTTTCAAATAGTTAGCAGGGAGGCTTTTACCAAACGTAAGCTCCCAGGGAGATAGCTGATTACCTTCTTGAGGAATTTGATTGAGCATGAAGCAGCAGCTTTGAGTCAGCATGTGCCAATAATTTTTAGCTAATCTGGTTGACAAGAATGTGGTGCGGGTGGATTCAATGATGCTTCTATTAGCTCTTTCAGCCCTTCCGTTGTGTTGTGAGTGATAGGGTTCTGATGTTTGTAGCTTGATGTGTTTAGTTCTGGCATAATCTTTGAGAATAGAATTATTGAACTCAGTTCCTTTATCTGAAAAAATTTTGGAAGGGTAATAATTCAGCCACTTGTGTTCCACTTTGAGGAGGTTTATGATCGCGTCAGTTGCCTTGTCCTTGGATGTTAGTGGGAAGGCTTCTAGGTAGCCTGAGTATTTATCCACCAGCGTAAGGATGTAATGGTGACCCACCTTTGATTGGGGTTTTATTGGCCCCATGAGGTCAAGGTGGATTCTATCTAGAGGTTTGTTCAAAGGAGTAGAAGTGTGGGAGAAAGGAGATCTAGTAATTTTACTCCTGACGCAGCTGTTGCATTGGAATTTCTGAAGCTCTTTGTTGGTGTAGAAATCCTTCACAATTGGCTTGAGCGTAGAGATGGAGGCATGCCCATACATCTTATGGATGTTGAGTAAGGAGAGAGGAGGGGTGTGAGACTGACTGGTAGAGTTGAAAGTTTGGCACTGGACCGCTGAAATGGGCTTTTCAATGACAAATAGATTGTCTCTAATCAATCCCTTCAGTACAGGTTGATTGTTTTGAGTAACAGAGAACCTGTTGTGAGCTTGGGAGAGATTGCACCCCTTTTTGGCAAGGAGACCGGGGCTGATGAGATTGACCAAAATATCCGGTATGTAGACGCAGCCTTCAAGAGTGATTGTGGAGTCTTTCCATTCCAATTTCACTGTTCCGGTTCTGCATATCTTAAGCTTAGCTTCTAATTTCCCAGTTTTGATTTCTTCCAACCCTTCCTGAAGTTTGATCAAGGAGAAATACTTGATATCATTGAATATGTGGACATTTGCTCCAGAGTCTAGAAGGAGGTTGGGGTTATTGTCCGCATTTATCCAGAGAGTTAATAGAGCATGATAGTTAATGGTAGGAGTCTTCTTTGATTTGTTCTTCCACTCGTTTCGTTGTTTGTTCCACCACTCTGGTGCAATTTGGGGATGTAGATGGAAGCAGAATGATTCTGAGTGTGGCGCGTTAGGATCTTGATACCCTTCTCAACATATCATCCTGGGTTTCTTTTTGTCTTTGTGAATCTTAGCCTTGGTCAACAACAATGAGACGTCTGTGACCTATTTGTTGGAGTTTTATTGTGCCTTTCTCTCATTATTGTACTGTGTGAGGTGGTTAAAGACCACATCTACCGTCATGTGCTTTTCAATGTGCATGATTTGTTGTTTAAGGTTTTCAAGAATCGGGGGGAACTTGAAGAGGACTAGGTATGCAAGTATATCCTTGGGCAGTTTGATTCCTACGTCTGTCATTCTTGTAATAGCCTTTTGCATTTCAGTAATAAATCCTTTGATAGCGTGCTCTTTGAAAGCTGAGTGGAGGAAGTGGTTGAATGCCCTCGCCCTATTTGCTGTTTTGGAGGAGGCAAATTTTCTGGTAATTTCTTCCCATAAAAGTTAAGATGAAGTTATGTTGGTCAAGTTTACCACATTTGCATGAGTTTTACTTTCTAGTTTGGATAGGATTATAGCTCAGATTTCTCTGTCTTGTTTGGAGGACATTGGGCCAGAATTTCTGGTAATAGCGTCCTTGATGTCCTTCAAGTCAAATAGAATAAGCATCTTGTCCCGCCATATCAAATAATTCTCTTCATTCAGAGGAGGGATAGCGTCAACAGAGGATTTGAGTGCCACCTGATGAAAGTAATTGGCCGCCCCAGCTGGTTTGTTCATGGTTGGTTTGGTTAGATTTGATTGTAGGGCCTTTGGCTTTTAACCATGAAAAGATGACTTTGAATTTCTCAATGACTCAGAACCAGCATAAGCTGTACAAAGAATGAGAAAGCATGAGAACGGAGAAACTAACAGAAAAATAGATTTAGAGAAGGAGACGAGTAAAGAAGATCCTACAGCTTGGCCAGAGATTTTATGTCGAGGGCGGAAGGTATTCAGTGAGGGTAATTTGTATTGAGAGAGGATCAGCTGAGAGACAAGGTTGGCAAGGTAGACTGAGTGGCTGGAGGATCAGATTGGATCTTAACAACAGAGCTTGAGAGATTGGGGTCTTACCAGGCAGAGATCAGTAGTCAAGAAGATCAGGTTGATTTAGTTGCATCAGATGTTGAGACTTGGTGGAGAGTAGGGTTGGGTAGAATGAGAAAAGGAAAAGAGAAAGAGAGAGGAAAAGGTCAAAAGAGGAAAGATAGAAGGGGGAAGGATCAAGAGGCAAGAGCAGAAGACCCAAGATCCTCCCAACCATCTGAGTGTTGAAGTTGCCACGGAGTAAGGCCCCTGGGGTGGAGAAGATAGCGCGCGGGGAGAGAACTGAGGAGAGCGCGCGGCACTGCGGGACCGCCGCGGGGGGGGGGAAACCTACTAAGACTTAACATCTTTGGAAAGAGAAACATCGTGAGAAGACGGAGTTTATTGTGGACAACAAGGGTCTGATTGATAAGATTCAACACTTTGGTTTGAACTCAAAGAATAAGTACATTGACATGAAATTCAAATGGCTGCGCGAAAAATACAATGCCAATAATATTGATGTCAAGCTGATATGCACGGACAGCATGGTTGCAAACTCTCCAAAAAAGGCTTCAAACAGACGGGCAAATGATTTACTCATATTGAGGAGTCTGAAATTGTAGTTTTGCACCGAATTATGGGGGGGTGTTGAGATAGAACAATCTCCTTCATCCATTCATTTTTAATTTAATTTATTTTTATATTTTATCTTTATATCTTTATTCTTTATTTTATTCTATCTTTATATTTTTATTTTATTCTTTTTCTTTATTCTCTGTGTTCTTTTTTTCTCTCTTGCACTGCGCCCTTCTTTACAGTTCACCTGCGCGCCGCAGTATATTTTTCTCTGTGCGTGCTATCCAATCACCGGCACGCTTTGTTGTAATTGAATATGCATCAAGACCTACCAAGCAAGAGGACAAGTCAATTTTATCCGGGGGGCACAACCTGATCTGAAGCTGATCCACACCTCATCCAATTGTCAAGATTTCTTCTTGACCCATTAGGCTCTCAATCTTGGCGTAAAAATTTTGTCTCAACACCTCAGGCTCTCCATCTTTGCATCAAGATTTAATTCTTGAGGGACCTTCAAGGAAATTTTAATCTGGTAATTCTAATTTGGTACAACACAACCCGGCCCTGTTGGTATTTTTGCCTACTGCTAGTGTTGCCTGAATATTGGGTGCAACCTGTCTTGTAGTCCTTCACCTTGTGCGGTCTCTGATGGCCCAGTATTGAATATTCTTATTCATTTCTAGTTCTTTGTTCAACCACTTCTCAGCCTCCTTTGTACTTAGTTTATTTAAGTCAGCTGAATCTCAAGTGAATGAACATCATCCTTTCTGACTCTCAATGAACCAGAGTGCCCCTCCTTGACTCCCTGGATCTGCTCCTCTTGGCGTCACAAGATCTTTCCTCACCTCCTCTTAAGTGTTTCAACCGGAGCCTTGAACTCAAAATCTTACACAGTTAAAAGCCAAAATGCTCCCCTGACCAATTTAGTCCAATTCTTAATCTTAACACTTGTTCAAACTTCCTCTCAAAGCGTATCATCTTGCAATTCCTTGTTCTCTTTCCATCTCGCTTGCTATGATCACTTTGATCACCCTTGAATGACCCTGATCCTGTGCCACCACATTGTTCAATCTCTTGGTCCTCCAATTTTGATTGTTTTTGGTCAACCCACCAGAATTTGATCTTGCCTGATTTAGTGTTCCCAATCTTGTTTTCATCTATTGGCTTGGTCAAATCATCAACCACAACCTTGCAACTATAAACCTTCACTCTTCAAATTTGGATTGGTCTTGCTTGATTGGTCTCACTCAATCATCTCAGCTCACTTGATCCATTGCGCCCTCATAGTCATTGTTATCATCTGCTCGCTTGGTTGGAGCCTCTCAAAATAGCTGTCCCTGTCCTCGGCTAGCAACTCCGCCGTCAATCATTTGCTTGCCGTTGATTTGGTATCACATCCAGTTGCAACTTGATTGTGGTTGACTCATCATAATTAACTTTCTCCAAGTCCGGTTTGGTTGCTACTGTCTAAAATTGGCTGGTTATGAGCTACCTCAAGTCGCTCAGTTAGGATGCTACTAAAGTTGCCAGGTTAATTGCTACCTCAAGTCAATGAAGTTTGGATGCTACTAAAGTTGCCCGGTCTATTGCTACCTCAAGTCGATGAAGTTTGGACGCCACTTAAGTCGCCCGGTTAATTGCTACCTCAAGTCGATGAAGTTTGGACGCTACTAAAGTCGCCCGGTCTATTGCTACCTCAAGTCGATGAAGTTTGGATGCTACTAAAGTCGCCCGGTCTATTGCTACCTCAAGTTGATGAAGTTTGGATGCTACTTAAGTCGTTTGGTTAATTGCTACCTCAAGTCGATGAAGTTTGGACGCTACTTAAGTCATTTGGTTCAATCGCTACCTAAATTCAATCAGTTTGGATGCTACTTAAGTCGTCCAGTTACGCGCTACCTCAAGTCGCACATTATGTTTGGTAATCTCTGAGTTCTCCATCCATTTGGCTCCTTTGTGAGAAAATCTTTTAATTAGTTGTTGTCCAGAATGAACCGGGGTTCAAAAATTATGATTGGAATTATTGTGTTACTTGTTGATGTAATAGGCTCTATTGTAGGTTCAATTGTAGTTCAAAAATCACAAGATTTCCTTCCTTTCTATTGGAATAGGCCTTTATTGCAGTGTTCAAAAATCTCTTCATTCTAACTTGTAATGTTGGATGTAATAGGCGTGCAAGTGTTCAAAAGTCTTCAACTCATTTTTTTTTTAAAACTCCCTCAAGCTTCAGTCAAGGGGGTGTGTTAGTATTTTTTCCTACTGCTAGTTTTTCCTGAATCTTGAGTGCAACCTTTCTTGTAGTCCTTCACCTTGTGCGGTCTCTGATGGCCCAGTATTTAATATTCTTATTCATTTCTAGTTCTTTGTTCAACCACTTCTCAGCAGTCTCCTTACTTAGTTTATTTAAGTCAGCTGAATCTCAAGTGAATGAACATCATGCGTTCTGACTCTCAATGAACCAGAGTGCCCCTCCTTGACTCCCTGGATCCGCTCCTCTTGGCATCACAAGATCTTTCCTCACCTCCTCTTAAGTGTTTGAACCGGAGCCTCAAACTCAAAATCTTACAGGCCCAAGAGTAATTATAATCTGAATCCTTATCTATTCCTTTCTATTACATAGCGTCATAAAGCTCTGGAGGAAATAGCTTTTGAAAGTAGTCATCTACTCTGTCTTGTTGTCTCAGTCATTTGATGGGAAAGCCTGTTTAGGCTATAAGTTTTATGCTGTTCTTATAAAATATTCATTAGCCATTTCTAATCTGTTTTCTTCTTCAGAACTGGTTTTAGTTTTTTACTTCTGAAATAAAACATTAAAAGGAATGCATTAAATCCTTGCAGTAAAACTGCATCTGTGTGGTACCCAGCATTGCATTTTTGAGTAATTGGAGATTTAAACAATCTTATAATAAAAACACAGCAATGCAACAAGCCATTGGACCCGTGCCATTATTATCCAACTCTACTTGATATATTATTCAATTAGCACTTCAACCAAATCAATAAGATTGGCAAGGAGTAGTCTGAAGTCCATATTATGGAAATTTGGATCTTGATATATTTCAACTCCAGCTCTTCCTCATGGTGGCTGGAATTCTTGAGCTCATTTTCTCATTCAATGCTTATTGGTCAATTCCATAAATATGAGAATGAGGGATTTTTTGGAAACACATAATGTTCAAGAATGCCTGCTGTCTGAAATTTCTTGTGATAATTAAAAAAAAGGAAAGAAATGGGAAGATTTTCATATCTATTATCTAAAGATATCCCCAGAATAAATAACTCAAATTTGACTGTAGGATCCCTATACATTTTTATGAATCATGCATAAGTGCCACATAAAAAAATGAGCACATTCTTTGGGGCAGATAGTAGCCACATAGTCTCTTTTCTATGTGCATTATGAATTTATTTCTCATTGAGATCTTCCCTTGTTGAAGAAGATTCTATTCAAATCTCCAAGTATACTATGTCCATACCCTTTGCCCACTTTGAAGAAAATTTGAGAACAAAGGGGAATCATAGTATATAATATCTTCATTTCTGAAAATTTTCAGAAGGTCAATAAAAGGAAATCTGACTTCCTATTTATCAGTTTGTGAAAAATAAATACAAAATAACAAAATCAGAAACATTGTCATCTGGTTACTAAGTTGGACAATTAGACATGGAACCCGGTAAGAACTAATCCCCCCAGTATAAGATCTTCATGACAATAATACAACCTCATTGCTAAATCATGGTGTCTGTTTTATGTTACTACAATTCAGAAACCCCAGCTAACCCAACATCACCCACCCCTGAGCCATCAAGAGTCCCCCTTCCAGATGTCCAAGTCAATATGCCTGGTGTTGAGGAAGATGAAGATTTTGATGACTCTGCTGCCCCATCCTACTTCATGATTGCACAACAACTCTCTCAATCCCACAAACACCAAAAGAAGCAAAAAAAATTGGCCCAAGAACAATATTCTCTCTCTTGCAATGCACGCAATCTGGGAATCCCTGCTTCTTCAAGTGGTATTTCCAAGTCCTTTCTTGATTGGAAAAAATCAATTCTTGGAATGGATTCAAACAACAAAAAACTTCCTAATCCTCCAACTGGTGGTGAACTAGCATCCCTCAAAAATTACATGGAAACAAAGAAGGCATCCATTAATGATGCCATACCATCAACCATTGGCCCGCCAAACCAGTACAGCTCCAATTCAAAACTGCAAGAAAAGGAGCTGAAACTTGTAAAGAAGGATGCCTTGCGTCAATTACAACAAAATATTACTTCAACATCTTGATCCCTGGAAACCACTGCTTTGGGCCAAATACAGTCTCATGATGAGATGTGGATAGCCCACTCCAGGGACTTGATCCAAAATTCCGGTATTCCCAGATGCACCTATCACTGGAAACAGAATGCAACATCCTGCTCAAATTCCTCTCTGATTGCAATAATCATCAGAGCCTGGGAGATGTGCCACAAATGCGGGGGGGACTGCTTCCTATTCAATAAATGAGAATTACAACACCCCAGCCAACCGGGTTGCCATAATCAATTTTTGGCTTGTCTCAAAGAAGGCTATTTGGAAGAAGGAGCACAAGGCAGAAGGAGGCTCCAGCAGCAGAAAATCTAATGTTTCTGCATCTCAAAGTCTGAACAAGAAGAAAGTGTGTCAAATCAATCTTTTTAAATTTTCTCTTCATGATCAATGACTAACTGCTTATCATGTTTTGAAATACAGAATAACAAGAAGGAAATTTGAAAGACCACGGCAGTTGAGCTGGAAATGATGGACATGTTCCCAGAAACTTCTGCTCTTTTCTTGGACAGTGGATTCATATCTGATGTTGAGGGTGAAGATGAGGAATTATTCAATCATGCACATGTTTGGAGGGCTCAACATGTATCCCAAATATATCACTACCTGGATGAAGCATACATTCAACTGGCCAAAAAACCGCGCATCAAGAGGGATAGATGATTGAAAATTAGTCAACTTGCTAAACCAAATAATTCACCAAGGGGTGATGACCCAACAACACTTCCTACTTCAATACCTCAAAACTGGTTAAGTGAGGAATCTCTGAAGGATATAACTCCAGTTGAAAAAAGAGCCTTGGGTTTAATTCCAGACGTTGATCTCACAGAGGCAGTTTCATATCTCAAAACCCAAGTTTCCAAGCCCTCTAGCTTAATGGAAACCACACAAACATTTTGAATATATTCCAAATAGTGAAATTTCTATATCAGTATTTTAAAAAATATGGAGGAGAATGTTTGGATGCAACATTGGCTTTGGTGAAATTTTTCTTGAGTACTACATGTATTTTTATTTTCACCCCATTCTTGTTTTTTCAACCAGAAACTTGTAATTATATTTAAAGCTAGATGTACTGAATTTACAAAATCCAATGATGTGGGGTCACCCTGACTTGAAGAGGTTAAGAATGTAGGTTACACTCTTAATCTCTTGAAATTTTCAAATAAATAAATCTCTAACAAGTTGTTACATCCAAACAGATATTGAAGTAAGAGTGAAGAAAACCAACATCCACATGTGCACAGCATACACAATCTCATTGAAAAATTCTGAGTAAATTTTGTTTGATGCACCACCTTTTGGAAAGCTACATGATATCTTTTTTCAATCATAATATCCTGAATAAATTTCTTTCCACTGTGCAGCAGTCAAGCTGAGATCACCCACTTGTTAACCATTCCCAAATATCTTTTTATGAAAGAAATATATATAAAATACACATTCCCAGATGTGAATTGTGTAATTTAAGAAAAGCCCACTAACTCTAGGCATTGGGATTTTACTTCAAATGGTGCATCATTAACATTTTGTAACACAAGAAGGTGATTTGAAATCATGGTTTTGTAATAAGATAATTACTATGAAGTTAGAATATGTGGTGTTCCATCAAGGAAATTGACCTTAAATTTGAATTCAAACACCATGGGATAGGCTAAGTATTTTAGGTGGGCTAACCATGAGCAGTTGATATGATGTATTGGTTTGAAACCTTTTTCAAAATACACAATCAACTGTTCAATGCCTTTCCCATTGAAGTGAATATGAATATTCAAAATAGAAGCATTTTTTTTGTTGGAATACTTAAGCTCACCAGGAGGTATAAGATGAAATCAAAAGTTCCATTCAGATTCATTTCTATTTCCCTTTGATATAATAAATCTCAGACAACCTCTGCAAATCTGATCACCACAACATTCAAATCAATTAAAACTATGGAGAACACTACCAGAGTTGGAAATGTTTGGATATGCAAATGTCCTCAATGTTCTCAAAGGACTTTTGAACATGGAAGGAAAATATACAATGGTGTTGGAAGGTCCAAAAAAGCACATCAAACCCATATCATGCAATCAAATGATTCTACAAATTTATGTGACTGAATTTTTCCTGCATTTTATCAATATTATCAAGGTCACTGATGAATTTTTATTTTTGCAAAACATAAACCCCAAAGGCACCAAACATTCTCCAATCCTCTGCCAGAAGAAACCCCACCAGGGAACCAATAGAATCAAACATCAGGGCTGTAAGTGAAAATCTTTCACAAGAGTACATTCCTCAATGTATACTTCAATTGGCAAACAATTTCTTATTTATCCTATCATTTTTCACATTCAATCCATCAAATTAAGATTCCAATGCACAGCCAAACCATGACATAGATCCTTGCAATGGTGAAATACAACAATACTCCCCACCAGCAAATATGGAAATTTACAATACATCTGAGATGAAACCTCTTCAATTTCTATATCACACTCCAAGCACCCTGATCTCATCACTCCAAATCCTTCATCAAAGTATTGAGGAAAACATTGGTGACCATGCTTGTAAGAAATACATCAAGATGGAACATGAGAAAATCTGCATGAACTCAATTCTCAGTGGCCAGCCCAACTATTCAGCAGAAATACCCAAAAGTCTTTCAACATTGAAAAAAAGATTTTCAATTACAAATCATCTAGTGGAAAATGTCTGTTGTGAAAATTGTTACCAACTTTATCCTTTGAATGAAGTACTTTCTTCTTCAGAAGCCCAAACTGATGAAGAAAGTGAACAACACAGGCATTATCTAAAGTGCCATAATATAGTTAATTCAATAGATGGGAAGCCTGTTACATGTGGATCAAAACTTTGGAAACAAGACAAGAACAAATCTAAATTTTATCCTCTGAAGCAGTTTGGGTACCAATTGCTCAAGAAGTGGATTGCCATGAAATTGCTGCTCCCTTGGTTTGAAGAATTACTCAGTGCACCTCAAGAGCATCAAGCCAGTAATCCTACTAAACTTTGTGATATTTGGGATGGAACTATGTGGAAAGAATTCAAGGATCAAACCAAGCATATTAACACAGCAGAACCAGGGAACCTTGTCTTTGGAATTTACATTGATTGGATGAATCCCCATGGGGTCAAGACCAGTGGGAAAAGCATCTCTCTTGGTTTAATATTCTTAATATGTTTTAATCTTCCACCTAGTTTAGATTAAAATTCACACTATATTTTTGTGTATGGCTTCACACCAACAACCAAGGAGTGCACCTCATTCCAACTGAATAATCTACTCAAGCCTCTTTTCTATGAGCTACTGGATCTTTGGAAAGGAGTATTCTTCACAAAAACTAACAAATATCTAGATGCAAGAGTAATACATGCTGTCATATTACCACTGATTGGTGATACACCTGCCTTACGTAAAATGGGTGGATTTGCATCCCACTCAGCAACAATCTTCTGTGCCCACTGTAACCTCAAGCTAAATGATATCTGGAACACCAAAAAGGAGACTTGGCCATTAAAAAATAATCAAGATCACATCAAATGGGCAGAGAATTGGAATAATTCTCAATCATTAAATGAGAAAACCAACATTCTCAAGCTTCATGGTGCCCGCTACACAATTTTTCAAACTCTGCCATACTGGGCACCAACAAAAAATGACAACAATTGATCCAATGCATACCTTCATCTTGGGAATGCTAAGGGATTACAGCATCACCTACCTTGGAATAATCAAGGCTGTCCAAAGTCTTCAAAATTTGGAAAGGAGGAAAAACACTTACCCAAGAAGTGTAACAATGAGTCAGGTCAGCAGCCTCAAATCTGGATCCAAGCAAAAGAGCTATTTATCACCCAAAAACACCAAAAGAGTCACCAGGAGGAGAGTTCAAACATTCCTAGATAGCTCCTCAAAAAAACCTGAAGATATTTCTCTCAATCCAATTGAAAAGGTTCAAAATTGGGAAAATCAGCAGCAAGAAGGCTCATCAAATATTCAGCATAGAAATTCTTTACCAATTGCTGTAGTCCAGAAAATCCCAGGGCTCCATCCTCCCAGATCCTCAAGAAGTTGGGAAAATTCTGCATCTGAATATCTTCAACCAACTTTAAGACATTCTCCAAGGCTTTTTGAGAATGAATCCACAAGCAGCTCATGCAAATCTGGGCCTCAATCAAAGGACAAAGGAAAGCAAAAAGATACCTCACCAGGAAAAAATCCCATTAGATCTATTGGAAGCAAATCAGGAAGCCAAAATGAATCTGGGAAGAGCAAGCAAAGCTCCCTTCAGGAAAGCTCATACCACTCTTTTGAAGATCAAAGCAATCCACATCAAGCAGGCTCATTGATAGAAGAGAAAAGTATTGCATCAAATGAATTTTGCCTTACAACTCAAGAGCTCAGAAGTCTTCAAGAGGGTACCAATTCAATCAAATTTCCATCTTGGATTACTAGGCTTCCCAGAAACATTGGTTTGCCTGCTGCTGGTACTCCTAAGTCTGCTGAATGGTTGGTTTTGTACACCATTCATGTATTTCTTGTTTTGATTCCAGAATGGAATTGGAACTCAGCCAGAAGCTTGCGGGAGCAAAAGCTTACCTCCACTACTTCCAAACTTATTGGTATCATCAACTTGGTAATGTCTCATCAACTTACAGATTACCAGTTGTGCCAATTGGATGAATTAATTCTGGCTTACCGGGAAGAATCATTGCTGCATTGGGGATCTGAAATCAAACCAAAGCCAACAATCCATTTTTCTCAGCATATGACTAAGATGATCAAGCTATATGGTCCTCCCTCTATATTTTCATGTTGGTCAGGAGAAAGGCTGAATCAAATCTTGACATTAGTTAAAAAAAATAAA
The DNA here is from genome assembly GCA_025617555.3 of Puccinia polysora. NCBI lineage: Eukaryota > Fungi > Basidiomycota > Pucciniomycetes > Pucciniales > Pucciniaceae > Puccinia > Puccinia polysora. Next base: position 11,134,189 of record CM062620.1, read on the forward strand.
AATACACGTAAGTTACACAGATTTGTGAAAAGTAGATTCTTGGTGGCACACTTTGAATTGATTTTTTTTTTAATTTTAAGGTTTCCTTGATAAGTCCCTCTTGAATGGATTCCTTGAAAGGGCCAAACTTCAAGGCTTGGTTGACCAAATTGGATCCAGCTGTAATGTTTTGGGGATCAATTCTGACCAACTCCCAGATCTGAATAGTTTGTTCTATCCTTCCAAGACAGGTGATATTTCAAGGTCTAAAAAAGACATGAATGTTTTGGAAGAAGAAAAATTAAAACAATTCATTGAAAATAACTCAACATACAATGTCTTGCCATGGGACCAGCTGGAGTGGTTGCCTTTCAAATCAATGCTCTTCCATGGTCATCACATAACACCCCATTGCTACAATAAAATTAATTCTCATATTTCCTTTTCATCAACATCAAATCAAGGCCCTTGTGAGATGGGGAAGGTATTGTCCATCTTTCATGAAAAAAACTGTGCACAATATTTCCTCATTGTTGAAAACTTTTCTCCTTTGGAACAAATTGATAATTCAAGAAATCCCTCCCTTGGCCTCAATTATCTCAATGCTCAAATGGTTTATCAAGAAGGTGGATCAATATCTGTGATACATCAAGATAACATATTAGGTTTTGTGGCAAGCATGGCTTATGAAGCAAAAAAAGCACAAACTTCCAAGGATGTTTATAGTGTTGTGGCAATTAACTCTTTGTTAAGTTGATATCAAAAATACTAATTTCTGAAGGACTGTCATTATTGATTTTTCTGACTGGTGATTCCTTACAAAACAGGAGGAAATATAAAAAGACACATGGACTAATTTTTTATTGTACTAGATATTGTTAAAAGATGAAATCAGAGGAATGGGTATTGTGTCACATATCTATCTAAAACATGTGTATAAGGTACAGAATTCAAAAACAGAAATCAGATTTAATCTTACAAAACTGAAGCATCAATCCTAACCGCAAATTGGAAATCTGTGTTTGCATCATTTATTTGAAATGATCATTATCTAAAAATTTGATTCTTCTCATTTTGGAAATTTGTACCATTGGAAATCATGGCCCATGATGTAAAATTCCAATCATAACTGCTGAAAAGTTGTTCAATCAAAGTATGTTCTTACATTTAAATGAAGAATTCTCAATACTTCCTTTTATGTAATGAATTTCAATTCAATCTATCCATTGCATAAATATTCTGCCTGAATCTTCTGAGTTCATCCAGAAATAAATTTGATGTTTGACTCCAAAACCTCAACAAAGTCAAAACAGGTTTCAATCACAAACCCAGGTGCTACACCTTCCGGCAGGCGCCAAAATTTTTTTCATGGTGATAGCTACATTGAAGATGGTTATCTCATAAACTGTGTTATTTTATGTTGCAAAAGTACAGCAGTTTACAACATAAATAAATTTCTATTGGATTGTATCCCTGGAAATGAAGAAAACCCAACTATGAAGAGTTTTTACAGCCATTTATCTGTTCAAGATGATACTCAAAATCTATACCAACAAGAGCCTTCAACAAATTATTTCTTCTCAACTTTCCTCCTCATAGATTGACTCTTAAAGTGGATGCCCTCATATTTATTTTGAGAAAAATGGATCATACAATTGGGATTTGAAATGGAACTTGCTTGATTGTTGTCAGATTGGCAAGGAATATTATAGTTGCAAAGATTGCAACTGGTGATTCAGTAGGAATGCTGGTTGCCATTCCACCCATCCCCTGGGTTACTGACCCTGATGAACAGGGTCTCCCTTTCAAGTTGATTTTCAGACAGTTTCCAGTAAATTTGGATTTCTCATTGACAATAAACAAATCTCAAGTTCAGAAAAATTCCAATGTTGGTATATATCTGCAAGATCCAGTGTTAAACCATGGTCAGTCATATGTAGCATTATCAAGGAGCAGTTCCAGCTGATCAACAAGGGTAGTGGTCACACCCAGAGCTGACAACCAAATTTCATTTTAAACTTATAAAGTTGTTTACAATGAGTTTTTAAATGCTATAAATCCCAGAAACTTATTAATTTGAAATTCATATTGTGTTTGAGTTACTCCTACATCAAGAAATTTCTATGTATTTTTTAGTGTAATGCTGATTTAATTAAAAATTAAAAAAGACATGTATTCTTTAACTTAATCATTGTTCAATCAGAAAATTAAAAATTGCCTTCCAATCAGTTACCAAACAGTCCCCAAATCAAATCCCAGAAATCAATGTGTTTGAAATGTATATTTTGTTTGACTTATTCCTTTAATTGATTAATTGACAATAGCTTAAACATGATTTAATGGAAAATTCAAAAAAAAAAAAAAAAATATTTTTCAAATTTTCCCAATCAACCCACATTCCATCCAAATTATTAAATTCAAATCATTCCCCAGATTTGGGGGAAATAATCTAGTTAAAACATGAGTAGATAGCATAGAAATAGAACTGCTTGTATAGGATTTCAGTAATTAAGCTACCAGACACCATGTAAATTGATATAACTTGATCATTCAAGGCCACAGGAACTTGGATTTGATAGATGTGAGATTTCAAGACATAGAAGAAAAGCTTGATTTGATTCAATTCAGGACATTAAGAGGATAGGTGAATGATCTTGATGCCTACTTCATCACACATCCTATTAATCCTTCTAACTTTTTTAACCTGGGAAGTATCACAAGCAAGGATGCTGTATATTGAAGGAAGATGATTCATCCTTGTAAGCTGTAAGAAAATAAAGTGACCATGAATTCATTCTTGGAACAAAATCAACACAGGAAGTGAATAAATTGAAAGATTCTGTTTGAGAGAATGGTCAAAGTCCTTCCAACCCACAGTGTCTTCACACAAGTTGACAGACATCATCCCATGGACCAAGACTGCAAGTACCAAGCTGTACCTAACTGGTTTAATTTTCATCTTGAGGATTTGGATCTGGTTTCTCCTTGGAAGATCAAGAAAAGGTTTGAAGAAAATATCTAATGCATCTGGTGGTTTTATCTGTTTTGAGGAACATGATCAACCAATGAGCCCAAGAAAAAAATTAGAATGATATTAATAATACATGAATCAAAGAGCATAGGGGTAAATATAGGGACTCAGAAGCTATCAAGGGAGTCTTTTTGATCAGATCATAGTTGGCAATCAGATCCTTATGGATCTTGATTGTTCTGGATTTCTAACAAGCTCTCACCTATTTGGTTCCAAAGGAATTTTTGAATGATTACATCTATTTCATTCCAAAGGACTTTTTGAATTGTTTCTGTATAAACAGGAGTTCTGATTTGGTATTGTATACCTGTTCTCTGATCTAATCTAGAATAAAACCGGTTTTTTTTTGTACTAAAGATTACATGAAAATCTTGTCCTTGTAGGCAATCAATTCATTTGGGTTCTTTCCAAGTTTTTCATGCTCCACTGGTTCTTGGATCACTTGGAATGTTGTATGATAAACTTCAATCACCCCTTGAAGAGGATTCTCAGGAGATATATGTATGTGCCCAAAGAAGTAAAGATTAAATTGAAAGAGTGATCTTGAAGAGCCATCCAGAATGCTGATTCCTTGAAACCTGGGTTACACTGATGAGAAAATATCTTGGTTGTTGAATCTGGCAGTGATTCCTGTGCCCTTGCAACCCAACGTTCCAAAATCATATCATTCTCTCATAATGATGAGAAAAATCATCATGATGAACTTGATGATGAAAGAAGGGGACTGATGACTTAAAAAACAGAACAACTTATGATGATGAGATTATGTGTGTGTGGGGGGGGGGAGGGGCAATATGTTATTGAAATTTGGAGGAAGTGTTGAAGGCTTATTGAGGTGTGAATCCAATCAAAGGATGAAGATCTTTTCCCAATCAGAGCATTAAATTCTTCCAATCAGAGTATGAAATTCTTTTGGGCAGAAAAACTGGTTCAACACCCCCTCAAACGGAAAAAAAAAAAAAAAGAGAGAGAGAGAGAGAGAAGAGAAGAGAAGAGAAGAGAAGAGAAGAAAAAATAGGCAAAAAAATTTGATGAAAAGAAAAAAAATGATGTGGTGAACAAGCTTGAGTACAAACCCAAGATGTGAGCCTCAGAATCTTGGTTTGGAAGTGGATCAGTTGATCTGGTGAACCAAATCGGACTCCCATGGCACCCCAACAATATCTCAGGACCTCTGATGACCCACCCAATTTTTAGTCTTTGTGTACCAAGATTTGAGTGAGGGAGGGCTGGGAGTAGGGCTTCAAGAAAAACCCAGAGATGGTAAACGCACCAACTCAATCTACCATACCTCCCTGATTCACCAGAAGCTTGCCCCACACTCAGATCAATCATTTGGTCTATTGTGTACATACATCTGAGCACCATTCAAAGGTTTTGGGACTTGGTCAACCAGATTCACCCTCCTCAACTCCTCCCCAAGATTCTTGTTTCATCATAAATTCCTATTTTTTAATCCAATCAAACTCTTTCTTCTTCCTATTTTTTTTTTTTTTTTTTTTTTTTTTTCCTTTCTTTTTTCTTTTTTCTCTTTTTTTTTTTTTCAAGTTTATTCTATCTTTTCAATCAACCTCATCACTAACCATCCATGTCATGCTTTGAGATCCCAAGCAAGCAAGCCCTCAAACTTGAAAAAAAAATAATCAGAATCCCTTCCCCCCTTTTTTTTTTGTTTTCTTTTTTTTTTTTTGTTCAAAATCATCATGATTCATTTCCCATCCTGTGGGAGATTTTAAAAATCCCTCCCCAGCCCCCCTCCAAACAAACCAAGAAGCAAGTTGTGGTGATCAACCAGGTCTGTTGTGGGTGTGAGCAGTTTGGATTGAAAGTCAGGACATACTCAACACAACACCCACAAAAATGTTTTGACCAAGTGTTGATGGGTACTCATGGCCTTGAGTAGATCTCCAGCATCATGTGGCTTGTCTAGATCCCAAGTGAACCCTTTCTTTTTTTGGATCTCCACCTGTGCACTCAACAAGGTTTCTATCAATATTTTTAAAACTAGTCCAGATTGACTTCACACACCATACCCCTTTGGTGTCCATTGGTTCCATCAACCCACATTGAATTCCACAATCCTAAGGTTTTCTTAGAAAGAAAAAAAAAAAAAAAAAAAAAAAAAAATCAACCATTGGTTCACAGTCAGGCTCAGGGAGCCTGGCCAGTTTGGTGAGACTAGCTTTGATGGGCATCAAGCAGAGCTTGATCAGGTGCCAAGTTTTCCCAACCCCATCAAGCCATTGGGGTGCCTATCCAGGCCCCACTGGGTACATGCCCAGTCAGCCTTGGACAGGTTCCCAGATGGGCTGTGCAAACCACATACATGCCCAAGTCCAGTGGGCTTGTCCCTAGGTTCCTTGATCCTCAAGGGTGGTGGTCCCTCCTAAGCTTCTCACCATCCAACATCCATATGTATGTATGTACAACATCAATCTCAGGAATTTGAATGGATGATCTCTACAGAACATGGATTGGTGAATGGCCAGTCACCCAAAAGAAAGAAAGAAACAAACAAACAAAAAAAAAAAAAAAAAAAGAGAAGGTAAGAGAGAGAGAGAGAGAGAGAGAGAGAGAGAGAGAGAGAGAGAGAGAAGAAGAACTTAATAATCTGATGGCCAGGGGACATCAAGGAGCTCAGGATCGATCAATGACAGTCACTGTGCATCCTGCACAGCACCAAGACCCTCTGTCAGAAGGTTGGAGAGAGCTTCACCTAAGGATTTCATGATCCCACTTGCCAGTAAGTGGTATCAACTCTTTTGTGGAGAGTGAAGGGAGGCATGGCTGCAGGTCTTTGGCCCACTGGTAAGCCACATCCCCTACCTGGCCGGGGGGCATCACCCACCAACTAACCCAACCCAGAGTGTGTGGACTGTCGAGGTGGGATGATCAATCAGGCCATACTTTCTTGAGACCCAAGGCAGACCATCACCAGTGTCCTTGACTCATCCAATTCACACCAGCGGACCCAGTGGTGTGACCAGGAAGGAGATCAACAAGCAGCTGAGCAATAAGCATATACAGATCAAACCTCCCCTCTCTTCAAGAAGGAAATCACTGTCAAGCGATTACTACAAGCTTTTTTTTTTTCTCGTTTGACATTTCAAAAGATCTAATGGGCTAATGAGGGGGATATCCAAACAGAGAAAACTATCAACAGCCAACATGTTCTATCCCTGTTCAATGTCAACATGCCTAGGTATCAATGTCAACCTCATCATGCTCTTTGGAAAAAACATTAGATGGCAACAACCCATCAAAAGTAAGCCACTAGAAGCATTGACGAGAAAGATATTTTGCGAGCGAATCAAGTTCCCTCCCTTTTTTTTGCTGTTGTTCTCGCTTTCTAAGAAAAGAAGAGAAAGAGTTAGGAGCGGAGGTTTGGATGATCAAAGAAAGATCAAGTACCGAGAGAACAAGGGCAAGAAATCTATCAAGTCGGCAGTCCTGATCTGGACGTGAGTCCTGGTGATGGGGTAGAACGTAAGAAACTGCTCGCTCTTAGTATTTGAGGGGAGGGTGAGATCCGAGTGTGGACGAGTGGGCAGCGACCGCGGCGTAAGTGGAGGGAACCCAGCCGGTCAACACGAGCAGAAAGGATGTCAACCAGATGAGACCAGGCGGAAGGTTTCGATGGCTGAAGACTTCTGGGCGTACGTGTCCGTACGCGCTTTTCAAACATCTTGGCTTGATTCCAGCCTCGCTCCTGTGCCTCCTCCTCCAGTAAGTAGCTGTGATCGGATCATCAAGTTGAATCGGCTGCCTTCCTTCGATAGTTCATCATACGTCCCTGATTCAATGATTCGCCCATCTTCCATACTACGATCACAACAAAATATATCAAGTTGAAGAGTCATCATTCGATCAAAGTTAGCAAGAGAACCGTAAGAGGACCAGGGGATACGGTGGGAGGTGAGGGGATGAAAAAAGTGACTTACTAGACGATTCGATCGGCAGTTTTAAGGGTACTAAGCCGATGGGCGATTATGATCGTCGTCAGATTACCCGAGTTCATGATACCTTGGATCGCCAGATTGACCTCGTTCTCCGATCCGGTATCGAGGGCGGAAGTAGCCTCGTCGAGAATCAAGAGTTTAGGATCTCTGACGAGAGCTCTAGCGATAGCTAACCTTTGACGCTGACCGCCGCTCAACTGAGTACCCTTGGGACCGATCTGGGTCTCGAACCGATTAGGTAAAGCATTGATGAACTCGAGCGCGTTGGCCAATCGAGCAGCCTCCTGAATTTTTGACTGAGGTACGATGTGGGAGATCCCATACGTTATGTTTTCGGCGATCGTTCCACTCAACAAGGCCGGGTCCTGTGGTACCGATCCGATACTCGATCGCCAGGATTCGGGGGTAAAGCTCTGGATGGGTCGATCACCGTAGAGAACGTGGCCTGATTGCGGATCGTAGAACCTCAAGAGACTTCAGAATTCAAGCGATCTTGACAAACCATTAGTCACCCTCTTCGGGTCATCGATGAACTTGATACAGTGAGAGAGAAGACGAAGAAAAGTATCAACGGACAGGTGAGCCAGGGTGCTTTTCCCACTGCCGGATGAACCAGCGATGGCGAGTGAGCGACCGGGAGTGATGGTCAAATCGAGTCCTTTGAGGACTGGCGTGTTGGGACGAGAGGGATAACTAAAGTGGACGTTTTTGAACAAGACTGGTTTCACGGGTTCCGTTGAGCTCAAGACCTGACCTTGACCAAGTTTGACAGATACCTGAAGAGAGGATGTGAGAATAGAGGTTAGGTCTGTTGGTGTAAATGGAATTCGAGGAGGAGGATGAATGCGATAGAACTGACTGGTTGAGCGTCTAAGAGTTCAAAGATCCGAGTGCTAGCTCCGAGACCTTTCATGAGGGTCGCAAACCAGCTACTGAGACCGACCAAGGATGACCCAACGTAGACGGTATACATCATTAGGGATGACCTGGTGGAGGATGATCGGATGTGAGAAATCATGGAATTATTAATACTGATCAAAGCTTGATCTTATTTTGATTCTTGATGGGAAAAAAAAAAACCCTTGGGAAAGATGGATTGAATTCGATCAGGAATGGAGTATGAATTTCAAGATACGATTCACAACTCACAGGTCGCCGACGGAGATCTCACCCCTGCTAACCAACGTACCACCATAGGTGAGTAGAGCGATGATGGTCGCATTACCGGTAAAACCACTGTGTTTTGAAGTTGAGTGATGTGAAGGAGGTCAGTGGAGGAGGAGAACGATGGAGGTGGATGAGTAGATGGTAAGTGAGGAGGAAAAGTTGATCGCGCCTGCCTCCAAAGAATAAACCTCGAGCGTAAGCCTCTTTTCGAGCGAGTTCGAAGATCTTGTGAGCCTTTAGATCGAAGGCTTTAGATTCGATCGGGACCGAGTTGAAGGTATGAACGGTCCTGATCTGATTGATCTTCTCCTCGGCTAGACTGGTGATCTGACCGAGACCGACTTGGGTGTGATGACTAAGTTTTTTGAGGTATTGGCCGAAGAAGACGGCACCGATGGCGGTGGGGGGTACGACGGTGAGCATGACGAAGGTCAGTTTACTGGAGATGACCAACATCATCGAGACACCTGCGATGACGGTAGCCAGGGAGCGAGTACCATCGGCGAGATCCCTGGTGATCGAGTCACCTACGAGATGACAGTCACTGCCCAACCTCGAGACGAGATCGCCGGTGGTGGGGGATGAGGAGGAGGGTGATTTAGGCTGGGGGGAGGAGGACTCGATGATCGATCGAGCTCGGAGTTCGTGCCAGGTCAGATCGGCGCTCATGATGGACTTGAAGGCCGAGGACCGGAGCCGGTTGATGATACGTTGACCGGCGATGTGCATGAGGATGATCCGGAGGGTGTTAGCGCCGGAGCCGATGAGGAAGCCAGTGGCGAGGATGGTGATGACCTTGGGAAGGGATAGAGAGAATTGGCCGAGCAGTTCAGGGTTGGAGAAGATATCGATGACGCGACCCCAGAGGAAGGGCATGGAGAGAGAGATGGAGGAGGAGAGGAGGAGGAGGCCAGCGGCGATGGAGAGTGTCTTGGACTCGGGTCTGGCGAGGGAGATGAGTCGGCTGAGATCGGAGAGGGAGGGGGAGGGAGGATTGGGGTTGGGGGAAGAAGGCTGGATGAGATGGTTCTTGGAGTTAAGCTCGTGGTCGGATCTGATGGGATGCTGACTAGAGTGGATGGGCCGATAAGGAGCGAGGAAGACTCGGTTGAGTTTCGGACGAGCAACGTAGGATCTGTTGAGGGCAGTGGTGGTGATGTTGGTTGGACGGGGTGAAGGAAGCCGGAGCAGGGGTCGATGAGGGGTGAGGAGGAAGAGACGAGGAGGGGAGGAGGAGAACATGATGGGCAGGATGGATGAGAATCGGATGAGAATCGATGAATCGTGTAGCTGGCTAGCTGGCTAGCTGGCTAGCTGGCTAGCTGGCTAGTCTTCAGTTTGAAGTCTTAGGATTAATTAGCAGTCTCCGATCAGTTCAGTCACTTGAGGAAGGGAAGTGGTGGTCGAGATCAGGAAGAGGCTCATCGGATGTGAAGTGCAGAGCTGGAAGGGAAGTGATGAGCTTCCAGAGCTGGAGTGAGGCAGGGTCAGTCGGACTAGATGAAGATCAGGAAGGAGATGGACTGATGATGACTGGGCTGACTGATGATGACTGGGCTGACTGACTGGGCTGAGTAATTACAAGTTCAAGACGTAGTCGAGGCTGAACGAGTATTGAGCATCAGTTCATCTTCCATCCTTGGAGATCCTAGCCATCAGGAATATCCTGGCTGCATAGCATAGAACCTCGGACTATCACTGGACCCCAAACAGCTAGATTTGGGAACCAATAATTAGTGACTTCTCACAAACTGTACGTACAAGTACACAACTCTTACTCATCGTATAGATACTCAAACATCACTTGCTTTGATTGGATAATTTTAACACATTGAGGAACAAAATGTTTCACAAATCGATTTGACATCTGTTGGTAAGTGTTACTCTGGCCTTTCTTCACCTGATTTGATTTTGTAAGAACCCTTATAGAATCATTTGCTCAGTCATCCACCACAACCGGCCATCAGCAGGGTTCAGCCATTCCAGGATCCAATCTCGATGAGGAGAGAGAGGGGTGGGTGGATTTCTTCTGGCTATATGACTATCTACAAGATCTGTGACACTCTCAGGATGGTGACATACTTATGTAGTTAGATATGTGACATTCCCCCCCCCCCCCCACAATCATGTCACCACTTACCCCTATGGCACGTGCTCCGGTGGAAAGTTTGTTGGGGTCGAGTGGTTTTGTCATGATGTCCGCAAGCTGCATTGATGAGCTAGTCCATTGGAGAACAATGTTGTCTTTCCTGATGAGGTCATTAACAAAATAGAATGCCCTGTCCAAATATTGGGTCCTTCTCCTGGAGCCATCATTGGTGGCAATCAATATTGCCACACTGTTGTCACAGTAGATTGTGTATTGACATTCAAAGTTGAGGTCCGATAGGGTCAGCCATAGGTGAGCTAGCAGTTGAGACACTTCAGACAGGACTATATATTCCCCGGCACAGGTAGATAGCACCACAACTGTTTGTCTTGTTGCTCCCCATGCCACTGTGTTCCTGTTATATCTGATGACATAGCCACTAGTTGATTGCTCATGTAGCATCCACCCACATACAGAGGCTGCCTGAGCCCCTCCAGTCATATCAGAGACATTGCCAAGTAGATCCTTTCAAATAACCAACAAGGTGATCAAGCTGTAGCCAGTGGCTGGTGGAGGGATTGGAGCTGAATCTTGCTAACAATATGGTTGACGGCATAAGCAATGTCTGGCCTTGTTCCGCATGCAAGATACTTCAGCAAGCCCACAAAGTGTTGATATTCCATCGTGTTCACCCCCTCACCCATGTTTGTCTCCATTGGTAACTTGGCCAAAGGCACATGCTTGAGATGAGCTAACCAAGTGTAGTTGTCCACAATTTCTTGAGCAAATAGTGATTGGTCCAGCCTCAAGTCATCCCCAACCGTCTTCACCCTGATTCCCACAATTTTTTCCACCTGCAATTTCCACTTGATCTTCAGCTGCATCTCAACCCCTTCCTGGAACTGTGCAAGCATCCATTCCAAGGATGCCATCACCACTTTGTTGTCAATGTGAAGCCATACTATCACAAACTCATTACCATCCCAGCAGAGATAGAGAGAGTCCTCCAGTTTGCTCACTTGAAGGCCAGCCCGTTCAACAACCAATTTAAAATGTTTCCACCAGCATCTTGCCGCTTGCCGTGTTCCGTACATTGCTTTCTTTAATTTCATGAAAAAGCCTTTCCACTGTGGCCGGACTAGCACCAGCGGTTGCACATAGAGCTCCTCCTCAATAGGCCCGTAAAGGTACACCACGCTTAGATCAAAGCTAGCAAGAGGGAATCCACCATGATGCACCATGGCAAGTAGCATACAGAGTGTATTGAGTGAAGCCATTGGTGTGTAGATTTTTTACACATCCACCCCCATCCTCTGACTGAATCCCTTGGCAATGTATTGGGATTTGTACTGTATTAACTTGCCCTCTGTGTCCCTTTTGTGAGCCAGGACAAATTTTGCCCCCAGAAGTTTCATCCCTGCGTGTGGTCTGACCATTCCCCATACGTCCAGATCATCAAATTGTTGTATCTCCTCCTCACCTGACTTCATCCATTTGGTTGCCCATTCCCCTTTCAGTGCCTCTGGCATTGAACACGGTACTGCCATCTCAATCATCCGTGGTAAGGCACTCATGGTCATTTCCTCCTTGGTGGCTATCCTGTCCATTGCCTCTTCCCCAGCAAGGCACAAGTGACTGATGACATCCAGGGTTTTATCTTCCACAGGTTGCACCAGTAGTGCTTGAAAGAAAGGAAAAACCACTGAAGCTGAGTGTATCACTCTCTGCTCACTCTCCAACCAAAACAGCCACCCTGTGCCCCCAGACAGAAAAACCAACAAGCAGCAACACTGTGCTCTCTCTTCCAGTTTTCCACAACGCTCCAATGGGGTATGTACAATTGCCTCTGCCCCAAAAGGGTAGAGTATTGCAGGGTTTGGTATGTTCCTGCATAGCAATTCCAAAGGAGTCTTGTCCCTGGTCCTCAAATTAGGTAGGCGGTTCATGATGTAGGCCGCCGCCTGGTACACGGTGTGGAAACTAAAGGGGACTTCCCTCAAAAGTTGTCCCTAGTTACGGGATTGATGGTTCTAGCGTCTGTAAGACTGAGAATGCTTCCTTTCCTTTTCTCCAAGAGAGAGAGAGAGAGAGAGAGAGATATCCAGATCAAGAGGTAAAAAGAGATAAAGAGGTCCCCCCCCTCCTACAACCCGGAGTCAAGGGGAAAGGTATTTGAGCCCTCCCCCTCAACCCTAACCTAAGTACAAGCCCAAAGACAGACTGGCAACCATGAAGAAGGAACCCTAGACCCAGAACCCTAACCCATCCCCCAACCCATACCCGTACCCTATCCCCGCCAGCTCGCCTGCCATTACGCACATCCGGTTTGTCTTTTTGTGGCGCGGCCCTCCGCCGCGCAATACCCAAAGTTCGCCGCGCTTGCGCGCATCCACCCGACGCGCCATCGTGGATTTCCCGTCCCGTGGCCGGCCCGCGCTTGCGCGCGGCTGCCCACGCATATAGCCCCGCTGTCGCCCCGCTTTTTCCCCCCCGACTAGCCGTTCCGAGAACCTGGTTGGCCCAGCTCCATCCGTGAGTCGGACATCCAAGCGGGTTGCGGCCCGCCTCCCTTAGTCAGGCCCGGCCCGCAGTCGCGTGCTTGATCCCGCCGCGCCCACTGCTGAGCCCGCAGCGGCTACTGCTGAACCCGCAGCGGCTACTGCTGAGGACCGGCGCACCCCCACTGCTGAGCCTAACCTACCAGATGCTGAGCGCGCAGGCCGCGACGCAGTCCCCAACCCGAGGCTATATAATGACACCACATCCCCCCCCAACTTGAGTTCTGTCCCTAGAGGTCCCTTCCCATTGCCACCTCGACTACCCTCACCCCGCTCCCCCCTACCCACTCCTCTTCTTACACTCCACCGACTCCCCTCCCACGCTCATCACCGTCATGCTCCCCTGCAAATTCTGCGCCCGGAACGGGCACGCGTGCTCAATTGCTCCTGGTCAACGCGCCTGTGTTGCTTGCCGTCGCGGCCATCGCCGCTGCTCGCTTAGCAATGGAATGCCCTGAGCTCCCCCCAACTTTGGCTCCCGCCCCAGGCCGCGCAAAAGGGCTCGTCCCGACCCGTTTGTGGTTTCGGACGACAACACCATCTCGGAGGACTCGTGGACTCCGCCGGGCTCCCCTTCCCGCCGCCCTCCGCCGAGCAAGGGTTGCGACTTGGCTTCCCCCCTTCGCCGCGCGGGACCGCCGCAGAAGGAGGATTTCTTGTCCGTTGACGACTATTGGAGGGCCCTACAATTCTGGTCGGACCGCGTTTGGATGAGGGAAGGCGCGAGGGACCCGCAACTCGATGAGATTCTTCGGCGTCGCGCTGCTGTAGCCCCGGTTCCCCCTCCGGCACCTACACCGGCTCCTCCCGCCCCGGCTCCACAAGGTACTCCACCGCCGCCTGCGTCACCAGCGGTCTCGGATGGGAGGCCCACTACCCCCGAGGTCCCTCCTCCGCCGTCCCCGATCATTGTTCCGTCATCGCCCCCAGATGGACCGAGCCCTCCGCGCGATGCCCCGGGGACCCCCTCATCACCTCCTTGCTTGTTCGGATCAAGCCCCGTCCCAGCACTGGCACCGCCTTCCCTCAACTCCCCCAAGATCCCGGAGATCCCGGTTGTGATGGCACTCCCGGCAGCTGGCTTCGAGGCTTTCGCAGAACGGTCAACCGCGATGCTCCGCAACTTCCTGGCGACCCCCGGAGCCCAATCCTCAGAATCCCGGCGCGATTTCTTGGCATCTTACCGGGCCCTACTGGCATCATTGAGGGCGGACATGGAGGAAATGATGCAAATGGCTTAGACGCCCCCACCCCCTTCCTTCTCTCCTTTCCCGCCTACTTTTCTTGTCCTATTTTTGTACCGCGTTCTTTGGAGAAATACATATTGCTGCGCGAGGAAAAGAAAGGGCCGTGTCCGCGCGTCCGGGTGGAAAGTGAGTGAAAGACCAAGATCCGCGTCCACGTGAGAAGTGAGTGTGAGTGAGGTTGAGGTTGAGATCCGCGTCCGCGCGCTCACTTTGTGAGAGACCGTAAGTGACCAGTCATTCCAAGAAAAGAGGTACCTGGACCGCCCCAGACAGACTGCCACACAGTTCCCCGTACCCGTACTACAAAACAAAACAAACACCGGGCCGACAGCGCGCGCTCACAACCGGGAGTATAAGGGAGAAGCGATGGGAACAAACATTCTGGGGTGTCTAGTTGTTCCGGCTGTGAACCGGCTAGAGCACCCCCTTACCAAGCTAAGCTTTAATCCGCGTCCATACCATCCCTGACCGTCGCGCCCGTCCATTGAAGAAAGAAACAGGAGAGAAACAGAAAAAAAAGGAAAGAAAACATCCCGAATCCAAAGAAGAGAAAGAAAATATCCTATATTTATTATTTCATTTTATTATTATTTTATTATTATTATTTTTTTTTTTTTTTTGCAGAGCTCTTCGTACCGCCATCCGTGCGCGGGACTCGTCCTCGCGTTTGCGGGCCCGACGCCACGCCGCGCCCGCGTACCTGCAATAAATAAACCATAGCCAGTACCAATCCAAAGCCAAGCCCAAACCAAAACATAAGGAAACAAACATTCTGGGGTGTCTAGTTGTCCCGGCTGTGAACCGGCTAGAACACCCCCCTCACCAAATAAAGCTTAACCACCTAGCGCCCCCCCCAGCTTGACAGCTGTCCCCAGCCGTCTGCAACCTCCTACTTTTCCGGGGTCGCGCGTCGCGCGCCGCTACTTCGCTATCCAAACAATCCGCGTCGTCGTCCGACTCTGGGACCGCCTTGCCCCCGGGCCCCGAATCATCGCTCGCCGTCTTGTCAAAGGAAGTGGAACCGCGCGCGAAGAAGCGTTTCACGTGCAAAGCCGCGGCCTTCCGCTTAAGCGGCGTCCTGTCCAATTCCTCAAGCCCGTAGCTTCCGCCCAAGAACTTAGAGGCCACGCGGTACGGCCCGTTCCCCCGGTTGGCAAAAAGCCGGCCCCACTGGGATTCCAGACTCCAATTATACAGCAGGACCAGGTCCCCCTTCCGCAGCGGATCCCGGAGCCAATGGGAACAGCGCTCGTCCCAATAGCGGACTGACGCCGTCCGGGTTTTCTTCAACCGCTCCGCAGCCTTTCCCAAGGTCTCCTCACGCCTAAGGAGCTGTTCAGCCCGCGCCTCAATCAGATCCGCGGACGTCTTAACCTTCCACCAATCCACGCCCAAGAACGTGTTCAGCTCGATGTCTACGGGAAGCACGGGCCGCTGCCCGTAGAGTAACTCGTAAGGCGAATACCCCGTCGAGCGCTTCACGGAGATCTGATCGGCGAAAAGGACCGCGGGGAGTGCCACCTGCCACCTTTTGCCGTCCTCACCGCACATTTTCACCAGGGCATCCTTGATTGGCTGATGCCCCCGCTCGATCATCCCCGCGCCCTCCAGGTAGTATTCCGTCACGCGGCCAAATTTTGCTCCACAACTCTGCACCAGCGTCATCAGGCGTCCCCGAAACCCCGCCCCTCCGTCGACGGTGACCAAGCGAAGCGACCCGTAGCGCGCGAACCAGTCTTCTTCCAGAAACTGAGCCACCTTTTCCACCGATAGCTTTGCTAGGGGCCTCGCTTCCACCCACCCAGACAGATCGTCGCGCGCAACCAGCAAATACGCAAACTTACCCGCCTTGATGTGGACCACGTCCAGCGAAACGCGCCCGAACAGCGCGTCCTCGCCCGTGGGGCGGCCAACCTCCTTGGGCAGACCCAAGCTCCGCCGTTGGCAGGCCTCGCACAACTTCACCCAGTCGCGCACCGCGGGAATGACCCCCGGCCACCAAAACCTTGCTTTCACCCTCCTCCGCGTCTTGACCTCACCCCGGTGACCAAGGTCGTCGTGCAGACTTCCTAGAATCACCTCCTGGTTGGCCCTAGAAGTCGCGACAACAAGAGGCACGGAACCGCTCCGCCGCCATAACTGACCGTCCTGTAAGTAGAAGTTCAGAACGTTACGCCTCACCCATCAGGCAACAGTTTCCGTCGTGCCCTCGAGGAACCGGAGATCCTGCAAATAAGAGAACAAGACCGCGTAACGTCCCGACTGACGCAACGGAAGACAAACCGCCGCCTCCGTCTTTCCTACCCAAACGACCGGAGCTTCCACGTCCAAGGGTTCCGCCCCCTCGTATGGGTCGTGCCGCGGGTACCGCAACAGTGCGTCCGGCATCGTGAACGCCTTTCCTGGGATGTGCACCACGTTAAAGGAGAATAACTGGAGAAAGGCTACCCACCTGGTCATGGGCGCGTTTGGCAGCGTCGGTGAGTTAATCATTTGCGCCAAGGCCTCCGCGTCAACCAGGAGCTCAAAATGCACGCCCCACAAAAGGTGCTGCAACTGCCGTACAATCTTGGTGACACCACACAGCTCCAGCTTCGGCTGCAAATACCGACTCTCTGTCGCGGTAAAGGTGACCGATTTGTAGAGCACCGGCCTATCTTTTCCGTCCTCCTCCTGTGTCAAGACCCCCCCGGCGCCAAACTCACTAGAGTCGACCGCCAGGCGTATCCCTCCGGCGTCGTAATCGAGGTCCCAAAGGACGATGTCGCGCCCCACGATTTCCTTGAGCTTCGCGAAAGCGGCATTGCATCCCTTGGTCCACTTCCACTCCGCCCCCTTACGCGTCAATGCCCGCATTGGACTCGCTACTTCCGCGAACCGCTCGATGAACATGCGGACGTAGCTGCACAACCCCAGGAACTGCAGGACGTGCGACACTGTCCGAGGGGTTGGCCATTCAAGAACCTTATTCCGCTTCTTCTCCGCTATTCGCCTCCCGTCGTAGGCCATGACGTGCCCCAGTACTTCAAGTGCCGGAACGCAGACCGCCAACTTTTTCCCGGAAACAGTAAGGCCTGCCTCCTCAATTTGGAAGAGGACTCGTTCCAGAGTCTCCGCGTATTCCCAGATGAATCGCCGGATCGCGGGTGCGTCCTCTAGGACCGCGCCCTTGTAGTCCGTTCTGGGGCCTTTAATGCCAGCGTCGTTGATGAAGATCTGCACGCCTTCTAGAAGGTTGTCGCGTAGTATCCAGGTCATTTGGGCTTGGTATACCGCCACTGAGTTGGTCGCACCTTGCGGTAGCCGCGTCAGCTGCATCCTCCCTAGCCCGGTTTCAAACGCCGTCAGTGGCGGCAAGTCAGGGTGGAGTTCTCGCTGGTCATATCCCCCCATCACGTCCACCAGCCCGTAGCAAGCGCGCCCGGCCATCGACTCCAGAAATTCTTCCACGCGCGGGGGAAGCCCCGCATCGCAAATAGTGAACAAATTTAGCCTCTGAAGGTCGTGAACAATCCTTAGCAACTTCCCGTCCTGCTTAACAACCGCGAAGATAGGACTCAAATAGCTTGACGTGGATTGCTTGTAAAGCCCCGTCCTCACGCGCTCCCGTACCAGCTCCAGAAAGGGCTCCCGAACGGTACGGGGGATTGGAATCGGCTTGATTTGCCACGGTTCGTGAGGAACAGTGGGAATAACGTAAGGGTCCCCAATCTCACCTCTCAACAACCCGCGCTTGTCCGGTCCAAAAGCAAGCGCCTTCTCCCTCATCACCAATACCAACACCAGCAGATCCATCTCCTCCGCACTCAGCCATCCCGTTGGTCCGAAGTTAAGGGCGTCCACCCGCTCGTCCGTGATTCGCACCGACCGCGTTATCCATCCATTCTTCCTAAGGGGCGTCTCCCACGGGTCGCGGGACCACGCAATCAGTCGTAAAGGTCCGTTGAGCCCCTGAGGCATTGGCTCGTTCCGCGGCCGGACTTTCCGCACTACCAGTTTGTACTTGCCCGCGTTACACCGCGCCATCCAGACCCGACCGTCGCCATCGTAAGTCCTAGTAATAACCAGTCCGGGGCTTTCGCCTTTGCTCACGACTGTGGCACGATGATAGGGTTTTCAAAGCGTAGCGCCTTCCGGCGATGCATACTGAGGAATGGGACTTACTTCTGGCACCTGCGCCCCACGCGCACCCTCCCCCGCTTGCTCCTCACCTGTCGGCCGCCCGTGCTGAGCCGGAGCCTACTCCGCACGGTTCCCGCGGCCGACTAGGAAAAATCCTCCGCAGGGTAACCCTTACGGTCAACCCCCGCGCCGGACTCCTTGTTGCCACCAGACATTGGGTCCTGTACCCATTTCCCTCTCCCGTGATCGCAGATCGTCGTCTCAAACCGCGCTCCGAGCGAGTCCTTGACGGTCAGCGCCTCCGTTCCTTCCTCGGCGTTGAAGGCCATTTGGGCTCGGAACCCAAACATGAATGGCCAACCTAGAATCACGTCTTCGCATTCCACTGAGAGAAATGACAGAGGCTTACAGACCTTGGCGACTTCCACCTCCTCCGCCTCTACTACTCCATCCACGCAGCATTCCCCGCCATTTAACGCCCAAAGGCCCATTGCACACTTCCTCCGCACCAGACCGAGCTCGTCCACCAACCTTGATGGGAGCAGGTTGACCATTGACCCGCTATCCACCATTGCCCACACCTTCCACCCGGCGATGGTCATTGCGACATAAGCAAGCGGGACGGATACCGACTTTGACCGGCACGGCTGGGGATCCGTTTCCTCCTCCGCCACGTTAACCCGCTGAACCGTTGTCGGCACCCAACCCTGACCGCAATCTTTCAAGGCCTGGACCATCTCGTTGACGACCGCGGGGGACACCGCCGCTAGCTCTCGTAGGGTCAGGGGTATTGGTGAGTCGTTCCCCATTACCCTTAGGACGATGTCCGTGGCCTTCTTCTTTCCCGCGGGATTAGAGGACGGCCCGTCCGAAATTGGTACTCGCGCGACTGGCTTTGAGGCCGTTGGTTGCTTGTCGACATCCATCGCAATACGCTCATTTGTTGCCAATGCCCTGACTTCGGCCTCCACTCTTGGCGCTACCCAAGTTCCGGGCGCGGTGACAATCCCGAGCGAGACCCGAGCAGTCTTGGTCTTAGCCTTCACTCTTTCCCGCACTTGCACCATTGGTGGCGGCTTGTCCTTGGTCAGGTCCACCAATTCACCCGTCGGAAATATGTACGTCATCCCGGATGTGGGAACAAGCCCTTTGTCCATGTCCCAAGTGAGGTCCTCACAAACTGACTTCCAGTGCCCTCTCTCCCTGCAATATGAACATTGTGGCAACCCGTACAATCCGGATGGTCCGCTAGGGGGCTGGAACCCCTCCGCCATGTGAGGCGGCACCGCGCGCGGTTGAGAAGGAGCCGCCGGAAACGGTGCGGCTTCCGGAGCTGTAGGAGCCAGTGTCCGGTTGAGGAAAACCCTTATGTCCCTCAGAATCTCCGTTATCTCCCCAACTGATGGTCCCGGAGACTGCTGGGAAAGTCCGGCATGAGAGGGCATCGGCGGCCGCGCGGCCGAAGTTTGGTCGGGGGCCGGCGCCAAGATCGTGACCGATTTCTTGGAGGAAGACGGGTACGTTCGTGCCGTATCCGCAATGAGCTCGTCCAAATTGATTTCGCTTTCCACGGCTTGATGGATAACCGAAAGATCGGGGAGAATCGCGACGCTTCCATCCAGCGACCTCTTAACCAGGCCGTGGTTGTACAGGTATCGTTGCACTCTGGAACGGAGCTGGGGCGCGAGACCCCCCAGGAACACCCGCTTCATAGCACCCGTCTGACCCGCGACGACCTCGTTCTTTGCAAGGTAACCGTAGATTTGCTCAAACCTTGACATATATTCCACTAATCCTTTGCGCGATTGCACCCTGCCATTCTCTATTGCCTCCTCCGCAGCTCGATTGAAGTTGCTTTCCCGGAACCGGGGTTCACGCTTTCCCCACCTCGCCAACATCTTGCTTTTCAACTTCCCCCAGTCTTGCCTCTTGTAACCAACCATTTCTTCCACGTCCTGCAGCTTCTCCTCCTTGGTAATGAACAGCACAATAGTCCGAACCTTATCCGCGCCCAACGCGCCCTCCAAGTCCGCGATCCCTTCAAACCTAGAAAGAAACCGCTCGACATCCGAGGTACTGAACCAAAGATGAGGGAAATCCCTCGGCCTCAACCAAACGCGGCAAGGGGCCTCTGCCGCCATGTCCGACAACCCTTCCGAGGGAGGAGCGAACCCGCTAACTCTAGGAGCATGAGCGGACGGCGGCGGAGGGGGTTGAGTAGCAGAGACGGGAGTCAAGCGTGGAGGGTAGGGAAGGGGAGCATTGGATCCCGGAGCGGTTGTCGGTAGCATCCTGCGTTATCTTCAAGAAACTGAGAACGGATCGAAGGTTCCCGGCCAGACCCCCAGATGTGGAAACTAAAGGGGACTTCCCTCAAAAGTTGTCCCTAGTTACGGGATCGATGGTTCTAGCGTCTGTAAGACTGAGAATGCTTCCTTTCCTTTTCTCCGAGAGAGAGAGAGAGAGAGAGAGAGAGAGATATCCAGATCGAGAGGTAAAAAGAGATAAAGAGGTCCCCCCCCCTCCTACAACCCAGAGTCAAGGGGAAAGGTATTTGAGCCCTCCCCCTCAACCCTAACCTAAGTACAAGCCCAAAGACAGACTGGCAACCATGAAGAAGGAACCCTAGACCCAGAACCCTAACCCATCCCCCAACCCATACCCGTACCCTATCCCCGCCAGCTTGCCTGCCATTACGCGCATCCGGTTCGTCTTTTTGTGGCGCGGCCCTCCGCCGCGCAATACCCAAAGTTTGCCGCGCTTGCGCGCATCCACCCAATGCGCCGTCGTGGATTTCCCGTCCCGTGGCCGGCCCACGCTTGCGCGCGGCTGCCCACGCATATAGCCCCGCTGTTGCCCCGCTTTTTCCCCCCCGACTAGCCGTTCCAAGAACCTGGTTGGCCCAGCTCCATCCATGAGTCGGACATCCAAGCGGGTCGCAGCCCGCCTCCCTTAGTCAGGCCCGGCCCGCAGTTGCGTGCTCAATCCCGCCGCACCCACTGCTGAGCCCGCAGCGGCTACTGCTGAACCCGCAGCGGCTACTGCTGAGGACCGGCGCACCCCCACTGCTGAGCCTAACCTACCAGATGCTGAGCGCGCAGGCCGCGACGCAGTCCCCGACCCGAGGCTATATAATGACACCACAACGGACAACCAGAACTTACGGTCCATGCCACTTTTGTTAAGTATCATCCTTGCAATATCCCCCAGCATTTGGTTAACCCTCTCTGCTTCCCCATTCTGTTCTGGATGGTATGGCGGGATGGAGGTCATCAGTATTCCCAATGGTTCAATTCTCCGTTTGAGCCACCCCATATATTCTGCTGCATTGTTGCTTTGGATATACTTTGGATAGCCTCCTTTGGTAAGTTGGATGTTTTCTAGCCATCCCATGATTTTGTTAGGAACCTCCAACCTTGACTTCAGTATGGTTATAAAGGTATACATGGTTGCCTGATCCCTGAAGGTCAGGAGGAATCATGCACCAATCAAGTCCTCTTCAAAAGGTCCCGCCACATCCATCAAAAATAATTTGAGATGGTTCTCTCAAGTTATACCGGATTCAACACCGGGTGCCTTCCAGTCAAGGCTCTTGGAGCTAGCACATTGTTTGCAGAAAAAATACCACCACACACCTTTAATTTCCTTGGGGTAGTGGTTTCTCAGGAACAATCTCACCACTGCCTTGGATGTGTGACCCAGGCAAACATGCCATTTATAGGGATCAAATGAAGGCTTTGCAGAAATTTTCATTGCAATACCTGGAAAAGTACAAGTAGGTATCAACCAGCAGTAGTTATGGAAGAATGTTTCATAATTGTTGCCCAAAGGGTCTGTGAGGACGGCCCATAATCCCAAGTAAGTCAACCTACACCCCTCAGATATAAGGCACCCCATCAATAGGATGATCCTGCTGACCTCATGGAAAGGATATACATCCTTAATTATCATTGTCCCGTTCTTTGTTGGGATGGTCAGGCTGCCAACGTTTGAAGCGGTAACTTGATGTTTATCAGCAGCTAGTAAGAATAATTTTGGTTGCAATAGATGATTTGTCAGAGAAAAGTATTGAGAGGGGCAACTCACATGTGTGCTGGCCCCGGAATTGAGAAGAATTTTGCCCCCGTCCAACTCTTGCATGTCAACAACTCTAAGACAATCATTCCTCCTGAGCTCTTGATTTGGAGGTTGGGGAGGAAGGTATTGTGAGTTATAGCTGGGGTGGTCTGTAGGAGGGCTTGGTATTTTTCCCATCCAAACTTCCGCCCAAAATACAGAGCAATCTGCATGCCAATGTCCCTTGGCCCCACAGTATTGGAATGTGCAACCATAGTTGTCAAGGAGAGTGTCAGATTTTTGTTTTCCAGCATAATATGCCGTGCAGTTGACTGATAGGTTTGGTTTTTTCTGAGGCTGGCCCTGGCCCTGGCGCTGCGGGGGAGCATATTGCCCCCTGATGGCCTGGATCTTATCTAGTTCCATCAGGTTGACTGCCCCCGTAGCCTTTGGTCATAGCTTGCCAATAGCTCCCTGGAGTACATTTGAGATGTCTAGGAACTGTGGGGTTGTCTTTGTATTGTTCAGTTGTTGGGATACCAAGTACTCATAAGTCTTAGGATTGATCCCTGGTGGAGCTACTGCCACCAATTGCATCAGCAGTCCCACTAATTTGTTCCTTGATATATCCAATTTGTTCAGGTTGGCCATGGTTGTGTTGAAGGAGGTGATTCAGGCCATGTCTGCCTCTGGCAAGGTGAGCAGTACCATCATCTTTTCAGCAACTGCCAGCTTATGGCGCCTATCTGATTGTTTACAGGTATCCACAAGCATCTTGTAGATGGCTTTTCCCAGTTTGAATTGTGATGCCTCAATGATTGCAAAGAGTTTACCATTGACTGAGTTTCTTAAGAGATTCATGATTGCCTGGTTCTCCATTGCGGTCAGGCTGGCAAAATTTTTTGGATTTCCCAGGAAAGTGGGGTCAGAGTCAAAGGCTTGCCAAAGAGTACAGTCAATTGCCCCCTCCCAAACATTGAAGTTGGATCCATCAAAGGCTATGACTGGCCTCTTTGTGTTGATGTTCCAATGAAATGACATTGGGTCCTTGAAAAATTTCAAGCTGAGAAAGTTGCTGGCCTGCCTTGTTGGAAAGTCCATATGGGGTGGTAGCAGGTTTGCCAGGGTGTCCTGTTGCATGGAAATTCTGCTCATAGCAGCCTTGACCCTTTGGAATTGCTGGATGAGAGTTGTTTGTAGTGTCTCAAAGCGCAATTCAAATTTGCCCTTGGAGACAAAAGTTGTAGGTGGGGTTCTAGACTCCCCCATTGTTGGATCAGGCATAGGTATTTCTGGTTTATCTCCACTGGTGTTTTTCCTTATCCAATCTTCCTCTTTTGTTTGATACCGTCTGTCCATAAGCCTTTATCCAGGCCTGTTGATGAGCCGGCTTTTAACCTGTAAGAACCCTTATATAATCATTTGCTGATAATCCACCACAACCAGACATCAGCAGGGTTTGGCCATTCCAGGATCCAATCTTGATCATATTGCATAATCAGATACTTACCTGATAATCCACCACAACCGGCCGTCAGCAGGGTTTGGCCATTCCGGGATCCAATCTCAATGAGGAGAGAGAGGGATCCTGGGGCGGGTGGATTTCTGGCTATATGACTATCTACAAAATCTGTTACACTCTCAGGATTGTGACATACTTATGTATTTAGATATGTGACATATTTGGGTCTTGCCACGTACTCCAACAGATTTGATGGAAACTGATTGGGTAGCTGGTAACTATGTAGCTATTATATAACCAATCAATTGGTGCCAGATCCACTTGGCCCACCTCCTGTGAGAGCAACTTTCCAACCAGGGAAGAGGCACAAAAATATGGTCAAATGTGGGCAATGAATCCTTCTTGATCCTCAACCCAAGCACACTGGGTGCCTGGGAGGGACCAAGATGGAAGGAGTTGGTTTGAAAAACATAAAGAGAGGTGGCAAGCATAGGGATCAAATCAGAGATTCTGAAATCTCTTTGGAAGTAAATGGAGATGAAAAAAAAGGTGGTTTGGTCTTGACAAAAACTACAACCTTTGGATTGGTACCCTGCCATTGCTTCCAAAAAGAAAACTCAAAAACCCACCCCTGAAGAGTTTGGACAAGCCAAACAGAAGATTGGACGTTTCAATTTCTTCAGCTCTGGAAAAGGAACATTATTGATTGTTCCAATTGACAATCTCTGGTTGCAATAATTGAATTTGTACCATTGAATGAACTCTCCCAGCAAGAAAAGAAGGACATCAACTTGGTCACAACATTTTTTGAAAAATCCAAAAAAGTTTGTCAACACAGTTGTTCCCTCAAGATCTTGGGGTGAGAAAATGTGGGAAATTGGATGGCAAACATCAATGCACACTTCTGAACTTTTTGGACACTATTTGATGAAATCAGCTTCAATCTTCCCACCAGGAGTTTCAATTTTTGAACTCCTGTCAGACCTAGGTATCACAAATTTTAGGCCAATTGTTCAGAAAATTAGCCAGACTGCCACATTTTTCCAATGAAGGAAACATGCTGGACAAAAAAATCCCCTCTTTCTCTTCATTGAAATTTGGGTCTGGCCTCACTCCTTTCAACTGATCCCCCTCACATCACTTTCACCTCAGACTCCTTCTACAACTCTCCCCAAGTTGACACATGTGATGTCTCCTCCTATTCCTTTTTACTGGTGGTCCCAAACAAAAAATCAAATTGACAAATTATCAACAACAAGCACAAATATCAAGTACCCAATAGCCAATTCATCTTTCCTGACTTGGATTTGGAATTGATTTCAAAGAAAAGGATATTGTAAAAATGGTTTGGGAGGCAAATAAGTACAAAGAATTTTACTTTTCCTGCCATGGACACTGCAACCCATGCTAGGACAGCTATGTCTTTGCAAATGAACAAGACCACTCTCAACACCTTCAAAGAATTAAAAAGCAGTCAAATATATTCTAGAAAAAAAAATGTAAATATAAATAAAAAACATTTTTTCATTGGTGGGGTTAAAAATAGGCTCAAACATTGTTGTATTGGAAAATAATTTTTTCATTTTTATTTTTAAAATTTTTATCAAAGCAAATATTTTAAAAGCCAAGCAATCAAGTAATTTCCTTTATTTCATCAACAGTTCTACTGCTACCAATACATGCCACAGCTACCAATAAAATATCTTGTTTTTCCATGGCTAACCTGTCCCTCTCCTTTTGGAGTTGGTTATCCTCTTGATCCTTCTCCTTTTCCTCTTTTTGAAACTCCAGCTCAGCCTGTTTCATTTTCCACTCAGCATCCAACTTGAATTGATGAGCCAAAATCTCAGCTTTTTGCTTTTAAAAATCCATAGCCAGTTGACAATCCCACTTCTCCTTTTCAAATCAAATTTTTTCAGATTCAATTTGTGATTTTCCGGTGATTTGGAGGGAAATAGGAATGAGGTTGATTTTGAAAGCAAGGAGAATCCAATGCGCTTACTTGAATCTTCCTTCTCTATGATATCCTCAAATCCAGAAAAATTTGAATTGTTTCTCCTCTTTTGATGGCTATTAGGGTTGAGGTTGATGGAATTGGAGGCCTTTTGCTTTCCCTTTGCAGAGGTGGTTTGTGTGGAAACTTAATTGATCTCATTTGAAGGGGATGTGGGAGGCCCCATTGGCTTGAGTATTTGACCATTTAGGAATGGATGAGCCTGTTTTTTTTACAATATAAATCAGTCAGGATTGACCAGACAGGAGAGAAAAGAACTTGGTTCCATACTTGAGCAGATGTTGATGGTAGTGGCAATACAGGAATAACTTGCTCCTCATCGGCCAATTTGTTAAGTTCTTCCACCCAAGGAAGAGAGCAATCCAAAGAAGGAAATGAGGGGTCCAAGGAAGTTTTTTAATTGTTGATCAATGCTGCTGTAGAAATGATTGGAGCTGGTTCTGTTGGAATCTCCTCCTCCACATCAGATCTGGGGCACTCATAAGTTTCATTGGGATCATCATTGCTAGGCTGAGCATCCACAGCCAGGTCCTCAGCATCAACCAAATCTGATTGTTGGGCATCAAAACCAGCTAAAGGGGTGATATTGGCCTTCTTTCCAAAGATTTTATCCATTTGAATATAAAAAGGAAAAATGAAGTCCAACTTATCAACCACCAATTTGATCCCCTTTGCTTTATTGGAGTCAGTGATACCAAAGCTAGTGGAGATCAACATGGAGTGGGATTTTTTGAAATTTTTTCAATAGTTCTTGAATTTCTCCCGCATCTGTTTGGATGAAAGATCCAGCATACCTTTGGTTTTATTCTTCAGTTCATTGGTCATCAGGAGATAGCCATCAACCTTAGAGTATGGAGGTCGGCCAACTTGTGTTTCATTGTTGGATCCAAAGCAAGCATTGTAGTTGGACAGAATTTTGAGCCAGTTTACCAGGATGATTTGATCAGCTCTCTTGAGCTGACTTGAGCCTTTGGAAGCAGATGGGGGAGGATTTTTGGACGTTAAGTTCCTGGGGGATGTTTGCTTTGGTCCATTGGATTGTTTAGTGGACTTGTGGGGGGAGGATTGCTGAGCGGCCATTTGAAAAGAGTAAGTGAGATGAAGGGATGAATTCATGAAGTAATGAAGTGATGAAGGTATATGTTGAAAGTGGGGATGAAGTGATGAAGCATTAAAGCAATGAGAGTGAGGATGGGATGAAAGCAGGTATGAAGCAATGAAGTAATGAGAGGATGGATGCAATGAAAGCAATAATGTGTGAGAAAGTGATGAGAGAAATGAAGCAATGAGAGTGATGAAGTGATGAGAGTGATGAAGCAATGAGAATGATGAATTGATGAGGATAGAAATCAAGAGATGAAGAGATATGAATCAAATTTTTGGATGAGGTTGGAGTCAGAATTGTTTTGATGAGGTCAGAGTTTGAAACCATGGGTAATGATGTGGAATTATGGTTTGGGGCGGTGAAAGCCTTTAAATACTTTATTTGAAAAAACCCTTTTATTTTCAGGTAACTTTGAAAGGTCTGATGTGAAATAAAGGGTTTTTTTGATTTTTTAATGGTGGGTTTGAAACAGCAGATTTGGGTTGAAACCAGCAATTAAAAAATGGTGGGTTTGCTTAAATCTGATAAACCCTAATATGTGGATTTTAGCCTGTGATAGACATGGTTCCTACTCTGGGCAATTGCTCACTGAACGGGCAAGGCAAACCTTGTATTCACACAAGGAAGTATTTGTGCAAGTTTTTAATCTGTGAAAGTCAAACAAGGGCAGACCCCTTGTGGAAAATCTCCTACAGACATGATCAACATAACCATCAACCATCTCCACACCCCTCAGTGCATCCTGAACACAGGAGAATCTCTGGGGTGACCTTAGTGAATTTAAGAGGATGCATGAATGATGGGATTAATACACTTCAACTCAAAAGAAAATTGAGCAAGTTTGATGGTGGCCAGTATGTTGATGACCAAAAAAATCTATAACATTAGGTGAATTCCAGTACCATCAACTTAAATTCTTCCAAATCATCATCATTTATCAGCTTCAACATCCTTTGCAATATAAGAACTTGTGGTAACCAAGTGCCTCTTGAATTTCACACTCCAAGCCCTCTTTGGCAAGGCATTTCATCCATACTCCTCCAAGAGTTCTTCATAAGCTCTTTTTCTTTGACCTTGCAATAAACCTTCTCCAACATTTCCAGTCAACTGCCTTGTATCAGTTTTGATTGGCACCACAACTTGCACTTAGTTCCCCTTGCTTTGGCCTTCTGTCCCATTTCCTTCTGTTCCATCTCCTCCTGTTTCAATTCTTTACTCCTCTTTGTTTCCTCCATTTCATTCATTTCTCTCTTCCTGTCACAATCTAATTCCTCCTTCTGCTTCATTTTGTTCTTCTCTATTTTCCTTGGGAATTGACTCAATCCATTCTTCCCCTTGCACTTTGCTTTGTACCTTGGCATGCGTTTTATTTATTTGAAATTTGACTGAAGGTCCAAAATATGGTGGTGGGGGTGGTGGTGTACCTACAGAAACTTGGAAATACCACAAAGGACAAAAATTACATTCCATTAGTTTATATTTTTCATTTAGTTAGTCTCTAGCCTAACCCACCTGGATTCAGCACTCCTAGAAATTAAATCTCTGGTACTGGAAGAATGTGATAATTCATGCAAGGAGCAGATTTTTGACTTTGGAATTGACTTGTGGAAACCTCTGGGGTATCAAAAAACAGTTTTCCATTACAAAGGAAAAGTAAAAGCTACTTTTCAAAGGCAACATTTTTTGCACTTGCCTCAAAGACCATGAGAAGCAGTGCTTGGGACATATCTTTCATTACAGCAGATACAGTTTTTGCAACAATGTGACAAGGATGAAAACAGAAGTAATTATAGAACTTTTTAAAAAGCAACTAAGTATTAGTATAATAAATCAAGGGTATACAGTAGGTAACAACTTTTGGAACCAATGGGAAAATCATCTAAACACTCACAGGAGCTTGCAGCTTTATACCCTGGAAACTGTCATGCTCCAAGGTTAAGGACTATTGTCTTCACCAATTTGAAATATCCTTTTCCTCAGTACCATATACCTCAGTCCATAAGCGTGACAAAAAAAAAAGCACAACATGAATAAAGGTAGCGCTAGCTGAATTCAAGGGAAAAAGTGTTATGGAGGTCCTCTATGAACAACTTGAAGATTCAGGTTGGGTTCATCAATCAAAATTCAGCGGGGAGGGACACATGGAGGCCCTATTTTTGACACACCCTGATGCATTAAAGCTTTGAAAAGTCCATCATATTGCTATGTTGGATTGTACTTATAAAAAAAATAAGTACAAAATCCCCCTATTGCATGTTGTAGGAATGAAAGCCAACCAAAAACTTTCACTAAATCTCTTGTTTTTATGACAAAAGAGACGTTTGATTTCTACAGTTGGTCTGTAAATGCATTAAAGGAGCTGGATTATGATCCTGAGAGAATTCCCAAAGTCTTTGTGAAAGACTTTGAAAAAGCTCTAATTTGTGAACACCATTGAATCTAGTTTCCCAGGGTCAATAAGACAGTGTTGTTTGTGGCACTTGTCTGAAAACATACAAGAAAACTGAAAAATTTGCTTTGATAATGATGTTGAAGGATGGAAAAGCTTTGTCTCTGTGGGAAAATTATAGGGCCTCTAAAACCAAGGAGGAGTCAGAGGTTAATGACGTGGAACTCAGAGTAAGGGTTAAATCACTGCTTATTCTTTTAATCTTCCTAGTTTTGGGTGCTTAGGTTATGACTTGTATAAAGTGTTGCTTGGGAGACCATGAGGATGTGCTTGAGTATATGTAAAATAACATCTTTGGTATCAAAGAGAAATTTTTAACATCTTGGACTTGCAAAAAAGCTGACTTTGGAAATGAAACCACCTCTTGGGTTGAAGGGGCCCATGCTACTCTCAAATAATTCCTTGCAAATTCTGTGGGAAACATGTTGGATTTTTGGAAAAAACCTAGAGGGAACAGTTTCCAATAAAATTAAATCCATTCAGGTGTCCCTTTACAACTCTTGAATAAATTCAGGAACTGTTCTTCCCACGGAACGTTTACTGTTGGGATAAAATTTGTCTTTAGAGGGAATTAAACTTGTTGTGGAACAATTAGAGAAGTTAGAGCAGAACCATGATGGGCAAGTGTGCACCAAGTCATACTCCAAGACTATGGGTTTGCCCTGTTCCCACCAGATAGGTGACCTACTAGCATCAAGAGGATCTGTTGTGCCTGTGGATGTTCATCCTCAACAGAGGTTGGATGATGAACCTTGCAGTTCTAGTTCTGTAAGTTTGTTTAAGTTGGATTGTTGGATTGTTCAAATCACTTTGTGATTAATTCTTTTTAATGGATGATTCCTAATTTACTAATGTTTGTGTTAGAATTTTAGTGTGATATTTGTGTTGCCTAAATCTTGAGTGCAACCATACTGTCATCAGTGCTATATTCTTTAACCAATGCTCTTTATCATGTGACATCTTGTGTGTCACTGTCAAGCTTTATTAATTATATTTCTCACCCACTTGCCAGCCATCCTGCACTTAGTCTATTCATAGTGATTCTTGATCAAGTGGAATTTACCCATCTGTTCTTACTTACACTGAACTGGAGTGCCCTCCTTGACTCCCCAGATCCGCTCTTCTTGGGATCATAAGATTCCTTCTCATCTCATTCTTCACACCTCAACCAGAGTTTCCCACTCAAATTCTCACATGGTTGAAAGCCAAAGCTCCCTTCTAAATTTTTCTTGTGGCAACATGATTGGACACAATCTCTAAAGTTCTTCTCTTAGATCCTTTGCCATCATCTACTTGCTGGTCTGGAGCCTCTCAAATTACCTTCTCTCTTGTCTCTGACTGTCTCCAAGCAATCAATTTGGTTATCCATCTGGTTGCAAACCTGTGTTACTTTTTTCCTCAAGTTCTCTTGTATTTTTGTCACGGCCCCCTACCGACTAAATTTTGTGACTCCTCAAGTAGCAGAATTTTGCCTGCTTGTTTCCCTCAATCAAACTCCTGCCGATTGTGTTGCTATCCAGCTTGTTTCAAATTTCAAAAACACCTATTTGACTGGTTCCAAACTTGCGCTCTCATCCCCTAAATGATTGGTCAATCCATCAATTTTGGACCTCTTGCCATCTTACCACCTTGCGCTCCTTCAATTCTAGCTCGGTGGATCCACCTAGTTACAATATTGAGATCACTTGATGAATTGCTTGCTCAAATGCTCTTGCAATCCCAGTCCTGCTTGAAGTCTTTTGACTGTTACTGTCTATTGCTTGCTTTTGCGTCTCCTTGCTCCTGTTGCTTCAAGTTTCTTGGTCCTTTGATTCTCAGCTCAGTCAATCAATCTATAGCCATCTCAACTTTTCTTATTCACTGCTGCTCATCTCATTGCACCTGCAAATTGATCAATCACTCCTGTTGTGGTCTTTGCTCATCTTGGAGCTCTCTCTACTTGCTTGGTCACTTCCTCAAGTATTGATTGCACATCTAATTGCCGCCTGAAGCTCCTCAACTCTGTCAAATTCTGTTTCCTGTTTGCAAACTTGCCAAAGAAATCCTTAAATAAATTACTGCGCCCTTTGTTGCCATCTGCTGTTACATCTTTGACTAAGCCATTGCAATATTGTCCTTGCCCCTTATACTATTAGGTTTGGTAGATACCCTATAACTTCTTGCACCTCTGCTGCTCCATTGTGAGCAAATCACTTAGTTGTAGTTGTTGTTCAGAATAGTACAGAGTTCAAAAATTAGGACTGGAATATTAGTGTTAATTGTTGAGGTAATAGACTCCATTTTAGTTCAACTGTAGTTCAAAAATCAAAAGTCTTTCTTCCTCTCTAATGGAATATGCCCTCATTGTATTGTTCAAAAATCTCTTCATTCTATGCTGTAATGTTGGATTGAATAGAAAAACAAGAGATCAAAAGACTTCAACTCTTTATTCTATTTTCTTTCCCTCAAGCTTTAGGCAAGGGGGTGTGTTAGAATTTTGGTCTGATGTTTGTGTTGCCTAAATCTTGAGTGAAACTGTACTATCATCAGTGCTATATTCTTTCACCAATGCTCTTTATCATGTGATATCTTGTGTTTCACTGTCAAGCTTTATTCATGATATTTATTCATTATATTTCTCACCCACTTTTCAGCCATCCTGCACTAAGTCTATTTATAGTGATGCTTGATCAAGTGGAATTTACCCATCTGTTCTTACTTACACTGAACCAGAGTTCCCTCATTGGCTCCCCAGATATGATCCTCCTGGCGTCATAAGATTCCTTCTCATCTCTTTCTTCACACCTCAACCGGAGTGTCCCACTCAAATTCTCACAGTTTGATAATTTTAAATTTTGAAAGGTCAATGTTGAGGAAATGCTGAACAATTCTCAGTTACATGAGAAGCTCAATGCAATGATCTTGAGATATCCTGAACAAAATCACCACAAGGTGTTGAAGTACCTGATTCAGAAGACTGCAAAATATTGATCAAAGCCAAGACTTGAACCAAAAGTCTTGCAATCAAGTAGAGGTTGGCCAAAATTCACAGATACCTGGAGAGATCCTTCTTGATTGGAAAATTTTGAAAGGGAAGGGCCATAGTGCACAGTTTTTCTGCTTGCTCCTAGTTTCTCTGGTTTGCTACTTCAAGGTTGGACCAGAGTTGCAATTGAAGAGTTGGTCTGCTTGCTCCTTGTAGAAATTATTTGCTGCTTTGAGGTTGGATTTCAGTTGAAATTGAAAGGATTGAATGTGAGTAAGGTAATTGGTAGCAGGTTGAGAAGGTGCTATGTGAATGGAAGCCAAATTTGGGTTTCTACCATAAAGAGTCAGGAAGGGAAACTGTTTGGTGGAGGAATGGGTGGAGTTGTTGTAGGCAGATTTGGCTAATGGGAGCCATTGCAACCAGTCTTCCTGTTTTTAGGCAACATTGTAGAGACTCCTTTGGGATTGGGTTTTGTTTAGCAAATTGCTTGCTGGCAGTCACTTCAGGGGGAATTTAGTACTACAAATATTGATAATATAGAAGAATACTAAGGGTGGTTTTGAATTGCCTGCCTCTCTGAGTACTATAGAAAGCCTCAAAAAAATAAAATAAAAGAGATTTGTGGCTGATTTTCAAATAGAGTTGCTACTATAGTAGTCTCTATCAGACCTAGGATCAATGTATTTAAGATTGATAAGGAAGAAATAGTCAAACAGATAGTTGAATGTGGCTATAGAAGCTGATTAAGGGAAGAATCCTTTATCTAGCCTTATCCTTTATACATTTTTTCTTGTTTGATTTGCTAATTATGGATAATCCTTTGATTTTACAGGTGGTTGTTTGATAAATAAAAGGGTTGATCATTGTTGGTAATGGTTGATATCCTTTATAAGGGTTCAATATCTTTTATAAGGGGTGACAACCCCAGGCTGGGTTCCTGGGGGGATGATGATGGGCCAGGTGGCATAATTGAACAACTTGGATAGGGCAAAGAGGCCCTCCTTCAATATAAAAATCCTGCCCCCAGGGGTGCTCAAGGCTACCCCTGAGAGTTCTCCCTGTTATGGTGAGGAACAATTAAATACAGTTACATGAGACATTTCTGTTGGTTTGAAAAAGATTTTACAATTAAATGAGGCATTTCTGCTGGTTGGAAAAATCTTGTACAGGGGTTTCATGCATGCGCAGCCCAGCATAAACTGCTGTGTATTGCAGATAAAATATATTACTGTGCAGTACTGGTGGTTGGTTTGGTGCTACTTGATTCTTCCTACATGTGTTGCTGTGCCCTGACTGGTGGTTTTTTTGTGCTACTTGCTTCTATTTTAATGTATTTCTGCGCATTACTGGTGGTTTGTTTGGTGCTGCATGTTCTTGAGTGCCTGCATATATTTCTGGGTAGCCCTGTAGTACTTGAACTGGTGGGTTGTTTGGTATAAAATGCTTCTGAGTACATAAATTGCTGTGTGGTTCTGGGGATGTTTGGTACTGGTAGTTTATTTGGTATCACATCCTACTAGCTGCATAAATTGCTGTGTGGTGCTGAAGTTTTTTTGGTACTGGTAGTTTGTTTGATTCTGTTCAAGACTAGTTCCACTTTATCCTGCCTATACTGTTCCTGCATAATTCTGCACAGCCTTCTCTATGTATCATGGCTTTTTTGTTTGGTTATGGTTGAGACTTGTTCCACTTTGTCCTGCCTATACTGTTCCTGTATACTTCTGCACAGCCTTCTGTATGTGTATTTTCTCATTTGTTTGGTTCTTGTTGAGACTTGATCCAATTTCTCCTGCCTATAATTCTCCTGTATAATTCTGAACAGCCTTCTGTATATGTATTTGAATTCATTCTGGGTGAGGTGACAGGAGCTGAACTAGTCACACTGCCTCATGTTTCTGTAGTTCTGTATTCTGGCTGAGGTGACAGGGTTGGTGTATGGTCCTGGTGTTGAGGGTAAGCTTTTACTGGTATATACTTGAGGGTTTCCAAGGTATGTCTTTATGTTTTCCACAGAGCTGTGACACCTGGTTGGGTATGAGTTTGCCACAGTTGAAGGTTTCTTGGGCTGTATCTTCTAGTCCATGAGGGATAGGGGGTACTTTGGCTGAGTGAATATAGGGTTTTTTTCATATAGAATCCATTTCTGAGGTTAATTTGATGGTTTGAGATGTTTTTATACTATAAAAGTGAGTCTGATGGATATAGGAAAGGTCTGGTTTACCCCCCCAGACTTAATAGGGCCTATCAAAGTTAAAAAAACCCACCATTTTCCAATGTCAGGCTTCAAATCACATCAGCCATTTCTAACCCATCATTAAAAATCAGAAGAACCCACTTATTTCACATCAGACGTGTCAGAGTTACCTGAAAATGAATGGGTTTTTTCAAATAAAGTATTTAAAGGCTTTCACAACCTCAACACATCATTCCACATCATCATCCCTGGTTTTGAACTCCGACCTCATTAGAAAAATTCTACCTCCAACCTCATCCAAAAAATTTGATTCATTGCTCTTCATCTCTTCATTGATATCCTCATCAATTAATCACTCTTGTCTCTTCCGATTGTCTTTGGTTCATCAATTGCACCATTTTAATTCTCTCATTGCTTCATCACCCTCATCACATCATTGCTTTCATTAATTCATTGCTTCATCCCCACTTTCATCATAACTCTCATTGCTTCATTGCTTCATCACTTTATCCCCGCTTTCAACACATCACTTCATCACTTCATTGCCTCATTCCTTGATCCCTCCAACTCTCTTACTCTTTTTAAATGGGCCCTCAGCAAACCTCCCCCCGCAAGTCACTAAAAAATCCAATGGACCACAGAAAACATCCCCCAGGCACTCAAAATCCAACAATACTCCCCCATCAGCTTCCAAAGGCTCAAGTCAGCTCAAGAGAGCTGATCACATCATCCTGGTAAACTTGCTCAAAATCCCCTCCAACAATGATGCTGTGGTGGCATTTTATAGACATGGATTGGTAAATGGTTGCAGCCTGCGCATAAACGGGCTCAGAATTTGGGAAGCACACTCATTGATGAGTGTGAGACCACTCAGCATGGGGTTGGTTCTTCAGGCTCAGCAGCAGCTACTGCATGGGCAGGAGGCTCAGGATCTGGGATTGGGGACCAAAGCACAGGTATGGAAGGCGCAGGGGGCTGAAAGTAGGGCAAAGAGGGCGCCATGAGAAGGACAAACCACGCAGAATGTGACGGCGGTGGGCGGACAGAATTTCGGTGGCTACAGGAGGGCGCAGGGGCTTCTGAGTAGGGTGTGGAGCGCACCAGGAGAAGGATGAACCGGATGGATTAAGCAGTGAAAGCATTGGGAGGGGGGATGATAGGGTTGGGTTAGGGTTTCTGTTTCTCAGGGTTCTTTCTGTATTTTTTTGGGTTGTATTTGTGCTTGTACTTAGGTTAGGGTGTGGGTGAGGGGTACACATCCCTTCCCCACCGCTGTGATAGGAAGGGGGGCCATACCACCACGGTCTGGAAAGAAAGGAAGGAATTCATCATCTATCTATGTCTCTCTTCAAGGGTGCACCCCCCTCTTTAAAGACACTAGGACCATTAACTTCCTAACTTTAGGACAACTTTAGAGAGTTCCACTCTCTTTTTTCAAAATCTGGGGGTCTGGCAGGGAAATATCTTTCTTTCTCAGTCTCTTGAAGGTAATGCAGGATGCTGCAAACAACCATAACTGGATCCAACATTTGTTCTGCTTTTCCTCTACAATCAGCTCCCAATTCCCCAACTCAACCTCCACCACTGGCTGCTCACACTTCTAAGACAGGCGGTTTTGCCCCCCATTGGAAATGGCGGTCAAGGCTGCTTGGGGCGTATGAATTAGGCTGAGGGACTTTCCTCATCTCTGGTTCAATACCCCGGACATGGAGCAATTCCTTGCTAGTTTTGAAGGGATTTCAGATTCTGAGGGCACAATGGGCGCAGATAAGGTCCGTACCATTTTCCTCTTTATCACGGAGGAGGAGAAGCTTTGAGGCATGCAGGAGATGGTTGGGTACAAGAGGCAGGATTGGGAAAGGTCAAAGAGCAAGATTTTTGCAAGGTGGGGAAAGAATGAGCCCCGTTTCAGGGAAAGTGACTTCAAACAAGCCGGGGCAGAAGCAAGCAAGCATGGAGGGGTACAGAAATTCAAGGATCTGGTGGAGTACATGTCAAATTTTGAGCGGATTTATGGGTATTTTGAAAAGAATGAGGTTGTTGTGGGACAGATGGTAGCAATGAAGTGGGCTTTTTTGGGTGTTCTTGCGCCTCAACTTTGCTTTCAAGTGCAAAAGTATCTGTACAATAATGGCCTAGTCAAAAGATAATTAGACAGGAGCGTTGTGATTCTCCCAGATCTATTTTTCATCCGCTAGGCCGTGGAGAGTGAAATAAACCTAGACAAGCTCATTGCCAATACAGCAAGGACGTACCTGGCAGTCCCCAAGAAGTTGGTGACAATTTCAGTGCCAGCCTCCTCAAAAGCTCTGGCTGCAGGCCATCAACACCCCAACAAGTGATGGAACCTTCAATGGGAAAACTCATTGAGATCTTGCGGGATCTGCAATCTTCCTCAACCAGATGATGACACCGGCCCAGCTGCACACAACATCACCTCATATGGTGGACAGCTTCCAGACTCCTGGTGGTCCCCCTGGAGGGTTCATGGGGCGCATTTGTATGTACTGTGGGGAGAAGGGGAATTAGAAGTTAGGGTACACCCACCTCACTCAAGATATAAATGAGGGGTTTGTTTGCACATCTGGTTTGACATACATATTCCCAATGGGCAAGCCGGTAGACTTGGCAACAAGACAGCCGCCTCCTATGGTGCAAATAAAAGAACAGGCAAAGGTGCCAGCCAACTCCACTTGGGTATCACTGGGGATTTTCACCACTCCAGGAACCTGGGAAGCTCCAAGAGTGGAGGCCAAGGTCAGGGAGTTGGCAGCAAATGAATGGGCTGTGGTGGAAAGAATGGAATTTGACGTTAAGGAGAAACTGCCAGCCCCAAAAGCAGTTTTGCATGCACCAAAAGGGGATGGGCAGCCAGTGAATCCCATGGGGAAGAAGAAGGCAGTGGTAATTTTACAGAGGCTGATGGGGAACAAAGTGCCAATAACTCTAACTCTGCGGGAATTGGAGGCTGTGTCTCTGGCAGTTGTTGACAAAATGGTCCAAGCATTGAAGGAGTGCAGGCAAGGTTGGCTTCCCACAATGGTCCACGGTGTGAACATGGTGGAGGAGGAGTTGGACTGCCAGCTGTACCGGTAAAAGTCCGTACCAGTTCCACTCAACTAAGTTGCAATGAAAATTGCAGGAAAAAAGGTGTGTGAAAGGGTCAATTTGCTTCTGTCAAGGTTGGTGGATGAGCTGGGCTTGGTGCCAAGGAAGTGCACAATGGGGCTTTGGGCATTGAATGGCGGGAAATGTCACTTGGACGGGGTGGTGGAGGGGGAGGAGTTCAAGTTTGCAAAGTTCTGGAAACCCCTATCATTTCTTTTGGTAGAGTGTGGCATCATAATCTTGGGTCAGCTGTTCATGTTTATCTTCCAGAAACAGATGGCGTTCAACTCTGAGGCATGTAAGGAAGCGTTAAAGGTGGAGGATTTGCTTGGAATGCGGTTTGAGACAACAATCTGCAAACACAGGAAAGGGAAATGGGTGCATAGACCAGCAATGTGCAGCAAAAAGGAGTCCAACGGGGGGTAACTGTGAAGGTCACCCCATGGAGTATTTTGCCTAGTCAGCTGCAATTACCATGTGGGGAAAGCTCTGGATTTTCACAGGTGGGAAATAGCAAGGAGCAGGTGGAGGAGGAAGGTGTGCAAGGGGTGAGCAGAAGTAAGTTCCCTTCCTCAGTGTGCATCTCCTGGAGGTAATGAATGTCAAAAAACCTATCATTGTTCCACAGTTGTGAGCAAAAGAAAAAGCTGTTTTTTGGCTATTGTTAGGGCTTAAAACAACAAAGGGGGCGGCATATGGATGGTGGGGTGCCATGCGGAAAGTTACAAGCTGGTTGTGCAGAAGGTTTGGCCTTGGAAAAATCCAATGCCGCAGGGGATAAAACGGCCACTACAGCCCATTTCCTGGTCTTGGGATCCTTGGGAGACGCCTTTGAAGAAGTCCAGTTGGGTAACGTTGTGGAATACAGAAGAGTACTTCTCCTTGAATAGTTCCAAATTTGGAAGTTATTGATCCCTTGCTTCTGTTAACCCTGAGTGCAACTGTTCACCCTTTGACTGAGAGATAGAGAATTTAGAGTAAAGATCCTTTCAAAAACCTATGACTGCCAATGATCCTCTGTGTAGCAATCCTCCATGATATCCGGGTTGAGAGTGCGGCTTAAGTAGCCTACCCCTCAACCCTAACCTAATTACAACCAGAAAAAAGCGAGAATAATGAAATACAACCCCTAAGCACAGAACCCTAGCCTCAACCCTATCCTTCCCATCTCATATCCCATGTCCCATATCCCATATCCATCCATATTAACCGCCTGCCATTACGTCCACACGGTTTGTCCTTCTCATGGCGCAGCCTTGCGCTGCTCCCAACTCGGAGCCCCCCGCGCATGTCTGTATCCGCCTGACGCGCCATTCCAGATATCCAACATATATCCGCGCAACCCAGATCCCCGTCTTGAAAAGCGTGATCCACACCCAATCGGTCCAATCCAATCCAATCTTTCCATCCCGCTTCTCCAGATGCTGAGCCCAATTCAACTGCTGCTGAGCCCGCAGCGCGACTTGCTGCGGCAAAGCCGCACTCATTGCTGAGCGCGCTTCCCCTGCTGAGACCGCCGCTACTGCTGAGCGTGCAGCGCGCAGCCTATTCCAACTTGCATCTATAAAAGACCAACACATCCCCCCCAACTTGAGTTCTGTCCCCAGAGATCCACCACTATCTCACCTGCCCCCACCATACCCAAAGGATACCACCTCCAACCGTAACCCTTCATTGGACCAAAAGAAAGAAGAGAAAGAAAAAAACCCCATTCAACACCCCTCAACAAACATGTCCTGTACCTACTGCGGCCGGAATGGCCTTCCGTGCCAAATTCTTCCGGGAAGGTGCCCCTGTGTCCCATGCCAAGCTAGATAACGCCGCTGCTCCCTGTTGGAGGGCATGCCGCGCAACTGTCCTCAAGGTTGCCCGCGCAAGAGGACCCGTCACAACTCCTTTGTGATCTCAAGCAACAAGGAGATCTCAAAAAATGAGTGGACTCCGCCCGGCTTGCCTTGCAACCGCCAGCAACACGCCCCACAAAATCCTCCATTGCGCAAGATCCACAACTTGGGCTTGCCGTTCTTCCGGGCTGGACCTCTGAGGCGCCAGGATTTTGCAAAATTTGCAGACTTTTGGAACACTGTCCACGAGTGGGCCGCGCAGGTTTGGATGAATGTACCAGCAATGGACCCAAGGATTCCAAACTGTCCGGCCACGCCTCCTCCATCCCCACCAAGGCCAGCTCCACCTCCGGCACCTCCACATCCTCCCACTCCTCCAAGACCAAATCCTCCTCCGGCGCCATCTCCACCATCTTCATCACCATCACCCGCTCCAGGGTCATCACCAGAGGCCCTGCGCGTGCCGTCTCCTGTGGTGATTGAGTCATCACCAGAACCTGCGGCGGCTTTAACCCCTTTGGCCGCGACTCCCAAGATCCCCCTGGTTCCAGCTCTCCCCTTGGCAAGGTTTGACGCAATGGTAAACAACATGGACAAACTCCTCCGGCGGTTCCTATTGGTTCCTTATGCGCACACCGCCAATGCACAACGCAAGGCCCTTGCCGCTTTCCAATCCCTAGCCACAGAGGCTCACGCGGAGGCGGAGGATGTGATGAGGACTTGACCAGCTTAGGTGGATCTCCCCCCTTTTTCCCGTCTTCTCTCCATTCCATCTTGTATTCTTCCCTGCGCCCATTTGCAAAGACATGGACTTTTGCCGCGCCATCTTGAGTAGCCTTTGGGCTTTGTGAGAACTGTGAGAGAAATAAGAGCCACGCCCCAGACCCACAAGAGTGAGGATATCCCTTGAGAGTAAGAACATCCCCATGCAAGATCCATGCTTTTGAGAGCAACCCGCAAGAGTGAGGGATCCGTGAGAGTGAGAAGTATCTGCTCAAGGTACCTGGACTGCCCCAGACAAACTGCCATACAGTTCCCCATACCCATCTACAGAACAGAGAGAGTACAAAGAAAACCAGCCGCGTGCGCACATCCATGAGAGATAGAAAGAAAAAGAATCCACCAAAGCCCATTTGCACCTCCCATCTATAAGATAACCAAGAAAACTTAAAAATATTTTTTTTTAAAACACCAACCTGTTTCCAAGCCTGTGTCCTTGCTCTTTGACTCACATCCATATTGGGAAATTTGCTTTCCTAGTTCCCTGAATCATCTGTTGGAAATAGTCCATGCGTTTGCTTCCGGATGCAGGGCTTGTCCTTGTGTCTGCAGACCCAGCTTTGCGCTGTGCCTGCACCTAAAAGAAACCATACATAGCCAGAAATAATCCAAGAAGCCAATCCAGAGAGAAGAGAATAAGAAAAAAAACATTCTGGGGTTTCTAGTTATTCCGGCTGTGAACCGGATAGAGCACCCCCTCACCAAATCCAATCATATCCCCTAATCATCCAACCTTCCCCCCCAACTTGGCTGCTGTCCCCAGCAGTCTGCAGTTTTTTACTCTGCTGGATGCAAGGCGCGTGTGCGGGCTCATCCTTGGAGGAAGGATCTGCATTACCATCCCCTTTGCTATCCAACCCAGCCTTCTTGTCAAATGAAGTTGAGCCTTGTGCAAAGAATCATTTCAGGTGCAAAGACATGGCCTTCTGCTTGAGCGGAGTTCCTTCCAATTCCTCCAGCTGGTAGCTACCTTGGGTGAACTTGGATGTAACTTGGAAAGACCCGTTCCATTGATTAGCAAACAGCTTCCCCCACTGAGTTTCCAGGCTCCGGTTGTAAAGCAGAACCAAGTTCCCCTTCTGCAATGGATCCTAGAGTTTATGCGCACAGCGCTTGTCCCAGTAGCCGACAGACTTTGTGTGGGTTGCCTTCAGTTTTCCAGCTGCTTTCTCCAGCATCTTGTCCTGTTGCAGAGTTGCTTGGGGCGGGCCTTGACTAGCTCCGCGGCGGTCTTAACCTTCCACCAGTCAATACCCAGAAAAGTTTCCAGCTCAATGTCAACCGGAAACATGGGTTGCTGCCCAAATAGCAGCTCGTAGGGCAAATAACCCGTCAATCTCTTCACCAAAATCCAATCTTCAAAAAGAACCACTGGAAGGGTTTCCTGCAACCGTTTGCCATCCTTGCCACACATCTTCACCATTGCGTCCTTGATTGGCTGTTGACTGCGCTCAATCATCCCCACGCCTTCCAGATAGTACTCCATCACTTGCCCAAACTTTGCTCTGCAACTTTGCACCAATTCCAACAACCGTTCCTGGAACTCTGCACCTCTGTTGACCGTTACCAGCCAAATTGATCCGTAACAGGCAAACCAATCTTACTCCAGAAACTGAACAACTTTCTCCAACATGAGCTTCATCAGCGGCTGCGCTTCCACCCATCCCGACAGATTGACTTGCAAAACAAGGAGGTATGCAAACCTACCTGTCTTGATGTTCACAACATCCAGAGAAACCCGCCGAAACAAGGCCTCTTCTCCGTTGGGGATACCTACTTTGCAAGGTAACCTTGTGCTCCGCTTCTGACACGCTTTGCAAAACTTTAACCACTCCCGTACCTTGCAAACTACACCCAGCCACCAGAACCTTGCTCTCACCCACTTCTGCATTTCAAGCTTGCCCCAATGGCCAAGATTGTCATGCAGACTTCCCAGAATCACCTCCTGATCCAACCTCAACGTGCTGACCACGAGTGGTACCGGCGCGCTCCGCTGCCACAGCTGTCCTTCCTGCAGGTAGAAATTTCTCACTCTACGCCAAATCCATCAAAAAACCTTGGCTGGTGTGTCCTCCGGAAACCAAAGATCCCACAAATACAAACTGAGGACCCCGTACCTTCTGGACTGCTGGCGCAGAAGTTGCACACCTACTTCCATCACCCCCACTTTAACTGTTGGGGCCTCCACATCCAAGGGTTCTGCGCCTTTGTACGGGCCATCCCATGGGTACCAAGACAGCGCGTCCGGCATTGTAAAGGCCTTCCCTGGAAAATGCACCACCGTTAAAGAGAACAACTGAAGGAATGCAACCCACCTGGTAATAGGTGCATTTGGCAGCATTGGCAAATTGATCATCCGCGCCAGCGCCTCTGCATCCACCAGAAGCAAAAAGTGAATCCCCCATAGCAAATCCTGCAACCTCTGTACAATCTTAGTGACCCTGCAAAGTTCCAACTTTGGCTGCGAGTACCAGCTCTCCGTTGGCATAAACGTAATGGAATTGTAAAGAACCAGACAATCTTTCCCCTCATCCTTTTGGGTCAGCACCACCCCTGCGCCAAACTCGCTTGAATGGACGGCCAACTTAATTCCTCCGGCTTCATAATCTAAGTCCCGTAGTACAATATTGCGCCCAAAAATCTCCTTGATTTTGTCAAAGGCAAAGTTGCAGTTTGAGCCCCAGGTCCATTCCGCCCCCTTATGCGTCAATGCCCGCAACGGGCTAGAAACCTCTGCAAAATGCTTGATGAACATCCGTACATAACTACACAATTCCAAGAACTGGAGAATGTGCAAGACAGTCTTTGGCATTGGCCACTCAAGGACTTTGTTGTCTTTCTTTTCCACAATCCGCCTTCCGTTGGAAGCCACCACATGTCCTAGAACCTCCAGCGTGGGCACGCAGACCACTAACTTTTTCCCTGACACCTTAAGAACCACTTCCTTGATCAGGAACAAGATCCATTCCAGCGTAGGCCCGTACTCCCAGACAAATTGGCAAATCTCCGGAGCATCTGTAAGCCTTTCCCCTCTGTAATCCTTCTTTGGGCCTTTGATGCCCACGTTGTTGATGAAAATCTGCACCCCCTCCGGAAGATTGTCCTTCAGAATCCAGGTAATCTGCGCTTGGTAAACCGCCACCAAGTCAGTTTCACCTTGCGGCAGCCACATCAGTTGCATCCTGCCCAATCTGGTCTCAAAGGCAGTCATTGGACGCAAACTCCAATTTTATTTGCGCTGATTGTATCCACCCATCACATCCACCAAACCATAGCATGCGCTTCCTGCCATAGATTCCAGAAACTTGTCCACGCGCGGAGGTTTTCCCGCGTCTCAGATTGTAAAAAAATTGAGCCCCTGCAGATCATGAACAATCCATAGTGACTTACCATCCTGCTTAACCACCGCAAAGATTGGACTTGAGTAGCTTGATTTTGACTCTCTTGATCTCCTTCATTAGACCATTCTGTTTCCAGACTTTGAAGATTACAGAAACCTCCTCTGTGGTCTGATCCTTAGATCAAATTGGTTTAACCCAAACATAATTAGTTGCAGTATCAACTAAATTGATGAAGTATCTTGCCCCACCAAGGGACTCCGGTGTGAATGGACCTTCAAATCAATGGAAAATTCCTCTCTAGGAACATCGGTGCAATCTCTAATCTTTGAGAACAAATTTCTAGTCTTAGCCCCTAAGGTACAACTCTCACAGTTGCTGTCCTTTACCTTATGGCCACTTCTATTGTGAGCAACAGTGCTCAAAGCTGAGATTTTGAACCAGCTTGCACACAAAAGCTTGTTCCAAACCTGTCTACTAAGAACAGTTCTCCCATTCATATCAATAACAAACTTATCTTAATTAAGATAAAAAATCTGGAAACCTTTTTTCCGCAACACTCCAAGGGACACAAGGTTATAAGGCAACTCTGGTACATAGAAAAATTTCTCAAAAGAAATTTGGAAACCCAAGTGATTTCCAAGAATAACTTTTCCAGTTCCTTTAATCTGAATTGTTCTGCCTTTCTGACCAATAGTTACAACTCCATCATAATCAATAAGATTTGAAAATAAATTTGGTTCAAAGAACATGTGATCTGAAGGATCAAGAGTGACAAACACTCAGGATCCATGTTAAGTCCTGATGAATTAAACTAGGCTATGCTAGACCTAGCCTCTGAAACAAACTGTTTAAAATTTGAATATTGTAACTTAAACAGTTTATTGAAAGCTATACCCTTCTGGTGAACAGAATCACCAGCATACTTGGACTTAAGAAACTTCCAAAGGATGCTTCCCCTCCTTCTCTCATCTTCCCTAAGAGTATTGGCAACCCATGTCACATGATTCTCATCAAGATGCCTAAGGATAAGATGATAAGACTTTTTCTCCACTTCTGAACTGATCAAAGTGTCATCTGCATCCATTATCTCCCC
The DNA here is from genome assembly GCA_025617555.3 of Puccinia polysora. Classification (NCBI taxonomy): domain Eukaryota; kingdom Fungi; phylum Basidiomycota; class Pucciniomycetes; order Pucciniales; family Pucciniaceae; genus Puccinia; species Puccinia polysora. Next base: position 11,178,755 of record CM062620.1, read on the forward strand.
ACAAAAGATGTTGTCCAGCTCACTATCCATAAGGACAGCCCAAGAATTATAATTCTGACTGTTCAGAACTATCTTGGTGGAGCTAACATCAGGGATATAGGACATCTTCTTGGAAAAATTGAGGTCTTTGAGGTTCTCCAGAGTAAGGTACAAGGGTCTAGATGGCTTGGAAGTAATGATGATGTTGGTACTGATGATGTGTTATAATTATGGCCAGCAATTAGCTTAGGCAAATGAGCAGTATTTAAAGCAAAAGAAATTCTGGACACCTTGTGTCAATAATTTCTTGATGGTCTCTCACAATGGGGCAATACGTTGGATGATATCATTGATGAATTTGATTGGATGATGAATGGATTGATGGAAAAAAGCAGGGAGAAGAGCTCATTAAGTACAAAAGATTGGCCTCTTGTGAGCCCATGATAAAACAAGCCAAACGGCAATTTTTCCGCCCCAAAAGAGCTCTACAGGCTCTACAAGCCTTGTTACTTGGTTTGGGCTACACTAGCCCGCATGGCGTCAGTCCCTGAACCCTTACAAACAGCCTATTCTGGTCCATTCTGGTGTTTCCACCGTTACGGGGCTGAACCAGCCCCTGGCTGGTTGTCCGTTACAACCAGCCTAGTTACTCTTATTTCCTTACTTACGGGCTGGTTGCCTCATGCAGCCAGCCCCTGGCCCCACATATGGGCCAGGTGGGACCCAGGACTCACCTGGGTCTGATCTCAACCTCACTTGGGGGGGGGGGGTGTAACCGGCGGACATGCCCCCCCCTCTTTCTCTCAAATCCCTGGTGGGGGCAATCAAATCCCCTGACCAGGGGCCCTGGGGGTCAATACCCCCAGGGCGTTGTCAAGAATAGTGGGCTGGGGGTGGTCAGATCCCCTCAGCCCGTCACTCCTCCCCCTTGGTAAAGGGGGGGGGGGGGGAGAGCGCCCCTCTTGTCTTGCTTTGCTGCTGGGAGGGTGATCAGATCCCCCCCACCGCTGGTTGCTCTCTCTGCAGCCGGCATTGTCATCCCCTGGGAAAGGGGGTGATGAAATCCCCCCTGCTGTGACCAACCGCCTTGTTGCGGCCGGTTGCTGGCTGGTTCAACCCAGCCAGCCACCCCCTCCCCCTTGCAATGGCAAGTAAGGGGAGGGGGAGGGAGCCGGGAGCGGCTGGCCCTTGCTCCCATGGCAGTGGCCGCCATTTGCGACCGGCCGGGCCCGCACGGGATCCCTCGGCCGCCGCGAAAGCCCCGCACGGGCCATTGGGCCCTGCATGGGCCAAACCAAGGGATACAAGCGGCCCTGAGCAGGCTGTGGCATGGGCTGCAACACGGGCAACAACCCCAAGCCCAAAACCTGAGACAAACACACTTTGGCGGTCCAGCCCATCTGGCCAAGTATGTCCAAAATAAACTTTGGGCCCAATTATGTTATAATTATGGCCAGCAATTAGCTTAGGCAAATGAGCAGTATTTAAAGCAAAAGAAATGCTGGACACTGTGTGTCAATAATGGCTAATGGGGCTCTCACACTGGGGCAATATGTTGGATGAATTCGATTGGATGATGAATGAATGGATGGAAAACAGCAGGGAGAAGGGCTCCTTAAGTACAAAAGATTGGCCTCTTGTGAGCCCATGATACAACAAGCCAAAAGGCAAATTTTCCGCCCCAAAAGGGCTCTACAGGCTCTACTGGCCTTGTTACTTGGTTTGGACTAAATCAGCCCACATGGCATCAGTCCCTGTACCCTTAAAACCAGCCTATTCTGGTTATTTCTGGTGTTTCCACCTCAATGGGGCTGAACCAGCCCCTTAACTGTTCAATCCCCTTGGCTGGTTGTACTTTACAACCAGCCATGATGACCTTTATTGCCTTGTTTACGGGCTGGTTGCCTCATGCAGCCAGCCCCTGGCTCCTCAAATGGGCCAGGTGGGACCCAGGGCACACCTGCGTCCGGTCTCAGACTCACATGGGGGGGGGGGGTGACCAGCGGAAATGTTGTCCCCCCCCCTTTTTCTCTCAAATCCCTGGTGGGGGCGGTCAAATCCCCTCACCAGGGGCCCTGGGGGTTGATACCTCCAGGGCGTTGTCAAGTACGTTGGCCTGGGAGGTGATCAGGTCCCCCCAGGCCCATCGCTCCTCCCCCTCGGTAAAGGGGGGGGGGAGAGCGTCCCTGCCCTGCTCGGTTGCCTCAAACGATCGATGGTGGGGGGGTGATGAATTCCCCCCCACCTGCCGGTCGCTACCCTTGCGGCCGGCGCCGCCACCTCATTGGGCAAGGGGGTGGTCAGGTCCCCCCTGCCCTGGCCGACCGCGCTGTCGCGGTCGGTCGCTGGCTGGTTCAACCCAGCCAGCCTGCCCCCTCCCCCTCGCGACGGCGAGCGAGGGGAGGGGGAGCAAGCCGGGGCCGCGAGCCCCGGCTCCGCGGCGCTGGTCGCCGGTCGCGACCAGCCGGGCCCGCGTGGCATCGCACCGCGCGGGATCCCTCGGCCGGGCAACAGCCCCGCGCGGGCCGTCGGGCCCCGCGTGGGCCGTGCCGAGGAACACAGGCGGCCCCGAACGGGCCGCGACGCGAGCAGCGGCCCCGAGAGGGCCGCGACACGGGCGGCAACCCTAATGGGCCGCCCCAAGCCCGAATTGTGAGAAAAGACTACTTTTGCGGGCCAGCCCGTCTGGCCAAGTATGTCCAAAATAAACCTTGGGCCCAATTATGCCCATACAAGCCCATCTGGCCGTATTTGCCCATATACCCCATCGGGCCCGTTAGGGCCCATGTACCAATGGGTCTATTTCACGCGTTTTGAGGCCAGTTTCCCCAACTCTGTAACATCCACATGGGCCCGTATGGTCCGTGTGTGTGTCCAATGGGCCTTAGAGGCCCATTTGTGCATCCCATTTGGATTACACTTATACGTAGCACCCGCGTAAGTGCGTACGTATTTTAACACACCCCCTTGATCCAAAAGGGGTGACATCCGCATATTAGTCACAAAGCCTTGATGCTTGTTTCTGTCTAATGCCTTAGTCAAGATATCTGCAATCATTGCTCCAGTGGGCATGTACCTCAACACAATCTCATTGCAGTTAACTGCGTCGCGAATATAGTTATAGTGAACATCAATATGTTTTGTTCTTGAATGGAACACTTGGTTTTGTGCCAACGCAATGGCACTCTGGTTATTGGAATACAACAACGCAAACCCTTGTGGTTTATGTGTATCCTCTAAGACTTTTCTCAACCATTTTGCTTCCTGTGAAGCTGCTAAGTAAGCTCTATACTCAGCCTCTGTTGATGAAAGACTTATTGCCGACACCTTCTTGGACATCCATGACACCAGATTCTTACCTAAAAAGAATACAAAACCACTTGTTGATTCCCTAGTGTTACCATCTGCCCAACTTGCATTGGAATAACCAACCAAATCAAAGTTTGCTGACTTTGTAAACAACAGTCCCAGACTGTGTGTTCCTTTAAGATACCTCATAACTCTCTTAAACGCTGACCAATGCCTCATGCTTGGCTTTTCTAAGTGTTGCGACAAAACCCCAATTGCAAACGCAATATTGGGCCTTGTACACTTCCCCAAATAATTAAGCGATCCGACAGCTGACCTGTAGTCATTCCCTGATTGAACAAACTCCAGATACTCCTCATCTGTAGACTTCTCTAAACGAATGTTTGACTGCATGGGAGTACCAAACTCCTTTGCATCCTCTAAGCCATACTGCTTAAGAAGAGCTTCAACGTAATGGCTTTTGTCTAACTTAATACCATTCTTGCCCTTACTAACTTTCATTCCTAGCACCTGTTGTGCCAGACCAAGATCTTTTATCTTGAACTCCTTTTTGAGTGTCTCCATGACTCTCTCTTTACCATCACCAATAATGATAATGTCATCGACCCATACAAACAAAATTGCATCCTTTCTCACAAAAAGGCAAGGATCGGCCTCAGACGTCTTAAAACCAATCTCTATCAGTTTCTCACTCATGGTGTTATACCATGACCTAGCTGCTTGCTTCAATCCATACAGGGATCTACACAGCTTGAGGACATATTCCCCTTTATCTGCCGAAAGAAAAGTTCTAACACAGATTTTCTTCATGGTTTCTGGTTTAGTCTCTACTAACCATTCACAAAAACCATCAGGAATCGACATATAAACAGTCTCCTCCTCTCCAAGTTTTGCATTCAAGTATGCTGTTACAAAATCAGCTTGTCTGATTTCTTCACCCAACTCCACTGCCAGAGCAATGATGTACCTGAAGGTGGACAGCCTTCCAGTTGGTGAGAAAGTTTCTTGGTAATCAATACCCTCTCTCTGCTTGAAGCCCTGTGCAACACATCTAGCCTTGAACCTTTTCAAAACTCCATTTGTGTCAAACTTCTTGTTTAACACCAATCGAGACCCCACAATGGTCTTTCCTTTTGGAACAGAATCCCGCTTAACCACTTCAAAGACACTATTATTCTCTAGAGAATCAAATTCCTCAAAAATAGCACTCTTCCAGTTGGCTCTCTCATCAGAATTCATAGCTTGGCCAAAGCTATTTGGGTTAACCCTGTTACCCATTTCTGAACTCAACTCCAGGACTTCATTGAGCATACACTGTTCCTGAAATGTATCTTCCTCATATCCTGCGGCAGCATAATGGGATCTCCACTCCCCGTACCTGTCAACCGGTACTCTAACCCTACCACTCCTTCTAACCGGAGGTGGAGGCTCATCAGGTTCTGATTCCACAGAATCACCTAGAGCGGGTACTGAACCCTCTTGTGGCACGTCTGCCACCTCTTCATCTTCTGGAACCACATGTTCCACAGCTTTTGCTGGTGAAATAGGTGCTAATTCTATTTCTTGTTGTGGCTTAATCACAACAACATCTTCACTCCTTTTGAGTGGAAAGGTACTTTTGTTGAATTTTACATCCCTGCTACGGATAACCTTTCTTGTCCCTGGACAATAGATCCTATAAGATTTACTTATTAAATCATAGCCTACAAGTGCCCCTGTTCTGGCTCTAGGGTCTAATTTTCCAACCATTTCATTATGGTGGACACTATAATACACCAAGCAACCAATTGTTCTTAGGTGTGATGTTTTGGGGTACAACTTCCAAAAATGATAATGGGGGCACTTCCCATTAACACTTACAATGTTGTGCAACAGACACACCGTGCACATCAAATCAGCCCATAAGAACTTTGGCAGACCAGATTGAGACATAATAGTTCTGACTTTGTCCAGTAAAGTCCTATTCATTCTCTCAACTATTCCATTATTTTGTGGAGTACTTGCAGTAGTGACTATATGAATGATACCATAATCTTTCAACAGCCTCCCAAACTCTTTACTCACCAATTCACCCCCTCCATCGGTAATAAACCTCTTGATCTCCTTCATCAGACCATTCTGTTTCCAGACTTTGAAGATTACAGAAACCTCCTCTGTGGTCTGATCCTTAGATTGAATTGGTTTAACCCAAACATAATTAGTTGCAGTATCAACTAAATTGATGAAGTATCTTGCCCCACCAAGGGACTCTGGAGTGAATGGCCCTGCCAAATCAATGGAAAATTCCTCTCTAGGAACATCTGTGTGATCTCTACTCTTAGAGAACACATTTCTAGTCTTAGCCCCCAAGGTACAACTCTCACAGTTGCTGTCCTTTACCTTATGGCCACTTCTATTGTGAGAAACAGTGCTCAGAGCTGAGAATTTGAACAAGCTTGCACACAGAAGCTTATTCCGAACTTGTCCACTAAGAACAGTTCTCCCATTCATATCAATAACAAACATATCTCCTTTAAGATAACGAATTTGGAAATATTTTTTCCATAACACCCCAAGAGACACAAGGTTGTAAGGCAACTCTGGTACATAGAACACTTTATCAAAAGTAATTTGGAAACCCAGTTGATTTGCAAGAATAACTTTTCCAATTCCTTTAATCTGAATTGTTCTGCCTTTCTGACCAATATTTACAACCCCATCATAATCACTAAGATTTGAAAATAAATTTGGTTCAAAAAACATGTGATCTGTACAACCAGAATTGATCAAAACAAGAACATCCTCCTTCAATCCTCCTAGTAGGAAAGAAGCTTTATCAGTCACTGATAAGTTCTTATCTTTGAGGTTAAGATTACTCACTTCATAATCAATCAAGTCCATTTCTTGATCCTCATCGATTTTGGCCTTCTTGTTGGGACCTTCTTCCACAACAGCCTCTTCAATTGGAGCATCCAACGCCACCATTGCAACTTTTTCAGTTGTGAGATTGACCTCCTTGTCATTCCCTTTGGACTTCTTCCTTTTCTTGGCCTCCTTGCAGTCCTTAGCATAGTGACCCTTATTCTGACAATTGTAACATAAGACCTTGGACAAATCCTTTTTCGCCTTCTTGCAAGATTTTCCAGTCTTTCCAACTAGGGCTGTTCCAGAACCCCCCTTCATCTTGAATTGAAGGTCATCCTTTTCAATCCTTTTAAGCACATCCTCCTCCCCAGGAAGAGGATCCAATTGAGAAATGATTCTGACTAAGGAATCAAACTCTTTTGGCAGCTTTTGAAGGATTAAGAGTGACAAACACTCTGGATCCATGTTAAGTCCAGATGACTTGAACTTGGCTATACTAGACCTAGCCTCTGCCACAAACTGTTTACAATTCAAATATTGTAACTTGAACAGTTTATTAAAGGCTATACCCTTCTGGTGAACAGAATCACCAGCATACTTGGACTTAAGCAGCTTCCAAAGGATGCTGCCCCTCCTCCTCTCATCTTCCCTAAGAGTATCAGCAACCCATGTCACATGATTCTCATCAAGATGCCTAAGGATCAGATGGTAAGACTTCTTCTCCACTTCTGAACTGATCAGAGTGTCATCTGCATCCATAATTTCCCCACAGCAGATGTTATCCAGCTCACTATCCATAAGGACAGCCCAAGCATTATAGTTCTGACTATTCAGAACTATTTTGGTAGAGCTAACATCAGGGATATAGGACATCTTCTTGGAAAACTTGAGGTCTTTGAGGTTCTCCAAAGTAAGGTACAAAGGTCTAGATGGCTTGGAAGTAATGATGATGTTGGTACTGATAATGTGTTATAATTATGGCCAGCAATTAGCTTAGGCAAATGAGCAGTATTTAAAGCAAAAGAAATGCTGGACACTGTGTGTCAATAATGGCTAATGGGGCTCTCACACTGGGGCAATATGTTGGATGAATTCGATTGGATGATGAATGAATGGATGGAAAACAGCAGGGAGAAGGGCTCCTTAAGTACAAAAGATTGGCCTCTTGTGAGCCCATGATACAACAAGCCAAAAGGCAAATTTTCCGCCCCAAAAGGGCTCTACAGGCTCTACTGGCCTTGTTACTTGGTTTGGACTAAATCAGCCCACATGGCATCAGTCCCTGTACCCTTACAACCAGCCTATTCTGGTTATTTCTGGTGTTTCCACCTCAATGGGGCTGAACCAGCCCTTAACTGTTCAATCCCCTTGGCTGGTTGTACTTTACAACCAGCCATGATGACCTTTATTGCCTTGTTTACGGGCTGGTTGCCTCATGCAGCCAGCCCCTGGCTCCTCAAATGGGCCAGGTGGGACCCAGGGCACACCTGGGTCCGGTCTCAGACTCACATGGGGGGGGGGGTGACCAGCGGACATGTTGTCCCCCCCCCTTTTTCTCTCAAATCCCTGGTGGGGGCGGTCAAATCCCCTCACCAGGGGCCCTGGGGGTCGATACCTCCAGGGCGTCGTCAAGTACGTTGGCCTGGGAGGTGATCAGGTCCCCCCAGGCCCATCGCTCCTCCCCCTCGGTAAAGGGGGGGGGGGGGGAGAGCGTCCCTGCCCTGCTCGGTCGCCTCGAACGATCGATGGTGGGGGGGTGATGAATTCCCCCCCACCTGCCGGTCGCTACCCTTGCGGCCGGCGCCGCCACCTCATTGGGCAAGGGGGTGGTCAGGTCCCCCCTGCCCTGGCCGACCGCGCTGTCGCGGTCGGTCGCTGGCTGGTTCAACCCAGCCAGCCTGCCCCCTCCCCCTCGCGACGGCGAGCGAGGGGAGGGGGAGCAAGCCGGGGCCGCGAGCCCCGGCTCCGCGGCGCTGGTCGCCGGTCGCGACCAGCCGGGCCCGCGTGGCATTGCACCGCGCGGGATCCCTCGGCCGCGCAACAGCCCCGCGCGGGCCGTCGGGCCCCGCGTGGGCCGTGCCGAGGAACACAGGCGGCCCCGAACGGGCCGCGACGCGAGCAGCGGCCCCGAGCGGGCCGCGACACGGGCGGCAACCCTAATGGGCCGCCCCAAGCCCGAATTGTGAGAAAAGACTACTTTTGCGGGCCAGCCCGTCTGGCCAAGTATGTCCAAAATAAACCTTGGGCCCAATTATGCCCATACAAGCCCATCTGGCCGTATTTGCCCATATACCCCATTGGGCCCGTTAGGGCCCATGTACCAATGGGTCTATTTCACGCGTTTTGAGGCCAGTTTCCCCAACTCTGTAACATCCACATGGGCCCGTATGGTCCGTGTGTGTGTCCAATGGGCCTTAGAGGCCCATTTGTGCATCCCATTTGGATTACACTTATACGTAGCACCTGCGTAAGTGCGTACGTATTTTAACAAATTATGCCCATACAAGCCCATCTGGCTGTATTTGCCCATATCCCCCACCGGGCCCGTTAGGGCCTGTGTACCAATAGGCCTGTTTCACGCATTTTGAGGCCAGTTTCCCCAAATCCGTGACATCAACACAGGCCCGTATGGTCTGTGTGTGTGTCCAATGGGCCGCAGAGGCCCACATGTGCATCCCATTTGGATTAAACTTATACGTAGCACACACGTAAGTGCATACGTATTTTAACAGGTGCCTGGGGCATTCCCTTGCTAAGGGAGAAGCAACGGTGGGCACAGAGGCAAGAGGTGCACGCGCAAAAAACGGGAATTAGCAAGCATTCATGTCCATTTCAAGCGCAGAAGCTGCAAGTTGTCATGGTAGTGGCAGAGACAGAGTTGGGCGGCTTGGGGAGGGGAGCGCAGAGGTGGTAGGTGGTATGGGGAGCACGGGATATGGTGGAGGTAATGGTAGGAAGAACTCTGGGGACAGAACTCAACTTGGGGGGGGGATGTGGTGGCATTTTATAGAAATGGATTGGTTTCTGGTTGGGGCCTGCTTTCTTGGCAGCATTCTCCGCAATGAGCTCCGGACGGCTCAGCATGGGGTCAGTGCTGAGGGCTAAGAAGCAGCTACTGCATGCGCAGGCGGCTTGGGATCTGGGATTAGGGACCAAAGCACGGGTATGGAAGGCGCCTCAGGAGGTGACAGTAGGCGGGGGGCTCCAATCAGGGTGCAGAGGGCGCCATGAGAAGGAAAAACAACACGGAAAGTGACAGTGGCAGGCAAAAAAGGTTTGGGTGGCTACAGGCAGGCGCAGGGGGTTCCAAGTAGGGAGAGGCATGCACCAGGAGAAAGATGAACCAGACAAATGTAGCAGTGCCAGTGTTGGGAGGGGGGAATAAAGGAGTTGGGTTAGGATTTCTGTTTCTTGGGGTTCTTTCTGTTTTTTGTCAGGTTGTATTTGTGCTTTTACTTAGGTTAAGGTGTGGGGGGGTACAAAGCCCTTCCCCACTGCAACGCTAGGAAGGGGGGCCAAACCACCACAGTCTCGAAAGAAAGAAAGGAATTCATCATCTCTACCCCTCTCTCTCTTCAAGGGCGCATCCCCCTCCTGACAGACACTAGGACCATTAAGGTCCAAGCTTGAGAAAAATTTAGGGAGTTCCACTCTCTTGTTTCCACAACACTTGCTTTGGATCTGACAATGAAACACAAGTTGGCCAACCTCTAGCCTCTAAGGTTGATGGTTATCTCCTGATGGAAAATGAACTGAAGCACAAAAACAAAGGTAGGCTTGATCTTTCATCCAAACATATGGGGGAGCAATTCAAGAACTATCAAACCAAGTTTAACAAAGCCCACTTAATTTCAATCTCCACTGGCTTTGGTATCACTGAATCCAATAAAGCAAAGGCAATAAACTTGGTGGTTGATAAGTTGGACTCCATTTTTCCTTCTTATATTCAAATGGATGAAATATTTGGAAAGAAGCCCAATATCACCCCTTTAGCGGCTTTTGATTCCCAAAACACAGATTCACTTGATGCTGAGGAACTGGCTGTGGATGCTCAGCCTAGCAATGATGATCCCAATGAAACCTATGAGTGGCCCCAATCTGATGTGGAGGAGAATATTTCAACAGAGTCAGCTCCAATAACTTCTAAATCAGAAATGATAAACAATTCAAAACCTTCCCTGGACCCCTCACTTCCTTCTTTGGATTGCTCTCTTCCTTGGGTGGAAGAACTTAAAAAATTGGTCAATGAGGAGCAAGTTATTCGCCACTACCATCAAAATCTTCTTAATTATGGAACCAAGTTCTTTTCTCTCATTTCTGGTTAATCCTGACTGATTTCTATTGTAAAAAAACAGGCTCATCAATTCCTAAATGTCCAGATACTCAAGCCAATGGGGCTTCCCACATCCCCTTCAAATGAGAGAAATGAAGTTTCCACACAAACCTCCTCTGCAAAGGGAAAGCAAAATGCCTCCAATTCCATCAAACTCAACCCCAATAGCCTTCAAAAGAGGAGAAACACTTCAAATTTTTCTGGATTTGAGGATATAATAGAGAAGATAGATTAAATTAAGTGAATCAATTGATTCTACTTGATTTCAAACTCAAGCTCATTCCTATTCCCCTCCATGAGGTTTTGGCTCATCAAGACAAGTTGGATCCCAAGTGGAAAATGAAACAGTCTGAGATGGAGTTTCAAAAAGAGGAAAAGGAGAAGGATTGAGAGGAAGACCAACTCAAAAAGGAGAGGGAAAGTCTAGCAACAAAAAAAAGATAGGTTATTGGGAGCCATGGCATGTATTGATAGGAGTAGAAATGTTGATTAAATAAAGGACATTACTTGATTTTTTGGCTTGTAAACTATTTGCTTTGATAACAGTTTTAAAAATCAAAACAAAAAAATTATTTTCAAATACAAAAATTTTTGAGCCTATTTTTAACCCCACCAATTATTTTTTATTTTTATTTTTATTTAAATTGTTTCGTCTAGGATATATTTGACTGCTTTTTAAGTCTTTGAATGTGTTCAGAGTAGTCTTTTTAATTTGGAAAGACATAGCCATCCTAGTATGGGTGTCAGTATCCACAGCAGGAAAAGTACAGCGCCTTTACTTGTTTGCTGCCAAAAACATTTTTAAAATACCTTTTTCTTTGAAATAATTTCCAAATATTAAGTCAGGAAAAATGAATTGGGCATTGGATACTTGATATTTGTCCTTTTTGTTGATAATTTGTCCATTGAATTTCTTGGTTGGGACCACCAGTAAAGATGACTAGGAGGAGACATCACCTTTTTCAACATAAGGAGAGTTTTAGAAGAAGTCTGAGGTGAAGGTGATGTTAGGGGAGCAGTCAAAAGGAGTGAGGCCATATCCAAATTCCAATGAAGAGAAAGCAGGGATATTGTTTTCCAGCATGGTTTCTTGGTTGGAATTTTAAGCCAGTTTGGCTAATTTTCTGAACATTTGGAATAGGATTTGAGATTCTTTGTCCAACCTAATGTTGAGGAAATAATACTCTTGAGGGTAAGATTGGACAGCAGCTTTCTTCAAATATTTTCTGAATAATTCAAAGGGGTGCATTGATTTTTGCCATCCAATTGGCCACATTTTTCCACCTCAAGACCTTTAGGGACCAACAGTGCTGAAAAAATTTTTCAACAGTTCAAGGAGAGTTTTCACAAAGTTGATGTCCTTCTTATCTTGATCAGAAAGTTTATTGAAAGACAAAAATTAAATTATTGCAACCAGAGCCTCATGATTGGATTGATCATGAACAAATACTTTTCCAGAGGAGAAGAAATGGAAGTGTTTGATCTTCTGTTCAGCCTGTTCAAAATCTTCAGGGGAGGTTTTTTTACAATTGTTTCTTTTTTCAGCAGTGATGGCAGGATAAATCCAAAGGCTGTAGTTTTTGCTCTGACCACACAAACCATTCATTGATAGCTCCCTCTTGGATCTTTTAAGAGATTTCCAAATCTTGGTGTTGATCCCTCTTTTTCTGAAAAGCATGATTGTTCCAACCTCTCTGAATTCTTATTGAAACATTTCCTCCCATCCAAATACTTCAATTGGCGTGAGGATGAAGAAAGGATTCAAACAAATGTTTAGCATTTTGAGTTTAGTGGGAGAAGAATTGGCCAAACAAGTGGTGGAAATGTGTGTTGCATTGCATGGAATCAAAGAAAATGAAAAAAAAGCATTAACTAGTCTGGTATAATCAACATAGATGATCAAAAAACATAGAAAATAAAGAAAAAATACCAGTGAATTTTCCTACAAAAAGAAAAAAAAATCATCAGGGAGGAGAAGGTGAAGAGGGGGTGGGAAATCATTCCCCTCCATCCTCCTTGTTGATTGAACAGCAAGCAAACAATTTTTTGATTGCCATTTGATCAGGAGGAGGGCGGACATCATTCCCCTCCTCCTGCTCATTGATTGATCAATCAATGGATTGGCCAGCAAATGATTGATTGATTGGTCAACCAGAAGGCAAACAATTTTTGCTCATGGTTTTATTGTTTGAACAAACAAACAATTGCTTGTGGTTTGGTTGATTGATTGAACCACAAACAAAAGATTGTTTTTTTACCATTTGGGAAATCAATGGAACCGTGAGCAAAGACAAGGAGGAGGAGGGGGATGAAGGGGAGGGGGAGGAGGGTAATGAAGGGGAGAAGGAGGAGGGGGATGAAGAGGAGCAGGAGGAAGGGGATGAAGGGGAGCAGGAGGAGGGGGATGAAGGGGAGCAGGAGGAGGAGAGGGGGTGTTTACCAGAGGTGCCAAGCAAGGAAGGATTAACAGTTTTAAAAGGAGGAGGAGGAGGGGGGAGGTCAGCTCCAATGAATCAAGGAGGAGGAGGGGGGGCTTACCTGGGGAGCTGAGAAGAGAAAAATAAGAAGGAGGATGAATAGGTAAACTTGGAGGTAGGTTGAGGTGGATGGTGAGGTGGTTTGGTGCAGAGGAGGGAGGTGTGTGTTGAAATCTAGTCTTACTCTTTTCTGTCATTGTTTCTAACTAGATCTCTACATCCTTTCTCACTTATCCTTCTGTGGCCTTGCTGTTGACAGGTGCATATTGTTTTTATTGTTTCTATTTATTTTCTTTGTTTACTTACATGTCTCTCCTATTTTTCTCTGATTATTTTCTCTACTCTCCCTTTCTGTGAATCCTTGGACTGCGGGTGTTGATGCTGCAAACATCCCTGTTCTTCATCCTCTGACCGCTCAACTTTTCAATGCAGAAGTTCACTCAAGAATCAACTAACAACATCAAGACTCATTGTCATCAACACTGTCAAACAAAAGGATTATACAATCTGATCTCCGTTACTCACTACAGGACAACATCTCTGTTACTCACTACAAACCAACTGCAGCCAGTCTGACTGAAGTAAGGAAGATCAGTTCAACTCATACATCAGTCAACTCTTCTGATAATCTCTTCATAGATCTTTCAAGGCGCATCAATCAACTCTTGTGGTTAATCAAGTCAATCTCAATTGGACTTGTCTTTGGTTCATCAGGCTACTGTAAATCTACCCACTCTGAACGCTTGTCCACTCTACTCTACTGATCTCTTCTTGAATCTAGAACTACAATCTAAGCTCTCTATAGACGCAAATAGATTGGATCTACTCTTAGCCTATCATTAGCCTTTTGGTATTATTTCTTCATTGTTTTCTATCTGACTTTATTCATTAACTCAAATGCTGCTCTTTGAAATCAAATAATGAAGTCTGGTCTTGGTTACCAACACTTTTCCTCACACGGTTAATAGCCTGCGCCATCATTAATGGAGCAATCAGGGAATTCTTCGACGCCAGGGCCAGGAGGGGATTCTACCAACTAAAAATCTCTTGCAATCAAATTGTTAATTGAATCAACACCACTACTCATGGCCAACAATTACAGTATGTGGTGAAAAAAATTTCAAAAACTCTTCAAGTTGCGAGGTATTTTTGATATGATGAATGATCCTGACGGACTTACAGAATTGGAAAAAGAGATGAATCAAGAATTTGTGGCATATATCATAGAAAAACTCAATGAAAACACTTACAACAACACCATAGACAACCTTAACAAAGATAGTTCCAAACTGATCTTGATGGCAACTCAAGCTCACTTTGCCTCCTCTCAATCTGAAAAAAGGGAAAGAGTTTTCAATGGTTTCATGAATTTAATCATGGACTCAGATATAGAGGCCTTTGTTACTTTGGTCAAGGTATATCTAAAGAAAATGACTGAAGTTGGTATTGATCTCCCCTTGGATGTTATAGCGTATCTTGTTCTGTTCAAATTTCCATTCTCAATGTTGCATATCAAGTCAAAAATTATGCATTTGACTGGGAAAATGAAAATTAACATAGTCCTCAATCATCTAGTACAACACAAAAATGAAGCAATGGCTCAAGGGGACCATGTCAAACCAGTCAACATAGCTCTCTACAGAGGACCCAGATGCAAAAACAGGAAACATAATCTGGCTGTCACCTCCCATCCAGCCAGCTCTTGCTGGTTTGAATTTCCTGAACTCAAGCCACCAAATCTTCACAACCGCGGGAAGAAGGTGAAGCAAAAAGATTGTCTAGAAGCGTATTTTTATTCTTTCTTCTGTGGTCTCAATTCCTCCAACAATCTCTCTTCAAACAGATTCATCCTTGATTCCGGCTGTTCAATGCATCTGATTTTTGACAAGAGTAAATTTCTCTCACCAAACAAAAGTGATGGAAATAAGGAGATCCTAAATGGAAAGAAAGGCGCTACCATAAAAATAGAAGCAACAGGGATGCAGTTTTGATCACAAAAGATGCCAATCTAACACTCACTAACGTTGCTTGGGTTCCCAAATCTACCATTAATCTGATTTCTCTAGGTGCTCTTATGTTACAAGGTGCCAAACTTCAGGTCAATTCCAATTCCACTTCATGAACCTTCCAACTGCTGCTGAAAAATGAGGTACTCTTGTTGGGTTACATTCAAAATGACTTGTTTTTAGTAGAAATGCAAGCAAACTCTTCTCAACAAGCATAATACTCCAATGAGGAACTCCAGTCTATTCACCAATCATTGGGATACACTAGCATTGATAGGATCCAGAAATACCTCAACTGCTCCGTGCCGACTGCCCAAAAGAAAAACTTTGAATGTCTCAGCTGCAACAAGGCAAAGATCACTTGCAAATCCTTTAATCATCAGCAGCAGAAAGCTCAACAATGCTTCAAAAAATCCATCTAGATTTAATTGGACCTAAAAATCCTGTGTCAAAAGGCGGTTTCAGATATATCCTCAACCTCATCAATTCCCACTCTGGATACATTTCATGCTTTCCTCTGAAAAATAAAAGCAATACAGCTGAGACTCTTATATTTATTATTGAAAATAAAAATTGAAAAACCAATTGTTATCCCAAAGAGGTGTGTTCCAAAGGAGGTGGAGAGTTTGTCAATGCCAAATTGCAGACATATTATAGGATAAATCACATAAATCAAACAATTAGCAAGCCCTATCATTCCCAACACAATGGTTGAGTCAAACATGCAAACAGGACTATCATCAAATCAGCTAAGGAAACAATTGCAGAATCCAACTTTCCTAAATTGTGTTGGCACAAAGTAGTTAGGGGATGCAGTCTGATGCTGAACCAAATACCCAAACAGAAAGGTGACTCATCACCATGGGAGAAAATGCATGGCAAGATTCTCCCTAAAGACTGCATCAAACCTTTAGGAACCTCTCTCACTTACCGACTCAAAAACACAGAAATCAAATCAAAACTTGATGAGAAAGGTGCACCAGGTGTTCTGGTAGGTTTCAATCCCTCACTTCTCTTGTATAAAGGGATGTCTCCTTCCAGGAAGATTATTTATACAAAAAATGTGATCTTCAATCATCAAAAACAAATCATGATTACTATTGAAGAGGATAATGGTGTTCTAAACAAATAACTGCCACCTTTCATCAATAACCAGGAGATTCCGCAAAGAGCTACGGAAAGCAACAATAAAGCTGTTTCTATCAAAGAGGAGTCCAATGAAACATTGGAGACATTCTCTGAAAGCAACTCAGTAGTTGAAAACAATCTGAGACCCAATCTAAAAAACCAGGAGACTCTATCAAGACCTGAAAGGTATGGCTTCATGTGAGAGACAGTACCAAAGTTGCTAGAAGAGGCTTTGAAACAACCCGGGTGGATGGAATCAACTAAGAAAGAATTTGACAACATTGAAGAACTGGGTGTGTGGGAAGAAGTTGAGGATAAAATAGTTACTAACCCACTCAACACAGTTCTGGTGTTCAAAATTAAACATAATGTGCAAAAACACTCCATTATTCTCAAAAATTGCCTGTGTGCTCAGGGATTCAACCAGAAGTATGGAATTGATTATTTTGAAACATATGCTCCCACTGGAAAAGCAGCCTCATTAAGAGGGGTTCTCAATTACATAGCCAATAAGAATCTGGATAATATTTAACTGGATGTAAAAGGAGAATTTTTACACTCTGAACTCAAAAAGAAATTGTACATTCACAATCCAATTGGATGCAACAGAAAGAAAAAATTCCTAAAACTAAAGAAATCTTTATATGGACTTAAACAAGCCCCAAGAGACTGGTATGAACTGCTCATCAAATGGATCAAAGCTCAAGGCTTCTTTGAATTGGAATGTGATCCCTGTCTGTAATTATGAAATAATCATCTGTCATTCATCTGATTTCACATCCATGATCTGTTAGTTGCAGGTAATGTCAAAGAATTCAAGGAGAAATTCCTTACTAGATTCAAAGATTTCACTGAGCATTTGCCCAACACTCTCCTTTGAATGAAGATTGTTAGGAATGACAGATTGATAAATCTCTTGCTGCCCCTCCATATTAAAAATGTATTAGAAGAACTGGATCTGATGAGCTGTTGACCAGTTTTGACTCCACTCACTCCTGGAATTCATCTGATCTCAGAAAATCAAGAAGACTGAAACAAGTTTGAATCCTTGAAGATTAACTATTGGTCTCCAATAGGTTGTCTTAAATACATAGCTGGTTTAGCTTGGCCAGAAATTGGTTTTGCTGTTTCAAGCTTAGCTAAACAGAGTAATCAGCCGGGACTCATTCATTGCAAAAAAATTCTTCATTTCCGGAAATATCTATCAAAAACTAAGTATCTGACTCTCACCCTTGGACCCAGATCTATTTCTGATAAACTGGTTTGTTTCAGCAATGCCACCTGGGCTGATGATCTCAAGTAAAGAGTCTCACAAAGCCAATTCCTGTGTTAATTCAAAGGAAGTCCTCTGTATTGGACCAGTAGGAGACAACAATGAATTTCACACTCTTCTACCAAATCAGAATGCATAGCACTATCCAGCTGCCATCTAGAGGCACAATGGTTACAAAATCTCCACAAAGACATATACCTCATACTATTCAGATTTCCCATTCATCTAATCAACAACAAGGGACTAGAAAACAAGATAAAGAAGTTTGGATCCAACTCCAAGGCCAAACAAATTGATCTGAAGACAAAGAGCCTAAGAGATGATCTCAAACTTGGTCTTATTGAAGTCAAGCTTATTTTGTCCTTGTTAATGACTGCTGATGCTCTGACCAAGGCAGCTAAAAAAAATTCAAAAAACAGACTTGTAAATGCTTTCAGCTCTTTAATCCACTGATGTATAAGTTGTGGGGGCGTGTTGAAATCTAGTCTTAAACTTTTCTGTAATGGTTTCTAACTAGATCTTTACATTCTTTCTCACTTATCCTTTTGTTGCCCTGTTGTTGACAGGTGCGTATTGTTGTTATTGTTTCTATTTATTTTATTTGTTTACTTACATGTATCTCCTATTTTTATCTGATTATTATCTCTACTCTCTGTTTCCGTGAATCCTTGGACTGCAGGTGTTGATGCTGCAAACATCCCTGTTCTTCATCCTCTGACCGCTCAACTTTTCAATGCAGAAGTTCACTCAAGACTCAACCAACAACATCAAGACTCATTGTCATCAACACTGTCAAACAAAAGGATTATAAAATCTGATCTCCGTTACTCACTATGGACCAACATCTTCATTACTCACTACAAACCAACTGCAGCCAGTCTGACTGAAGTAAGGAAGATCAGTTCAACTCATACATAAGTCAACTCTTCTGATAATCTCTTCATAGATCTTTCAAGGCGTATCAATCAACTCTTGTGGTTAATCAAGTCAATCTCAACTGGACTTGTCTTTGGTTCATCAGGCTACTGTAAATCTACCCGCTCTGAATGCTTGTAAACTCTACTCTACTGATCTCTTCTTGAATCTAGAACTACCATCTAAGCTCTCAATAGGCAAAACTAGATTGGATCTACTCTTAGCCTATCATTAGCCTGTTGGTATTATTTCTTCATTTTTTTCTATCTGAATTTATTCATTAACTCAAATGCTGCTCTTTGAAATCAAATAATGCAGTCTGGTCTTGGTTAACAACACTTTTCCTCACAATGTGGACTGGTGTTTTGGTGGGGTGAGGTGGTTTTGTGAAGAGGAGGGAGGAGTGGAACTGTGTTCTGGTGGGGTGAGGTGGGTGGTATGGAAGTTATGGTTTTTTTTATTGTCCAAGTCAACCAAAAAAAAAAAAGAAAAAAACCAGTCAGCCTAGGATTTGAACAACCAAAACCAACCAATTATGTGATGTGATATTAAAACTAAATGACAGTTGAATGCTGCTCATCAAAGTAAGCCAGTGTGAGCAGTTGAATCCGCTCTCTTAATGCAGAATATGAGGTACAAGATGAGACCGAGATGACTTGAGGAGGATTGGGAATATCTTCTTCAAATATTTCTTCCTATTCATCTTTGATGTTGGCAAGAAGGTTGTGAAGGATTACACAAGCGATCATTGTGTTGATGAGTAAATTAATGTCTTTGGAATTTTTTAGCTGGTTTTGAATATCCCATAAGCTTTCCCATCTTCCTTCCAGGACTCCTATGGCATTCTAAATCCAAAATCATGATTGGGCAAGATAATAGTTGAAATTGGTTTTGGCTTGATCATTGTATGAAACATTGCGGTATGCTGGAACCACATATTTCCAACTAGCATATGCTGAATTGGAAAAAAATATTGATCTTGCTCAAAGTAGTTATCTTGTTGTTGGGAAATCCAAGTCCAATCAAAACCCTATGAATTGTTACAAGAACCTGGAAGGCCAGAATGGAGGGGTATGAACTTATTGTGTTGGTATCACAAACAAGTTTTAGTGAAACAGAGTATCCATACAAACCAATAAAACATATTTGGTCAGTGTATTATAAAAGTTTTTATCAAAGGCTTTGGAAAAGAAATGAATCAAATGCCTTCAAAATAGTGGTTGCCATCTATCTTGGGTTTTTGACTCAAGGGGATAGTGGTTCCATGAAAAAAAACCAATGAAACTGGGAAGGCCTTTGGTCTCCATTACTTGAGATATATCCTTGCGTTCTTCTTTGGTTGGTAAACAAAGGAATGAGCAACGGAAAGATAGGATAGCAATCATGACTCTTTTGGTGTATAAGTCAATGGTTCCATAACCAACTGAGAATAGATTTTCTAATTGATGAATTGCTGCTCCATTTCCACTTAATACCAATCTGCAAAGATCAAAAATCAGTTGGATAGCTGGATTGCATTGAGGATTCTGAGAATTATTCTAGAAGGTGTGGTGGTCTTCAATCATCTCCAGAAGTTTCATGAATGAAGGCAATAAAGTTTGGAAAATTTGCTGGAATTTTAAGTTGGGGAGCAAATGAAGCTTTTGCCTTTGATACATAGTGTTGTGGAGAGTGTGCCTTTGTGGAGTTATGTATCACTTTTCCAATAGAGAATTCAAAGCTAACCAAGTTTATTCCAAATCAGAGTCTGAATCAGAGTCAAATAATATATAAATTTCAGTCTGCATTTTTTGCATTTTCAACTTACTTCTGGGAAGTTTGATTGGAAATGTTGAGAAAGATGATGATGGTATTTGTGTGAAGCAATGGAGATGTGAAGTGATGCAGATGAGATGTGTTTGATGGGATGGAGATGGGACCAGTATGGATTTTCTGAGGTGGAGGTGTGGATGGGTGTTTTGCATGCAATGGGATGTGTGTGATGTGATGGAGATCTAAAGCAATGGAGATGTGAAGTGATGGAGATGAGATGTTTGTGGTGCAATGGAGATGGGATTGGTATGGATTTTCTGAGGTGGAGGTGTGGATGGGTGTTTTGCATGCAATGGATGGCGGATGGATGAAATGGTGGTTTTGATGTTTGAAACCTTCCATTTTCATGAAACCAGCCATCTTCAAATAAACCAGTTCATGTGTATTTCAGAAACCCGCCATTAAAAATGGTGGGTTTTGTCAAAAAGAATGGCAGGTTTCTAATCGAAGTTTTTCTAAATTTGATGTTCCCTAACACTGTACATAGCATTCCTGTCCATAGACATCAGACTCCACATCCTATATGTCTTCTTCTTCTCCTTCTTATTCTTGATGTTGATCTGAGAGACATAAATCATAATAAATAAATAAAAATAATAATCACATGAAGAGTAAAACAAAGGTTCAGAGAATCCTAGCAATCCAGTTGGTCCTGTTGTAATTGAAGAAATGAAAGGATTTATTGCAAAAAAGGACCAAGAAAAAAAGAATCACAGAGTGTGTGTGCTATATTTACAACCATATGAATTTGAAAATGGCTTAAGAAATCAGGAAACAAAGAAATAAAGGAGATGCAGAAGGTTAATTGAAATGGGAACTTACTGCTAGACAGAGCTGGAGATAAATGGTGATTCAAGTGAGTGGTAGGTTGAGAAGGTGAGGTCAAGTGATTGATGATTTTGAGATAGCGTGGGAGTGGTAGGTTGAAGGTGACAAGGTTGGGATGAGTTGGATGAAGTCAATATTGGGCAGATGAGGGATGAGGAGCATTGAAGATGGCGATAAGGGCTAAGAGGAGTGAAGGGTAAATGATTGAAAAGGCCGGATAAGATAATGATAGGAATTGAAGGATGGAGAGTGGATGGGACACTAATAAGATGATGAGAGGGGAGTGATTGGGAGATTTGATGAGTGAACAATGGATGTTAGATCAGGTAATGGTCCAGATAGGAGCGGATAGAGAGGATGATGGGAGATCAATTGGGATGGAGAGCCTCTGTGGATTTGGAGCGTCCTCCTTCAAGGTCAATGCGGGGAGATCAACAAGGGGAGATCAGTCATCTCTAAACATGCCGCTGTGTCTAGGATTGAGGGCCTGTAATTAGATTGTGGATGTGAGCAGTTTGACAGAGGGCCTGATTGCCAGTTTGGTGAGAAAGTTGGCAATCATTTTGCCGGAGGGAATGAGGTTGGTTATGAGGTGTCTGTCTTCCTTTTGTTCATGCAGCCATCTTATACCATGGTGACATTTGTGATTAAAATGTTGTGTAGGGTCTTGTTGTCAATGTTGGCGCAATGGGATAATTTGAGTTTGGGATTAAGATCAAGAAGAAGATTGGTGAGCCAAATTTTTTCTTGAGTAGCAAGAACCAGGGATTTGAGCTTGCCTTCAGTGGAAGAGAGAGATACAGTGGCTTGCAGTTTACTGTTCCAGGCCACAGGGCACCTGTAAAGAAGGATAACCAATCCCATGTGACATCTGTTAGTGGAGGGGTGATCAGAGCCATTGGAGTTGCTGAAGCATTCAAGATCATATTTAAAGGAGGTGGATTTGAGCTGCAGATCCAGGTGTTGAGATTATTTGAGGTAACACCATGCGTGTTTCATTTCTTTCCAGTGTTTTATCCTGGTTTTGGTGTTGAAGCAAGAGAGGTTGGAGACGGCGTAGGTTAGATCTGGGCAAGTGCCGCTTGCAATAAAATTGAAATAGCCAGTGGCAGAAGAAAATTTGATTCCTAGTTTCAGGAACTTGTTGTGTTTGGAGTCGGAGGCCCCCCTGAGTTTTACGTTGGGGGTCATTGGAGTCAAGATTGTTCTGGCGTTGGAGAGTCCTAACTTGGAGAGTGCGGTCTCTATGTGATTGGGTTGATGAAGGCGCTTTGACAAGTTGTCCTGAATGAAGTGGTTCCTCAGGATCTTGTTGAGAGGTCCCTTGTGGGAGATGTTGAACTCCTTTTTTAGATTAAGGCAAAACTTGTCCAATTCTCCAACAATGACGAGATCATCAATGTAGACAAAGACGTAAGTGGAGGAGGATCTATTGATGAACAGGCATGGGTCAGAAATGGAGATGAAAAATCCTTGTTTGAGAATCCAGGAACAAAAGGTGTCAAACCAACTCTTGGGGTCCTGCTTCAGCCCATAGAGCGCCTTTTTCAGTCAAAATAGGGGAATTTCAAAGGATATCTTTTGGGGAATTTGATATAGGTTTCTTCATCCAATGGGGCATGCAGAAAAGGGGCTTTGATATCCATTGGAAGAGTGGGAAGATTGTGGTGGAAGGCGTAGACAAGGAGAGTTTGCAGAGTGGTAATGAGCCCTGTTGGAGTGAATGTTTCAATGTAGTTGAAGAATTCCAGTTGCTTGAAATCCTGGACACAGAGAAAAGACTTGTAGATGACGCCTTTGACAGAAGGATTTTCCTTGATCCTGAAGACCCAGGTGGTCAAGAGTGCTCTTTTCCCTAAGGGGAGAGAGTAGCATCCTTCACAAACACCAAGGTGTTCAATCCCTTTGGTCTTGAACTTCATAGATTTGAGCCAGTGAGGAAATTTGGGGGATGCAAGGACCTTGGGGTAGTTTCAAGGAACAACTCTGGCAAGAAAGCCATGGCATACAGGAGGTTGGAGAGTGGATCAATCTCTGAGGGCTTGGGATGCAGGATTGGTGAGTTTGCAGGAGATGAGTTCACCCTTGGAATCAGTGGAGGAGGAGTTATTGGAAGAGCTTGAATTTTCAACAGCAGGAGGAGTGGTTATTGATTCATTGGTATTGGAGCACCTCTCAGGCTGGCTGGGAAGGGGCTTGGGTGATATGATGGTTAACTGCGGATTGGGAGATGGAGTGAAGGAATATGAGGAGATGGAATTTGAGGACTTTGGGAGCTCATTCAGTGTTTCATTGATGGAGAGAAAGGGATCAAAGGGAGACTTGAGAGAATTGGAGGAGGGTAGGAGAGTAAGATTTTAAAATAATTTAACATTCTTGGAGAAAATAACATTGTTAATGGATGGACAGAAGATACAATAGGAAATTGTAGGTTGAATCCTAACAGGATTCCTTCAATTCCCTTTTCTTCAAACTTTGTGGAGGATGGATGGCGTTGGTTGAGAACTACAGTTTTTGAGCCCAGGATGCAAATGAGATTGAGGTTGGGTGAGACTCTGTTCCACAGTTCAAAAGGGGATTTTTTGGTCTTTGGTGAGGGGATGAGATTGCAAAGGATGCAGAGAAGCTGTAAATGATTTCATCCCAGAGTTCCAAGGGAATATTCATGTCAATCATGGAAGTGCAAGCCGCTTCAATGAGTGTTAGGTTTTCTTGTTTGGCGACAGGATTGTGTTGGGGTGCGTACAGTTCAGAGGTGGAATGGAGGATTCCCTCTTTTTCAAAGAAGGAGCTGAGTTTTGAGTTTATGAACTCGCCGCCGTTGTCAGAGTGGAATTGCTTGAGTTTCTTTGAGAAGAGGTTGGAGTGGATGCGGAAAAATTTGATAATTTTTGCAGGCCGTTTTGTATTTGAGTTTGAGGGGAATACATTTCTTGAAGCAGGAGTGATTGTCAGTTAGGATCATGAAGTATCAATTTACTGTTCTTGACATTGGCTGTATAGGTCCACAGAGATTTGCGTACAGTGCATCAAATAGTTTGTTTCTTAAGGGAAAGGTGCCCTTAAAGGGAAAGCAATGGATCTTGCCTTTAGCGCATCAGATACAGCAGGGATTGTCCCAGAAAAGTTTAGGAAAGTTTCAGTAGAGGAGTTTGGTGGATTCAGGATTGGGGTGAGCAAAGCGTTTGTGTAGGGTGGATAGGGTCAGAAAGAAGAATGCTTCAGGAGTGATAGGATGAGTTGATTCATCTACAATTAGAAGCTTGTCTTGGATTAAACCTTCCAGAAAAATCAGGTTGTCAAGAGTGACTTTGAACAGATTTGGAGCTGTTTTTATCAAGCAGGCACCCCCCATGATTAGTTGACCAAGGGAAATGAGATTCACAGCAATTTATGGGACAAATAGGGAGTTGGTTGTAGTGAGGGTGGAGTGAGAGGTGATAATCAAAGCAGAACCTATCCCATTGGACCAAATCAAGGATCCCAATTTTCTGGTTTGGATTTCTTTCTGATTGGTCTCTAGGGAGTTGAAGAAACAAGGACTGTTGAACATTCTCTGAGACGCACCTGAGTAAAGAATCAGTTGGTCTCTTGACAGGCTAGATGAGTGAGTCATGGAAAAACTGAATTCCAGATTTGTGGTGGCTTTTTTTGTAGTGTTAGGCTTCTGAGCAGAGTTGGAGTTTGGCAAGGAGAAGTAGTTTGGGCAAAGATGAGAATAGAGCCAGAAGCAGCTATCTTTTGGGTCATTGGCCTTGGGGTTATTCCAATTGGATTTGCATCAGAGGGTCTGTTGATGATAAAGCAGGGCTGAAGCCTGGGATCCAGTAGAAACATTGTGCTTGACTTCATTGAGATGTTGCAGCACAAGATTGCCGTCAATTTTTTTGTCTCCTAGAAAGTGGGTGATGGTGGTCTTAAGATGGTCCATTTGGGGTGGAAATTTATAGAGAATGGGGTATGCCACTATATTGTCATCCATCTTTATTCCAATTTTGGCAATTTGGAGAAGACAGGCTTTGACTTTGGTGATGAAATTCTCAATGTTCTTGGGGTTGAATTGGAGATTTAGGAAATGAAAGAAAACACAAGATCAATTTGCGGTTTTCAAGGAGGCAAAGAATTCATTGATTGACTTCCAGAGTGCAATGCCATCAGCCAAGTGATATTCCTTGAGGCAATTTATGTAATTTCAATTGTCCAGTTTTGCCAGAATGTATCCCACAATCTCAAGATTAAAGTTGGCTGGGAATTTGCTAGGTTTGGAGGAGTTCAGCCAGTGAGATATGCCCTTGAGTGAGAAGATGGTGAGTATTTTTGATTGCCAGTGGGAGAAATTTGAATCATTGAGATTTGGGATTGAGTCTGTCAGAGTCTTCAGAAGTTAGGAGGTTGAGTCTATTGGTCCTGGGTTTGAAATTCTGCATTTCGGCTTTTAACCATGAAGAACTGAAAGGATTGATTGCAACAAAGGACTAACAGAAGAAGAAGCACAGAGTGTGTGTGCTATATTTACAACCAGATGAATTTGAAAATGGCTTAAGAAATCATGAAAAAAAGAAATAAAGAAGATTCAGAAGGTTAATCAAAATGGGACCTAACTTCTAGACAGAGCTGGAGATGAATGGTGATTCAAGTGAGTGGTAGGTTGAGAAGGTGAGGTTGATTGATTGATGATTTTGAGATAGCGTGGGAGTGGTAGGTTGAAGGTGACAAGGTTGAGATGAGTTGGATGAAGTTGATATTGGCCAGATGAGAGATGAGGAGGATTCAAGATGGCAAGAAGGGCTGAGAGGAGTGAAGGGTGAAGGATTGAGAAGGCCAGATAAGATAATGATGGGAATTGAAGGATGGAGAATGGATGCAACACTAATGAAATCATGAGAGGATAGTGATTGGGAGATTGGATGAGTGAACAATGGATGTTGTATCAGGTGATGGTCTAGATAGGAGGGGATAGAGAGGATGATGGGAGATTTATTTGGATGGAGAGCTTCTCTGGATTTGGAGCATCCTCATTCAAGGTCAATGCGGGAGATTGACAAGGGGAGATTAGTCATCTCTCAACAGTAATCTTCATGGCCTTTCATCAAATCTTTTCCTCTTAATTATTTCTGTATTGTGCCCATGTAGAAAGTAAAAGTATAATTAATCCTTTCCATTCTTTGTGGTTGTTGAATTATAGTAGGGTTCTTCTGGATAAAGACAGGTTTTGGCATTTTCCTCTGTTTTTCTGATGGGAGATGATAAATTCACAACTCCCAGTTTTATGGGAGTTGTGTGAGTCCCTACCAATCCCAATGGACGTGCGGGGGCCCATACAGGTGTCCAAAACGTGCGTGCGGGCCAAAAAACGTGTCTACAGCGCCAACAGGGTTGTTTCAAACACACAAAATGTCTGGGTGGTTTTATACCCCCCATTCATGGGTTCTTGGGTTGTGTACCTACGTACACGGCGGTTCTGAGGCATTTTTGGGGGTTTACAACCCCCCAGGGGTTGTGCCAGAATTTTTGGGCCCCCCTGTACCACATTTGTGTTCCATCAAACCAACTTTGGGATTAACACATACTATGTGGGACTGTTGGACCACACCAAATAATCCCAAAGTGACACCAAAGTGAATCTCAAGTGAAATAAAGTGAAACTCAAGTGAAACTAAATTGAAAGAGTCCCACTAGACTTGATCTTTCTCAAATCAAAAGTGAGAATAATTTTTAGTTTCCCAATTGAAATTTTGATTGAATACTGAAATAACTTTGCATTTTTTGGGCATTATGGTAACAGTGGCAAGCCCTCCTTTTTGAACAATGGCTGCGTTGAAGGAATAAATTGATAGTTCCATGAACAAAGCTGTGGAAAAAAACCAATTTGGGTAATAAATCATTGGAAGCCCCAATTTCATCCTCATCTAGGGTGACAATTGAGGAAAAAAATGTTTCACAAACAGACATGACCTCTGGTGATGCATAATGTTTTATGTTTTATGTTACTGTGGTCTTTGCAAAATTTAATGTGATGGAAACTGATTGGCGGCTGGTAACTATGTAACTATGGAACTATGACAGATCCACTTCACACACCTCCTTTGAGAGCTTTTCCTAATATGGAAGAGGCACAAAACTATTGTCAAACATGGGAAATGAAGCATGGTTACGCTTTAACAGTTTTCAACTCAAAGTGTGATAAATATGTGGATCTAGCCTGTGGTGGACATGGTTCATACTCTAGGCAATTGCTCACCAAACTGTCAAGGAAAAATCATACAAGGAAAGTTGGGTGAACATTTTTATTCCATGCAAGTTGCACAAAGGCAGACCCCTTGTGGCGTATCTCCTACAGACATAATCAACCTTCTCCACACCCCTCAGTGCATCCTCACCTGAGGAGAATCTCTGGGGTGGCCTTAGATAATTTAATAGAAGGCATGAAATATGGGCTCAATACTATTCAACTGAAAAGAAAATTGAGCAAGATTGATGGCAGCAAGTATGTTGATTACCAAACAATCTATAAAACTAAGCAAAGGGTAACTCTGGCAGAACTCAAGGGAAAAAGTGTTATGTTCTTCCTCTTTGAAAAACTTGGTGATTAAGTTTGGGTTCATCAAGCAAAATTCAGTGGAGAGGGTCACTCCAAGGCCATATTCTTGGCTCACCCCAAGTAATTAAAGCTTTGAAAGAAATATCATCATATTGCTATGTTTGAACTTTAATAATGACGTTGAAGGTTGGCAAAGATTTACGCCTCTGTGTGCTAAGTATGGGGCTTTGAAAACCAAGGAGGAGGCAGAGTTCAATTATGTGGAAATTAAATTAAGTTCCAAATCAATGCCTCTACTATTAATCTTCCAAGATTTGGGTTGCTTACATTCTACTTGTATGAAGTGTTTCTTGGAAGACCGTGAGGATGTACTTGAGTATATGGATCATAAAATCTTCCATATCAAAGAGAGGTTTTTAACTGCTTGGACTTGTGACAAACCTGACTTTTGAAATAATAAAACATCTTGAATTGAAGAAGCCCATGCTACTCTCAAACAATTCATTGAAAATTTGTTGGGAAACATGTTGGATGTTTGGAGGAACCTAGAGGTAAAACTTTCCAATAAAATTAAATTGTTTCAGGCTGGGCTTTACAACTCTCAAATTAAGATATGAATAGTTCTTCCTCCTGAAAAAAATGTTACCTTTGGGATAAAGTTTGTCTTTAGAGGCAATTAAACTTTTTTTGGAGCAATTGTAGAAAATAAAGTGGAACCATGATAGGGAAGTGTGAACAAAGTCATACAGCAAGACTATGGGTATTCCTTTTTCCCCAAAAATAGTTGATCTAATAGATTTCCAAGCATATTCTGTGCCTGAGGATGTTAATCCTCAGTTGAGGTTGTATTATGAACCTTGCAGTTCTAGTTCTATAAGTTGGGTTAAGTTGGATTTTCGGATTTCTCAAATCACTTTGTGATTAATCCTTTTTGATAAATGCTTTTTGAATGATTATTCCTTCTTTAATAATATTTGATTATTTTCATTTTTGAAAGATTGATTTGGATGAAATTCTTGGCAATTCTCAAATACATGAGACACTCAATTCAATGATCTTGGGATACCCTGAAGAAGAACTTTGCAGGCTTTTGAAGCATTTGATGATGGAGACCACAAATTATCAATGAAATCCAAGACTTGAACCTGAAGTGTTGCAATCAAGCAGAGGATTTCCAAGCTTGGCAGATACCTGGAGGGATCCTTCTTGATTCAAGCACTTTGAAAAGCAGCTTAAGCAGGAAAAGAGAATTGGAGGGGCACCAAATAAGAAAAGACAAAATATTTCAAGTCTTTTATTTTTTTAAATGTTCATTTTTTTGGTTTAAAGAACTGATGATGATATGATGATAATTGTTAGTCAAAGTCCAAAGGATCAGAATCTGAATTGCATAATTTAAATGAAGGGACTGAAAGTGAATTAACTTCACTTAATTTGGAATCTGATTTTTCTGCAGAGGAAGAAGATGTGCAGGAAGCATCAACCAGAAGCTCATCTCTGGTAAGTATTGAAGTGATTAATTAATGTTATTACAATTTTGGCTGAGTTAGTTTTGATTATAGGAACCCAAAGTGAAATAACTCAATCAAATAACTGGGAAATTAAATAAGTACTTGGGTGAGGTTTGGGATTTAATTGGTGATGGGAATTGTGGATTTATATTCATTTCTAAATTGCTGAGGTATGATTAACATGGTTGGTTTAGAGTGAGGAAGGGAATGATTGAAAAATTGGAGAAAAATAAAGCATGCTACATTGAGATGCTTGGTGGTGCAACATAGGTAGAAAAGATAAAACAAAGACTTGATGTTGAAGACATCAATGCAACGGTTCCCTCTTCAAAATGGCTGGCTAAGTTGGATATGGGTCAAATAATAGCAGAAAAATATGCCAGACCTATATGTTTCATTTCATTGGATTCATTTTGTTCTTATACTCCAATGAAAAAAGGTGTTACAGATCAATCAGAGCCCATTCATATTTCCTTTTTCAACCATAAAAACTGGGTTCTATTAGTAATTGAGGGAGAAATGATTCTCATCCAGCCCGTTGTAGCAAAACCATCTGATTTCATTTCAAAGAAAGCTTCTGGTTGGGTTGATAATCCCAAAGATCAACAACATGTGTATTCTATGTTATAGACTTCAATTATAGAGATAATTTCAACATTGGGTTTCTGCATGACTTTTAATTCTGATGCCAATATTTTAATTCTATTAATATAAAGGTTTATCACATTTTGAACATCATTATGTTGAGTGTTTTGAGTAAACATCAATATGATGAGTTTTTTGAATGAGATTTCATTGGTAAGTCAGTTTAACTTGTGCTGGGATGATCCCATCATAAGGAGTATTTTTACTTCTTGTGATGAGATCAGTTTAACCAAGTTGATTTTTTTTGGTGTTTTTACATCAGGGATTGTCAAGTGACTTGTCTTTTTTTTGGTGTTTTTAGTTTAGAGCTAGTAAAGTTGAACTTCTATTTTTTGGCTTTGGTTTTCTTCATGGTTTTTTTTTTTGTTTTATTTATTTATTTATTTATTTTTTTAACCAAAAAGTCAAAAATTTTTGATCTTTTGATTGATTTCTGTTTTTTTTTTTTTTTTTTTTTTGTTTTTTTTTTTTTGTTTTTTGGCCCACAACACTTGCAGCCGGGTGGCATGACACACAACCCGGGCTGTTTTGTGGGTTCTGAAAGACTACTCTCGAGTTGTACGGCAGCTATACAAATAAATTTGAGCCTTGTAGCGTGCCACATGGCCCAAATGAGTTGTGTACACAGCTCATTTGGGCTGTGAATTTATCATCACCCTTTTCTGATTCCTTGAATTTAAATTTTCTCTTACCTTCTCCATATACTATTGTACTTCATGGCCAAATAAAGATTATTTTCATAATTTCTTTTCCTATTTTTTTCCCTCTAAATCTTTCCTCTTTTCCTCCAAATCTTTCCTTGAATTTCAAGTCTTGACACCATGTTTGCATCTATTTGAACCTGATAGATAACTTTTTCCTTTGAAACCTAATATAATTTCTTCTTTCAGATAGTTCTAGCTGAAGATTAATTGATCCCTCTTTCCTTGATACCTTGAAACATCTTGAAATCTTCAATTGAGTCCAGTTTTGAGTTAAGGCAGTCTTGATGTCTTCAGGGCCTTCTTTCTTTCTAGTATTCCATGTTCTTGGTGGGCTGAATTCTTTTTAAAGAAAAAATATTCTTGATGAAAGTGTATGTTTTATTTTTATCTATTTATTTTATTTTTCTGTGTATCAGCAGTTTAAACTCATGCTTAGGAGTTTGGTGTTCAAGAATTGAATCAGGAAAGTCTTATGCAACAGTTCAAGCTCATTTTCAGGAGCCTGCTGGTGGTTGACAATTGGACCAGCAGAGGTTGATGCAACAGTTTAAGCTCTTGTTCAGGAGCCTGTTGTTAGTTGATCACTGAAGTGGGAAATTTTGATGGAACAGTTTTGGCTCTTGCTCAGGAGCCTCTTGGTGGTTGACAATTGGAACAGAAAAGGTGGATGCAACATTTCAAGCTCTTTTTCAGGAGCCTCCATGATGGTTCCTTTGGTTTACTGAAAAAAATGAAGATAGTATGTAATAGATAACATTGATGCAAAAGTTTAAGCTCTTGTTCAGGAGCCTGTTGGTATTTGATAATTGAAATGGGAAGTATTGATTGAACAGTTTAAGCTCTTGCTCAGGAGCCCTTTGGTGGCTGAAAATTGCACCAGAAAAGTTTGATTCAAAAGTTTAAGCTCTTTTTCAGGAGCCTCCATGATTGTTCCTTTGGTTCACTGAAAAAAATGAAGATAGTAGGTAATAAAGAATATTGATGCAACATTTTAAGCTCTTGTTCAGGAGCCTCCATGATGGTTTCTTTGGTTTCCTAAAAAAAATGAAGATAACAGGTAATAAAGAATATTGATGCAAAAGTTTAAGCTCTTGTTCAGGAGCCTGTTGATAGTTGATGATTGAAATGGGAAGTATTGATGGAAAATTTTAAGCTCTTGCTCAGGAGCCCTCTTTATTTCACCTATGCCCTCCTCATTCGTATTTTGGAGGATTGCCAGTTTTCAGTTTGTGGTGCCCCTTACAAAGTTTATGGGTGGGATGGATTTTTGTTTGTGTTGCAAGTAGAGGAGAGCCCAGATCAAATTGGAATCCAAAAAAATTTTTGTTGGGGGTGGTTGCAAGAAAAAAAATTTGAGTACTTGAGTTCAAATCATTGGTGGCGTTTTCAAGCAGATTGAAGAATTGTTGTGGCTATTACAGACCCGCGCCAATCAAAGGAAGAAATTGGAGGAATTCTTGGGGCGGTGATAGTGGGCAGAGCGGAGGGAAAAAAGCACTAGGGATAATTTATTTCATTTTGTCCGTGTAACAAGGTCACTAAATGCAATTGGCCATTTATTTTTTTTCATTTATCAATAAAAACTGTTGGTATATGCAATTGTGGCGGGGAGCGGGAGGAAATTGATTAAGGATTTGGAGGAGTTTCTCCGCTGTTGGTTGCAACCAATTGCGCAATTTCTACCCCAAGCACTCAATCAATGGAAATGTATGGTAGGTTTATCACAAGGGTGTTTCATTATTACTATTATTTTAAAGAAAACAATCTTTGCTGCTACTTGATTTTTTTTAATTTTCTTTGTTGAAGTTAAAAAGGGCAATAATGCAATTGGTAAATGGGATTTTTGAGACAAACAATGAACTGTTTCCTGAAAATTGCGGCGGGGAGCGGGAGGAATCAGTTAAGTAGTTGGCTGTGGGTTTTTTGTGGTTGGCTGCGACCAATCGCGCAATTATCAAAGGTTTAGCAGTCATTTGGGTGCAAGCAATGGGTGGCTGAATTCAATCCTTTGGGGATTGGCAGTAGCAGGGGCAGTTGCATGATGCTGCCATTGCTCACAATTGCCAAGGAGGATGATGAGGAGGCTTTGTTTCCTTATTCATTGCAACCAATTGCGCAATCAAGCAATTCTTGCTTGAATTCAAGATCAATTCATTGCAATTGAGTCAGAAAACTAATTTATTAATCAGTTGCAAGACTGTTCACTAGATTTGATTCCAACCAATCACAATTGAATTTCTTCTTTGTAAAGAATTGGCCCCCAATTTCTCCTGTTGTAGGTAAGCTTGGCTTTGCGTGGATTTTGGAAGATGCCATGAATCATCTATCAATAATTTGGTCTCAAATTTAGAATGGAAGTTGAGGCCATTAATGATCAATTGTGGATCAATCAATGGTGAAAGGATTGATGGATTGGTTAGGGGTGGAGTTGGGAGTCTGATTTTTATTGTTGATGATTGCAGTTGAGACAAGGGTTGAGAGGGTGTTTGATAAGAGTTGAGGGGCTTGATTGAGTGAATTCAACAGTGGAGGAGAGCAAGAGTAGGGTGGGGAGGATGATGGTGATTGATAGGAAAGTTCAAATGATGGAACCCTTATGGTTGAAGAGATCATCTCAAGGGGGGTATGATGAGTAGGCTAGGGTGAGTGAGTATGGTCATGGTTTATGGAATTGGTATAGGTTATTGGGATGGGTATGGTTTATTTGAGTGTCTATGGGTTAGTGGAAACATATGTGCTATTGTGAAGGTATGGGTTACTGGAATCAATATCAGTTATGAAGAGAGTATGGGTTAGTGGAATCAATATCAGTTATGAAGAGAGTATGGGTGATGGAGAAATATGGGCTATCAAAATGAGAATGAGTTATGGGAGGACTATGGGTTTGAGAGTGGCTTATGGTTTATGGATATGGGGATAGGTATGGTTATAAGTATGGGTATGGGTATAAGTACAAGGTATGTATTGCTAAGTGAGTTCTTGATGGTTGAAATTTCATCCCTAGTTTTGTTAAGTTTCTTTGGGGTGATCTTCATTTTCCTTGGGCTGATCCATAATTGATTGTTCTTGCTCATGGCATTGATTCATAGTTATGTTTAGAACTGGGTTTGTTGATTCTGATTCCATTGTTGATTGATCCAATTTAAGAACTTCCTTTTATTGACTGACTAGACTCTTAACCCTTTCCCTGGAAGGTTCTTTGAATCCTTGGTCTTGAATGGTTCTGGGTATTTTCTTCCTTTTTTATAATCTTGAGGTTTTTGATCCATAAGGAGGGAAATCTGCCACTTTGGGGACACCAATTGTAGAGACTCCTTTGGGATTGGGTTTTGTTTAGCAAAGTGCTTGCTGGCAGCCACTTGAGGGGGAATTTGGTACTATAAATATTTTTGATATAGAAGAATACTAAGGGTGGTTTAGAATTGACTGCCCCTTTGAGTACTATAGTAAGTCTAACAAAAATAAAATAAAAGAGATTTGTGGCTAATTTTCAAATAAAGTTGCTACTATAGTAGTCTCCATCAGACCTAGGATCAATGTATTCAAGCTTGATAAGTAAGATATGGTGGAACAGATAGTTGACTGTGGCTATAGAAGCTAGGAAAGGGAAGAATCTATCTAGCCTTATCATTTATACATTTTTTATTGTTTTATTGGCTACTCATGGATAATCATTTGATGTTACAGGTGGTTTTTTGATAAATATAAGGGTTGATCATTTTTTGTAATGGTTGATATCCTTTATAAGGGCTCAATATCTTTTTTAAGGGATGACAACCTCAGGCTGGGTGCCTGGGGGATGATGATGAGCCAGGGAGCCTAATGGTACAACTTGGATAGGGAAAAGAGGTCCTATTAAATTAAAAAATCCTGCCCCCCAGGGGTTCTCAAGGCTGCCCCTGAGGTTTCTCCCTCTTCTGGTGAGAAACAGTGAGATACAGTTACATGAGACATTTCTGATGGTTGAAAAAAGCTTGTACAGTTACATGAGGAATTTCTGCTGGTTGGAAAAATCTTGTACAGGGGTTTCATGCATGCACAGCCTGGCATAAACTGCTGTGTATTGCAGATAAAATATATTACTGTGCAGTACTGGTGGTTGGTTTGATGCTACTTGATTCTTCCTACATGTGTTGCTGTGCAGTAACTGGTAGTTTTTTTGGTTCTACGTGCTTCTACCTTCATTTATTTCTGCCCATTAATGGTGGTTTGTTTTGTGCCGCATGGTCTTGACTGCTTGCATATATTGCTGGGTACCCCTGTGGTACTTGTACTGGTGGGTTGTTTGTTATAACATGCTTCTGAATACATAAATTGCTGTGTGGTGATGGGGATGTTTGGTACTGGTAGTTTATTTGATATCAAATGCTACTGGCTGCATAAATTGCTGTGTGGTGCTGGGGTTGTTTGGTACTGGTAGTTTGTTTGGTTCTGTTTGAGACTGGTTCCACTTTCTCCTGCCTATACTGTTCCTGTATAATTCTGCACAGCCCTCTTCATGTGTCTTGGATTGTTTGTTTGGTTATGGTTGAGACTGGTTCCACTTCCTCCTGCCTATACTGTTCCTGTATACTTCTGCACAGCCTTCTGTATATCTATTTTCTCTTTTGTTTGGTTCTTTTTGAGACTTGATCCACTTTCTCCTGCCTATACTTCTCCTTTATACTTCTGCACAGCCTTCTGTATGTGTATTTGAATTCATTCTGGGTGAGGTGAAAGGAGCTGAACTAGTCACACTGCCTCATTTATCTGTACTTCTGTATTCTGGCTGAGGTGACAGGGTTGGTGTATGGTCCTGGTGTTGAGGGTAAGCTTTTACTGGTATATACTTGAGGGTTTCCAAGGTATGTCTTTATTTCTTCCACAGAGATGTGACACCTGGTTGGTTATGAGTTTGCCACAGTTGAAGGTTTCTTGGGCTGTATCTTCTAGTCCATAAGGGATAGGGGGGTACTTTGGCTGAGTGACTATAGGTTACTTTTCATGTAGAATCCACTTCTGAAGTTTATTTGAGGTTTTGAGCTGTTTAAATATTATAAATGTGAGTCTGATGGCTATAGGACAGGCTTGGTCTACCACAACATAAATTCAAAGATACTGTTTGAGGATCTGATTAAATTGCTTGGTTTTCCCTTCTGTTTCTGGGTGGTAAGCCGTTGATCAGTTGCAAGTGATCTTCAAATGCTGGCATAGCAAGAACCAGAAGCTAGAGATAAACAAATAGCCATGATCTAACTATTTTATCTGGGAGTCCATGTTTCAAAAATAGATACTATATGAAAAAATTAGCTAGTTCTTCCAAAGAGGCAGTCACAGTGTTGCAAAGAAATAAAGCCATCTTTGAGAAGCAATCTAATACTAATAAAATAGCATCATAACCACTAGAAATAGGTAATTTTGAAATGCAATAAGTGCAAAGCAATAGGAGGGATAGGAAGTGGCTGGAGAAGCCCATATTTCCAGTGTTTTGAGGAATTTTTGAAATTGAAATCAAAGCACATGCTAACACGGTCTTTTGCTTCCTTTTTCATACCAGGCCAGTAGAACTGTTGTTATATCAACTGGTAGGTTTTATCCTGGCCATGATGACCAGAAAGCGGAGAGTTGTGCCAAGAATCAAAGATATTGAACTGAATGCAAGGTTTATCAGGTACTACTATACAATATTTATAGAATAAATAGCCATTTCTTGTCAATACTGTAATAACTATCTAATAATTTTGCACTCTGGAAAAGGTTATTACACTTGGGGTTGCCAAGTTGAGCTGGTAAAAGCTCAGAAGCCTTGTATCCAAGGTGGGTGATGATCAAACTGAGTTGGGAAGGCTGATTGGAGAAGAGTGTCCTAAAGTTTTCAGAATTGTTATTGGCAAAGGTGCTACCCCCCTGGGTAAATTTTTCCCCAAAGTGATAAAGCATCAGGGAATAACACTTTTTTACCAAGGCAGTACATGATTTTAAAATGGAAAACAGAGAGGTATTTGGCCCAATGTGCCTGTATGTTTTTAAGGAATTTTGAGCTCATGAAGTATTTTAAAAAATTCTGATCAGTTAAGACCTCAATTGGTTTCATAAGACTCAAAAGGCATGAAAAGAATTTATTCAATAAATGAACCATTTCAAGAAGTTCCTTGTGATGAATCCTGTAATTAAGCTCTGCAGCAAGCAATTTGCAAGAATTGAAGGCTATGGGGTGGAAGAGTGAAGAAGAAGAATAAAACTGTGAGATTACTTCTGCAATTGCATAGTTGCTTGCATCTGTTTCCACAATAGTTCAAGCTAGATTGTTAAAATGAGAAAGTATTTGAGCAGTGGTAAAGGCTTTCTTTAGAGCTTCAAACTCCCAAGCAGCTTTCTCAGTAAAAAGAAAATGAGTGTCTTTCTGCAGAAGATTAGTACGTTTTAAAGACTTTTTGGAATAATTCTCAATAAAACTCCTGTAAAAATTACTAAATCAAGGAAAAATTGAGGGGATTTGACCAAAGAAGGTGCGGGGAAGTCCAATATGCATTGGCTCTTGGCTGGGTCAATTGATAGTCCTTGCTGAAAGACTATGACACCTAAAAAATGAAGAGAACAAGTATAAAAGTTTCACTTATAGGCTTTTGAAAACAGGTTATTCTTTTGAAGTTGACGCAGAACCTCTTGAAAATGTGCAATGTGATCCTGAATAGTTTTCAAGTAGACAAGTATATCATCAAGATACACCACAAGGTATTTCTTTACAAGGTCAGAAAAAATTTCATTGAAAAAATGTCTAAAAGTAGAAGGAGAATTGCAGAGGCCAAAAGGCATGAGGGTATACTCATATCTGCCAAAATGTGTTTTCATTGCAGTCTAATACTCATGACCTTTTGCAATGCAAATTAGGTTATAGGCGCCTCAAAGGTTGAACTTTGAGAAATGAACACCTCCATTGAAGATAGTGAGGAGGTGCAACATAGGCAGTACTGGATAGGCATTCTTTCGGGTTACCTGG
This sequence comes from Puccinia polysora, assembly GCA_025617555.3. Lineage (NCBI taxonomy): Eukaryota > Fungi > Basidiomycota > Pucciniomycetes > Pucciniales > Pucciniaceae > Puccinia > Puccinia polysora. Next base: position 11,216,039 of record CM062620.1, read on the forward strand.
TTCAGTTTCATGTATTCAACACAAATCCAAAGGCCATTGTCTTTCTTTTGGAAAAATAGGATGGGTGATCCGGTTTTTGAATTTCTTTTTTGAAGAAATCCTTTCAATACTTCCTGGAAATTTATTCTTGAAGCACAACTGATTCTTGCTTTGAGAGAGAGAGAGTAGACTGCTTCAGGTGCTGCAAGTAGGCCAGTGTTAAATTCTTTGATCATAATAACAGGAATGAGGTAGTTTATCTGCCTTAAAAGCTGAAAAGACATCAGCAAAGTCATGATAAACCAAAGGTAAATACTCTTGAATGATTTCTAAATCTTCAATCTTTTCATATTTGAGCACCAGATTTGAAGTGATTGCACAATGCAAGAGGATTAGGAAGCTCAAAATACACCTTTTTGTAGGCACCTTTTTTCTCTTCAAAAAAAAAAACAAGGTAGAGGTAAGTTGGAAAAATAGAAATAACTCCTAAATCTGAAGAGGGAACTTGGGAATGAAGGTCAGGATATTTCAAATCTCCGGGAGGAAAATTGTAATCCAACTCAATGACAGTTTCAGGTAGGCTTTTTAATTCATGTTTGACAAAGAGGTTAGTATCCTTGGGTTGTGAGGTTTGACGTTTGATTAATCCTTCTTGACAATTCAAATCTGTATTCCAGTAAACTAGAAAGCTGTGGCCTAGAATGGTGCTGTCCATTCTGGGGATATTCAACACAAATAAATCCCATTTGAAGCTGGGGAAATTGGAAAATGCAAAGGTCTATTTTGACTTATTTCTAAACCAATGAGATTTTGATATTTGTTTCATTTCTTCTCTACTGAATCTCCACCATTCAATCTCTCTCAGTCCGCTAGTGTCTTTAGCTGTTGTCTCTAGAGTGTCTTGTTGTCATCTGTTTTCCCACTTCTTCTCTCTTGCCTTCCTTGTCACACAAGCTGTCACCAAGTGCAGCAAGCACTTTCCTCACCCTGACAGGTGTCACCTGCTTTCACCTATCAGATCAGCTGCTCTCATTGTGCAAGAAAGCTTGGGGGTGCTGTTGCTCCTTTATTTATAAATTGTATCTTAGTCATTGCCAACCCAACCATCCACCTCAACCAACAACATTTGAACTCTCAAGCCTACCAACCCAAATTAGTTATATGGGTCTAAAACACCAACTTTTTTCACCTGATCACCTTTGGAATTGATACAGGAGTAGGTAACAGTAAACTCAACCTTTCAACTCAATCTCCAGATCATCAAACTGATAGCATCTTCCTGATTGAAAAGCTTCCCTGGGAGGATTGGTATTTGTGTGGTTTCAAGCTTCTGAATACTCTACTTAGTCCATTCAAGGGCCATCACCCTGCTTTTAGAGGCACTACTTCTGTTTGTTTTCATTCATGATCACTTGCTTTTCTGGTTTTTTCTGTTCTCATCTTACTCACTATTTTGTTTCAATTTGAACAGCCTGGTCCAGGTTTTATCAGCTCTAAATTTATTTTACATGAGATGGCTCTGTTTCACTACTTACTAAATGGATGGTATACTTATCTATCTCAGAAAACATAAGATTTTTGGAAGTGGAAAAAGATGAGCTTATGAAAGAAACATTAGCGCCAGAATTTAGTAAAAACCAATAAGGAGTGTTTTCAGAATGGAAAATAACAAACCTTGAACATGGAGCACAAAGTGACTTGCAAGTGAAAAGATTGACTTGCTTTAATTTAGATAGGGTGATCATAAATTCACAGCCCAAATGAGCCATTTATAAAACTCATTTGGGCTGTGTGGCACACTAAACTACTATAATTGGGTTGTGTAGCCTCCAAATGACTTGAATGTAGTTGTGCGGCCCCCAAACAATGGCCCAGGTCATGTGGCACCACACCCAACTACATTTGAGTTGTGTGGGGATATACACAACTCAAATGTAGTTGTGTTCTGTGCCACACAACTACAAGTGTTGTGGGCCAAAAAAAGAAAAATAAACTAAATGAACTAAAAAAAAATAAATGAAATGAAATAAAAATAAAAACAGAAATCAACCAAAAGATTGAAAAATGTTGATTTTTTGGTTAAAAAAACAAAAAAAATAAAAAATAAAATAAAAATAAGCAAAAAAAAAAAACAAAAAAACAAAAAAACAAAAAATACTGAAGACAACCAAAACCCCAAAAATTAAATAAACAATGAAAGAGTCTATGGAGAAGCCCTAAAGTATAAGTGCCCAAAAATACAAGTTCAACTTGACTAGCCCTAAATTAAAAGTGCCAAAAAATACAAATGCAACTTCACAAGCCCTAAAGTAAAAACACCAAAAAAAACAAGTTCAACTTTTGTTAATCTGACCCCATTACAAGAAGTAAAAATAATTCTCAGCCCAAAAGAATTTGAACTGAATTACCATAAAAAATCATTCAAAAAAATCATCATGATTATGCTAACTCAAAACACTCAACATAATGATGTTCAAAATTTGATAACCCTTTATATCAATAGAATTACAAGATCAGCATCAGAACCCAAACCCAAATGATGAAATTGAAGTGATTTCTATGGATTAGAATACAAATCAAGTTGATCTTCGAGGTGATCAACCCAACAAGAGAATTTTTTGGAAATCATGGAACATGGTTTGGAAAATATGGGGGCAATTGAAATCACATCTTCCTTAAGTGGACCCAATGGTTATTATTAAAAAATGAAATAAATATTGGGTCTGATGCTTCTTTTCAATCCATTTTCCTAGGAGTATAAGTACAGCATGAATCTAATGAAATCAAAAAATTATGGTCTTCCATAAGTATCTGCTATTATTTGAACCATATCTAACTTTGAAAGCTGTTTTGAATATGGAATCTTTTCATTGATTTCATTAAAATAAAGTATTTTTTCTATCTTTTCAAGGTCTTTACTGCCACCAAGGATCTTAGCATAGAACATCTTATTTTTCCTCAATGTTTCAAGCATTTCTTTTCTTACTTGAAACCATCCATTCTCATCATAACCAAGTGATTTAGAGATGACTCTAAATCCACAATTTCCCTTGCAAACTGGATCCCAAACCTCCCCCAAGAACTTATGTAAGTTCTCAGGTATTTTATTGAGGAAGTTCACTTCCTAAAATCAAAAATCAGTTATCCAAAATTCTAATCTCATTAAAGGAAAAAACAATCACCAAAGATGAGCTTCTGTTTGACTTTTCCATTTCTTCATCTTCCTCCTTTGAAAAGGAATCTGATCCCAACAGAGGGGACCCTAATGAACTTTCAGTATCTTTCAATGAACTATCATATTCAGATGAGGAGCCTTCCTTGCACTACAGAAATCATTTTCCCATCAGTTCATTAAATAAAACAAATGAACTTTTCTCAAAATGAAATACTTACAATCTTTTGCCTTTTCTTATTGGGCGTCCTTCTAATTCTCTTTTACCACTTAAGTTGATTCTAAATTTTTTCAAATCAAGAAGGATCTCTCCAGGTATCTCTCAATTTTGGCTGGCCTTTTCATGCTTGCAAGACTTTAGGTTCAATTCTTGGCTTTGATCAATATTTTGTGGTCTTCTGAATCAAGTACTTCAACAGACCATGATGATCTTTTTCAGGATATCCTAACATCATGGCATTGAGCTTCTCATGTAACTGAGATTGGTTGAGCCTTTAATCAACATCAACCTTTCAAGATTCAAAAGGATCAAATATTAGTAAATTAGGAATCATCATTCAAAAAGCATTAATCACATTAAACCAACATACAGAACTAGAACTGCAAGGGTCATAATCCAACCTCCACTGAGGATGAAAAGCCTTTGTAACAACAGATCCTCTTTACTCTAGTAGGTCAACTATCCGGTGGGAACCAGGAAAACCCATAGTCTTGGAGTATGACTTGGTGCACACTTCCCCATCATTGTTCCACTTTAAACTCTCTAATTGTTCCACAAAAATTTTAATTCCCTCTAAACACAGCTTTTATCCCAATGGTAACAATTCAGTGGGAAGAAATATTCCTATCTTTATTTGAGAGTTGTAAAGTGCAGCCTGAACCCTTTTAATTTGATTGGAAACTTTTCCCTTTAGGTTCCTCCAAATATGCAACATGTTTCCCAAATAATTTGCAAGGAATTGTTGAAGAGTATCATGGTCCCCTTGAACCCAAGGTGTGGTTTTATTTACAAAGTCAGGGTCTTTGCAAGTCCAAGCCGTTACAAACTTCTCTTTGATATGGAAGATGTTATGATCCATATGCTTGAGTACATCCTCATGGTCTGCCAAGAAACACTTTATGCAAGTTGTAATGTAAGAAACCCAAAACTAGGAAGATTAACAGTAGAGGAAGTGATTTGGAGCTTACTCTAAGTTTGGAATCATTGAACTCTGCCTCCTCCTTGATTTTTGAGGCCCCATAATTAGCCCAAATAGACATAAAGATTTGGCACCCTTCAATGTCATTATTAAAGCGCACTTTACAGTCTTCTTGCATGTTTTTAGACAAGTGCCATTGACAAAACTGTCTTGTTGAATGAGGGAAACTTTGTTCTATAGCACAAATCAAAGCTTTTTCACATTCCGTCACAAAGACATTGGGAAGTATCTCAGGATCATAAGCCAGCTATTTTAGTGCATTTACAGACCAACTGTAGAACTCAAATATTTCTTGTTTTATAAAAAACAAAAGCTTTTGTGAGAGTTTTCTGGTTGGAAGTTATTCCTATGAAGTCCCGTAGGGGGACATTGTACTTATTTGTTTTATAAGTTCAATCTAACATAGCAATATGATAATATTGCTTGAAAATCTTTAATGAATTTTGGTGGGCCAAGCATGGGGCCTCCAAGTGACCCTCTCCACTGAATTTTTCTCAATGAACCCAACTTGAATTTCAAAGTTATTCAAAGAGGACCTCCATAAAAATTTTTCCCTTTAGTTCTACAAGCACTACCTTAGGCTTAGTGTTATAGATTTTTTAGCCATCAACATATTCCCTGCCATTTTTCTTGCTCAATTCTCTTTTTAGTTGAATAGTATTGAGCCCATCTTTCATGCCTTCTCTTAAATTATCTAAGGCCACCCCAGAGATTCTCCTCAGGTGAGGATGGACTGAGGGGTGTGGAGAAGGTTGATGGTTATGTTGATCATGTCTGTAGGAGATTTACCACACAGGGGTCTTTTAGCAACTTGCACAGATTAAACACTTGCACCCAACCTTCCTTGTATGATTTTTCCTTGACCCTTTGGTCAGTAATTCCCCAGAGTAGAAACCATGTCTACCACAGGCTTAATCCACATATTTATCACTGTTTGAGTTGAAAACTGTCACAGCATAACTATGCTTCATTTCCCATGTTTGAAAATATTTTTGTTCCTCTTCCCTAGTAGGAAAAGCTCTGACAGGAGGTGGTTCAAGTGGATCCGTCATAGTTACATAGTCATAGTTATGTTTCCATTGATTTAAATGAGGAAAAGCCCAGAGTAACATAAAATGTTACTCACCACCAGAGGTCATGTCAATTTGTGATTTTTTTTCCTGAATTTTTACCCTAGATGAGGATACAATGGGGGCTTCCAATGATTCATTACCCAAATTCTTCTTTTCTGAATCTTTGTTAATGGCAATATCAATGTAGTCCTTCAACGCAGAAATTTCACCAAAAGGAGGGCTTGCCACTGTTCCCCCAAAAAACCAAAAAAATTCACTGGTACTTCAGTATTCAATCCAACTTCCAATTGAACAACTAAAAAGTTTTCTCACTTTTTAGTTGAGAAAGATAAAGTTTAGTGGGATGTTTGCTTGCAGTTTCACTTTAGTTTCAATGATTTGTTTGACAGTTTCAATTTAATTCAATTTAGTTTCAATCTGGGATATCTGGGTGTGGTCCAACAGTCCCACATAGTATGCGTTGATCCCTGATTTGGGTTGATAAAACCCAAATGTGGTCCAGGGGCTCCCAGAGACTCTGGCACAACCCCCTGGGGGTTTTATACCCCCAAAAATGCATCAAAAATGCCATTTATGGGGGTAAACAACCCAAAAATTCCATTTACGGGGGTATAAACCCCCCAGGGGTTGCACTGTGGTGACTGATTTGGGACACCTTGTGAAAAGGGGAATTTTTTTAATTTTATTTTATAAAACTTCCATCTGACCATTGTCAAAAAAGAAAAAGAAAAAAGAAAAAGAAAAGCAAAAAGAGAAACATTTTCTGTGTCACTATGGGTACTCTTCCTCTTTCCCTTCTCCCAACGTCTTCCTATCCTAGAGGACTAGGAAGTGCTCTCCAGGGTGTTCCAATCCCCAGCATCCAAAGTTCACTCCTCCTTGTTGCGCTTGCTCCCCAGATTTTTTTTTCCAAGCACATGCACAATCATCATCATCATCATCCCCACCCAACATTGTCATCCTCATCAACTTTTGGTCCATCAAAATCCTTGCCAGAAATGATGGCAATGAAAAATGGATGGAAATCTGATCAATCCCATCCTCAGTGAATGTTTGAGGCAAGCAAGCATCTAGGTCAGCTTGCTGACACCCATCAACCAACAATTGTCTCCCAATTGTCATCATTTTTCATTGGCAACAACAACAAAGACCACCATCAACAGTTGGAACCGTCTCTTGCATCTACCCATTTCCATCAATCATCCACCTCCAACTCCAATTGGCCTTTGATAATAATCCATTTTCATCCCACCCATGAACCTCATTGGGACAGTCCAATTTCTCAATCCCCCCCATAAAAATTGTTGGTAGCCTTTGGTACTTGAGGTTGCTTTGCAGCTTGTTGACTCCTATCAGCAACCAACCAATCATCCCCCACATCAACCTTCTCATCCTGATGAACCGCAAGCTGTTGCTTGTAGCCATTGGAGTTCTTTCAACCAGCCTCCCAAAAATCACACATCCGTCAGAAACCGCTGCCGCTCATCCTGTGCCTTCAACCTCATTGCTGTTGCTTGCCAATTACTTGCAACTTGCTCATCTTACATCCATCTGCTGCTCCCAAATCACCTGTTGTTTCCTGTTGCAACCTTGCATCCACAAAGTTGTGGACATTCATCTGCTTACCGCTGTTCTCCTTGATGCAGGCATGTTTCCTTTTTTCTCATCTTTTGTCTTTTTTTCACATTACATGCGCTTCCTGTTGCCAATTTTTTTATTCCTCACTGCTTTTTCTTCTTTCTCATCCCTATCATTCTTCATTTTTTTTTTCAAACAAAAAAATGAATTCCACTCTCATTTGTGTTATCTCCTTGTAAGTAGTCTACAGGGGCCTCTTTCCCATGAAAGGAGGGGCTCTCCCCTGCCTTTTGCCACATCAGCTATCATCTTATCATCCATGATCCATGATCCATCATCATCATATAAGCAATAAATCCATGGGGCCCCTCCCCTTTATCCAAGCATCTTTATCCTGGGTATATCTTTTGATTGCCCCTTGATCCCTGAGCCTCAATACTCAAATCTTTGATCTGTCCTCTGTGACCTTATCCGTTATCACCAACCGATAGCCTTGCTGTTTGAAGAAGAATTCATTTAATTGAATTCTTGAGTGTTTTATACCAATCTTTGATCCCTTTTTCAACCATACTGGTCTTTATCATTTTTATCATTCCAGAAACAGTCTTGTTTGATTGAGAGGTTTCTTTAAGCTTGAGACCTGGAGTTTGCAACCCCTTTTTATCTCCTTGAAGTTGAATTTTTCCACACTACTCTTGAGTACCTTGAGAAGTGTTGGGTCATTCTTGTTTGAATCTGTCATTGCTTTGCTTCTAGAGCTTCATAAAAATAATTGATTTGTTTTGTGATGCCACCCACAGTTATGTGGTAACCTTCAAGAGCTTGACTGGGGAGAGTTGGGCAGGTTCATTGAGAAAATGGGGGCTGTTTGGGATTGAGTTTATCTTTCCTAATCTTCTGCTGAAAACCAGAGTTATTAGCTTGTGGGTGTTATTACATAAAACTGCCTTGTTCTATTGAACTCTCAAAAAATATAACTTATTTTGTTCAAGTCTTTTCATGCACCATCTTGCCTCAGATAGTTTTGTTCTGTTGCTACCAAATACTATAAAACTCATCCCTTCCATTGATTCCTCACTCATAAGTTTCTGGAACTTGATTCCGTTTACATTTAAATATTTTTGTAACACTCAGGAGGGCAGCCTAAAAAGCACCTTTCCCCTCCACAGAACTGCCTGCGGCTCAGCACCATTTGGAGTCTTACAGAAAAGGGTTGAAAAGACCTTTTGGAAGCGTGTAGACACATTTATGGGCTCCCACGAGTGCTTTGGAAACCTCTGTGGGCCCCCACGCATCCATTGGGCTGTGTAGGGACTTAAACGGTTCCCACAAGACTGGGAGTTCTGAATTTATCATCACCCATTTAGATAATGTGTAGTTTTCCCGGCAATTATCAGAAAAAATACCAGCTAATTTTTTTGAATGTCTAGCCCCTTCACGTGCTAGCCACTTTGCACAACTATTGACATCATGTTTTCCTACAAAATATATACATAAACCTTCTTTTTCCCTCCTCTGCTGTTCCTTGTTCTGTAGCATCCCAGTTTCTTTATCCAGGAACTTTGGATTTTTGGAAATGGCTTCCCCCTTTGGATTGGATTTCAAGGTTGTATTTGGTTGGTAGTGTTTTTGATTCCTTGAATTTTGCTTCAAAGAGTTGTCTGCCTTCAGAGCCAAAGATTACAATCCATGGTTGTTTTTTCAAGAGCGGTTCTTTTTGTGATGGCAATTATCAAGCTTGATCACTCAATCAATTAGCTGCTGAAGGGAGGTTGTCTTATGTCCCCTCACTGCAAGCTGTTTGATTAGGCGTGCCAGCAACCCTTTAAAAAGTTAAATTAAAGTGCTGCCTTGTTCCATTGGATTCAAAACTTCAGAGTTTGAAAATGAGAGATATAAATAGCAACCCTACCATTCTCCTTCATAAATAGACTCTTAATTTTGTATTTGGTGTTTTGAAATTTGTTGAGGTTGCCAAACAGGGTGAAAATTTGCTGCTCAAACTTATCCAAGTTATTTAGAATACAAGTGGGACTCATATTTGACAATATTTTGAGGTATGGTTTGAACCACTGCAAATCTCTACCTCCTAAGAAGGAAGATGCATACATGACTTTATTTCTATTGGAGGGAAAATTATTGGGATTGTTTGAGAATATGATTTTGCAAGACTGTAATTAAGAACTAATTTTGTGGGAGTTTTCCCCTGTAAAATGGTCCAGTTGCTTCATTCCCCAAGTAAAAAAGCTGGGGCCATTTTTGCTAGTTTACAAGGCATTTTGGTTAAGAGCCTGTATAAAAGCAGAGAGAATGATCAAAGTTTTGACCTCAGGAGTACTAGTGCAAACTCTTGATCTACTGCGGGTCAATATTTCATTGGAGGAATGTTCAGAGTCTTTGATTTCCTCAAGAGGATCCACCAGAACTTCCCATTGAGGAGCAAGGGGATTGTTGAGAGGTTCAACCAAAGGAGATTCAGAAGAAGGGACTGGATTTAGGGGTTGTTGGGCCTGTCAAGCGCTGGATCTCCCTAAGCAATGAATATTATCATAATAAGGGGTGAGGGAAGCATTCCAACTTGAGGAAGTATGTGAGATTGTAAAAGAAATCTACTATAGCTGGCAAGCTACAATAGATGATTGAGTTAGTTAATTTACTGTCACAAAACCACCCCACATACTATAGGGCAATCCTAGATGATTGTGAGAGCAAATGAGGAAACTGAGTGTGAGGCATAAGTGCAAGGTAGGAAGGCTAACTGAAAAGTGAGAAATGTGGTTCAGGAGCTCAACAACAAGCAAGAGGGACAAATCGTTCCAATGGGAGGAAACTAAATCCAATTCTAATGTGATTACTGGATTTAGAAAAATTTGAGAATGTATGAAATTAACTAACTGAGGATAAAATATTCAGGAAGGCAACAGAAAATTTAGAAAGTAAATCCAATGGTGACTAGATACAACCTGATGGATGGCTACCTACAGCTAGGAAGCAAAGATGCAGTGAATGACAGGAACAGAATGGGAAAATTAAATAAAAGTACAGTTGTTCCCAAGGTTGTAGCAGAAGTGCAAAAAAAAAGAATATGAGAGTACAGAGAAGTGATGGATGAGACAGGGAAGGAATGAAATGTGAAGACAATGAAAATTTAAAGATAAAGCTTATTCAGGGAAAGGAAATATTCCATTTTCCAACTATACAGTTGATTTTGCTATCTAGGAAGGTGTGCAAACTGTGATTGCGTGATCAAGAATAGAAGTCCCAGGGCTGATGATAACCAGTGTAGAAGAGCAAATCTCAAATGGATGTTTAACTTGGATTAGAGTTAACTGCAAAGATTTGCAAGTATATACTGAGTTAAAAAGATTTGAAGGTTGTTACACAAGCCAGAGGTAGTAAGCCAAAGGCACCATTGATGTTGAGCTTTATTTGTGTCATGCTTATGGACTGAGGTAGATAGTACTGAGGAAAAGGATATTTCAAAGTGATGAAGAAAATGACCATTAACCTTGGAGATTGTAAATAAAGGTGGTGGGTCACATTTCCTATGCAATTTGACTGAGAAGGATTTGGCTTGATCAATACTAATGTAACCATGTGGGGTTTAACTATGTAACTATGAGGTGCCAGAACCCCTTGACATGAAAGGTTTAGATTAAGGATTAAGGTGATTTTGAGGATTGAGGAAAGTGATAAGGTTGCTAGGAGCCAATAGAGATGGGATAATACTTGTATAGTCAACTGGAACTGATCTGATGAGGAGGAAGGGGCCCGCTGGTTGAAGTGTCTGGTAATCAGATTATTTTCATTGATGGTCCCAGGGAAGGATCATTATTTAAGGAGAACTACAGAGCCCCAAAGGGGGCCTAAGGCAGCAGGTTGAATACAACTAAAGAGCCCCCAGAAGGTGCCTGAGACAGGAATGATACAATAATGAAAACTGTAAGATGGAAAGTAAAGGTAATTAAATTTTTTAGCTACAGAATATGAGCAGGAAAAGACAAAAAATCACCTTAACTGAAAAATTTAGTAACCAATTTGAGGAAAATCAAAATTTCAGAGATTCATGAGAATGAGAGTGAGGGAGATGAGATATGGAGAATATATGACAAGACACCACCTTGTCAGGATATGAGATGGGGAACAATATCATTATTTTAAGAGGAGCAACAAGGAAACCAGGCATAGCTGCCTAGCATGATATGGGGAATGATATTACTATTTTAAAATGAGAAACAAGGACCCCCGGCATAGCTTCCTAGCATGATATGGGGGGATGATATTGATGATAATGGAGGATGAAGGTGAGAACGATGATGATGGAATGATGATGATGATGGTGGTGTTGATGGTGATGATGATGGTAATGGTTACAGTGATGCTGATGGTGATGGTGATGGTTGTGGTAAAGGTGATGATGATAGAGATGAAATGGATTTGTGACAGTTCTTGAATTATGGTGATTGATAACATTATGTAATGGTAAAGATTGAGGATGGAAGATAGGGAGATATACAGATATTATTGAAAATTATGAATGAGAGGATTCCAACCCACCAGCCTGTTCAATACTAGATGTGAAGCAATTATGATATGTTTTTGAAGTTGATTTCAAGGTTGATGGTGATGACAGTATTGAGATTTGATTGATGGGGAGGTGAGGTTGTTGATGGAGATTGGATGGCAAAGGATGATGGAATTTTTGATTGATTAGATGAAGCAAGTGGTGATTTAGCAGGTGGAGCAGAGGAGAGGGAGGAGAGAGAGTGAGGTGTGAAGTAGCAAGAGGATGATGGGTGAATTGATGGAGGAGATGGTGCGAGTTGGAGTTTAGTTGATGGATCAATGAGAGGATGGTAAGGGTGACAGTATGGGCCAAATAAAGGACCACCCCTTTTAGAATGATGGTAGTTGTTGGATGAATTGATGAGAGAAGCAATAAATGGGTGCTGTTTGATGATGATAAGCAGGGATTGAAGCTGGGAAGGTTTGATGATTGAGGAGGAGGAGACAAGGTGGATAGGATGGTGAGCGGCCTGATCGACAATTGGGGAAAAGAGGCAATCAAGGTGGAAATCAAGATTGAAGAGGCGGAGGATAGGAGAGAGGAGAGGGCGCGCAAGACGTTGGAAGTGAGTAGCAAGGCTGGGATGCAATCAAAGTTGCCTTCAAGGTTGCAAAATGATTGCAGGAAAGGCTGCTAGAAATTGGAGATATTGGATTCCAGAGAGTAAATTTTGAAGCAAGCAAGGTTTAAGTCAGGGTGGAAGTGGGATTGCCCAAGGTTGACGGTTTGAAGATTTGATTGAGCAAGGAAGGCAAGGAAATTGCAAGCAGGGTTGCAGGAGAGGATGCAAAAATGGTTACAAGTTGTTGGAGATGCAAGCAAGAGAAGGAGCAGAAAAGCAAGGAAGAAGAAGGATGAGAAGCAGTGACAGTGTTGCAAGTGAGGTGGAGATGGGTTGATTTTGAGAAAGAGGAGATTCTAGGATCAGCCAATCTGGTAATCCAAAGTAGTGAACCAGAGGATGAGCTGGAGGAGAGAGCTGAGAATCAAGCAAGTTTGCCGCCAAGGTTGCAGGGACTATGAGAGAGTGCCAGTAATATTTCAATTGAGGTTGGAAGGATGATGAGAGGGAAAGAAAGCAATATGGGGATGAGAAAGCAAAGGAGGAAGCGGGGGATTGGTAGCAGAGTGGGAAGCAAGCAAATAGAAGTAGAGAAGGAAGCGGGGTCTTGGTCAATTGAGAGATCCTGATGAGACCAAGTAGGTTGAGGTAGTAGAGATTTTCAAACAGGTTGATGGCCAACTTGAGAGACTTGATGATGGATTCCAGTCTTGATTTGAGGCGGTTTGAGTTAGATCAGGATGTATCTAAGGGCTTAAGATCTTGAGCTTGAGCTTAGGGTGGTTGGATGGGATTCAATCAAGATAGATTGTTGAGCCAAAAGAAGATAAATAGAGATGAGAGGGCAATCAAGATTTTTGAAACTGGATGCCAGGATGGATGGTGGGTAGTAGTCCATGGTAAGATGATGGTGATTGAGGTTGCAAGCGTAGGTGCAAGTAAGGTTGCAGCTGGAGTTGGAGCAAAAAGGGAGAAAGGGAAGAGTAAATAGGATAATGGGGTAGAAGATTTGGCTGGTGGAGAAGCCAAGTTGATGTTTGAACCAGGATTACTGCCAATTGGAGGCAATAAAAAAGTATTATTGAAGGGATTCAAGACCAAGTCAGGAAGATTGGGAAAGAATTGACAACAACAAATGTATGGATTGAGAGAATGAGAGGATGAGTCCTTGAGATTGACAAAGTTGGAGGATTGATCCTTGGTTCTTAGCTTGAGTTCAGAGGGAGATCAAGTGGTTGGATCAGAAGGGACAATGAGAAGCATGGGGTTAGCAGATGATGATGGAAAAGCAAGTATTTCATGAAAATTTGGGAATAAATGGCATTGAGCCAGCAGAAAATTGACCCTAGGTAAGTAAGGTTGAGAAAAAAGATATTTGGACATTACAGATCCATCAATCAACATTGTGGGATGACTTGAGGACCAATTTGGGTCAAGGATGAATTATTTGAAGGATCTTGTACTGATTGATGAACAAAGGATGATTGAAATTAGAGGATGGAGAAGTAGAGCAGGGATGAAGATGGAAGAGATGATCATTGATCCAGTGGGATTTTTCAGAGAAGGGCAATGGACTGGTCAAGGATGATCAGGTTAGAAGGTACCAAAATTATGATTGGAAACTTGAACATGACACAGGATGATAGGTTTTAGGCTTGAGATTCTTAGGAACAAGATTGTGGGAGGAGGGTTGGAGTGAATGGATCAATTGAGGATGGAGATGAAATTTTCAAGGAGGGTGAGATAGTTGAAGAGTTGATAGGTGACTTAAATGGATGGACCATACTGATCAAGGATGGATCAATAGGTCTCTTGGGAGGAAGAGTATCAGGAAGAATGTAGGTGGTTCCTAGGGACTTGGCGGGTTCCAGGATCAAAGAGATAGATCTGGGCGGTAGGTTGAGAGTAGATGATAGATTGAAAGAGTAGGAAGAAGAGGAAGATGAATAGGAAAGAGGAGTTTGATTGGAAGTTGTTTTTGCTGGTTAATTTCATGGTGGAAAGTGGTTGCAGAGGTTGATTGAAAGGATGGATTGAAGGAGAGTGAGAGGGGGAGACGTTGTCATTCTTGGTGAGAGGATGGAGACAACTCATGGCAGGAAATGAGGGATGATGGGCATTAAGATGAGAAGGAGGAGAGTTATTTTTCAGATGTAGAATGAGGAGGAGGAGGATCAATGAGATTGATGTAGTAGTAGTAAAACCACCATTAATAACAATGAAGTTGAATGGATAGCATAGTTGGATGTCTTTTGGATTTTAACCGTGAAAGATTCATGATAATTGAGGAGGGAATATTACAATGAGAGACATATGAGATTTGAGGAATAAATGACAAGACACCACCTGGTCAGGATATGAGATGGGTAATTATATCACTATTTTAAGAGGAGCAACAAGGACCCCAGGCACAGCTGCCAAGCATGATATGGGGAATGATATTAATATTTTAAGAGGAGAAACAAGGACCTCAGGCATAGCTTCCTAGCATCATATGGGGGAATGATATTGATGATAATGGTGATAATGGGGGATGGTGGTGAGAATGATGATGATGTCATGATTATGATGGAATGATGATGATGGTGGTGGTATGGATGATGATGATGATGGTGATGGTGATGGTGATGGTGATGGTGATGGTGATGGCGATGGTGATGGTGATGGTGATGGTGATGGTGATGGTGATGGTGATGGTGATGGTGATGGTGATGGTGATGGTGATGGTGATGGTGATGGTGATAGTGATGGTGATGGTGATGGTGATGGTGATGGTGATGGTAAAGATGATGGTGATTGTAAAAATGATGGTGATGTTAAACATGATGGTGATAGAGAAGAAATGGATTTTTGAAATTTATTGAGTGATGGTGGTGGATGACAGCATTTGAAGGATTGAAGGAATTGATTGCAACAAAAGGACCAAAAGGAGAAGAAGCACAGGGTGTGTGTGCTATATTTACAACCAAATGAATTTGAAATTAGTTTAAGAAATCAGCAAAAAAAAAAATGAAAGAGATAAAACAGTTAATCAAAATGGGACCTTCCTGCTAGACAGAGCTAGAGATGAACGGAAATTTGAGTGAGTGGTAGGTTGAGATGGTGTGGATGAGTGATTAATGATTTCAAGATGGAGTGGGAATGGTAGATTGAAGGGAATGAGGTTGATATGAGTTGGATGAAGTTGATATTGGTTGGATGGGAGATGAGAAGGATTGAGGATGGTGAGGAGGGCTGAGAGGAATGACAAGTGAGGAATTGAGAAGGTCCAAAATGATAATGAAGGGGATTGAGTGATGGATAATGGATAAGATACTGATGAGATGTGAGAGGGGAGAGCTTGGGAGATGGGATGCAAGAGTGATGGTTTTCAAATCAGGTCATAGTCAAGATGGGAGCGGCTAGAGAGCATCTCTGGATTTTGAGCATCCTCATTCATGGTCAGTGCGGGGAGATTGAAAAGAAGATATCAGTCATCTCTCAACACGCCTCTGTGTCAAGGAGTGAGGGTCCGTAAGTTTGTGGATGTGAGTAGTGAGACAGAGGACCTGATTTCTGGTTCGGTGAGACAGTTGGTGATCATCCTGCCGGAGGGAATGAGATTGGTTATGGGGTGTCTGTTTTCCTTTTGTTCACGCAGCCATCTGATTTGAGTATTGACGTTTTTAAGAGCACTGTGGTGGGAGTTGTGATTGACAATTTTGTGTAGGGCCTTGTTTTCAATGTTGGCGCAATGGGAGAGTTTGAGGTTAGGATTTAGATCAAGGAGAAGATTTGTGAGACAAATTTTTTCTTGGGTAGCAAGGCCCAAGGATTAGAGCTTGCCTTCAGTGGAAGAGGGAGATACAGTAGATTGCAGTTTACTGTGCCAGGCCATGGGGCACCTGTAAAGAAGGATGACAAATCCTGTGTGACTTCTGCGAGTGGAGGGGTTGTCAGCGCCATCATAGTCGCTGAAGCACTCAAGATTGTTTTTAAAGGAGGTGGATTTGAGCTGTAGAGCCAAGTCTTGGGTTGATTTGAGGTAATTCCATGCGTGTTTAATTTCTTCCCAATGGTTTACCCCGGGTTTGTTGTTGAAGCAAGAGAGATTGGAGATGGCGTAGGACAGATCAGGGCAAGTTTGGCTGGCTATGAAGTTGAGATAGCCACTAGCGGAGCAATAGCTGATTCCTAGCTTCAGGAACTTTTTGTGTTTGGAGTCAGAGGCCCCCCTAAGTTTTATGTTGGGGGTCATTGGAGTCAAGATTGGTTTGGCATTGGAGAGTCCTAACTTGGAGAGTGGGGTCTCTATGGTGTTGGGTTGATGAAGGAGCATTGAGGAGCTCTCTTGAATGAGTTGTTTGCCCAGGATCTTGTTGAGAGGTCCCTTGTGGGAGATGTTGAACTCCTTTTTCAGATTGAGGCGAAACTCATCCAATTTGTGAATAATGACAGGATAATCAACCTAGAAAAAGACGTAAGTAGAGGAGGATAAATTGATGAACAGGCATGGGTTGTCAATGGAGAAAAAAAAACCTTGCTTGAGGATCCAGGACCAAAAGGTGTCAGGCCAACTCTTGGGGGCCTGTTTCAGCCCGTAGAGCGCCTTTTTCAGTCAAAGATAGGGGAATTTAGAAGAATATCCTTTGGGGAATTTGGAAGAATATCCTTTGGGGCATTTGATAAAGGTTTCTTTGTACAATGGGGCATGCAGAAACGCGGCTTTGATATCCATTTAAAGAGTGGGAAAATTGTGATGAAAGTTGTAGATGAGGAGATTTTGCAGAGTGGTGATGAGTCCTGTAGGAGCAAATGTTTTGCCGTAGTCAAAGAATTCCATTTGCTCAAAACCTTGGAGGCAGAGACAAGATTTGTAGATTACACCTTCGCCCAAAGGATTTTCCTTGAGCCTGAAGAACCAGTTGGTTGAGAGAGCTCTTTTCCCTGAGGGGAGAGAGTAGCATCCTTCCCAAACACCAAGCCGTTCAATCCTGTTTGTTTCTACCTTCATAGACTCGAGCCGGTGAGGACATTTGGGGGAAGCCAAGACCTTGGGGTAGTTTTTAGGAACAATTCCGGCAAGGAAGCCATAGCATACCCTGAATCCCAAGTCCTCAGAGATTGATCCAGAGTTTGCGGGGGACAAGTTTACCTTCAGAGTCAGAGTCAGAGGAGTTATTGGAGAAGCTTGAATTTTTGACAGTAAGGGGAGTGTTGATTGATGCATTGGTAGTGGAGCAGCATTGGGTTGGTTGGGAGAGGGTTTGGACGGTATAATGGTTATCTGAGGATCAGGAGATGGAGTGAAGGAAGATGAGGAGAGGGAATTTGAGGAGTTGAGAAGATCATTCAGTTTTTCATTGATGGAGAGGAAGGGATCAAAGGGAGATTTGGGAGAATTGGAGGAGGGTTGAAGAGTAACGTTTTCAAATATTTTAACATGCTTGGAGCAAATAAAAGTGTTATTGGAGGGACAGAAGATACAATAGGATATTAATTGCAATTTAAATCTTACCAGGATTCCTTCAATTCCCTTTTCTTCAAACTTTGAGGAGGGTGGGTGGCGTTGGTTGATAACTATAGTTTTTGAGCCCAGGATGCAAACAAGATTGAGATTGGGTGAGAAGCAGTTCCACAGTTCAAAAGGGGATTTTTTTGTCTTTGGCAAGGGGATAAGATTGCAAAGGATGCAGAAGCTGGAAATAATTTCATCCCAGAGTTCCAAGGTAATATTCATGTCAATCATGGAAATGCAAGCCGCTTCAATGAGTGTTTGGTTTGCTTGTTCCGCCACAGGATTCTGTTGGGGTGTGTACGGTTCAGAGGTGGAATGAAGAATTCCCTCCTTTTTGAAGAAGGAGCTGAGCCTTGAGTTTATGAACTCGCCGCCATTGTCAGAATGACATTGCTTAATTTTCCTTGAGAAGAGGTTGGGTTGGATGCCGACAAATTTGATAATCATGTTAGGTGCTTTGGATTTGAGTTTGAGGGGAATACACGTCTTGAAGCGGTAGTGATTGTCAGTTAGGATCATGAAGTAGCAATTTTCTGTTCTTGACACTGGCTATATAGTTCCGCAGATATTGGTATGCAGTTCATCAAATCATTTTTCTCTTAAGGGAAATGTGCCCCTAAAGGTAGAGCAATGATCTTGCCTTTAGCCCATGAGATACAGCAGGGATTGTCCCAGAAAAGTTTAGTAAAGTTGCGGGAGAGGAGTTTGGTGGATTCAGGGTGAGGGTGAGCAAAACTTTTGTGTAGGGTGGATAGGGTCAGAAAGGAGAATGCTTCAGGAGTGGTGGGATGAGTTGATAAATCCACAATTAGAAGATAGTGTTGTATTTGAACTTCCAGCACAATCAGGTTGTCAAGAGTGACCTTGAATAGATTTGGGGCAGTTTTTATCAACGAGCACCCCCCCATTATTAATTGACCTAGGGAAATTAGATTCACAGCAATTTTGGGGACAAATTGGGAATTGATTAGAGTGAGGGTGGAGTGAGAGGTGATGATCAAAGCAGAGCCTATCCCATTGGACCAAATCAAGGATCCCAGTTTTCCGGTTTGGATTTTTTTGTTATTGGTCTCTAAGGAGTTGAAGAAGTGAGGACTATTGAACATGCTTTGAGACGCGCCTGAGTCAAGAATTAGTTGGTCTATTGACAGGCTGGATGAGTGAGTCATGGAAAAACTAAATACCACGTTATTGGTGGCTTTGTTGGTAGGGTTAGGCTTTTGAGTAGAGTTGGAGTTTGGTGAGGAGGAGTAGTTTGGGCAAAGATGAGGATAGAGCCAGAAGAAAAGGTCTTTTGGGTGATTGCCGTCAGGATTATGCCAATTGGATTTGCATTGGAGGGTCTTTTGATGAGCAAGCAAAGCTGAAGCCTGGGATCCAGTAGCAACTTCATGCTTGTCTTGATCAAGATGTTGTAGCACAAGATTACTGTAAATTTTGTTGTCTCCTAGCAAATGAGTGATGGTGATCTTGAGATGGTCTAATTGAGGTGGAAATTTGTCAAGAATGAGGTATGCCACTATATTGTTGTTCATCTTTATTCCAATTTCGGATATTTGGAGAAGAAAGGCCTTGACTTTGGTGATGAACTTCTCAATTTTCTTGCAGTCTAATTGGAGATTCAGGAAATGAAAGAAAATGCAAGATCAATTTGAGGTTTTTGAGGAGGCAAACAATTCATTGATTTACTTCCAGAGTGCAATGCCATTGGCCAAGTGATTTTCCTTGACGCAATTTATGTCAGTTTGATTGTCCAGTTTTGCCAGAATTTAGCCCAAAATCTCAAGGTCGATGTTGGCAGGGCACTTGCTTGGTTTGGGGGAGGTTAGCCAGTGAGAAGATAGTGAGAATTTTCAATTGGCAGAGGGAGAAATTTGAATTTTTGAGATTAGGGATTGAATCTGTCAGAGTATTTAGTAGTGAGGAGGTGGATTCTATCAGTCCTGCGTTTGATATTCTGAAATTTGGCTTTGAACCGTGAAGTATTGAAGGAATTGATTGCAACAAAAGGACCAACAGAAGAAGAAGCACAGTGTGTGTGTGCTATATTTACAACAAAATTAATTCACAAGTACTTTAAGAAATCAGAAAACAAACAAATGAAAGAGATGAAAGAAGTAATTGAAATGGGGCCTTACTGCTAGAAAGAGCTAGAGATGAATGGCAATTTGAGTGAGTGGTTGGTTGAGAAGGTGTGGAAAAGTGATTAATGATTTTGAGATGGAGTGGGAATGGTAGATTGAAGGGAATGAGGTTGAGATGAGTTGGATGAACTTGATATTGGTTGGATGGGAGATTAGGAGTATTGAGGATGGTGAGGAGGGCTGAGAGGAATGACGAGCAAGGAATTGAGAGGGTTGTAAATGATAATGAAGTGACTTGAGGGATTGAGAATGGATAGGATACTGATGAGATAGTGAGAGGGGAGAGATTGGGAGATGGGATGCAAGAGTGATGGGTTTTGAGTTAGTTCATAGTCAAGATGGGAGTGGATAGAGAGCATCTCTGTATTTGGAGCATCCTCATTCATGATAAGGGCGGGGAGATCAACAAGAAGAGATCAGTCATCTGTCAACAGTATTTAATGGTAATGAATTTGTTTATGGTAAAGATTGAGGGTTGAAGATAGGGAGATATAAAAATAGTATTGAACATAATGGATGAGAGGATTCCAACATGACCCTCCTCCTATGAGAGCCTTTCCTAGCATGAAAGAATCTGAGATTTATTGTAAAAAATGGGAAGCCATGCATGGCTACGCATTTACAAGATTGAAGTCAAAGAAGGATAAATATGTTGAACTAGCATGTGACAGATTGGGGGTATATGAAGCGCTGTGCCTCACCAAATGGCAAAGGCAAACTCACAAAAGGAAGTTCAGGTGTAAATTTATAATATGTGCAAGTTTTACAGTAGCAGATCCCATGTGGTATCACTCCATTAGAAATGGCCAACACAATCATCAACCATCTGAAAACCCCTCATTACATCCTCAACAGAGGAGAATCTCTGGTCAAGCCTTGAATCAACTTAAAGAAAGCATGAAAGATGGGATCAATACAATTTAACTCAAAATGAAACAGAGCATGAATGACAGTGGAGAATACATTGACAATAGAAAAATCTATAAGACTAAGGGCAAGTTCAAAGCAGATGAATTGGATGGTAAAAGGGTTTTGGATGCTCCATTTGAAAATCTCCAGAATAACCCAGTGGGTTTCCAGGTTCAAATTTTTTGGAGAGGGTCCCTTAGAGGCCCTGCTCTTGGATAATTCTGAGCCTATAAAGCTTTGGAAAAAATACCGCCATATTGCTTTTTTGGAGTGTACTTATAAAATAAAAAGGTACAAAATCCCTCTATTGCATGTTTTAGGAATGACAGCCAAGAGGAAACCGCTTACAAAGGATTTTTTTTTGTAACAAAAGAAACATGAGTTCTTAATTTGGGCTTTGAATGCATTAAAGCAGTTGGCTGATGATCCCAAGAGGCTTCCCAAAGTCTTTATGAAGGACTGTGAAAAAGATCTGATTCATGCCATTGAACAAAGTTTACCTGAGTCATGCAGAAAGTTGTGCTCCTGGAACTTGTCTAAAAATATTCAAGAAAATGGTAAAGTTTGCTTCATTAATGATGATGAAGGATGGAAACGTTTTATGACTCTGTTGGAAAATTATGGGGCCTCTAAAACCAAAGGGGAGGCAAAAATAAATGATGTGGAACTCAGAGTAGTCCAATTAATTACTTCTTCTGTTTATCTCTGCTGGGAATTCTTATGTTGAAAATTGTATACATTGTTTCTTGAAAGACTATGAGGATTTTCTTGGTATGTAAAAGAAAATTTTGAGACATTTGTAACAGCATGGACTTGTGTCAACCCAGAATTTAGAAATAAGACAATGTCTTGGGTAGAAGGGGCCTATGCTACTTTCAAATAATTACTTGCAGGATCTTTGGGGAAAATTTTGGATGTGTGGAAACACCTTGAAGGAACCATTGAAAGCCAAATCCAATCATTTAATTCATCAATTAAAAATCCTTGAATAAAGTTAGGAACCTTTGTTCCAAAAGAACTTTTGCCTTTGGGGTAAAAATTGTTGATTGAGGCAATTAGACTCATTGGGGAACAATTTGAGAAGTTAAAGCACAACCATAATGGCAGGGTGTGCTCCAAGACATATTCAAAAACAATGGGATTGCCATTGTGGTGGCTTTTTATGGACACAAACTCAAGAAAGATCAGCAGTAGACAATTCCAGAGGGCTCAGCAGTGGGAAGTAGTGGAAGCTGCAGCACAATAGGTTTGAAGATTAAAGGGCAGCTAATTGCCTACTCCCACAGGGGAAAATCCTTGGCTCAGCATCTGTGTGGGTTCAAGTTCTGAAGCACAATAGCAAACCAAGCTGGGGGGTTTTTTGCCTTTTGCAGAGCAATGGCTGTATTTTTTTCTTTTGTAGATCAATAGCTGTAGTATTGCCTTCTGCGGAGAAAAATTTGTAGTTGATCAATAAAAACCTCCACAATTATGGATTCTGGAGGAAGAATGCACCTGCAGTGATTGGAGCTATGGAGTAGGTAACCAAGAGTTGGGTGTGGGGTATGCACAAAGATTGCCAAAGATATGTAATTTTTGGGACAATTGGACACTTTAGTCAAAGAGGCTTAATGAAGATTGATGAGGATCCGTAAGGAAGATCAACGGGGGTCTTCTTTGATGGCATATGCAGGAGCAAAGGTGATCTGCTACAGAAAGATCAAAGGGGATTGGAATCTAGCGCTGCATTTGGGAAAATAAACTAGTAGGGCCATTGGAGGTTACAATAGTATCACTGAATCTAATGTACACAGAGTGGATGGATCAGCTAGTAGGATCAGGACTACTAGTGTACCGGGTCATTGCAGAATGTGTTAGGGAGGCAGTGCAGAGGAAGCCATTTGTTGTTTTATTATTTTGTTTGGGGTTGTATTTTGTTTTGTGTACATAAGGAGTTTGTATGTCATCACAGGGATCATCATCAAATATTCTATAGAGTTTGAAGGGGAATCCTCAGGAAAGAAAGGATTTTTATTAATTTATCATAGCATTGGGGAAATTGAGGAGTCTTTAAGCAGATTTTTCCCATTATCAGTGTCTTGATGTGTTCCAGAAGAATTGTTTATTTTTAAATAACCCAGAGACTTAAAGGATGAATATTTCAGTTTTGAGCTTGTTTGAGATTCCAAGATTGTTTATCATCATTATTTCATTGTGTGTTAGCTGAAGGAAGATTCTTAGGACACAGAGGCCAGATTGGTGTGTTATTAGGTGCGGAGTGGGTATTGTAACTCAAAGGATTAGACAAGTATCCAGTACTGAAGCAGGATTGTTGCAAAAATTGATTGTAGCACACAATTTATTTCCATACTGTGTTCCACATTTTAGCAGAAATACTAGCAACAAGAGGATCCACTGTGCCTGAGGATGTTCATCCTCAGTGTAGGCTAGACTATGACCCTTCCAGTGAAGTAAGTAAGGTTTTTGGGTTTTTTGAAGGTTACCAGTTATAGGATTGTCAGATTAATTATTTTTTTTATTTTGGAAAGATTTAAACAGATGCAGTGCTTGAAATATCCCAATTAATTAAGAAGTTGAATTCTGTGCTTATATGAAAACCTCAACAAGTTAGATTGAAGATTTTTAAGGCCTTGGTTGATTATACAGCTAGTTTGATTTCCAATCCAAGGCTTGAGACAAAGGTCTTACCTTCAAGCCATTGTCAACACAAATTGAAAGCAACTCATTGTGAAATTTAAAACTTTGAACACATTGAAAGGGAAGTTAAGAGGGAAAAATATATTAGAATGAAACCAAAAAGTCCAAAGATAGTAGGCCTTTTATTTTGAAGTGTTTTTTTTATGATTTAGTGAACTAATGGGAAATGATGATCATATTAGAAGTACTTGGGCTCAGAATCTGAATTTCATAGTTCAGAGGAAGAGTCTGAAAGTTAATTAGGCTCCCTTCATTTGAAATCTTCTTCCTCAGAAAAGGAAGAAGAAAAAGGGGAGAACTCAACAAGAAGGCCATCTTTGGTGAGTATTCATTTCATTGATTTGATCAAAACCAAAAATGAATACTAGGTTTTTTTTGATCTTAGGAACCAAAAGTGAAATACCTGAGAACTTACATAGGTATTTGAGGGAGGTTTGGGATCTGGTTGGTGATGGAAATTTTGGATTTAGATACATTGCAAAATCACTTGGGTATGACAACGATGGATGGTTTAAATTACCAAATGAAATGATTGTAAAATTGAGGAAGAATAAGACATGCTATCCTAAGATCCTTGGTGGAAGTAAAAAAAATTGAAAGAAAGAACAAAGACTTGATTTCAATGACTTCCATTAAACAATTCCCTCTTCAAATTGGCTTTCAAATCTTGACATGGGCCAATTAATATCTGATACTGATTGAAGACCAATATTTTTCATTTCATTGGATTCATGTTGTAATTATACTCCTATGAAAATGGGTGTAAAATAAAAATGAGATGCTATCTTCATTTGCTTTGTCAACAATAGGGCGTATCAAAGTTAGCAAAACTGCCATGAGAAAACGGCCATTTTTTTCCAAACCTGTCATTAAAAATGGCAGGTTTCTGAAATAAACATACCCTCTAACTGGTGTATTTTGAAATGGTTGGTTTCAAACATCAAACCCGCAACTTCATCCATCCACCATCCATAACATGCAAAACACCCATCCAAACCTCCACCTCAGTAAATTCATACCAATCCCATCTCCATTGCATCACACACATCACATCTCCATTGCTTCAAATCTCTATTTGCTTCACATCTCCATTGCTTCACAAAAATCACAAAATCCTCTTTTTCAACATTTCCAATCAAACTTCCGCCAGCAATTTGAAAATTCAAAAAAGCTGACTGAACTTTTTTATTATCTGACTCTAATTCAGACTCTGATTCAGACTCCAATTTGGAATCAACTTTGTTAGCTTTGAATTCTCTATTGGAAAAGCAATACACAATTAGAAGTTCATATCCCTCTATTCTGGCCTTCCAGGTTCTTGTCACGATTCATATGTTTTCAATTGGATGCAGATTTACCAACAACCAGATAACTACTTTGACCAATATCAATACCTTCTGGTAAATTCAGCTTATGCTAGTGGGAAATATGTGGTTCCAGCATACCAAAATGTTTCATCCAATGATCAAGCCAAAACTGATTTCAACTATCATCTTTCCCAATAAAGAGTTTGGATTGAGCATGCCATAGGAATCCTGAAAGGAAGATAGGCCAGCTTATGGAAGATTTAAAACCAGCTACAAAATTCCAAGGACATGAAAATCCTCATCAACTGGATTATCAGTTGTGTAATCCTTCACAACCTTCTAGCCAACATCAAAGATGAATGGGACAAAATATTCAAAGAATATAGCCCAACACTCCTTGAGTCATCCCGGTCTCATCTTCTACCTCATCTTTGACCATGAGAGAGCGGATTCTACCCCTCACACTTGCTCAATTTGATGAGTAGTATTTGGGTTTTCAATAGTTTTTTTTTTAAAAAAAAAAAACAAATTAATTGGTTTTGGTTTTTCAAATCCTAGGCTGACTTGGTTTCTCTCTCTCTCTCTCTTTTTTTTTTTTTTTTTTTTTTTTGTGGACTTAGACAAAAAACCAAACCATTGCTTTGAAACCTCCCACCCCACCCCACCAAACCACAGGTCCAATCCTCCTCCTCCTCACAAAACCACCTCACCACACCAAACCACTGGTCTACACCTCCCTCCTTCTCACCAATCCACCTCACACACCACAACCACCTCACCATCCACCTCCACCTACCTCCAAGTTCACCTGGCTGGTCATCCTCATTTTTATCCTTCTTTGCTCAGGACCCCAAGTAAGCCCCCCCTCTCCTCCTCCTTGATTCATTGGAGCTGACCTCCCCTCTCCTCCTCTTCCCTTTTAGATCATGTCCTTGGTACCTCAGGTAAGCACCCCCCTCCTCCTCCTCTTTTGTCAATTGTAAAGAAATTGCTTGATTGCTTGCTTTTCAACTAATAGATCAATTGCCTTCTTATTGGTTGACAACCGCCTGCGCCTCCCACCTTGACCAATTGTTCAATTTATTTTCTGAATTTGCATTGGAAGTGACTGAGGAAGAAATTAATGAAAAGGTTGTTTATTCTTCACGCAAGCTATGTCCCTTGAAACTGTATCCTTCCATTGTCAATAAAAGTCAAAAACTCACCCCTGAAGAGTTGGAACAGGCAAAACAGAAGATTAAACTGTTCCATTTCTTCAGCTCTGGAAAAGTATATGTTCAAGATCAATCATATCATGAGGCTATGGTTGCAATCATCAAATTTGTCCCTTTTGAATGAGCTCTCTGAGAAAGAGAAGAAGTACATCAAGTCAGTAACAACATTCCTTCACCAATCCAAAAAAAAATTCAACACTGTTGGTCCCTCAAGATCTTGGGGTGGAAAATGTGGGCGGTTGGATGGAAAAAATTGATGGACCCTTCTGAACTATTTGGACAATATTTGAAGAAGATGCTTTCAAATCCTCCCCTAAAGAGTATTATTTTTTGAACCTTAGGTCTGAAAAGGTCTCTCAAATATTGGGCCTGTGAAAACTTGGGTTGAAAACCAAGACCAAACTGTTATTTTGACAATGATGAGAAAGGATAAGGATGAGTTTTAACAAACAACATGGAATGGAAAATGAGAAAGAGTGCAACCAACGGAGGAAAAGCTGTCTGGGGAGAACAAGTCTTATGTAGAGGGATTAAGAGGAATGAGACTTGATGAGAAACAGCCATTCAAGAGATAGCAGAACCGGTTCAGGGTGAATAGATTAAGTGGAGAACTGAAAAGGTGAAAGTAAGTTCCTGCACTGATTGAGGAGTTGTCAGATGAAGGTCTCACAGTGATTCAAACGGCTGCTTGTAATGCAGGTATGATGAGTTGAATAAGGATTAGCTTGAGGATTGATCAGAAAGGAAGCTTGATCTTGAGAGGTTGATTGATTTGAGAGATAGATTGCAATTTGTTGAAAGGACAGGGAAATTGATCTTGATTGGACAACTAATGTTTGTTGGGGGTTTCTCAGCTTGTTGAAAATGTCCAGCGGTCTTTTTCAGTGGATTCTTGGAGGCTGCAAGGATTGACAGTGCGCGGGCATTGTGCGCGGAGTTGAAGGTAGGTGAAGCGCGCTTTTACAAGTAAATTTAGGTAGAAAATAAAACAGACAGGAAAAATTAAACAGAAAAGAAGAACACAAAAACAAGGATGAGTGTTTGGAAAAATGATTCAAGGAGATAAGAGATTTGTGAAGTCAAAAAGTCTTTGTGAAGTCAAAACATCAACACTCCCCCTCAAGTTGGAGATCAGTGGAAGAGAGAGCTGAAGGCGTTCACAAGCCTTGTGACTGACATTTTATTTGCAGCTATTGTCAGAGGGTCAGCATTCATTGACTGCAACGGGATCAGCTTGACTTTGATGAGGCCAAGTTTGAAGTCGTTGCAAAGACTTTTGGCCTTGATGTCTATGTGTTTTTCTTTGGAGTTGGAGCCGAAATTCTTAATTTTTTCATTGAGACCTTTATTGTTGATTAGGTGAAGTGGGCATTTGAAAGGATGTTGATAAATGTCTTCTATGAGTTGTTGGAGCCAGCGCGCTTCAAGGTGACAGCTTGACATAGCAACACACTTGGATTTGGTGGAGGAGTGAGTTATGGATTGCTGGCGTCTGCTGGTCCAATAGAGGTGTCTCCCTTTGAATGAACAGATGAAACTGCTCTGATAGATCCTGGAGCTTGGATTGTCCGCCCATGTGGCGTTGCTGAAGCACACCAGTTGATCTGAGATTGAACGTGGTCAAAGCATTGGTGTAATGTCTTTTGTTCTCTCTAGGTATTTCCAGATGCGCGTGACCTCTTTCCAATGGTTGATCCCAGGCTCTTCACAGTTTCTTGCTAAGCTTGAGACGGCAAAGCTTATATCAGGCCTCTCAAGACCGGCTATGAAGTTTAAGCAACCAATGGGGGAGCGGTGGTTGACGCCTAGAGCAAGGAACTTCTTGTGATCTTCTGTTGTGGCTGTCCCAAGGTGGAGACCAGGAGTGAGCGGGGTTGATACTGGCCGACTGTTTTTAAGGTAAAGTTCTTGAATTCCTTTTTTGATGTGGAGCGTTAATAAAATGTGAATTAAGCCATCTTTTCTTTCAATCTTCATCCCAAGGAGCGTGTTTGGAGAGTGTGCCAAGGAGTGTTTGAATTTGAAAAGAAACTTTTCTTTGAATTGGTTCACGTTCCCAGCAATAAGAAGATTGTTGACGTGGAAAAAGATTACCGTAGTCTTGTTGTCCCCAATGTACAAACACAGATTGCATGAAAATTCCTGAAAACCCTGGGCTTTGATCCATTTGCTCAGCATCCGGTACCAGTTCCTTGGTGCTTGCTTCAGTCCATACAGGGACTTTTTGAGCCTCAAGAATTTGGAAGACCTACCACAGCCAACAGGAGTTCTTATGAAGACCTGCTTGTTGAGTACATAGTGCAGAAACACCCCTTTGACATCAAGTTGGAGCATATCTAGGTTCTTCTCAGCAACGTATGTCAGGATGGCCCTTAGAGGCGCTACTTTGCCGGTGGGTGCATAGGTCTCTAGGTAGTCCAGCCCATACCGTGGATTGAATCCTTGCACACATATCCTGGTCTTGAAGATTGGGGCTTTTCCATGGGTGTGGTGCTTGATCTTGAAGAAAGGGACAGTGTTGAGAGGATTGGTGACAACTTGCTCGTTGACCTCTTCCCAAACCTCCTGATCTTCAATTGCCTTGAATTCCTTCAAGGCTGATTCTTTCCAATGGGGAATTTTCATAGCCTTGGCCAACAACGTCAGGAGTGTTTCAGATACAAATCCTTAACAATCTATTTTTGACAACACATCTCAATTCCTCAGATTTGGCCTGAGAGTTTCTTTGACGGCTGAGTTGGAGTCGGAGAGTTCTTCAAGACCCCTGTTGTTGGATTCTTCCTTGACAGCAAGCGGGTTGGAGGGTGAGGTCGAGTTTATTAGTATTTGATTGAGAGTGGTTGAGCCAGAAGGTTGATTGGCATTTGGAAGGATGATCTGTTGATCATTTGCCTTGTAATCTACACAGAGGAGTGGAGTCAGAGCTTGAATGTTGAGTTTGAAATGTTTTGTGTCAATTTTTTTTCCAGACAACGTAAGAATCTTGTAGGAAAGTAAGGATGGATTGAAACCCAGTAGTACTCCTGTAGCTCCTTTCTTGCTTATTTTGGAATTGATGTCCGTGCCATTGATTCTGTTTGTTAGGCTGGAACTGATTGGTTTTATATAATCCTCTGGCAGTTGGCTTTGGTGAATTTTCTTCCACAGAGAGTCCTCACCTTTCTGCTTGGGAATTTGGTTCAGCATCAGACAACAACTTTTGACTGCCTTGTGCCAACAAGATTTTGGGATGTTCGAGTCTGATAAGGTTTCTCAAACTGCTTCCATCACCATTTGATTATCCCTTTCTGCCTGGCCATTGTGCTGTGATTGATAGGGTTTGCTTGTGACCTGGTTGATTTTATTGGTGCAATAGTAGCTTTGGAGCTTCCAATTGAAAAATTTGCCGCCACCTTCAAAACAGACTTCTTTAGGGTACAGACCTGATTTCCGGTGTTGGTTTTCAATGACAAAAATGAGAATGTCTGTGGTGTTGCCCTTGTTCTTGAGTGGAAATCCTGCCACATATACAGAGTAGGAGTTGACAAGAGTGTTTACATATCAAAATCCTCCTTTGGATTTTGGGTTGATGGGTCCAATGAGGTCTAGATGAATCTTTTTGAAGTAGCTTCCTGCGGATTCTTGTTGATGATTGAAAGGAGATTGAGTTATCGTGGCCTTGTCACAACTTAGGCATTTGAAGGAGAACCTCTGCTCTTTGGTGAGACTGACATTGAGGAACTTCTCCATTCTCAATAGACTGGAGTGCCCCAACAACCGGTGAATAGATGACAGTTCATCATTTGAGTAAAATGAGCTCTTCCAGTCACCAACAGCCATGTTGATGATGAATACATTGTTGATGATGAATCCGGAGAGTAGCAGGGAGCCATCTTTGGTAAGTTGGAATGCGTTAGGACTTTTGCTTCTATTGACTTGGAGGTTGCCCCCTTGACTCATGAGCGCCCCTAGAAAAATGAGGTTTACCATCAACTCTGGTACCCAGGCAACATTGGATAAGAGTAGGTTAGCATCTTTTTTGGCCAGAGCCGCTTTTCTGTTCCCTTCAACAATGATGACAGTGTCCTTTTTCCCGGTATGAATTCTCTCCCTCCCATTGCTTTTCTCAAAGGTGGTAAAGGAATCTTGATTGGTGATCATGTGAACCAAGCACCCTGAGTCTAGGATGAAGTGTTCTGGGTCCATTGGTTCCTTCAGTGTAGTTGAGTTCAGTCCGCAGAAGAAACTGTAGAAGTGCGCTTCATCTTTAGCTTTTGGTTTGCCTTTTTGTGGTCCCCAATTCAGGGCATTGGGAGGCTTGAGTTCAGGGAATTCAAACCAACATGAGCTGGCCAGATGAGAAGTTAGCGCTGGTTTATGCTTGCCATTTTTGCATTGTGGTCCCCTGTACAGAGCAACATTCATGGGCTTGGTGTGCTCTCCTTTGGAAATTGACTTTTTTTTGTGTTGAATCAAGTGATTGAGTACAACATCAATTTCCATATTGTTGATTGAGTGCATAATTTTCAATTTCATGTGTTGCATCAATGAGGGAAACTTGAAAAGGACAAGGTAAGCAATTATTTCCAAAAGGAGTTTGATGCCAACCTCAGTCATCTTCTTGAGGCAGACCTTTACTGTGGTCACGAGAGCTTCAATATTGCTTTCCATGGATAGGTGTAGGAAGCCGTTGAAGACCCAAGCTCTGTTTGCAGACTGGGATGACCCAAAGTGTTCTTGGGTTGAGATCCATATCAGTTTGGAATCATCCTTGTTGGTGTTGTCTATGATTTTTTAGGAATTTGCATCAAGCTTGGCAAGGATGTGTGCTACAAATTCTTGATTTGTGTCCTCATCCAGACAGGTCAAGTAATCCGCATTCATGATATTGAATATTCTATGTAGTTTGAAGAGTTTCTTGAATTTCTTCCTCCACATGCTGTAGTTATTGGCTGTTAGCAGAGGCGTTGATTCAATGAGTGATTTGATTGCTAGGGATTTGTAGTTGGTGGAGTCCCCCCCCCTGGTCCTGGCGTGGATGAGATTCCCGGTTGATCCATCTTTTGATTGGCACAGGCTTTTAACCGTATGAAAACTTGGGTTGAAGACCAAGACCAAACTGTGATTTTGACAATGATGAGAAAGGCTAAGGATGAGTTTTAACAAACAACATGGAATGGAAAATGAGAACGAGTACGACCAACGGAGGACAAGCTGGCTGGGGAGAACAAGTCTTATGTAGAGGGATTAAGAGGAATGAGACTTGATGAGAAACAGCCAAGCAAGAGATAGCAGAACCGGTTCAGGGTGAATAGATTAAGTGGAGAGCTGAAAAGGTGAAAGTAAGTTCCTGCACTGATCGATGAGTTGTCAGATGAAGGTCTCTTTGATTCAAATGGCTGCTTGTGTTGCAGTCATGATGAGTTGAATAAGGATTAGCTTGAGGATTGATCAGACAGGAAGCTTGATCTTGAGGGGTTGATTGATTTTAGAGATAGATTGAAATTGGTCAACAGGACAGGGAAATTGATCTTGATTGGTTGATTTGATTGGACAATTAATGTTCATTGGGGGTTTCTCGGCTTGTTGAAAATGTTGAGCGGTCTTTGTCAGTGGATTCTTGGAGGATGAAAGGATTGAAAGTGCGCAGGCATTTTGCGCGGACTTGAAGTTAGATGGAGCACGCAAAGAGACAGAGGATGCTTTTACAAGTAAACGTGGGTAGAAAAGAAAACAGACAGGAAAAAGAAAACAGAAAAGAAGAACAAAAAAACAAGGATGAGTGTTTGGACAAATGATTCAAGGAGATAAGAGATTGGTGAAGTCAGAAAGTCTTGGTGAAGTCAGAACATCAACAGGGCCAAATGTTTCAAAAGTTAGCCAAAATTGTGTTTGATTCCAACCATGAAGCTATGATGGAAAACAATATCCCTCCCTTCTCCTTGTTGGAATTTGTATCTGGCCTTACTGCTGTTGACTGCTACCCTCACATCATTTTCACCTCAGACTCCTTCTACAACTCACCCCATATTGACAAAGGTGATGTCTCTAACTATTCCTTTTTACTGGTGGTCCAAACCAAAAGATTGAATGGATTACTTATTGACAACAAGGATGAATATCAAGTATCAAAAGCCAATTTTTGTTCCCAGACTTGGGGTTTGGGATTGATTTCAAAAAAAAGGGCATTTTGAAAATGGTTTGTTCAGAAAACAAGTAAAAGCACTGTAACTTTCCTGCATTGGATACTGCCACCCATAAAAGGATGGCCATGTCCATGAAAATCAATATAAAAACTCAAAAAACTATCAAGTGTTGAAGTTTGAGTTAGATGCCCTGGTGAGATGGTTGAAGAAGATGGTATGAAGTCTTTGTAACTTCAAGAGGAACAGATCTAGGGAGTCAAGAGAGGGGCACTCCGGTTCAAAGTAAGACAGAACAGATATCGATCCATTGACTTGGAAACCAGCAGCTTAAATAGACTAAGTACATTAAGGCTAGCTTGTGGTTGACAAGATGAATGAAAAAGAATAAGTTTGATAAGCATAACTGTGAAACAGAAGATGTCACAAGATAAATAAATGTTAGGAATTTGGGCCACAATAGATGAAAGGTAAAGAAAGCACTAGAGTTGATACTGGTGGAACAACATAAAGACTTTACTAGACTAGCATACTTGTGAGGAGAGCCACTGTAGGTTAAGATAAAGATTATACTGGAAATAAGACTTGAAAAGCTTATTATAGAGATAATACTAGACAAAACACTTAGAGCAAGACATGAGAATATAAAGCTTAATAAATGGTTGCACTCTAGTGTTAGGCAACACAATATAAGACTAGAATTCTAACATCAAGGACTTGACAAGTGGCAAAATATACCTTAAGAAAAAGAATATAATTAAAAATTGAAAGGATTTTTTCATTGGTGGTGTTAAAAATACTCTTGAACATTTTTACAATCAAAAATAATTTTTTTATTTTTCTTTTCAAAATTTTTATCAAATTAAATATATTTACAAGCCAAGCAATCAAGTAATTTCCTTTATTTAATTGAAAGTTCTACTGCTACCAATACATGCCATCGCTACCAATAAACTAGGTTTTTTTTAGTGGATAGCCTTTCCCTGTCCTTATCAAGTCATTCTTGCTCTTGATCCTTCTCCTTTTGCTCTTTTTGAAACTCTACCTCTACCTGTTTGATTTGCCACTCAGGATCCAACTTGTGTTGATGAGCCAAACCCTCATCTTTCTACTTTTGAAAATACATAGCCAGTTGACAATCCCACTTCTCCTTTTCAGATTGAACTTTTTTGGATTCAATTTGTGATTTCACTGTTTTTTTGAGGGGAATAGGAATGAGCTTGATTTTGAATGCAAGTAAAATCAATCAATGAACTTACTTGAATCTTGCTTCTCCATGATATCTTCAAAGCCAGAAAAATTTGAATTGTTTCTCTGCTTTTGAGGGCTATTAGGGTTGAGGTTGATGGAATTGGACACATTTTTCTTTCCCTTTTCCAAGGAGGTTTGTGTGGGAGCGTTGTCACTCTCATTTGAAGGAAATGTGGGAGGCCCCATTGGCTTGAGCTTTTGGCCAATCAGGAATGCATGAGGCTGTTTTTTTAAAACATAAATCAGTTGGGATTAACCAGACAGAAGAGAAAATAACTTGGTTGCTTACTTGAGAAGATGTTGATTGTAGTGGCAATACAGGAATAACTTGCTCCTTATAATTGGCCAAGTGGTTAAGTTCTTCCACCCTATGAAGAGAGAAATCAAAAGAAGGAAGTGAGGGGTCAAAGGAAGGGTTTGAATTGTTGATCAATGTTGATTCTGTTGGAATATCTTCCTCCACATCAGATTGTGGCCACTCATAGGTTTCATTTGGATCATCATTGCTAGGTTGACCATCCACAGACAGGTCCTCAGCATCAACTAAATCTGATTTTTGGGCATTAAAAGCGGCTAAAGGGGTGATATTGGCCTTCTTTCCAAAGATTTTATCCATTTGAACATAAAATGGACAAATGGCATTGAACTTATCAAGCATCTAGTTAATTCCCTTTGATTTATCAGAATTGGTGATAACAAAGCCAGTGGAGATTGACATGGAGTGGGATTTTTTGTACATGGTTTGATAGTTCTTGAATTGCTCCTGCATCTGGTTGGATGAAATATCCAGCCTACCTTTGGTTTTATTTTTGAGTTCATTGGCAATCAGGAGATAACTATTAACCTTAGAGGATGGAGGTTGGTCAACTCATGTTTCATTTTTGGATCAAAAGCAAGAATTTTAGTTGGGTGGAGTTTTGAGCCAGTTTACCAGGATGATGTGATCAGCTCTTGTTGAAGTAAGGAAATTCAAGTATATTTCTAATAGTAAAAACCAGACTAAGAGAGAAAAATACAAGATTCAATTAAATTGATAACAGCTGGAGAACAAGAATAAGCAGAGACAAGAGTTCCTACCCCGGATGATAGATACTTCAGAATGGAAATGACAAGAGGAGTGGAAGCCTTGAGAACCTAGGATAAATTAAGAAAGACGAGGGAAGCTAGAAATGGGCAGTTAAGATCCAGCTTGAATAATCTTGTTGAATAGATCTTCCTCACCAAATGAGCAGCCAGCAGAGATTGTTTAGGAATGACGCGAATTAACCAAGCTGAAGAGTCGCGTATTCAAGTTTTGAGTTGAAGAGGTTCGACAACCTAAGTAAATTGATGAGTTGGCAGTTGAGTCAAAGCAGAGAAGTGTGAACTTCTAGTTGAGGAGTGGAGGTCGAAGAGAGTTGAGGGAATGGAGTGAGGAGAAGTATGGATGACAAGATAAGAAGGTAGAAGGAGGGGAGTTGGAAGATGACAATGGGAAAAGGAGCATGTGAGAGGATGATTCCCTTGGGAAGTCGAGACGGATGGAGAGACAAGGGAGACTAGAGGAAGTAAGGATGAGGCTTCATAATTGGAGTATGCGCAGAGAGAATGAGTGAAGAGGGAAAGGGATAGACACGCGGACTAGAGGATAGAGATTCAAGTTTCAACACCCCGGATCATTTGTTGAGGAAGAGTCAGAATGTATGAGACAGTGAGAGGTGAGCACCGAGAGTGACCGAGCATTGCAGGCTTTTGTGAGACAGTCAGCAATCATGAAATCTGAGGTAACTAGTTTGATTTGGATTTGATTGTTACTGAGTAGTTCTCAAATGTGTTTGATTTTTATGTCAAGATGTTTTGTCTTGGTGTTGCATCCAAAATTTTTTAATTTATCAACTAATCCTTTATTGTCTACATGGAACAGAGAAGTATCTATTTTTTCATTCCATAACTCCGACACAAGATGAGAGAGCCAGAAGTTTTCTTGAACACCGTTGGATAAGGCGTTCATTTCAGATTCGTTAGATGAAAGAGTAATGTTTCTTTGTTTGTTGCTTGTCCACAAAATAGGACAGTTTTTCCAGAATGCAATGAGGCCACTTTGGGAAGTTCTGGTTTTGAGATCATCCGCCTAGGTAGCATCAGTATATAGTTGAATTTGGGAGTTAGTCAATGAGGACGAATGAGGATTGAGCAGGAGTTTAAGATCGATGGTTGATTTAAGATACTTCCAGCAGTGTAATACTTCCTTCCAGTGAAGGATGCCAGGACAATGATTGAAACGAGAAAGGATGGAAGAAGCAGCAGCCAGGTCAGGACGAGATCTGCAAGACAGATAGTTCAAAATCCCTGTGAATTTTCGGTAATTGACCCCCAGAGATTCAAAATGAGAGATTTCTTTGTCGGTTGCAGGACAGAGTTGAATTCCTGGAGTTAGAGGAGTGGATACCGGTCTGCAGTTGGTCAATTTGAGCAACTCCAGTCCTTTCTTGATCAATTCAGGTTGAGATAGGGTGAAAGACAAGCCGTTGTTTTCGACATTCATGCCCAGTAAGGTATCTAGTTCATGAGCCGACGAGTTGGGAAAACAATTAAGGAATAGTTTTTCGAATGCATCAACCTTGCCAACCACAACCAGGTCATCTACATGGAAAAAAATGAAGGAATCAAGATTTTTATGAATAAAAACGCCAGAATCAGAACTGGATTGATGATAGTCAATTTCTTCAAACCACGACGTGAGAGTGTTGTTCCAGTTAGCGGGTGCCTGTTTGAGCCCATAGAGAGATTTCTTTAGTTTGATAAAAGGGCTCGTGCGCTTGGATTCTTTTGGAGTTTTAATGTAAATATCTTCTTTTAAGGGAGCAAACAGAAACGCACTTTTTACGTCAAATTGTCTAATGGGAAGATATTTATCAGCCGCAAGAGTTAATAGAAGAAGTAAAGACGGAAATTTCCCAGTCGGAGCAAACGTATCAGAGTAATCTATTCCAGGTTCTTGTTTGAATCCTTGAATACATAGTCTTGATTTGACTTGTTCAGAGGAAGATTTGGTAGCTGGCTTTAGTCTATTGACCCAGAGAGTGGACAACCATCGTTTGGGAGTTCCATCAAAGTCTTCCCATACATTGTGTGATTCGATGCTATTCAGCTTTTCTTGTTTAGCATCATGAACTTTCTTGGGATCCAGATGCACGGAGAGACAGCTGTATTTGACCGGCTTTACTGAGAGAGTTCTTTCTCCTAAAATTCGAGAAGGAGGTGAAGTTTCTTGATGGTTTTTGGATAGCGAGTCCGCCAAGGAATCCAGGTCTACAGTAGGAATTTTGCCTTCATCGGATTGATTATCAAGCTCAGGAGTATCCTCTTGCTCTTTATCTTGATTGGAAGAAGTAGGATCTAGGGTTGGAGTCTTGGCCTTGTCGTACATAAACCATTCATTTGCAGATGAGTGATTTTCTGGTTTGGAAGAAATGTCAAGAAATTGAACATTTTTGGTTTTGACAATCTTCCCGGAAGGCGACAGAATTTGGTATGATTGCAGTTCTGGTTTGTAGCCAATTAGATGCCCAATTTCCCCTGGCGGTTGAAGTTTAGATCCTGATGTTTTGGGAAGGATAAGATAGGAGACGGGAGATCCAAGAGGATGAAAGTAGGAGATTGGAAGAGATAGACCTTTGAACAGCTCATAAGGAGACTTTTTGCTCTTGTGAGTCGGAATCTGGTTCAGAGCAAGGGCTGAGGCAGCCGCGACTTCATGCCACCATCCAATCGAGAAATTGGAGTCCTTGAGGTTAGACCTGATAGATTCCAAGATGGTTTGGTTGAATCTCTCCGCCAGACCGTTTAGCTGGGGGGTATAGGGGTCAGAAAAGCGTTGTCAAATTAGATTTTTCTTACAGAAGATTGACATTTTCTCGTTTTTAAACTCGGTTCCTTGATCAGAATGAATTATTGAGGGATAATACCCCAGCCTTTTTGCTTCAATTTCAGTGGCTTCAATTAGGTGATCGGGAATCGAATCTTTGCTTGACACAGGAATGGAAGCCAGGTATTGAGAGAAAGCGTCAACAACAGTTAATAGAAACTTGTGTCCATTCCTGGAAGTTGGAAGAGGCCCAATTGTGTCCAGATGAAGCTCTTGAAATATACAGTCAGCAGAAGAAGTACGAGAATGAAAGGAGTTCCGAGTCACTTTGGAGATTGCACAAGCCTTACAATCTTCTGGCTTCTTAATTGGTATGCTTAATTTATGTCTTAGCCTATGATAACTTACATTTCCGAGGGACTTGTGCAGATTCTCGGCATAGGACAGAAGAGACACAGAAGAAGAAGAGGGGCGCGAGACGAATTTGAGACAGGGAATATGGTTTATGTAGTGGCCTTTCATTATGCAAGAGTCATCTTTGAACAGGGAGAACGAGTAGGGATGAAAATCAACATTGAAGTCGTTCAGAAGCAGCTGTCTTAGAGACAGCAGATTGAAAGTTAATCAGGGAACAAGCAGTACACCGTCTAATTTGAGTTCAGCTTCCTCCGCCTGTAGAATCACTTCTCCAATACCTTTGATCTTGAGTTGGTTTCTTCCGGAAATTGTGCTTATCATTCCTTTTTCTGAGGTGGTAAGTCGAAGAAATAGATTCGGATCAGCTATCATGTGACTGGAAGAGCCCAAATCAAGAACAAAGAGAAGAGGATCTCGGTTTGAAGATATGCAGAGGCTGCTAACGTAAGTCTCTGATCCCTGATTAACATTGGTTTTGGGTCTGAGATGCGGATAGAGCATCCAGCATTTGTGCTTTGGATGATTTGCGAGTGTATTGTGCTTTCTCGGTTTACATTTTCCAGACGCGTCAGTAAAAAGAGAGGATACCTGGAGAGTAGATTGTGATGATGAGGAGTTGTTGTTCATTTTAAGTTCATTCATATGAATTCAAAGTTGATCCAGGACGGCGTTGGGGTTGATCTCAGATTGCACATTGGAATGGGTGATCTGTTGTTTGATGTTCCTCAGTGAGTCCGGCAGTTTGTCCAATATCATATACGTCAGAATGTTGATCAGTAGAAGAATCCCGATTTCGTGAAGCTTGTTGACTCCCGTTTTAATTTCCAGAATGAATCCCTGGATGTTATTTTCATCAAATACAATCAAGGCGAATTGACTGTAGACACGGGCTCGATTTGAAGGCTGAGATGATACAAAGTGCTTGTGGATGGCTTTCCATATTTCCTTAGCGCTTTCTTTGTTTGCGGACGTGATAATAGTTGTGTGCACGGAAGGAGAGAGTTTAGATATTAGTATAGAGGTGAGAATGGCGTTTTCTGTGGCTTTAAGTTCGTTGGTATCAGACCCAATGATGTCTTTGAGTTCAGCTAAGTTCAGAAGAGAATTGATCCTGGTTTTCCAGATGGTAAAGTTGTTGTTGGTTAGAATTGGGATGGCTTCCAGAGTAGTTTTGAGAATAGTGGGATTAATGTTGTCCATAATGATGGTAGACAGATCTGGTTTTTAGTGAAGCGCAATTGGTTGGCGCGTTTGACTGTTAATTGTGTTGAAGTAAGGAAATTCAAGTATATTTCTAATAGTAAAAACCAGACTAAGAGAGAAAAATACAAGATTCAATTAAATTGATAACAGCTGGAGAACAAGAATAAGCAGAGACAAGAGTTCCTACCCCGGATGATAGATAGTTCAGAATGGAAATGACAAGAGGAGTGGAAGCCTTGAGAACCTAGGATCAATTAAGAAAGACAAGGGAAGCTAGAAATGGGCAGTTCAGATCCAGCTTGAATAATCTTGTTGAAAAGAGCTTCCTCACCAAATGAACAGCCAGCAGAGACTTGAGCTGACTTGAGGCTTTGGAAGCTCACAGGGGAGTATTTTTGTATGTTGAGTTCCTGGGAGATTTTTGCTTTGGTCCATTGGATTGTTTAGTGGACTTGAGGGGGGAGGATTGCTGAGGGGCCATTTAATACTAGTAAGGAATGAAGCAATGAAGTAATGATAGGATGGATGTGATGAAAGCAATAATGTGTGAGAACGTGATGAGAATGATGAAGTGATAAGAGTGATGAGGTGATGAGAGTGATGAAGTGATGAGGATAGCAATGGAAGCAATGAGAGTGATGAAGCAATGAGGATATCAATGAAGCAATGAGATTGATGAAGTTTTACAATGAGGTTAGAGGATGAAACCAGGGGTGATGATGTGGAATAATGTGTGGTTGAGCAGGTGAAAGCCTGTATAGACTTTGATTGAAAAAAACCACTTATTTCATGTTACCCTTGACAGGTCTGATCTGAAATAAGTGGGTTTGCCTGATTTTTAATGGAAGGTTTGAAATGGCCAATATGGGTTGAAACCTGCCATTAAAAAATGGCTGGTTTCCTTAAATTTTATACTCCCTAATAATCACTCATGGGTTCATCTTGTACTTGAGGTAGAAATCATTCCAATCCCACTCATTGTTTCCAAACCTGCTTCTTTGAATTCTAAAAATGCTTCTGGCTGGGTTGATGATCCAAAATATCAACTTCAGTTGCATTATTAGTTATAAAAATCATTTTAATTTCATCATTTGTGTTTTGGTTCTGATGCTGTCCTTGTAATTCTTTTAATATAAAGGGTTATCACATTCTGAAAGTGATTATGTTGTGTGTTTTGAGTTAACATCATTATGTTGATTTTTTTGAGTTGAAATCATTATTTTGAGTGTTTTGAATGATACTTCATTGGTAATTCCATTCAACTTGTGTTGGGCTGATCCCATAATAACGAGTATTTTTACTTCTTTTGATTGGAACAGCTTAACATCATTTGAACTTCATTTTTTTTGCTGTTTTTACTTTAGGGAATCTCCATTAATTTTGAATTGATAGAAATCTTTTTTGTTGTTTTTACTTCAGGGCTAGTCCATTGAGGTGGGCTTGATACAAGTCCACCTCATTGGATCAGCTTGACACAAGTTGAGTTGTATTTTTTGCATTTTTACTTTGGGGCTTGTCCATAGACTCTTTCATTTTTTATTTAATTTTTGGTGTTTTTACTTTAGGGCTGATCCATAGAATTTTCATTTTTTATTTATATGGGATGCACATTCATGGACCCACAGTGGTGAAATTTTTAGAATTTCCATTTAAATTTTTTTCTTTATTTGGTGTTTTTGTTTTGTTTGTTCAATTTTTTATTTATTTCTATTTATTTTTTTTAATTTCTTTTCTTTTTTTTTTTTGCTCATTGTAAATTGGTTGTGAACAGCCGCTCACAACCCAACTTGGGGTTGCTGTTCACCGCTGAAATGGGTTGTGAGAGGCTGTCCACAACTGAAATGGGCCAGGAGGTGCCATTGTGGTAGACAAAACCTGTCCTATAGCCATCTGACCCACTTTTTTTCTATAAAAACAGCTCAAACCCTTAAATAAAACTCAGAAATGCATTCTAAATCCAAAATAATCTATATTCATGCAGCCAAAGTACCACCCTACCTCTCATGGATTACAAGATAAATCCCAAGAAACCTTCAACTGTGGCAAACTCATACCCAACCAGGTGTCACATCTCTGTTGAGAAAATAATCCATACCTTGAAAAACCTCAATTAAATACCAGTGGAAGCTTACCCTCAACACCAGGACCATAAACCAACCCTGTCACCTCAGCCATAATACAGAAATACAGATACAGGAGGCAGTACAGCAAGTCATATCCTGTAACCTCATCCAGAATACAGCAAGACAGATGCAGGAGGCAGTGAAACAAGTCAGATCCTGTCACCTCACCTGTCAGGGATACAACCTCTACTGCCAAACCGGGCGGTGGTTGTACCTGAAATAATAAGTCAAAACCAAGGTTAAAGTCAGTTTCTGACTCAAATAAATTCAAACAAAAGCTGAAAAGCTCACAGACTCAAACAATAACTAGGTATTGTGAGGAAAAAGTCACACCTTAAACCTTTATAAAAGGTAAGGGGCCTGGCTTCAAATAATGAAGCTCAAAGGAGCTTTGCTTATAAATAAGCTCACACCCTTTATATTAGTAACACACAAGGTTCACTACTCCAATTAGGACCTTCCACTCGAAATTGAAGATTCCAATAAGATTTTTAGTTGAATATAATACTAAGGTTGATAGCCCCAGTCAATCCCTTCTTGGGACTAAGGTTGGTGGGCTTGTTAACTCTTGCCATATTCTTTTACAAATAAATAATCATATATAACTGGTGAGGAAGGGGCTATAGGGTGATAAACCTCCTCTTTTCAGGTAACAGGAGCCCTCAGGGGACTCAAGGAATCATCAGGGGAGAGCTAGCCTCTCCCTGATTTCGTCCTCAAGGGATCAGAACCCCATCACGTCCTTCCCAATGAGAAATAGGGTACTAGTACTCATTGGGGGGGGATTTTCAATGTATAAGGGTCCTATTTGCATAACCCAGAAGTAATATACTCTAAACCTAAGCCCAGGACCTTCTGAGTGGACGCTTTCAAGTCTCAGGAGATTTTATCAAAGTATAATCACATCCCAAGGAAGATAATATTAAGATTATGTGATTGGTTTATACAGAGTGAAGAGTATAGCTTAAATTGATTACTATAGCTTGTCCCCAAAGGAAAGGAACTTATTGGGAAGTTATTTATAGATAGTTGGGACGCACCTGAGTCCTCATAACTTGATTCAAAGTTATATTGGATCCCCATCTTGATAATATACATTATCAAGTTTTAGTTCCATACTAAATACTCATAAAAACATACTTATAAAATAATATAAAAATTATAAAAATTACTATATAATTCTGAAACTCCTGATCAGTAATAATTCTTTTCTCAATGGTGGTTTGAACGAGGGACCTTGGTGTCAGGTAATAGAAGGTGAGGTTAGTAATTAACCACTATACCAGCAAGACATATGAGTTGTGCAGTCATTTGGACACATCTAATTGTCTCGTGGCTGACATCACCCAGAATACAGCAATACAGATCCAGGAGGCAGTGAAATCAGTCCAGATCCAGTCACCTCATTGGCATACAGAAATACAGATCCAGGAGGCAGTGCAACCATTGCAGATCCAGTCACCTCAGCCAAAATACAGAAATAAAGATGCAAGAGGCAGTGAAATCAGTCAAATCCTGCAACCTCAGACAGAATACAGCAATTTGGATACAGGAGGCAGTGCAGCATGTCAGATTTGGTAACCTGAACCAAAAAAACATTCAAATACACATAAAAGAGGCCGTTTAGAAGTGTAAAGGAGAAATATATGCAGGATGAAGTCACACCAGTATCAAGCAGAACCAAACAAAACATGCAGAAATACACATACAAGAGGCTGTGCAGAAGTAATACAGGAACAATATAGATACAAGAGGCTGTGCAGAAGTGTACAGGAGAAATTTATGCAAGAGGAAGTCAAACCAGTCTTAAGAAGAACCAAACAAAAATGCAGAAAATACACATACAGGAGGCTGTGAAGAATTATACAGGAGAAATATATGGAGGAGGAAGTGGAACCAGGCTTAACCCAAACCAAAAAAACCACCAAAATTGCACAGAAATACATGTAGGTAGAATCAAGTAGCACTGAACAAACTACCTTTAAAGCATAGCAATATATCTTATATGCACTACACAGCAATTTATGCAAGGCTGTGCATGCATGAAACCCCTTTACAAGCTTTTTCCAACCAGCAGAAATGCCTCATGTAACTGTACAAGCTTTTTCCAGCCAGAAAAAATGCCTCATGTAATTGTATCTCACTGTTCCTCACCAGAACAGGGAGAACCCTCAGGGGAAGCCTTGAGCACACCTGGGGGCAGGATTTGTCTATTTAAGGAGGGCCTCTCTGCCCTATCCAAGTTTTATCATCATGCCATCTGGCTCATTCCACCTGGCTCATACCATTAGAACACCCCAGCTATCCCCATAACCTATAATGACCTCTTGGCAGAGATAAAATATTAGTAGTGAATCAATTATAAAAGGAAACAAGAAATCAGACACCAAGTGATTACCTATCTTTAGCCAATTAAACCACCCAAAAGTTGCTTGAATAAGGGTTCTTCTTTGACCTAAGTATTCAGCACCAATTCAAAGAAAAACCATCCATCAATCAATAAATAACCCTTACAAAGAAAGAGAGCACAAAAACCAGAAACTACCAACATTTCCTTTACCCAGCCCCCTGTGGGTAAAACCATTCTTGGGTCCTCTCCCAAACCATCCCTTTGATAAACCCTTGAACCCTTTAACATTTGGATATTGGTTAGGATCATATATATCTGATCAATAAATAAAAATTAATCCAATACATATGGTCCATTCTTCAACAAACCCCACCAATAACAATTAATACTTAATCTAGGTCTGATCTGATGCCTATATTAAGTCACAAAGAAGCCAGCCATTAATTTAAATAAATTATTGTGCAGACTTAATATAGTACTAGAAGGGCAGGCAAGTCAAAACCACTCTTAGTATATAATAATACTCCAAAGGAGTAGACCTCATACTGAATTCCCCTCCAAGGACTGTCAGCAAGCTATTTGATAAATTATTTATATAATCCCACAGGAGTCTCCACACCATTCACAACTAAATTGGGCTGCAGACCACGCCAAATGCCCCAATTTGGCTAGTGAACAAGCCACATAGGGTTGAAAATTTAACTTTTCCCGTTTGGTATAGCTATTTCACTCAATTTGGGGTCCTGATCTAGTTCTATGACTTGTCCTTCCATCCCCTTTCCTCTGGATCAACATCATTTCTGCCTTGCCTTATTGGGCAAAGGAACTACTTGACCAAAAATTCAACAAGATCCAATCTCATCAGGAACCCCCCCATTACCCAATTATAACCCCCACCCTAATCATCACTCTCAACCATCAATACTATTATGCCTCTCTTGATTTTGATTCCCCCAAAAAGCTGATCCAACTGACCTCACAGAATCACAACCCTTGCTTTGGATCAGAGAGTTGATCATTGGATTAGAATCCTTCACCCCCTTCTTTTGCTTCCAAGCTGGTAATGATTCTGGTAATTGTTAGAGAGAGGGTAATAGGTAACAGCAACCCATCAATTGCTGGGTTAACAAGTGAGCAAGTAACCACAGCTCCAACAGATTTTGGTCAAAATAGTCACCAAAGCTCCAAAATGAATACTATGGGGCCACCTTGAGCTCAGATACAACAAGATCAGAAAAACTAAGGACTCACAAGAAATTGGAGAATAGATCAGAAATTATATGTTTTCTCTGAACTCCAGTGTATTTGGTCCAAGATTTTTTTTCTTTAAAGATGCTTTTGATTTCACATAATTACACCAAGAATTTTGGATTGAGTGAGACTATAAAGTTAAATATTTAAAGTTGGGCAAGCTTTGAATTTGGATAATAAGGGCAAGTGTTAAGGATAAAGCATTGAGTTGAATGTAAGACTGATCTTATTCAAATTGTTTGA
Organism: Puccinia polysora; assembly: GCA_025617555.3. Lineage (NCBI taxonomy): Eukaryota > Fungi > Basidiomycota > Pucciniomycetes > Pucciniales > Pucciniaceae > Puccinia > Puccinia polysora. The sequence continues at coordinate 11,260,744 of CM062620.1, forward strand.
GATGAACCATACATATATGGGTATTCCACTGAGTTTTTTTTGGTTTTCAACTAATTGCTTTTTTTTGTTAAACCACAGTTGGTGGGTGCTCAAAGCCATGTGGCAGGTAGTCAACCACCCTTGTGAGGTGGTCAACCAATGGGGGTTTGCCATTGACTTGGCCATGGCGGCTTTCAACTGAAGTTTTGAAGATTTTGTAATCAACTGGAGGCCACCTGTTAAGTCTCAGTACTCTCTCTGCGCTCTCCCCCTCTTACCCAGGGCGGGTTCCCCCAAATGCTCCCCCTTCTGGCTTCTGTTCTCAGTCTCTGGTCTCCTATTCTCTCTGGTTTGACATCTCTAAGCTCTCCAATCTTTCTCCTTATCATCCAGTCTCATTTGTGCCTCTAACCTTTCTTTCTTCTCTTTCCATCCCCCCTTCTTTCTCTTCCTTCCTTCCTCACTTGACTGAACTATTCCCTCCACCAAATCTCAACCATTGCCTCCTCCAAACCAACTCAATCTTATCAATAATAAGTCTCTGCCTGGTAAGACTCTGACTTCTCAAACTCCCTTGACAGAACTCAACCTGATCCTCCAGTTCATCCAGTCTTTCTCCTTGTGATCTCCTCTCAGCCTGTCTTCTCCCAACCTCCGTTGCGCATCCTGAATAACTTGTTGCTCTGTTTAATCTGATGTCCTCAACATACAAGTACTGGCTCAAGCTGTAGGATCCTCCTCTCACATTTCTTCTTACAAACGTCTATTTTCTTCAGATCCTCTGTTCTTATATCTTTTATTCTTTGTACAGCCTATGCTGGTTCTAGGTCATTTAGAGATCCAATTCAATATCATCACGGTTAAAAGACAATAGTTCTATGACCAAATCCAACCAAACAAATCCTGAACAAACCAGCTGGGGCAGCCAACTACTTCCATCAGGTGGTACTTAAATCCTCTTTTGACGCCATCCTTCCTCTGAATGAAGAAAATTATTCAATATTGCAAGATAATATTCTCATGTTATGCGACTTGAAAGATATCAAGGATGCTATTACTAGGAACTCCGGCCCCCTGTCCTCCAAACAAGACAGAGAAATTCAAGCAATAATCCTATCTAAACTAGACAGCATGACCCATGCCAATGTGGTCAACTCCACCAACATAACTTCATCTAAACCCCTTTGGGCGGAAATTACAATGAGATTTGGCTCTTCTGAGACAGCAAATAGGGAAAGGGTATTTAACCACTTCCTTCACTCAGCTTTCAATGAAGACTCCATCAAGGGATTCATTACTGAAATGGAAAAGGAAATCACAAGGATGACAGATGTAGGAATCAAACTGCTCAAGGATATACTTGAATACTTAGTGCTCTTCAAGTTTCATCCAATTCTTGAAAACCTTAAGCAACAAATTATGCATGTAGAAAAACACATGACGGTGGATGTAGTTTTCAATCAACTCACACAGTACAATAAAAAGAGACGGGAACAATCAAATTTCAATAAACCGGCAGAAGATGTCTCCCTGTTGTTGACTAAGACTAAGATCCACAAAGAAAAAAAGAAGAAAAAAATGATATGCCAAGAAGAATACCACAATCCTAATTCCCCACACTCTGAATCTTATTTCTTCCATCTAAATCCCCAAATTGCACCAGAATGGTGGATCAAACAACAAAATGACTGGAAGAGAAAATTCAAATGGACTCCGACCATCAACTACCATGCCTTGTTGACCCTCTGGATCAATGCATATAACAATCCTAATCTCCTTCTAGACTCCAGAGCAAATTTCCATATATTCAAAAATCTTAAGTATTTCTCCTCCATCAAACTTCAGGAAGAATCAGAAGAAATCAAAACTGGAAAATTAGAAGCTAATCTCAAGATATGCAGAACCAGAATGGTAAAACTAGAATGGAAAGACTCTACAATCACTCTTGACAATTGTGTCTACGTACCGGAAATTTTTTTCAATATTTTCAGTCCCGGTCTTCTTTCCAAAAAGGGCTGTAATCTCTCTCAAGTCCATGAAAGATTCTCTGTCACTCAAGATGATCAACTTGTATGGAAAGGATTGATTTGAGAAAATTTATTTTTCATTGAAAAACCCCGATCAGCAGGCCAAAACCAAACTGTAAACCTTACCAGCCAATCTCACACCACTTCTCTTTCCCTACTCAATATCCACAAGATGTATGGACATGCCTCCATCTCTACTCTTAAGTCAACTGTGAAGGAATTATACACTAACAAAGAGCTCCATAAATTCCAATGCAACAGCTGTGTCAGGAGAAAAATTACTACATCTCCATTCTCTTGCACCTCAACCCCTTTGAAAAAACCTTTAGATCAAATTCACCTTGACCTCATTGGGCTGATATCACCTCAATCAAAAGCGGCTCATCATTACATCCTCACTCTGATAGACAACTACTCCGGCTATCTAGCAGCGTTTCCTCTAACATCTAAGGACAAGGCTACTGAAGTGATTAAAAAGATCCTTGAAGTCAAGCAAAAGAGGCTGAACTACTTCCCTTTCAAAATCTTCTCAGATAAAGGAACCAAATTCACCAATTCTACCCTCAAAGAATTTGCCAAAGCTGAACACATCAAGCTACAAACATTGGAGCCTTACCATTCTCAAAATAATGGCCAAGCTGAAAGAGATAATAGAACTATCATTAAATCCACCCGCGCCACATTCTTGTAAACCAGGTTGGCTAAGAACTATTGTCACATAGTAACTCAAAACTGTGGCTTCATGCTTAACAAAATTCCTCAAGAAGGTAATCACCTATCTCCCTGGCAGCTCATGTTTGGTAAGATTCTCCCTTCTAACTATTTGAAACCCATAGGCGCTTCTGTCATCTACCTTGCAAATTGCATTCAAAAAGGCCAAAAGTTTGATGAAAAGGGAATTGAGGGCATTTTGATTGGGTTCAACCCTACTTTTCACTCCTACCTTATTCTCAACTTGCTCCATGCGGTCATCAAAACTAAACAAGTGAAGTTCCTCAAAACCCAGCTGAAAAATTCCCTTTTCTCAAATTTCCCGGTCTAGACCTATTCTCTCAACCCAAACTGGACGCCTACAAAGCTGAATTCTCAACAAGAAACAAGCAATATAGGATCAGGGAAAAAAGCCCTGAGTGTCTTGAATCTGACTCCGATCTGGAGGATAATAACTACTCAGACGCTCACTCTCCAGATCCTCCTCTCCCCCACGCTCCAGAACCAATAACTCAAAGACCCAATCTAAGACCGCAAAATGAAATCCAAAAACCCCAGAGATATGGCTTCCATCACTATGTTGAACCTCCCTCTTATAAGGTGGCGCAAAAATGCCCTGAATAGCCTAAATGGAAAAAAGCTTTGGAAGAAGAATTGAGCTCTATCAAATCCCAAGAAGCTTGGGAAGCGTACTATAACAAACCAAAAAATTTCCTGAATACCACCTGTGTATTCAAAGTGAAAGAAAACTGCCTTTTTGAGTGCAAAATACAAGGCCCAGCTGTGCCTACAAGGATTTGATCAGGTTCAGGGCGTGGACTTTGAAAAAACCTGGGTCCCAACCAGAAAAGTAGGATCTCTCCATCTCACTCTGCTCTACGACCTAAAGAATAGGATTACCTTCACTCAATTCAATGTGAAGGGAGCCTTCCTCCATGCGCCGCTGAATGAAACTTTAATAATAAGAACACCTGAAGGATCAAACAGAAAATCACCCAATCTAAAATTAAAGAAATCCCTCTACGGTCTTTGCCAGTCCCCAAAGAACTGGTACAAAACTCTCACTACCTGGATTAAATTGCAAGGCTTCTGAAAATCTACCAGTTACCCTTGCTTTTACCTCAACTCTGAATCCGGGGAAGTCATCCACTTTCACATTGAAAATCTCATACACGTCAGAAAGTCAAACACCTTTGCTACCAATTTTCTGAGCAAATTCTTGAATTCTTCCTGCCATCCTCCAAACACCATCCTCAGCATGCTGATGGAGATTGAAGAGGACAAAATTTTCCTCAGTCAACCAAATCACATCAATCAAGGATTGGAAGAACTAGGTCTCACTGATTTCAAAGAAACTGATTCACTGCTAACTCAAAACTTTCATCTTGAACCAGCTTTGGATGAAGATCATGCAGAGTTCTCTCAGCTCAATATAAACTACCAATCTGCTACCAGACTTCTTAACCACCTGTCCCAATACACATGCCCCAACATTGCTTTTGCTTTCTCAAGCCTGGCCCAATTCAATAACAAGCCTGGATGGTTACACTGGAGGGAAGTGCGCAAAGTCTGGAAATATCTGAAAACCACCAGAAATCTCAAACTCAATCTCAAGTACAATCCCTCTCAATAAATTATCTCATCCTACAGTGATGCTACTTGGGGAAATGATACCAGATTACGCAAGTCTCAAACCGGGTACATTATTCTCTACTATGGTAGCCTGGTCATCTGCAACTCCTTAAGAAAAAGAAACATAACTTACTCTTCTACCAAATCAGAGCTCAATGCGCTCCTGGAATGTTATCTGGAGCTAAAATGGATCACTCATCTTGTTGGCAAAATCTACCTTTCTCCTGAGTGTAAACCAAGAATCTAAATTGATAACAAGGGCTTGGAAGACAAAATCAAGAAGTTTGGGTTGCATTCCAAATCGCCACAAATTGATATCAAGACTAAAGGCTTGCAAGAAGATTTCTCTCACTCCAAGTTTGACCTGTCTCTTATTCCCATCAACAAGATGATAGCCAAGTTCCTGACTAAGGCCTCCACCATCAATTCCCTCAAAATACTTGAACAAGAATTCTTTACCTAAATCCTGTTGTGAATCTTCTCCACCTTTCCTCTTACCAGTAATGAGGGTTGTTAAGTCTCAGTACTCTTTCTGCGCTCTCCCTCTTTTACCCAGGGCGGGTTCCCCCAAATACTCCCCCTTCTGGCTTCTGGCCCAAATACTCCCCCTTCTGGCTTCTAGTCTTGGTCTCTGGTCTCCTATTCTCTTCATTTTGACATCTCTCAGCTCTCCAATCTTTCTCCTTCTCATCCAGACTCATTTGTGCCTCTAACTTTTCTTTCTTCTCTTTCAATCCACCCTTCTTTCTCTTCCTTCCTTCCTCACTTGACTGAACTATTCCCTCCACCAAATCTCAACCATTGCCTCCTCCAAACCAACTCAATCTTATCAATCATGTCTCTGCCTGGTAAGACTCTGACTTCTCAAAATCCCTTGACAGAACTCAACCTGATCCTCCATTTCATCCTGTTTTTCTCCTTGTTATCTCCTCTCAGCCTGTCTGTTCCCAATCTCTGTTGCGCATCCTGAATAACTTGTTGCTCTATCTAATCCAACGTCCTTGACATACAAGTACTGGCTCAACCTGTAGGATCCTCATCTCACGTTTCTTCTTAAAAACCTCTATTTTCTTCAGATTCTCTGTTCTTATATCTTTTATTCTTTGTACAGCCTGTGGTGGTTCTGAGTCATTTAGAGATCCAATTCAATATAATCACCACCCTATGGTCATAAGGAGAACAGCAGCAGCAAAATTGCTTCTTTTCACCCTAAGTTGATCAGTGACTAGGTCAAGTTGATCACCCAACAAGATAGGGCCCCCTTGGTTTTTCCCCATCAACCAGTTTGGTCTGGCCAACAACCACCTCCTGCAACATGACCATTGGGAGTTTACCACCCAAACAAACTCACTGGATACACCATACCTCCAGTAAAAAAATATTTTAACAGAAAAAAAAGACTATTGACATGAGGAAATTGGCAATCTCCATTGCAAGTCAAGAGGTTCTAAAGTACACAAACCTTGTTTTTTTCCCAAGCTTTCAAACCTCAAGACCACCACCACCAAAAAAAACACTATAGATGAAAACCATTACAGATCAAGCTCAAAAATTGAGGACAGAATGCCTAACATCTGATAGATGTCAATATTTGATGGCAGAATATTCAACTAAAGTCAGAGGAGATAGAGGTTAGTTGAGAGTTAAGGATCCAGGAAGTCCATAAGCTTGAGTTTTTAATTGAATCAATCAATCTGACATACCTCTAAAATCATTCAAAATTCAGTTTGATTCCAATAAACCATTTTTTTTAAAAGAATCATAAAAAAAGGTTGATTGACTGCAGTTACATTAGAAGATTTGAAAGATTTTGAGATTTCAAACAAAGTAAAGGAGATAAACTATGTAAAAAAAAAAAACCTAAGTCAGCCTAGGATTCTTGGTTGAACAACCAAAAAAAGATTTTGAAGCTGGTTTCAAACAATTCTGGTAGGAGGAGATGAAGCTTTTGCCTTTCATACATAGGGTTGTGAAGATTCTATCTTTTTCAAACCATATATTTCTTTTCTAATAGAGAATTCAAAGCTAATCAAGTTGATTGTAAATTGGAGTCTGAATCAGAGTCAAATAATAAAAAATGTTCAGTCAGCTTTCTTGCGTTTTCAACTTGCTGCCTAGAAGTTTGATTGGACTTGTTGAGAGGGAGAGAGACAGTGACATGATGTGGGGTGATAAGATGTGTGATGTTTGGTGATGAGATGATGATGGGATGTGTGTGAAGCAATGGAGATGTGAAGCAATGAAGCAAAGCAATGGAGATGGGATTGGTATGGATTTTCTGAGGTGGAGGTGTGGATGGGTGTTTTGCATGTGATGAATGGTGGGTGGATAATGTTGCATAAATGGCAGATTTGATATTTGAAATCCTTCATTTCCATCAAACACACCATTTTGAAATACACCACTTAGGGTGTGTGTGTATTTCAGAAACCTGCCATTAAAAATGGTGGGTTTGTTCAAACAAAATGGCAGGTTTACTAACTCTGATACATCCTATTTTGATGTTTTTATTTTAGTTTATTTTTGTTTAATTTATTTTTTCTCTTGAAATGTGTACCAAAAATTTCATTTATAAATTTGATCCTGATAAAACATGGATTATTTTTATTATGGTTTTAAATGATTTTCAATGCAAATGGTGAATTCTCAAGCACCTGGGAATTTGAAAATTATAAAATGCATTGTGGAAGAAAACAGTAAATTTACACAGAAACCATGAAATAAGTGAATTTTCATTTCCTTTTATGAAAGAAAGTAAAATTTGATTCATCTTCAAAAGTTTCAGGTGTAGTATTTGCAGGAAAAGTGCATTGTCTAGAGCTGAAAGCACTGTTGGCAATGAAAATGTACTGTTTTCTGTGCAAAGAAATTTGTTTTTGGTGAAAATGAATTGTTGCAGTGTGAATTCCATGTATTAATTGCAAATCCAATGTTTGGATCTCCAATTTACTCTTTCAGGTGAAGAAGCATTATTTCAAGTTTGAATGCAGTATATGCAGTGAAAATGCATTATACTCAGTGCAAACGCACTATATTCAGTGCAAATATTTTTCAAATTTTCAGCTTGGAGTAGTTTGGTGGGCATTTTGAAGGGCCCAAAAAGATGATTTGGGGATTTTTAGGATCAATTATTCACCCCAAAAAAAATTATCCATCTACAACAATAATGGGAAGTGTCTGTTTTGGGGTGCATTTTGAAGAAATTTCTGATATTATTTTTATTCTCTTTATTGACAAACTGAGTTTAAATTTTTAAAATGCACTTCAAATGAAACACAATTTTTTTTTAATATTTATTGGAATAGTTTCTTTCCACTATAATTCTGGATTATGGCCAGCTCCCCAATGAGATCCCCTTTGGAAGGCTTTTGCTAGTAAGGAATCACAAAAATGGGAAGATTTGATTCATGATAACTTGTAACTTGATTTGAAGATATTTTTTCCTTGTAGTAAAAACAATAAAGTAGTAAAAATTGATCTTGATTGAATAATTTTTCTGTTTTTTTTCTGGAATTTTTAATTTTTCTTTTTACTCATTGATTTACAGAAAAATACACCACTTTTTTGTTTTCAAATATGAATTATTTGGAACAAAGTAAGCTAAAAAAAATCCCTGGATAGTTTTTTTGGGCCCTCTGCGATTTTCACTAAAATAATGCAAACTGAAAATTTGAAAAATCTCATGGAAAAATAACAAAAAAAAAGAATTGAAAACAATGTCTCATTTTTAATGTAAATCTCATTTTCTTGCAGGAAAGTGAAGTACCAAGATTCTGGAAAAATTATAATTGAATGGCCTGCCATATCTGGAAACTTTTTGTCTCTTCAGATTTCTCACAATAATCAAAGAAAAATAATCTAAAATGTGGAAAGATTTGAGACAGGGAGCATTTTTTTTCAGTTTTTTGAGGGAAATTTTGAATGCCTTAAAAATGGCCATAATTCTTCAGATAAATTCTACAGGGGTTTGATATGACCTCCTATCCCCCATTGGTTTTTTTGACAACCCCCCAAAACCGCTTTTTTTCCAGGTTTACCATGTGCATTGGGGACGTTGGGGGACCTTGTGGGAACATCCAAACCGCATGATTTCCAGGTTTGGGGGTGTGAAAAACCCAAAACCCTTTTATTTATTTTTATTTTTTTATTTTTTTTATTTTTTTTCAATGTCTTTTCTTTCCTTTTCTTTCTTTCTTTTTTTTCTGAAAATGGGTTATGAAGGGCCATCCACAACCCCAAAATGGGTCCTGGGAAGCCATTTGTGACTGGTTTTAGTTTTGAGCAGCTGTTCAAAACTAAAACTGGTTGTGAATTGCGCCACATAACCCTTTTTAGGTCTTGAATGGATTTTTTGGGGGTGAAAATTTCACAATGCCCATTTTGTTTAATCTTTTTATTTTGAATTAATTTTAATAATTTTGCAATTCATCTTTGTTTTTTTTTTTTTTGAAATAGTTATTTTTATTATTTTGTGATTCTTTCATTACTTAATAATTTAATTATTTTATCTTAGTATTTTGTATATTTTCATGTTTAGTTTTCTTCAAGTTTTGAGCTTCTAATTTTTTAATTACTTTTTAATATTTCATTTTTTAAGGGCAATGTTAAACTTGCAACCTTGCAACCCCCTTTCACTACCTAAAAGGGGTTGTGTGGCGCAATTGGTGACCCATTTTGGGTTTCAAATTGCGCCACGCCGTGGTGAAAAATTTGGGACACCTCAGAAAAAGGGCAATTTTTAAAATAAATTTTATATATTACCTTTCATCTATCTTTTTTTAAAAAAATATACAAAAATCCTGTTCCTGTATGTAAATCCTTCCCTTTCCACTTTCCTCAACCTCTTGCTGTCCTAGCAGTCTAGGAAGGGCCTCCTTGGGTGTTGAAATCCCCAGTCTCTCTGTTCAACTCCCCCTCATTCTGCTCAGTGTCTGATTTTTTGGGCTGAGAACACACACACCTCATCCATCCTCATCCTCATCTAATCAGACCCTCAACTCACTCACCTCCCTCAACCTTGGCCTAACCAATTGCTTGGTCACTCTTGAAGAACTATGCTCCAAGCAGGCTAAGATAGCCCATTGGAGATCATCCAAGCCCACCAAGCTCTCCCACAACAAGCTCTGCCTCAGGTTTGGTCCCCACAATTGATCAAGGCATTGGACCAGTCTCTCAGAGTTGGGAAGATCTGTCTTCAAAGGATCCTCCACCACCAGTCATTCCCAGTTCCCCCATCCAATCCAACCAATCTTCCAACATCACCAACTGCTGCCATGAACAGTCATCCTCAGGATATCCACCTCCCTCTTCATCCATGAAACAGACGCTCGCACTCAATTTGTTGTTTGAAGAAATTGCAAGCCATCCTCAAACAACTTGTAACCACCCATCAGCAACCCGCCGGCAACACCCTGTCATCAATCATTGAATTGCCTCACACAGATTGTCTTGCAATTGCCTTGCGCTTGCTCATCTTGCACCCTCATTGTTGTCTCCATTGCTTGCATCTGCAGTTTCTCAGAGATGCCTTGCACCTCAAATCTCCTTGCGCCTGTTGCAAGCCTTGGGGCTTGCTGTTTTCTGCAAGGCTCACTGCCGCTTGTCTCAGCCCTCTGGGCTGTTTTCTATTTTCAACTCTTCTTTTTTTTATGTCTTAATTTTTTTGCTTATTTCATGTTCTTCCAATTGCAAGTCTGGATTTTACTTCTCATCACTGTCATTCATTGCTATCAAAAAGAAAAAAAATTCTGCTCTCATCTGTGTTATCTCCTTGCAAATGGTATACAGGGCCTCTTGCCCATAAAAGGAGGGGCTCTCCCCTGCCTTTAGTCCCATATATTTATTGTATCATCATCATCTGATCCAATGAATAAATATGATCCAAGGAATTCATCCTCCATCTTTTATCCAGGGTCTATCCATGATTTCCCCTTGATCCTTGAGCCTCCATACTCAAATCCTTGATCTGCCCCTCTGTGGCCTTATCCATTATCACAAACCAATAGCCTTGCTGGTTGAAGAAGAATTCATTTTGTTTAATTATTGAGTGTGTTATACCCCTCCTTGATCCCTTTTTTGACCATGCTGGTCTTGATCATTCTTTGATTGTCCTTCTGGAACCAGTCACGTTTGACTGAGAGGTTTCTTTAAGCTTGAAACCTGGAGTATTAAACCTCCTTTTATTCTCAAATTTGCATTTTACCACTTTACTCTTGATTCTCTTGAGAAGTTTTGGTTTATTCTCATTTGAATCTGTTATTGCTTTGCTTCTAGAGCTTCAGAAAACAAATTGCTTTGTTTTGTACAGCCACCCACAGTTATCTGGTACCCTTCAAGTTCTTGATTGCGGAGAGCTGGGATTCCCACACCATCTTGCCTCAGATAGTTTTGTTCCATAGATACTAATTACTATCAAATTTATCCGTTCCCTTTTATTCCTCATACACAAGGTTCTGGAACTTGATTCTGGTTACATTTAAATATTTTTGTAACACTCAGGACGGCAGCCTAAAAACGCCCATTTTCCCCTCCACAGAACTTCCTGCGCCAGGGCTGTTTGGATTCTTACAATGCAACCCATTTTGGGTTGCAAACTGAACCACAAAACTTATTTTGGTTTGTGAATGAAAAAAAAATTAAAAAAATAACAATAAGTACAATATTACATATTTTATATATATATATATCCTTATTTTTAACTTAATTAATTGATTTTTTTATATATTTATTTATTTTTTATTTATTTAATTTCATTTTGATTTATTGCTTTTTATTTTTTGTATTTTTATTTTTAAATTAATTCATTAATTTATTTTTAGTTAAAAAATGTTTAAAAAAATATATATGTATATAATAACCATTTGTGACTCAGATGCTTTTCAAAAAGTGTTTTGCACCCGTTTGAAACCTTTGGGTAGCAAATTTAAAATTGGCCTTTTTTTAATTTTTGCATTTTCATTTTCTATTTATAATTTTTGTGAACTTTTATGTTTTAAATTCTCAATTTTCTGTCTCCAAAATCAAATTTTGAAATATTGGCTTTACAATGATAACTTCCTCTTAATTTTTTTATATTCCTTCATCTATTTATTTCATAATTTCCTACTTTTTGACTATTTTTATAATTATTTTAAAATTTTTGGATTCTCCTTTTCTTTTATTTCTCTTATTTTCTCCTTCTAGTTTTTTCTCATTTTTTTAATTTCTTCAGTTTTAAAGATATTTTATTTTGTATTTTTATTTTTTAATCAATTTTTGTCCTTTCCTTTATTTAAATTTGATTGAGAATTCAAGGATTTAAATTCTTTTTTTGACAAAAACATATTGAGAAACTAGAGGGATTCAGTTTGATCTTAGAAAAAACCTCCTTCTGATGTTTATTTTTAAAAGTTTCATACTTAATTGGGATACAATTAAATTATATGCAAAATTTCAGAATAAATCTATGCAAGGCCTTTGTTTTTCACAGAAGCCTATGGAAATAATAGGGTGTATCAGAGTGAAGATCTTCATAAAAATGAAATAAATGATTTAAGGCGTTTCCCAATTTTTTTGTATTGAAAAATAGTTTCCAAAAAAAACCTTGATTCTGAATTAGAATCAAAAAAAGAGTTTATCAAAAATAATGGTTTTCCACAAATCAGGCATTGAAAATTCAAAAACTTTTGAACTCTGATATGCACTAATGAGGATATTACCTGTTTAGGGTCTTTGAATGATTTTTAAAAAAACTCATAGTTCAGACTGAGAGGGCAAGCTTCAAGCCTTTACTTCCAATACTAGAAGTAAATGAATCATCAATAGAGTTTATTGAAAAAAAACACTTAAAATGACAAGCATAATTTGAAATTCACCTTTTCAAAGGAAATTGATTGGAGTGAAACTTCATTTAAAACAGGTTATAAATTTTTCAATGAATTGAAACAGTTCCTTCCTTATTAAACTCATTCATTGAATAATTGGCTTTAATATAATATATCTTGAATTGAAAATCTAGGACTTCCATAATTATTTTCTTAATCTTTGGCTTCATTATATTATCAATTGTTTGATACTCAGCTTCATTCAATCCAGAAAAACTGTCAAATTTTCCAGGAATAACCATTATATGGATAACCTCTACCCTTGAAGATTCCTTTGGGTCATCAAAAATATTATGATTTTCCAAAAAAAAATGATTTACAAACTGAGGCCTCTGGTTTTTTTTTTTGATTTGATTGAAATATAATTCCTTCATCTAAATATCAGGGTGTATCAGAGTTAGCAAACCCGCCATTTCTTTTGACCAAACCCACCATTTTTAATTTGAGGTTTCTGAAATACACATACCCCCTAAAAGTTTTATTTTGGAATTGCAGGTTTCCTGAAAATGGAAGATTTCAAAAATAAAACCCGCCATTTATGCACCATCATCCATCCACCATCCATCCCATGCAAAACACTCATCCACACCTCCACCTCAGCAAATACATACCAATTGCATCTCCATTGCATCACACACATCTCATCTCCATTGCTTCAAATCTCATTTGCATCACACACATCCCATCATCATCCCATCAACCCACATCCCATCAAAATCTTTCTCAACATTTACAAACAAAATTCCAGCAGAAAGTGGAAAAAACAAAGAATCTGACTGAAATTCTTTTATTATTTGACTCTGATTTAGACTCCAATTTGGAATCAACTTGGTTAGCTTTGAATGTTCTATTGGAAAAGCAATACATGGTTCCAATAAGATAGAATCTCCACAACCCTATGTATGAAAGGCAAAAGCTTCATCTCCTCCCCAAGTTAAGCTTCCAGAAAATTTTCAAACCTTTATTGCCTTCATTCATGAGACCTTTGGAGATTAATCAAGACCACCACATCTTCCAGAAAAATTCTTGGAATCCTCAATGCAATGCAGAAATCCAACTGGCCATTGCACTTTGTAGATTAGGATAAAATGGAAAGGGAGCAGCAATTCATCAATTAGAAAATCTACTCTGAGTCTGTTATGGAACCATTGACTCATACCCTAAAAGATTCTGGATTGCTATCCTATCTTTCCTTTTCTCAGTCCTTTGCTGGCAAACCAAAGAAGAAAGCAAGGATATATCTCAAGTAATGGAGACAAAAGGCTTTCATGGTTGCATTGGTTTTTTTGATGGAACCACTATCTCCTTGAGTCAAAAACCCAAGCTAGATGGCAACCACTATTTTGATTGGAATAAAAGCCAATCAATTCATTTCTTTTCCAAAACCTTTGATAAACCACTGACCAAATATTTTTTATCTGTTTGTATATATACTCTGTGGTAATAAAAATCTTTTGTGATAAAAACAAGAATTTCAAAACCCTTCATGCTGGCCTTCCAGTTTCTTGTGACAATTCATATGTTAACAATTTTATGCCAATTTCCCAACAACCATAGAGCTAATCTGACCAAGATCAATACCTTTGGGCAAATTCAGTTGATGCTAGTGGGAAATATCTTGTTCTGGCTTATTTCAATTTTTCTTCCAATGATATAGAAAAAGCCAATTCCAACTATCATCTTGCTCAATCACCTGTTTGGATTGAACATGCAATTGGTGTGCTGAAAGGAAGATTGGCTAGATTAATGAAAATGTGAAAACAGCTTCAAAATACTAAATAAATGAAGATCCTCATCAAATGGATTATCAGTTTTTTAATCCTTTACAACCTTCTTCCCAACATAAAATATGAATGGGACAAAATATTGGAAGACAACATTCCTGATCCTCCTCAAGTCATCCGTGTCTCATCTTGTCCCTCATCTTCTTCCATGAGAGAGCAGATTCTACCCCTCACACCTTCTCACTTTGATGAGTAGCATATTGTTTTTTAAATAGGTAAAAAATAAAATGAAATTAATTTTCTTGTTGGTTTACAACCAAGAATCCTAGCCTCACTTGGTTTTTTTTTGTTTTTTTTTGTTTGGCTGACTTAGATAAAACAACACAAAACCTCCACCTCATACCTCAACCCACCAAACCACAAATCCACTCCTTACTCCTCCTCACCAAACTATTGAGCTATTTCATGTTTCCTTATGTCTCATTTCATTTCCCCATCTCTTTTCTGTGTGCTTCAAACCTTTCATTGTCATTTCACCTTCTGTGACATCTCATTTGTAGTATACCTGAGACAGAGGCCATGGCTAGGATCCCTTTCTCATCCTTCCACAGCCATCAAACACTCAGCTCACCTGCCTTGTGTTCTCTTTCTTAGGTATGTAGTTCTCTTTTTATCTTGTTTCTCTCTTCCTTTCTCTCTTTATACATGATAGAAATTTATCCTTCCACAGCCATCAAACACTCAGCTCACCTGCCTTGTGTTCTCTGTCTCAGGCTTACATCAGGTTATGAGCCCAGATAGCCACAGCTGCACACTAAATACTGTCCAATTTAGCTCCATCTTCTTTGCCCTAAACCTCATATAGAATGATCATCCTACCCATGGCCAAAGCGTCTACCTCCACACCAACATCAGAGTACTCCAACCACTCAGCCCTCAAACTATCTGGGATTGAACAACTGTCATTTCCCGGAACAAACTCCAACTACCTTGATTGAAGTTTTGTTCTCAAGATCCATCTCCAAGCCACCAATGTGGCATATGTCCTTGCCAATGTTTCTGAGAATCTCTGTCCCTCCACTTGGAAATCCAAAAGCATTGTGGTATTCGCAGTAATCACCATGACCATCCATGCCTACAACTATTGCTATGTCAGATATTTTCCCAATGATGCCTATTGCATGTGAGAATTGCTTTGTCTGGCTTACCAGGGTTTTACCTCTGGGGGACAAATGTATTGGCTGCGTAACCTTTTCCAGACCAAGATGACTGGCAACAATGTTGAATTTCACATTACAGAGATGGGAGGCTTTGCAGAGAAACTCAACTCCCTCATTAACTCCAACAACCTTCTTACTGCAGATGATGTCTACTCCACTTCCCTCCTCATTTCCCTTCCACATGACCATATCACTCCATCCTCAAGCCTAAAGCTTGTCTTGTGGCAATGAGCTACTTGCAGAAAAATGTTTTAGACTACACAGAAGTCTTCTCCCACACACTGCGCTTGGAAACTCTTTGGATCATCTATAGCCTTCTGGCTGTCAAAAAATGGGCTGGCAGACAGGTTGACTTCAAGAATGCCTTTCTGAATGGCTGCATCAATCAATCCATCTACATGGAACATCCCTCAGGCTTCAAAGACCTGATCCACCCAGATTACGTCTGCAAGCCGTAATGCTTGTTGTACTGCTTAAAACAATCTCCTAGGCAGTGTAAAAAGGAGCTCCACAAGGCCCTTGTCATTCTGGGCCTTTCCCATTCCAAATACAACCCCACTCTCTACTTCTTCACCCACAAAAATCAACTTATTGATTCCATTTCAACCCATCTCAATGACCTCTCAGTGATGGTTGAACCAAAATTTGTCTCATGTATCATCTCTGAGCTAGGCAAACGCTTCACCATTGGCGCCAATGGGGATCTAAAGCACTTCCTCTCCATGGAAATCTCCCGTGATATCAATAATCAATTCATTTTCCTTTGAAAATCACACTACATAGATAATGTGAATAATTTCTTCCACAACAACAATCACATCCCTTGTCAAGCTCCCACTAAAAGTTCATTCAAGAATCTCTCCCCCCATGTTCCACTTGAAGCTTCTTCCCCTGTTCCCTACTCTCAGCTAATTGGCATTTTTCTTCAAATCTACCAATGCACGCAAACAGAAATTGCTTTCCCAGTAAAATTTTTGTCCCAATTCCTCCAAGATCCATCAGAATACCACTGGAATGCGGCGGTAAGAGTCCTAAACAATGTTGTTAGCACCAAATCCCTCTGCCTTTGCCTGGGTGGTAAGCTGACATACTCAGGCTTCACCAACTCTGACTGGGCAGAAGAACGCACCAATGGGCAACCCACCACTGGCTACACCATCCACATTGTATCCGGTGCATTTTCCTTGAAGTCCAGAAAACAACCCACAGTCTCACTGTCCAGCACCAAAGCTAAGTATAAGGCATTGGCAGATTCCTGCAAAGAAGGCCTATGGATGTGTTGTCTCCTAGCTGAAGTTCATGTTTGACCCCTTCAAGCCATTCCACTCCATGTTGAAAACAAGGGACCTGGAGCATTAGCTAAAAATCCTGGGGACCACTCTTGAACAAAACACATCCACGCTTGCTATCATTTTGTACAAGAATGTGTGGCGGACAACAAATAACAGTCCTCCATGTATCAATGCAAAAAATTCTTGCTGATGTACTCACCAAACCCCTCTCCAGAGTCCTTCTTGAAAAAAAACAGTTTCTCTTTGGCATAGTCAAATCCAGTTCCTTCCATTCAAAATCCTATTTTCATTTGAATCATTTTTTTCCTTTCACTGTTGTATCTCTCTTTTCAGGTTCTTAGCAATGGGGGGCTTTGAGCTATTTTCCATGGCCATCAAAAACTCAGCTCACCTGCCTTGTGTTCTCTGTCTCAGGCTCACATCACAGATCACCTCCACCTAATCTACCACCAGTACACCCCTTCCTCCTCCTCTCCAAACCACCTCCACCTCACCTAACGCCGGTCCACTCTTTCCTCAACCTCACCAGATCACCTCACCCACCTTCTCCACCTCACCATCCACCTCCACCTCAAACTCCCCTGGTCATCCTCCTCCTTCTTCAGCTCCCATTTTTCCTTGTTCTTTGCTTGGAACCCCAGGTAAGCTCCCCCCCTCCTCCTTGACCCCACCAATAGCTGATTTCTGTTAAGTATTTAGTATTTAAGTAATAATGTAGCCCGCACAACTGAGGGAGAGGTAGTATTATGCGGATACTCCAATCTAAGATTATCAAAGGATTGTCCCATTTCCCCACCCAAGAGCTGAGGAGGCAAGTTAAAAGACGGAACAAGATCATAGCAACCTCACTCTTGAATGAAATCACAGGAACCTCACTCAATCTTGTCCGGAGTCTCCCTTGCTCAACCCTTCTTAGTTTCAAATCTCTTTTGTCTTATTCACATTTCTTCTTTTTGTGTCTCAGTTTCATTTCCTTTTCATCACTCTCATCTTGTTGACTCTCTGCTCAAGTCAAACATCAAACCCTCAAATTTATCTTGTGTTCCTGGTGAGATCTCAGCTCCTCTTTTGTGATGGGCAGGGCAGACAGGATGGTGATGAGACTAAGTATTAGACTGTTTTCATACGTCATATTTGTGATAGCAACAAGATGGAAGCAATACTGGATGTACAAGGATGCGCAAAGGCGATAAACAACAAATCATCAATACTGGATGGCAATGTTAATGACAAAATCAAACTCCTTATCATATCCAGGCTAGAACCATCCACCCACAATAATATTGTAACGCCATTCAATAAAAATTTGGCTAAACTGCTCTTGAGGGCAATAATAGAAAAATATGCGTCATCTCAGGCATCAAACAGTGCAAAAATATTCAAAAATTTCTTATATATCAGGTTCAAATCAGACAATATTGAAGATTTCATCACAAGGGCTAAATTATGCTTAAAGAAAATGTTAGAGGTAGGAATTATACTACCAAACAACATCTTAGCCTACCTCATTCTCTTCAAGTTTCCCAAAAGTATGAAAGATTTCAAAAGACAAATCATGCATATGGACAAAGAACTCTCAGTTGAATACGTACTCAACAACCTTACACAACTGAACAACAAATCCAAGGCACAGGGTACACCAGAACAGAATAATCAAACAGAGATAGCATTGACAAATACAAAATTACCAACGGCAAACTCTTATAATGGAGAAATACGGAGATGCTCAGAAGGCTGGCATAACCCAAAACAAGATAGACTGCATTTGGCGGAAAACTGCTGGCATCTTCATCCTGAGAAGGCCCCATACTGGTGGAAGAAGATCAGACAAAATGGAACACTTGGAAGAACAAAACAAGTGCCTCCGCCGACTATCTGGCATTACTCACAATGTGAATCAACCACAGCAATCCAAAATCTAAGTTTATACTCAACAGTGGAGCCTCACTTCACATGGTTAAAAACAGCAGATACTTCAAATAAATTTCACCATGTGAAGGGGAACACATCAAAACTGGAAAAGAAGGAGCCAAACTACCAATCAAGGGTAAAGGAACAGCTGTCTTTGTGTGGGGAAATTTCATGTTAGAAATGTCAAATGTATTCTACGTGCCAAGCATAACCATCAATCTACTGAGTACAGGATCACTAAATCAAGCTGGATGTACCTTAAAGGGTGAAAAAGAAAGATTTTATATTTTGAAGGACAATCAATTCCTGTTTGGAGGAAAGATAACCGGCAACCTCTATACACTAGAAATTCCAAATTTTGTTTGGCCAAACCCTAGCTCAGCACATGTAGCCTTTTTGCACAAGGATGATCTCATGGAAATTCATTGCAACCATGGGCACGCCTCAATCACTTGACTAGAGAAGGTGGTCAAACACATCCTGTTGGAAGTCAAGAAAAAGTTTGAATGCATACACTGCATCAAAAGTAAAATCACCAAGGCCCTGTTCAAAGAGACCTCAAAACCAGCCAGAAAAATCTTCAAAAGAATACATCTGGATCTCATGGGACCTCTCAGGCCCCAATCAAAAGGAGGTCATTGATTCATACTTACCCTAGTGGATAGTGCCTCTGGATATAAAGGAGTGTTTCTGATGGGATTGAAAGACAAGACACTGGACATAGTAATAGATGTGATTGAAAAGGAACACAGACAGAGAGGGTACTTTCCAAAAGATGTATTCTCGGATGGAGGATTGGAGTTTTTCAATCATAAACTCAAAACATTCTACCCTAAAAAACACATTTGCCAGAACATATCCAAGCCCTACCATCCAGAACACAACAGGAAGGCGGAAAGAGCTAATAGAACTATCTTTGAGTCAACCAGGCCCATCCTAAAAGATTCCCGACTCCCAGAAAACATATGGCACAAGGTGATCAAGGCAAGCTCCATTATGCTCAATCAAAGTCACAGAGATGGGCATGACATATCACCTTGGGCCAGGGTCCACGGCAATGAGCTACCATCAAACTTCCTGAAACCCATAGGCAGCCTGTGCATATATCTCTTGTCACAACGGGAGAAAGACCAAAAGTTTAAGGAAAAAGGGGAGGAGGGAATCCTTGTAGGCTTTAATCCTCTTCTCCGCTCATATTGAATTCTGACCAAAAATCACTCTATCATCCACACAAAGCATGTCAAATTTCTCAAGATGGCAAATCCTCAACTCTCAAATCTCATCCTTTTGGACAACAACCCATTGGAAAGCAGTAAGGAAGAAGACAGTGGGAATCCCCCAACAAACCTTCCCTCAGATCCTTTTCAATCCAAGAATATCCCTACCTACACACAATACTGTGATGAATAGTCAACAACTTATCTTCAGCAGAATCCAACAAAAATTCCAACTCAGACTCAATTTCCTCAGAGGAAGAGAACTCAAACACTCAGTTAGAAGACTCAAAAGTTCACCCACAATTGTATTGGGTAACCAATCAGCCCCATTGGATAGAAACGTTGCAATCAAACCAACCTTTGAGGACACTTTGAGAATGGTCATCACTACAACCACCGCAAAGATATGGCTTCTTTCACTACTACAAACCAAGGAGCTATGAAGATGCTGTGACTCGCAAAGAAGAAAGCAAGTGGGTCACTTCCATGGATAACAAACTAGGCTCAATTGAATCACTGGAAGTTTGGGAAGATTATAATGGACCAAAACCATTAAATCCTCTTCAGAAATTATGGATCTACAAACTCAAAGAAAATTTCCACGGCAATCCAATCAAATATAAAGCTTGCTTCTGCGTTCAGGGATTCAAGCAAATTGAAGAATTAGACTACTTTGAAACCTTTGCTGCCACGGGTAAACCCTCTACTCTTAACATATTACTTGTATTTGCATTAAAATCATCCCAGTCAGTGCAACAATTCAATATCAAAAGTGCATTCCTGCACTCAAAAATAGAGGAAGAGGTGATCATCAAAAAACCAAAGGGATCAAGCCGCAAGTCCCAATATCTCAAGCTGAAGAAGTGGCTGTATGTGTTGAAACAATCACCAAAGAATTGGTATGAAACACTGACCAATTGGCATGAAGAAATAGGGTTCCACAAATCAAAATGCGACCGCTGTCTCTTCTTGTCTGAAGATGGTTGGTCATGGCTCTTCTTTCACGTAGAAAACCTGATTTTGGTTGGCAATGGACAAGGCTTTGAACAGAAGTTCCTGAGCAAATTCAACAGGTCAATGAGTAGGAGTCCCGATACACTGCTAGGCATGAGAATACAAGTAGAATCCGACAAGATACTATTAAGTCAACCAAACCACATCCAACACAGTCTTGAAGAACTAGGGCTTTGTTACTGTAAAGAGACAAACACGCTGTGGAAACTTTAGGGAGGTTATCCTCACGAAGTTGTCCCTAGTTACGGGATCAATGGTTCTAGCGTCTGTAAGACCGAGATTGCTTCCTTTTCTTTACTCCGAGAGAGAGAGAGAATGAGATATGTAGATTGATGGATGCTCTCCTTGCTCCCCCTACAACCCGAAGTCGAGGGGAAGGGTGTTTGAGCCCTCCCCCTCAACCCTAACCTAAGCACAAGCGCAAAGACAGACTGACAACCATGAAGAAGGAAACCTAGACCCAGAACCCTAACCCATCCCTTAACCCATACCCATACCCTACCCCCGCCAGCTCGCCTGTCATTACGCGCATCCGGTTCGTCTTTTCGTGGCGCGGCCCTCCGCCGCGCGATACCCAAGATTCGCCGTGCTTGCGCGCATCCACCCGACGCTCCGTCGTGAATTTCCCGTCCCGTGGCCAGCCCGCGCTTGCGTGCGGCTGCCACGCATATAGCCCCGCTGTCGCCCCGCTTCTTCCTTCCCTGACTAGCCGCTCCGAGAACCCGGTCGGCCCAGCTCCATCCATGAGTCGGACATCCAAGCGGGTCGCGGCCCGCCTCCCTTAGTCAGGCCCGGCCCGCAGTCGCGCGCTTGATCCCGCCGCGCCCACTGCTGAGCCCGCAGCGGCTGCTGCTGAACCCGCAGCGGCTACTGCTGAGAACCGGCGTACCCCAACTGCTGAGCCTAACCTACCAGATGCTGAGCGCGCAGGCCGCCACGCAGTCCCCGACCCGAGGCTATATAATGACACCACATCCCCCCCCAACTTGAGTTCTGTCCCCAGAGGTCCCTTCCCATCGCCACCTCAACTACCCGCACCCCGCTCCTCCCTACCCACTCCCCTTTTTGCACTCCACCAACTCCCCTTCCACGCTCATCGCCGTCATGCTCCCCTGCGAATTCTGCGCCCGGACCGGGCAGGCGTGCTCGATTGCTCCTGGTCGACGCGCCTGTGTCGCTTGCCGTCGCAGCCATCGCCGTTGCTCGCTTAGCAATGGCATGCCCCAAGCTCCACCCAACTTCGGCTCCCGCCCCAGGCCGCGCAAAAGGGCTCGTCCCGACCCGTTTGTGGTTTTGGACGACGACACCATCTCGGAGGACTCGTGGACTCCTCCGGGCTCCCCTTCCCGCCGCCCTCCGCCGAGCGAGGATCGCGACTTGGCTCCCCCCTTTCGCCGCGCGGGACCGCCGCGGAAGGAGGATTTCTCGTCCGTTGACGACTATCGGAGGGCCGTACGATTCTGGTCGGACCGCGTTCAGATGAGGGAAGGCGCGAGGGACCCGCGACTCGATGAGATTCTCCGGCGTCGCGCTGCTGCAGCCCCGGTTCCCCCTCCGGCACCTACACCGGCTCCTTCCGCCCCGGCTCCACAAGGTACTCCACCGCCGCCCGCGTCACCAGTGGTCTCGGACGGGAGGCCTACTACTCCCGAGGTCCCTCCTCTGCCGTCCCCGATTGTTGTTCCGTCGTCGCCCCCAGATGGACCGAGCCCTCCGCGCGATGCCCCAGGGACCCCCTCATCACCTCCTCGTCCGCTCGGATCAAGCCCCGTCCCAGCACCGGCACCGCCTTCCTCCAACTCCCCCGAGATCCCGGAGATCCCGGTCGTGATGGCACTCCTGGCGGCTGGCTTCGAGGCTTTCGCGGAACGGTCGACCGCGATGCTCCGCAACTTCCTGGCGACCCCCGGAGCCCAATCCTCCAAATCCCGGCGCGAGTTCTTGGCGTCTTACGGGGCCCTTCTGGCATCATCGAGGGCGGACATGGAAGAGATGATGCGAATGGCTTAGACGCCCTCACCCCCTCCCTTTTCTCCTTTCCCGTGTACTTTCTAGTCCTATTGTTGTACCGCGTTTGTTGGAGAAATATATATTGCTGCGCAAGGAAACGAAAGGGCCGCGTCCGCGCGTCCGGGTGAAAAGTGAGTGTGAGTGCCGAGATCCGCGTCCGCGTGAGAAGTGAGTGTGAGTGAGGTTGAGGTTGAGATCCGCGTCCGCGCGCTCCCTCTGTGAGAGACCGTAAGTGACCAGTTATCCCAACAAAAAGAGGTACCTGGACCGCCCCAGACGGACTGCCACACAGTTCCCCGTACCCGTTCTACAAAACAAAACAAACACCGCGCCGACAGCGCGCGCTCACAACCGGGAGTATAAGGGAGAGGCGATGGGAACGAACATTCTGGGGTTTCTAGTCGTTCCGGCTGTGAACCGGCTAGAGCACCCCCTTACCAAGCTAAGCTTAAATCCGCATCCATACCATCCCCGACCGTCGCGCCCGTCCGATGAAGAAAGAAACAGGAGAGAAATAGACAAAAAAAGAAAGGAAACAGCCCAAATCCAAAGAAGAGAAAGAGAATATCCTATATTTATTATTCCATTCTTTCATTTTTTTTTTTTTTTTTTTTTTTTTTTTTTTTTTTTTTTTTTTTTTTTTTTTTTTTTTTTTACAGTTAGCTCTTCGTCCCGCCATCCGTGAGCGGGGCTTGTCCTCGCGTTTGCGGGCCCGACACCACGCCGCGCCCGCGTACCTGCAATAAATAACCCATAGCCAGTACCAATCCAAAGCCAAGACCAAACCAAAACATAAGGAAACAAACATTCTGGGGTGTCTAGTTGTCCCGGCTGTGAACCGGCTAGAACACCCCCTTACCAAATCATTCTTTAACCACCTAGCGCCCCCCCCCAGCTTGACAGCTGTCCCCAGCCGTCTGCAACCTCCTACTTCTCCGGGGTCGCGCGTCGCGCGCCGCTACTTCGCTGTCCGAACGATCCGCGCCGTCGTCCAACTCCGAGACCGCCTCGCCCCCGGGCCCCGAATCATCGCTCGCCGTCTCGTCAAAGGAAGTGGAACCGCGCGCGAAGAAGCGTTTTACGTGCGAAGCCGCGGCCTTCCGTTTAAGCGGCGTCCCGTCCAATTCCTCAAGCCCGTAGCTGCCGCCCAAGAACTTAGAGGCCACGCGGTACGGCCCGTTCCACCGGTTGGCGAAAAGCCAGCCCCACTGGGATTCCAGACTCCGATTATACAGCAGGACCAGGTCCCCCTTCCGCAGCGGATCCCGGAGCCGATGGGAACAGCGCTCGTCCCAATAGCGGACTGACGCCGTCCGGGTTTTCTTCAACCGCTCCGCGGCTTTTCCCAAGGTCTCCTCACGCCTAAGGAGCTGTTCAGCCCGTGCCTCGATCAGATCCGCGGACGTCTTAACCTTCCACCAATCCACGCCCAAAAACGTGTTCAGCTTGATGTCCACGGGAAGCACGGGCCGCTGCCCGTAGAGTAACTCGTAAGGCGAATACCCCGTTGAGCGCTTCACGGAGATCCGATTGGCGAAAAGGACCGCGGGGAGTGCCATCTGCCATCTTTTGCCGTCCTCGCCGCACATTTTCACCAGGGCATCCTTGATTGGTTGATGCCCCCACTCGATCATCCCCGCGCCCTCCGGGTAGTATTCCGTCACGCGGCCGAACTTCGCTCCACAATTCTGCACCAGCGTCATCAGGCGTCCCTGAAACTCCGCCCCTCCGTCGACGGTGACCAAGCGAAGCAACCCGTAGCGCGCGAACCAGTCCTCTTCCAGAAACTGAGCCACCTTTTCCGCCGATAGTTTCGCCAGGGGCCTCGCTTCCACCCACCCAGACAGGTCGTCGCGCGCAACCAGCAAATACGCAAACTTACCCGCCTTGATGTGGACCACGTCCAGCAAAACGCGCCCGAACAGCGCGTCCTCGCCCGTGGGGTGGCCGACCTCCTTGGGCAGCCTCGAGCTTCGCCATTGGCAGGCCTCGCACGACTTTACCCAGTCGCGCACCGCGCGAACGACCCCCGGCCACCAAAACCTCGCTTTCACCCTCCTCCGCGTCTCGACCTCACCCCGATGACCAAGGTCATCGTGCAGACTTCCTAGAATCACCTCCTGGTCGGCCCTAGAAGTCGCGACAACAAGAGGCACGGAGCCGCTCCGCCGCCATAACTGACCGTCCTGTAAGAAGAAGTTCAGAACGTTTTGCCTCACCCATTGGGCCACCGTTTCCGTCGTGCCCTCGGGGAACCGGAGATCCTGCAAATAAGAGCACAAAACCGCGTAACGTCCCGACTGGCGCAACGGAAGACAAACCGCCGCCTCCGTCTTTCCTACCCAAACGACCGGAGCTTCCACATCCAAGGGTTCCGCCCCTTCGTATGGGTCGTCCCGCGGGTACCGCGACAGCGCGTCCGGCATCGTGAATGCCTTTCCTGGGATGTGCACCACGTTAAAGGAGAATAACTGGAGGAACGCTACCCACCTGGTCATGGGCGCGTTTGGCAGCGTCGGTGAGTTAATCATTCGCGCCAAGGCCTCCGCGTCAACCAGGAGTTCGAAGTGCACGCCCCACAAAAGGTGCTGCAACCGCCGTACGATCTTGGTGACACCGCACAGTTCCAGCTTCGGCTGCGAATACCGACTCTCTGTCGCGGTAAAGGTGACCGATTCATAGAGCACCGGCCTATCTTTTCCGTCCTCCTCCTGTGTCAAGACCCCCCCCCCGCGCCGAGCTCGCTAGAGTCGACCGCCAGGCGTATCCCTCCGGCGTCGTAATCAAGGTTCCAAAGGACGATGTCGCGCCCCACGATTTCCTTGAGCTTCGCGAAAGCGGCATTGCATCCCTCGGTCCACTTCCACTCCGCCCCCTTACGCGTCAATGCCCGCATTGGGCTCGCTACTTCCGCGAACCGCTCGATGAACATGCGGACGTAGCTGCACAACCCCAGAAACTGCAGGACGTGCGACACTGTCCGAGGGGTCGGCCATTCAAGAACCTTATTCCGCTTCTTCTCCGCTATTCGCCTCCCGTCGTAGGCCACAACATGCCCCAGCACTTTGAGCGCCGGAACGCAGACCGCCAACTTTTTCCCGGACACAGTAAGGCCTGCCTCCTCAATTCGGAAGAGGACTTGTTCCAGAGTTTCTGCGTATTCCCATATGAATCGCCGGATCGCCGGTGCATCCTCTAAGACCGCGCCCTCGTAGTCCGTTCTGGGGCCTTTAATGCCAGCGTCGTTGATGAAGATCTGCACGCCTTCCGGAAGGTCGTCGCGTAGTATCCAGGTCATTTGGGCTTGGTATACCGCCACTGAGTTGGTCGCACCTTGCGGTAGCCGCGTCAGCTGCATCCTTCCTAGCCCGGTTTCAAACGCCGTCAGTGGCCGCGAGTCAGGGTGGAGTTCTTGCTGGTCATATCCCCCCATCACGTCCACCAGCCCGTAGCAAGCGCGCCCGGCCATCGACTCCAGAAATTCTTCAACACGCGGGGGAAGCCCCGCGTCGCGAATAGTGAACGAATTTAGCCTCTGAAGGTCATGAACAATCCTTAGCGACTTCCCGTCCTGCTTAACGACCGCGAAGATAGGACTCGAGTAGCTTGACGTGGATTGCTCGTAAAGCCCCGTCCTCACGCGCTCCCGTACCAGCTCCAGAAAGGGCTCCCAAACGGTACGGGGGATCGGAATTGGCTTGATTTGCCACGGTTTGTGAGGGACAGTGGGAATAACGTAAGGGTCCCCGATCTCACTTCTCAACAACCCGCGCTCGTCCGGTCCAAAAGCAAGTGCCTTCTCCCTCATTACCAATACCGACACCAGCAGATCCATCTCCTCCGCACTCAGCCATCCCGTCGGTCCGAAGTTAAGGGCGTCCACCCGCTCGTCCGTGATTCGCGCCGACCGCGTTACCCATCCATTCTTCCTAAGGGGCGTCTCCCACGGGTCGCGGGACCACGCAATCGGTCGTAAGGGTCCGTTGAGCCCCTGAGGCATTGGCTCGTTCCGCGGCCGGACTTTCCGCGCTACCGGTTTGTACTTGCCCGCATTGCACCGCGCCATCCAGACCCGATTGTTGCCGTCGTAAGTCCTAGTAATGACCAGACCGGGGCTTTCGCCTTTGCTCACGACTGTGGCACGATGATAGGGTTTTCGAAGCGTAGAGCCTTCCGGCGATGCATACTGAGGAATGGGACTTACTTCCGGCACCTGCGCCCCACGCGCATCCTCCCCCGCTTGCTCCTCATCTGTTGGCCGCCCGTGCAGAGCCGGAGCCTGCTCCGCACGGTTCCCGCGGCCGACTAGGAAAAATCCTCCGCAGGGTAACCCTTACGGTCAACCCCCGCGCCGGACTCTTCGTTGCCGCCAGACATTGGGTCCTGTACCCATTTCCCTCTCCCGTGATCGCAGATCGTTGTCTCGAACCGTGCTCCGAGCGAGTCTTTGACGGTCAGCGCCTCCGTTCCTTCCTCGGCGTTGAAGGCCATTTGGGCTCGGAACCCAAACATGAATGGCCGTCCTAGAATCACGTCTCCGCACTCCACTGAGAGAAATGACAGAGGCTTACAGACCTTGGCGACTTCCACCTCCTCCGCCTCTACTACCCCGTCCACGCGACATTCCCCGCCATTTAACGCCCGAAGACCCATTGCACACTTCCTCCGCACCAGACCGAGCTCATCCACTAACCTTGATGGGAGCAGGTTGACCATCGACCCGCTATCCACCATCGCCCACACCTTCCGCCCGGCAATGGTCATCGCGACATAAGCAAGCGGGACGGATACCGACTTCGACCGGCACGGCTCGGGATCCATTTCCTCCTCCGCCACGTTAACCCGCTGAACCGTCGTCGGCACCCGACCCTGACCGCAATCTTTCAAGGCCTGGACCATCTCGTCGACGACCGCGGGGGACACCGCCGCTAGCTCTCGTAGGGTCAGGGGTATTGGTGAGTCGTTCCCCATTACTCTCCGGACGATGTCCGCGGCCTTCTTCTTTCCCACGGGATTAGAGGACGGCCCGTCCGAAATCGGCACTTGCGCGACTGGCTTCGAAGCCGTTGATCGCTCGTCAACATCCATTGCAATGCGCTCATTCGTCGCCAACGCCCTGACTTCGGCCTCCACTCTTGGAGCTACCCAGGTCCCGGGCGCGGTGACAATCCCGAGCGAGACCCGAGCAGTCTCGGTCTTAGCCTTCGCTCTTTCCCGCACTTGCACCATTGGTGGCGGCTTGTCCTTAGTCAGATCCACCGATTCACCCGTCGGAAATATGTACGTCATCCCGGATGCGCAAACAAGCCCTTCGTCCATGTCCCGAGTGAGATCCTCACAAACTGACTTCCAGTGCCCTCTCACCCCGCAATATGAACATCGCGGCGACCCGTACGATCCGGATGATCCGCTAGGAGGCTGGAACCCTTCCGCCATGTGAGGCGGCACCGCGCGCGGTTGAGAAGGAGCCGCCGGAAACGGTGCGGCTGCCGGAGCTGCAGGAGCCGGTGTCCGGTTGAGGAAAACCCTTATGTCCCGCAGAATCTCCGTTATCTCCCTGACTGATGGTCCCGGAGGCTGCTCTGAAAGTCCGACATGAGAGGGCGTCGACGGCCGCGCGGCCGAAGTTTGGTCGGGGGCCGGCGCCGAGATCGTGACCGATTTCTTGGAGGAAGACGGGTACGTTCGTGCCGTATCCGCGATGAGCTCGTCCAAATCGATTTTGCTTTCCACGGCTTGACGGATAACCAAAAGATCGGGGAGAATCGCGACGCTCCCATCCAACGACCTCTTAACCAGGCCGTGGTCGTACAGGTATCGTTGCACCCTGGAACGAAGCTGGGGCGCGAGACCCCCCAGGAAAGCCCGCTTCATGGCATCCGTCTGACCCGCGACGACCTCGTTCTTTGCAAGGTACCCGTAGATTCGCTCGAACCTTGACATATATTCCACTAATCCTTCGCGCAATCGCACCCCGCCATTCTCGATTGCCTCCTCCGCAGCTCGATTGAAGTCGCTTTCCCGAAACCGAGGTTCACGCTTTCCCCACCTCGCCAACATCTCGCTTTTCAACTTCCCCCAGTCTTGCCTCTCGTATCCAACCATTTCTTCCACGTCCCGCAGCTTCTCCTCCTCGGTAATGAACAGCACGATAGTCCAAACCTTATCTGCGCCCAACGCGCCCTCCGAGTCCGCGATCCCTTCGAACCTAGAAAGGAACCGCTCGACATCCGAAGTACTGAACCGAAGATGGGGGAAATCCCTCGGCCTCAACCAAACGCGGCGAGGGGCCTCTACCGCCATGTCCGACGACCCTTCCGAGGGAGGAGCCAACCCGCTAACTCTAGGAGCATGAGTGGACGGTGGCGGAGGGGGTTGAGCAGCAGGGACGGGAGTCGGGCGTGGAGGGTAGGGAAGGGGAGCATTGGATCCCGGAGTGGTTGTCGGTAGCATTCTGCGTAATCTTCAAGAGACTGAGAACGGATCGAAGTTCCCGGCCAGACCCCCAGATGTGGAAACTTTAGGGAGGTTATCCTCACGAAGTTGTCCCTAGTTACGGGATCGATGGTTCTAGCGTCTGTAAGACCGAGATTGCTTCCTTTTCTTTACTCCGAGAGAGAGAGAGAATGAGATATGTAGATTGATGGATGCTCTCCTTGCTCCTCCTACAACCCGAAGTCAAGGGGAAGGGTGTTTGAGCCCTCCCCCTCAACCCTAACCTAAGCACAAGCGCAAAGACAGACTGACAACCATGAAGAAGGAAACCTAGACCCAGAACCCTAACCCATCCCTTAACCCATACCCATACCCTACCCCCGCCAGCTTGCCTGTCATTACGCGCATCCGGTTCGTCTTTTCGTGGCGCGGCCCTCCGCCGCGCGATACCCAAGATTCGCCGTGCTTGCGCGCATCCACCCGACGCTCCGTCGTGAATTTCCCGTCCCGTGGCCAGCCCGCGCTTGCGTGCGGCTGCCACGCATATAGCCCCGCTGTCGCCCCGCTTCTTCCTTCCCTGACTAGCCGCTCCGAGAACCCGGTCGGCCCAGCTCCATCCATGAGTCGGACATCCAAGCGGGTCGCGGCCCGCCTCCCTTAGTCAGGCCCGGCCCGCAGTCGCGCGCTTGATCCCGCCGCGCCCACTGCTGAGCCCGCAGCGGCTGCTGCTGAACCCGCAGCGGCTACTGCTGAGAACCGGCGTACCCCAACTGCTGAGCCTAACCTACCAGATGCTGAGCGCGCAGGCCGCGACGCAGTCCCCGACCCGAGGCTATATAATGACACCACAACGCCCCTGACACAGAATCTAAAACTCAAACCCGCATCCAATGAAGAACACAAATCCTTCAAAGCCTTGAACATAAACTATTGGTCAGCAATTGAAATGCTCAATCACATAGCATGTTACACAAGACCAGACATCAGCTTTGCAGTATCAAGACTAGCCAGATTCTTTGTCAAACCCAGAACTACACACTCAAACAAGTTTAAGAAGACTTGTAAATATCTGAAATCCACCAATAATTGCTGTTTGCAGCTAACATGTCAACCCAAGTCTGATCCTCTACAAGTGTACTCAGATGCATTGTGGGCCGGTGATCCCAACACAGGCAAATCTCAAAATGGATATTTATGCATTGTGTTCTGCAGTCTTGTCTAGTGGAACAGTTTTAAACAACAAAACATAATGTGGTACTCCACAGAAGCGGAACTTAACACATTAGTTGAATCATATCACAAAGCAACATGGATCAAATCTCTCTTGAATTATTTCTTCTCTCTTTCACTGGAAACTATTAAACTCAACATAGACAACAGTGGGCTAGAATATAAGATCACAAATTTTGGTTTGAACTCAAAAACAAGACACGTGGACCTAAAATCAAAAGGGATGAGGGATGAGGTCAAGGCCAGCAATATTAAATTAAGTCTAGTGAAATCCGCCAACATGATAGCAGACCCATTGACTAAGGTGGCCTCAGCTCAAATAATTTCTCTGCTATTCTCTTTCTTTTCTTTGAGTCAAGGTGAATCTAAATAACGCTGAAATCTCATTGTGCATGTAGGAGTGTTAATTATTTAGTATTCAAGTAATAATGTATCCCGCACAACTGAAGGAGAGGTAGGAAAATGCGGATACTCCAATATAAGAGTATCAAAGGATTGTCCCATTGCCCCACCCAAGAGCTGAGGAGGCAATTGAAAAGACGGAATGAGATCATAGCAACCTCACTCTTGAATGAAATCACAGGAGCCTCACTCAATCTTTTCCAGAGTCTCCCTTGCTCAAACCTTCTTAGTTTCAAATCTCTTTTGTCTTATTCACATTCCTTCTTCTTGTGTCTCAGTTTCATTTCCTTGTCATCACTCTTATCTTGTTGACCCTCTGCTCAAGCCAAACATCAAACCCTCAAATCTATCTTGTGTGCCCGGTGAGATCTCAGCTCCTCTGTTTTATTCTATGCGGCTATGACAAATCTGATGTATGAAAACAGTCTACTACTCAGTATCATCACCATCCTGTATTCCCTGCTCATCTATATTCCTAATGTCTTCTGATGTTGCGTTCCTCATAGCCTGATGTTGGTGCTTTCTGTTATAATTATGGCCAGAAATCAGCTTAGGCAAATGAGCAGTATTTAAAGCAAAAGAAATGCTGGACACCTGGTGTCAATAATTGCTAATGGGCTCTCACAATGGGGCAATATGTTGGATGATATCAGTGATGAATTTGATTGGATGATGAATGAATGATGGAAAACAGCAGGGAGAAGAGTTCCTTAAGTACAAAAGATTTGCCTCTTGTGAGCCCATGATACAAAAAAACAAAAGGCAAATTTTCCGCCCCAAAAGAGCTCTACAGGCTCTACTGGCCTTTTTACTTGGTTTGGGCTACATCAGCCCACATGGCATCAGTCCCTGTACTCTTACAACCAGCCTATTCCATTCACTTCTGGTGTTTCCACCATTATGGGGCTGAACCAGCCCCTTTACTGTTCAATCCTCTGGCTGGTTGTCTGTTACAACCGGCCCTGTTACCTCACATGCTGGCTGGTTGCCTCATGCAACCAGCCCCTGGCCATACAAATGGCCATGTGGGACCCAGGACACACCTGGGTCTGGTTTCAGACTCACCTGGGGGGAGTGACCAGTGGACATGCCATCCCCCCCCCTCTTTCTCAAAAATCCCTGAAGGGGGTGGTCAAATCCCCCTACCAGGGGCCCTGGGGGTGGATACCCCCAGGGCGTTGTCATAGGTAAGTGGGCTGGGGGGTGGTCAAATCCCCTCCAGTCTGTTGCTCCTCCCCCTTGGTAAAGGGGGGGGGGAGCGCCCCTTGGACCCATGTTGCTTCAATGGTGGAGGGGTTATCAAATCCCCCCCACCGCTGGTTGCCTTGCTGCAACCGGCCCAGCCATCCTCCTGGGCAAGGGGGTGATGAAATCCCCCTCACCCTCACGGGTTGCCCTCCATTGGCCGGTTGCTGGCTGGTTCAACCCAGCCAGCCGTCTCCTTCCCTCTTGCAATGGCAAGCTAGGGGAGGGAGGGGAGCCGGGGCCACTGGCCCCTGCTCCTGCGGGGCTGACTGGCTGGGCCCCCGTGGCGTTGCACCGCGCAGGATCCCTCAACCGCCGCAACTGCCCCTTGCGGGCTGTTGGGCCCTGCATGGGCCAAATCAAGTGAGACAAGCAGCCCTGAGCGGGCCGCAACACGGGCAGAAGCCCAAAATGGGCTGCAACACGGGCGGTGGCCCCATTGGGCCGCCCAAGCCCAAAACGTGAGTTTAACATACTTTGGAGGCCCAGCCTGTTCGACCAAGTATGTCGAAAATAAAACTTGGGCCCAATTATGCCCATACAAGCCCATCTGGCTGTATTTGCCCGTATACCCCTCTGGGCCCAATAGGGCCCGTGTACCAATAGGCCTGTTTCACGTGTTTTGAGGACAGTTTCCCCAAATCCGTGATATCCACACAGGCCCGTATGGTCCGTGTGTGTTTCCAATTGGCCGCAGAGGCCCACATGTGCATCCCATTTGGATTACACTTATATTTAGCACATGCGCAAGTGAATACGTATTTTAACACTTTCCTCACTTTACAAGTCTGTGTGATTATGTTTTTGATCCTGTTCTGTTCCTCAGTTCCCAGTTTAAAATATCATCAATCTCAAACCTTTATTAATTTCCTCCCCCCCCCTCCTACTTTAAGAACCTACCCCCCTCCTTCTTTGTTATTTGCTTGGCACCCCGGGTAAGCACCCCCCCCCCCCTCCTCCTCCTCCTCCTCCTCCTCCCTCAACCCGCCTGTTTGATCCTGGCGGTTTGATTGATTTTTCCTTGCAGTCTGATCCATCAGTCAATTGTTTGTGGTTTGTTTGATGATTTTTTTTCAGTTTTGTCAATCAATTGTTTGCTTGCTGTTCAATCAATCAGTTAAACCGCAAGCAATAGATCAACTTCTTGCTGTTTGTGAATTGAGGTCCACCCCCCCTTCCTCCCATCCTCCTCCTCCAATGCAATAATTATTAATGTGTGGTTATTTTTTTTCTTTTGAGTTAAGATACTTGAACAGTATTTTTTATTTATTTTCTATTTTTGATGATCATCTATGTTATCATAATGGACTAATGAATGTTATTTTTTTGTATTGCATGCAATGCAACCAATTGTTTCACACCTTGCTTGTTCTGGAATTCCAATTCTTCCCCCAACAAACTCAAAATGTTAGACAAAGAATTGAACCCCATCTTGATCCTCACTCCAATCAAAGCAGGCAGTTTGGGGGAACAAGATGGAAGGAGATGGTTTTAAAAAAACTCAGAGAGGTGGGAAGAAAGGGGCTTTCCAGAAAAGGAGGGCTCAAACAAGGGATTCTTAACTCTCATTGGAAGTGGCCAAGGAAGGGATTAAAAAAGAGTTTTAGTATTCTTTGAAAAAACTGTTTCCTTTGGATCTGTATCCTTCCATTGTTAAGAACAGTCAAAAACCCTCCCCTGAAGATTTTCAACAGGCCAAACAGAGGACCAAAAAGTTCCATTTCTTCAGCTCTGGAAAAGTATATGTTCAAGATCAATATGATCATGAGGCTATGGTTGCAATAATCAAATTTTTCCCTTTGATTAAAATCTCTGAGAAATAGAAGAAGGAAATCAACTCAGTCACAACATTACTTCACCAATACAAAAATTTTTTCAACAATGTTGCTTCCTCAGGATCTTGGGGTGGGGAAATGTGTGGATTTGATGGAAAAAATAAATTGACCCTTCTGAACTATTTTGAAACTATTTGAAGAAAGCTTCTGTCAAATCCTCCTCTAAAGAGTCTTACTTTTTGAACCTTAGGTCTTACAAGTTCTCTCAAATAATGGGCCAAATGTTTCAAAAATTAGCCAAACTTGCATTTGAGTTCAACCGTGAAGGTATGATTGACAAAAATATTCCTTCCTTCTCCTCATTGAAATTTGGATCTTGCCTCAATCCTTTTGACTGTGTCCCCCACATCACCTTCACTTCTGATTCCTTCTACAACTCTCCTCATATTGACAAAGGTGACATATCTTCCTATTCCTTTTTACTTGTGGTTCCTACCAAAAAGTCAAATGGGCAAATTATCAACAACAAGGACAAATATCAAGTTTCTGATGGCCAATTTTCTTTCCTGACTTGGTTTTGGTGTTGATTTCAAAGGAATAAGGGGTTTTTAGAATGATTTGGGTGGCAAACAAGAACAAGCATTGTACTTTGCCTTCTGTGTAGACTGCCACTCATACAAGGATGGCCATGTCTATGCAAATGAACAAAAAAAATTGAAAGAATTATAACAACTTGAGCAGTGTAAAAATATACTCTAGGAAAAATTTAACTAAAAATGAAAAAGGTTGTTTATTAGTTAAGTTAAAAATATTCTCAAACATTGTTTTAATCAAAATTTTTTTTTTCTTTTTAAAAATTGATGAAAGATCCAGCCTTCCTTTGGTCTTATTCTTTAGTTCATTTTCCATCAGGAGATAACTGTTAACCTTAGAGGATGGAGTTTGGCCAACTTTTGTTTCATTGTTGGATCCAAAGGAAGCATCATAGTTGAAGGGAATTTTGAGGCAGTTTACCAGGTTCATGTGATCAGCTCTCTTGAGCTGATTTGAGAATTTTGGAGCTGATGGGGGAGTATTGCTTTTTGTAGAGTTCCTTGTGGATGTTTGCTTTGGTGCATTGGATTTTTGAATGGACTTGCGGGGGGAGGTTTTCTGAGGGGTCATTTGAAAAGAGTAAGAGGGATGGAGAGATGAAGCAATGAGAGTTATGAAGTGATGAGAGTGATGAAGTGATGGCGTTGAAATTTGTCAATTAATCTAAATTAAAAAAAATGTAGTCAGAATGATGTAGTTGTTTCTCCAGTGACTATGTTGACCACAGCACAAATTATCCCAATTGGGACAACTTTCTGCCATCTCCAGAATCAAGACCTTGAAGCTTGGACTTATCCCAATTGAAACAAGTTGTGTAGCAGTGAAACTACCGCCCAGTCCTCTTCAATTACTTGCTTGCTCTCCACCTCATTCACCATTTCTTGCTCCCTTCAACCACCTCAGACAAGCCAACCCAAAAACCCTCAAGAGCACCCAAACTCAGCCTTCAAAATAACCTACCAATTGATCAAGGATCCAGACACGCTCAAGAAACCAATTTCCAAACTCAAACCTATTGACTGGGGAAAAACCATACCTTTGAAAAAATGGCCAATTAAACATATTCCCTCAAAATTTAGGACCAACCAATTGAACAAATCAATTGCAATCACAAGACCAGCGGCCTCCTCATAGGGCAAAAGTAGAACCACAAAAAACATAGAAAGACAGGGATTTGAACACACAAGAGAGTAGAAGTCCAATGGAAAAGAACCCACTGCTACCAACTAGAACTTTGGATTGGTTGAAAAACAGAACCAAACAGCAACCAAGACCTTACAGACCAGTCAGATCCAATTCTCAGTTTATCTCCTCTTTCTTCCTTGACCTGAAGACAGATACCTTGCAACTGATGTCCATCCCAATACAAAATTTCAATCTTCTCCCTCTCCAAAATTTGTTTTTTTACAATTCCACTTCATTTTAAATATAGCCCAACAGTTTTTTTGTTTAGAAAAAAGATTAATAAAGATGAAAAACTCAGGACTGGGAACCCTGAAACTAATCATATGGAAGCATTAAAGTGATGAGATTGATGAAGTGACAAGAGCAATAAAGTGATGAGAGTGATGAAGTGACAAGGGGATGAGAGATGAAGCAATGAGGATAGAAAAGATGAGAGTGATGAGGTGATGAGAGCAATAATGTGATGAGAGGGCTGAAGTGACAAAGAGATGAGAGATGAATAAATGAGGATAGCAAAGAGATGAGAGCAATGAATCAAATCTTTCCAATGGTGTTGGAGGTAGAAGGAAGTGAGTCTTAAAACAGGGGTGTATGATGTGGACTGATGTGTGGTTGAGGTGGTGAAAGCCTGTAAATCCTTGATCTGAAAAAACCCATTTATTTTCAGGTAACTCTGACAGGTCTGATGTGAAATAAGTGGTTTTTTTTATTTTAATGGCAGTTAAAAAATGGGGGATTTGGATTGAAAGCTGCCATTATAAATGGCGTTTTTGGTTAACTCTGATAGGCCCTATTGTTTTTTTCAATAATTCCATACTTGGAATAATTTTATCAAACTAATCTTTTGTAGCAGAATCCAGTTTCCAGCTAATATTTCCATTTTTTTCTGTTCTATTTTAAAAAACTGCCATTTTATTGCATTGAATAAGAGGAAAATATTTTAATTTGAATTCTAATTGTTTTTCTTTTCTTGGAAACCTTTCATCTTTAATATTTGAAATTTTTAACATTCAGATTTTTTTTTGGTTTCTGTTTTTGTGACTACTTATTTTAGAATGTAGAATTTTTCTTTGCTGTGCTAGTTGAACTCAAATAAAGTTTTGGTCTGAATTTTTACTGCTTCAAACCTGATTGATCATTTTTCTTATGTATTCACTCAAGGTCATTGTTTTATACTCCAGGTTTCCTTTCATATTTGAGATCATTATAACCAAACCAAAGAATTATGATAAGTTAATTGTACAAAATAAATTGAAATTTATCCCTCCAAATAATGGTCAATAATTTCTGAATTTTAATTAAATTTTTAATTTGTCTTTTTTAGTTTGAATCTAATTTACAAAGATGAATGTGGAATCAAAAAAACATCTGGGATGACTCTTTCAAGCTAGATTTATTCAAATTAATTTACAGTCAAATTCAAAAAGCCACTTTGTATTTTGAACTTATTTTCAATTTATTTTAATAAAGTAATGATTTTCTTATGACCAGAATTGAAGAAAAATTTAAAAAATAATTCCATTAGCCTTCCACCTGAATCTACCTTCCATCCTCAATTTTTTCTTCATTAATTTAATTTTTAGCCAATAATCATTCATTTCATTTTAATCATTCCAATGGGTCTTCACCCTTGCATTCATTACAGGCTACTTACAAATCAAAATTTCAAATTTAATTTGAGTTAATTAGCTAATCAACCAACCAGATTTCCCTGTCATATCCATAATGGAAATTTTTCCTTCCTTTTGGGAATAATTACTTCATTTTGTGCTTTTCTAACAAAGGGAGGGTGTTTTTCTCATTAAAACCACAATTCTTCCCAGTGTGATATTTTCAAAAGTTATTTAATTTCATGAATGATTTCATTTTTCTTAATTAAATAATAGGATTGAACTTTCAACAGTTTCCTTTGCTATAAATAATTTTTGATATAAAACTTACACCTAGCCTCAAAGTTCCCACTTCAAAATTTGAAATTTGAGATATCCTTTTTACTTCAAAGAATACTTCAATGGGGTAAAGTTATTCAAAATCTATTTATTTTATCCAAAAAAATCCATAATTTTCCCTAATCACATGGTGTGTTTATGTGACTTGATGAATTTAAGAAAATTACTATCCTTTGTCTTATCAGTAGGGTATTTTCTTTAACTCAAAATCAATGCCTTTTTCCCCTTTTGGTCAAGCAGCCACCCAGATGAAATTTCTGAAATTTAGATTAATTTTCAAATATGAATATGAAAATGGGTAAAGGATAAATGACTGAAATAATTTTTTCAAATATTAACAAAATCAGATATGAATAATTTCTCCCTCCAAGAAAATGAAAATATCAATAGTATAATCAAACATTCATTGTTTGAATAAGAATAAACTCTTTTGATCTTCATGTTTCTCCATTCTGCAAGAAAAGATTTTTTTTAACAAAAGGCTAGAATAATGGCTGAAATATCACTATG
This sequence comes from Puccinia polysora, assembly GCA_025617555.3. NCBI lineage: Eukaryota > Fungi > Basidiomycota > Pucciniomycetes > Pucciniales > Pucciniaceae > Puccinia > Puccinia polysora. Next base: position 11,298,668 of record CM062620.1, read on the forward strand.
TTTGCAAGATTTATGGTTTCAAACCCCAAAATTTCAAACTATCCTAGGTTTTAAGGGTGATTCATTCAAAAGTGTGTTTTGGCTGGTGGAACTGGCCCATGGGCCTTAAAAAGAAGCCATAATCATTAAAAACTTGGAAAACCATAAGAAGCCATCAAGATTTGGTTTTGAAGACCCAATCATAGTTTTTATAGGTGAGAAAGCCACAATACTCACAGAAAAACACCTCAAATATTTTTTACTGATTTAAAATTAAAACCAAAACAGGGTGAGTTTCACAACTGCTCAGGCATGCAAGAAGCAGGTTTTAAAATGAAATTCTACTCATAGAATTCAAGGATGATTGATTGGGATTGCAATGAAGAAGATTAAAGAAGGATTAAAAGTGATGAAGACTTTGATGGATGGGAAGAGCAGTGCAGGAGGAAGTTTGTTGAAGAAGGAGTTTTGGAATCCTATGAGAGTAACACAAGGAAGGGGCAAGGTGATATGAGTTTAGCAGGCTGGGTGAAGGTTGTCTTGTGCTGAGATGAAGCCAACTGGCTGAGGACTAACCATTAATAAGTATTATACTAGCTACTTGGGGGGAATTAGTCCAGGAGGGAAGGAGAGGCCAGTATAGGTGAGAACTGAGGGGAACGCCATTTGGGTTGAGTGACTGGCGCTGAATTTTGAAGTTCCCATGGTATTACATGTTGAATGATTGGGCTGGAGGCTGTAGTTGACTGATTTGGTGATGGGCATGTGCAAGAAGGTTTGAGATTTCCTGATCTGGAGGTCTGAGAGGATGGGCTTACCAGACAGGGGTCTGTACTATGTAGATACTAGGGCATATCAGAGTTAGCAAACCTGCCATTTTTTTTAACCAAACCCACCATTTCTTAAGGGAAGGTTTCTGAAATACAAATACCCCCTAACTGGTGTATTTTAAAATGGAGTGTTTCATGGAAATGGCAGATTTAAAACACCAAATTGGCTATTTATGCATCATCATCCCTCCACCATCCATTGCATTCAAAACACCCATCCACACCTCCAACTTAGCAAATCCATACCAATCCAATCTCAATCCCTTCACAAACATCTCATCTCCATTGCTTCACATCTAAATCAACTTTCATCTCCATTTCTTCACACAAATCCCATCATTGTCTCATCACCCCAAATCACATCACCATATTTCTCAAAATTTCCAATCAAACTTCCCAGCAGCAAGTTTAAAATTCAAAAAAGCTGACTGAAATTTTTCTATTATTTAACTCTGATGCAGACCTCAATTTGGAATAAACTTGGCTTGCTTTGAATTCTCTATTGCAAAATTGATACATGGTTCCAAGAAGACAGACTCTCCAAAACCCTATGTATGAAAGGCAAAAGCTTCATTTCCTCCCTGACTTAAGCTTCCAGCAACTGTTCCAAACTTTATTGCCTTAATTCATGAAACTTTTGGAGATGATTGAAGACCACCACATCTTCCAGAGAAATGCTTGGAATCCTTGATATAATCCAGGTATCCAACTGGCCATTGCTCTTTGTAGATTGGAATCAGATTGAAATGGAGCAGCAATTCATCAATTAGAAAATCTATTCTCAGGTGGTCATGGATCCATTGACTTTTACATCAAAAAAGTCATTATTTCTATCCTATATTTCCATTTCTCAGTCCTTTCTTGGTCAACAAAACAAGAATTCAAGGAGATATCTCAATTAATGGAGACGGAAGGCTTTCCTGGTTGCATTGGTTTTTTTGATTGAACCACTATCCCCTTGAGTGAAAAACCCAAGCTAGATGGAAACCACTATTTTTTTGGAAAGAAAGGCAATTTATTCATTTCTTTTTCAAATCCTTTGATAAAAACTTAAATAAAACAATGACCAAATTTTTTTTTATCTGTTTGTACAGATACTCTGGGGCACTAAAAATTTTTTGTCATAACAACCATAATTTTATATCCCTTCATGCTGGCCTTCCATGTTCTTGTCACAATTCATGTGTTTTTAATTGGATGCGGATTTCCCAACAAACAGAGAACTACTTTGACCAAGATCAATACATTCTGGAAGATTCAGCTTATTCTAGTGGGAAATATCTTGTTCTTGCTTATTGTAATGTTTCTTCCAATGATCTACAAAAAGCTAATTTTAACCATCATCTTTCTCAATCACCCGTTTGGATTGAACATGCATTTGGTGTGCTGAAAGGAAGATGGGCCAGCTTAATGGAAATGCAAAACCAGCTTCAAAATCCTAAAGACATGAAGATCCTCATCAACTGGATTATCAGTTGTTTAATGCTTCACAAACTTCTGGCCAACATCAAATTTGAAAGGTACAACATATTTGAAGAAAATATTCCTGATCCTCCTCAAGTCATCACTGTCTCATCTTGTACCTCATCTTCTGCCATGAGAGAGCGGATTCTACCCCTCACACTTGCTCACTTTGATGACTAACATTCAGTTTTCAAATAGGTAAAAAATCAAATCACATTAATTTTGTTTATTTTTGTTGTTCAACCAAGAATCCTGGGCTGCCTCAGATTTTTATTTTTATTTTATCTGTATTTTTTTATTTTATTTATTTATTTATTTTATTTATTTATTTATTTATTTTGTTTTATTTTTTTTTTGGCAGAATTTGACAAAAAAACAAAACTTATGCCTCATACCTCACCACTCACCAAACCAACCACCTCATCCCACTAACTGACTGGTCCACCTCTTCCTCCTCCTCACCAAACCACCTTACTTACTACCACCACCTTACAATCCTCACCAATTTACCACAACCTTCACCTCACCAACCTCACCAACACACCCACATCACCAAGAAAACAAAAACCTCCAAACTCCACCTCCCACCCAACCACTATCAAACCTCTGCAGTGAGTCCCCCTCCCCCTGTTCACTCTGCTTTACTTGGTTCTCCTTGCTTATCCCCTTCCATACCCTTCCCATGCAATCCCCCCAGCTCCTGCAAGCTTTGCTCTTCCTCTGCTTTTGATAAGTCTCCCCCCCCCCTTGTTGTCCCTTGCAAGGCAAGAAAAAACTTGATCATTTGTGGTTCAATTGTTCAATCAAACCATAAGAAAAAAATGATTGATTGATTGAGCCGCAAGCAAACAATCAATCACTTGCGTTTTGATTGATTGATTAAAATGCAAGCAAAAAATTGATCAATTGTTTGCAAATAATTGCTCCCCCTTCCCCTCCTTCCCCTCCCTCCCCTCCACCACCACCTCCTCCTCCTGTATGATCAAAAAATGGGATTGAATTTGCTTTTGATTTTTGATTTTTGGGGGAAGATTGACCAGTATTTTTTTTTATTTTTGTTGATCATCTACCTTGATTATAACTGACTAATGAATTTTTTTTTGATTCCATGAAATGCAACACATTTTTTCACCACTTTCTCCTTCTACAACCACCATTTTTCTGGACTTCCAATTCTTCTCCCACTAAAATCAAAATGTTACACAATGACTTGAATACTTTCTTGATTGTCACCCCAATTGAATTATTTGGATTGGAGGGAACAAGATGGGAGGAAAGCATTTGATAAGTATACAGAGAGGTGGCAAGAATAGGGAATTTCAGCAAAAGAGGTCTCAAAAACAAGATTATGAAATCTCTTTGGAAGTAGAAGAGGGGGGGTCAATGAAAAGTTTATGCGGTCTGAGAGAAAACTACAACCTTTTGATCTGTATACTGCAATCATTTCCAAAAAAAAAAAACATTCAAAAATCCTCCCCTGAAGAGTTTGAACAGGCAAAACAGAAGATCAAAAAGTCCCGTTTATTCACCTCTAGAAAATTATTTGTTCATGATACATCCAATCATTAGTCTCTGGTTGCAATAATTGAATTTTTCCCTTTGAATAAAATCTCTGAGAAAAAGAAGAAGGACATCAACTTGGTCACCAATGTCCTTCACCAATGCAAAGAATTTTTCAACACTGTTGGTCCCTCAAGATCTTGGGTTGGAAAAATGTGGGCAATTGGATGGCAAAAATCAATGCACCCTTCTGAACTATTTGGAAAATATTTGAAGAAAGCTGCTGTTCAATCTTCCTCTCAATATTCTTGTTGTTTGAACCTTGGGTCTGACAAGGTCTCTCAAATTTTAGGCCAAATGTTCCAAAAATGAGCCAGACTGGCATTTGAATCAAACTGTCAAACAATGAAGGATAAACACATACCCTCCTTCTCTTCTTCAGAATTTGGATCCTGCCTCACTCCTTTTGACTGTTCTCCACACATTACTTTGACTTCATATTCCTTCTGCAATTCTCCCCACATTGAAAAAGGCAAATTCTCTTCCTATTCCTTTTTAATGGTGGTTCCAACCAACAAATCAAATGTAAAAATTATCAAAAATGAGGGAAAATATCAAGTATCTGATGGCCAATTTGTTTTTCCTGACTTGTTTTTTAGCATTGATTTCAAACAAAAAGGTATTGTCAAAATGGTTTTGGAAGAAAATAAGTACAAGCAATGTACTTTAAATACTGCTGTGGAGACTGCCACTCATACAAGGATGACCATGTCTATGCAAATAAAAAAAACAAATTGTAAAACTTGCAAGGACTTTAACAGTGGAGAAATATAATCTTGGGGAAAAATCTAAATAACCATAAAAAAGATTTGTTTACTGGAGGATTTAAAAATAGTCCCAAATTTTGTTGTTATCAAAAATTATTACTTTTTTTTCTTTTTAAAACTTTTATCCAAGTAAATATATTTACAAGCCAAGCAGTTGAGTATTTTTCTGGAGTTCTTCCACTTTTCTACTGCTACCAATACATTCCATGGCTACCAAAAAGCTATGTTTGTTTTACATTTCCAGTTGTTCCCTCTCCTTTTCCAGTTGGTCTTCCAGTCAATCCTTCTCCTTCTCCTATTTTTGAAACTCCCGCTCAGCCTGTTTCAATTTCCACTCAGCATCCAATTTTTGTTGATGATACAAACTCTTGACTTTCTGCTCTTGAAAATCAATATCCAGTTGAAAATCCCACCTTTCATTTTCAAATTCAAGTTTTTTGGATTCAATTTCTAATTTCACTGTTTTTTTTTTTTTTTGTAGGGGAATATCAATGAGCTGGATTTTAAAATCAAGGAGATTCCATCAATGCACTTACTTGAATCTTGCTTCTCCATGATATATTCAAAGCAAGAAAAATTGGAAGTGTTTCTCCTCTTTTGACAGATATTGGGTTTGATGTTGATGGAATTGGAGGCCTGTTGCTTTCCCTTTGCAGAGGAGGTTTTTGTGGGAATGTTTTTGCTCTCATTTGAAGGTGATGCAGGAGGCCCCATTGGCTTGAGTTTTTGGCCATTCAGAAATGTATGTAGCTGTTTTTTTACAATCTAAAAAATTCAGGATTAACCAGACATAAAAGAAAAGAATTTGCTTCCTTAATTGAACAGATTTTAATTGTAATGAAGATGCTGGAATCACTTGCTCCTCATTGGCCAATTTCTTAAATTCTTTCACCCCACACAGAGAGCAATCCAAAGAAGAAAGTGAGGGGTCCAAGAAGGATTTGAATCATTGATCAATGCTGATGTAGACATTATTAGAGCTGGTTGTGTTGGAATATCCTGCTCCACATCCAATTGGGGCCACTCTAGTTTTTGTTGGGATCATCATTTCTGGGCTGAGCATCCACAGCCAATTCATTGGCATCTACTGAATTGGTTTTTTGGGTGTCAAAAGCAGTGAAAGGGGTGATTTTGTCCTTCTTTCCAAAGATTTCATCCATATGGATATAAAAAGGACAAATGGATTCCAACTTATCAACCACCAAGTTGATTCCCTTTGCTTTATTGGAGTCAGTGATACCAAAGCCAGTGGAGATTGACAATGAGTGGGCCTTTTTTTAATTGGCTCAATAATTATTGAATTTCTCCCTCATCTGTTTGGATGAAAGATACAGCCTAACTTTTGTTTTATTCTTTAGCTCATTGGAAATCAGGAGATAAATGTTAACCTTAGAGGATGGAGGTTGGCCAAATTGTGTTTCATTGTTGGATCCAAAGCTAGCATCATAGTTGGAGGGGAGTTTGAGCAAGTTTACCAGTAGGATTTGATCAGCTGTCTTGAGCTGACTTGAGCCTTTTGAAGCTGATGGGGGAGGATTTCTTGTTGTAGAGTTCCTTGGGGATGTTTGCTTTGGTGCATTGGATTTTTGCGTGGACTTGCAAGGGGAGGGTTGCTGAGGGGCCATTCTAAAATAGTAAGAGGGATGAAGGGGTGAAGCAATGAGAGCAATAAAGCAATGAGAGTGATGAAGTGATGAGAGCAATAAGGCAATGAGAGCAATGAAGCTATGAAAGTGATGAAGTGACAGGGGGATGAAAGATGAAGCAATGAGTATAGCAATGAAGAGATGAGAGCAATAAATTGATGAGAGTGATGAATCAGATTTTCCAAATGAGGTTGGAGGTAGAATTTTTTCAATGAGGTTGGAGGCAGAAGGAGGTGAGGTTGGAAACCAGGGGTGTATGAAGTGGACTGATGTGTGGTTGAGGTGGTGAAAGCCCTTAAACAAGTTGGTGGTGAAAGCCTTTAAATAAATTCTTTCTAAAAAAACCCATTTATTTTTAGGTAACTCAGACAAATCTGATGTGAAATAGTTGTTTTTTTTTTATTTTTAATGGCTGGTTTGAAATGGCAGGTTTGGGTTGAAACCCCCCATAAAAAAATGGTGGGTTTGGTTAACTCTGATACACCCTACTAAGTATGTGATATGTACTAACCCATATACCAATTGGGTGGAGCAGAGATAGAGGATTCACCAAGCCATAGAGAGAGAGCGGTAGAGCCTGGGAAGGTTGACTGAATCAGATGAACCAGTGGTAAGGTGTACATAGAAATAGAGATTATCCCATACAGAGACAGAGTGAAGCTGGTAGGAATACAGAGACAGAGTGAAGCTAGTAGGAGAAGGTGGAGACTGCAAGATATACAGGAGTACTATCCAGTGGCAGGTACTAGAGTAAGGTAAAGTTGGTTTTGAGCTTAGAGTGAGGCTGATAAAAGTTTTAATTGGTTTATTTGAGGGAGTTCAAAAACTGTGTTATGACATTGAGCCAGTCTGCTTCCATCCAAATCCATTCTTTGATGCAGTCATACTCAAAAAAACAAATAATCATGGTGCCACATTCCACTCTGTGACAAAATTGAACTTGAAATTGATTTCAAGTATGATAGGCCTGAGCCAAAAAAATGGGCTTGTGAGGGGATTAGATTCCTGATTTAGATGTAAATTTTAGATTACAAATTTTGATTGGATCCAGAAATCATGGTAAGGAATCAGTTCCAAATGAATAATCATCATACTAAAATGAGACAAAGATTCAAGGAGGAGTGTTTGAATATCCACTGTAGAAAATTGAATCATAATGAAAGATAGTTAGTGATTGAAAATAAATTATCAAAATAATTGTAGGAGATGTTGTGATATTTTTGATTGAGTTTTGCATTTCCCAAAGTGGTGAAAGAATTGATTGTAATTGTAATTCTAATTTTGTTTAGATTTTTTTTTCTTAAACTATGATTGTGTTGCAATCTTTTTCAAATTGATTCACTTACCATTCAGTGAACACAAATTCTCAACAGGAATTTTGGTTGGTTTCTTGAATCAGGATTAGATGGTACATACTAAGAATCCAAGACTGTTTTAGCCTTTGATCAGTATATTTGGTAGGCAAACAAAGCCTCATAATCTTGAGGGTATTCCATTATTTGAGTTAATAGCAGGTAGCCATTAGATCAAAAACAATCACTGAAAATTTTTCCCAGAATTCTTTTTTGCAATCATCATTTGGCCTGATTTGAATCTTATACAACACTAGTGAACTTGCCCCCAGCTCTTTGGGGTTAGCACGGCATACACTTTTCGATGGAAAATTGGCTGCCCGACCTGCTTGGCTGCGGTCGGGCACTGAGCAGTTTGGATCCAACAGTTCCGATGAAAACAACCACGGTTTTTTACCGAGAGCCCACAGGCCCCCTTTTTTTCTAGGCATGCATTGGATGTTGGGGTCACATGTATGATCCTTATTCCCCCGATGCTCCTCTCACTGGCTGCATGGGGGCGCCTGCCTGCCCCCCAGAAGTGCGTAGCATCCCCGTTCGGGAGACAAGACGCTCGAAATGGGTGGAAGGATGCGGACGCTCCAAGTTGGGAGATTCCGCGAGTTGAAAGTGGCACTCGAGCCTCGCACCTGATCAGAGCCATTTAAGTTCCCGTCACCGACCGAATCGACTTGCTGTCGCCGAATACTCTTTCCCTTATCGCTAATCTTTCTGCTTCTTCGTGGTAGTGATTATGGCATCATCCAACCGGATCATCACTAAATCAGTAAGCTTCTTGTTTCAACACTTTCCATTTCATCTCAAATTGAGCAGGGACTGATCGACTTGATGCTCTGAATTTCTTTAGGTGTTGCGTTCCCGAGTACCAGAGCGTATTCACCTTAGCCCTCGTTTTGTCTCCTGCTCCTCTTCTTCTTCTTCTCGTTCAGTTCGTGATGCTATCAAGAACGACGGTTTGACATTTCAAGATTTTCTTTCGGGGTCGGGTATCGAACTAAACGCATCCGAAATTAGCTCAACAACACCCACCGCACGACTTCCACGGTTCTTGAAGACCGAAATTCCTACTTCTGCTTCGTTTAACTCCATCAAGAAGGATCTGCGCGGTCTTGGTCTTCATACGGTCTGCGAGGAGGCTCGTTGTCCGAACATTGGCCAATGTTGGGGTGGTGATAAAGGGGAGGCAACGGCTACGATCATGGTCTTTCTTTCCTCTCTTTCAATCTCCAATCCCCCCCATCTTTTAGGACAAAAAGGAACAGCTTTCATCCACAAATCCTCATGTATAAAGGCCTACGTACTGATGTTGCATTTGGCTCGGTTTTCTTTGTCTTTTTCCAAAAATAAAATAATTTGAGTAAAGCTCATGGGTGATACTTGCACTCGAGCTTGTAGATTCTGCGCCATCAAAACTTCTCTTCGTCCTCCCCCTCTCGATCCCCAGGAACCCCAAAGGACGGCCGAAGCAATTGCCAAGTGGGGAGTCGGTTATATTGTTATGACGAGTGTTGACAGAGATGGTTCGGGGTTTCTTGTTTGCTTTGTTGGCTATGCAGCTCTCATCGACATTCCTCTTACTTGGATATTATCACTTAGATCTATCGGACGGCGGTGCTGCCCACATCACCGAAACTATTCAGCAAGTGAAGGCAAAGTGTGTACAACTCGTCACCTAACTCGAGTTTAGGGTACCCACTTGGTTTGCTGAAAATTGCTCGTGATAACGGATTCTATTTAATCCAACGGTAACTCTTGTAGAGCACCGCATATATTACTGGAGGCTTTGACTCCCGATTTCGCTGGCCCCAATCAAAAGGCATCGACGTCTCTTGTGGCTAACTCGGGTCTGGATGTTTTTGCTCATAACATGGAAACCGTCGAACGTTTGACGCCTGTCGTGCGGGATCGTCGGGCCAATTTTCGGCAATCTCTGGATACATTAAGATGGGCCAAAGAAACCGGCCCTTCTGATCTGATTACGAAAACCAGCTTGATGTTGGGAGTGGGAGAAGAGGACGAGGAAGTCATCACGACTCTTCAAGGTTCGCCAATAATTGAATCCTTGTTTCTTTTAACATCGATGAATCCTCATCTTTCAAACCTAACTGTCAACGCAGCGACTGTCGAACTTATTCATTACATCTCTTCAATCCCCCGTTTTCATCATTGCCCGTCCCCCCTTTTTTTACCCTTTTTGCTTTTCGCATCGGGAAAACAACCTTGGACAACCAATCAGAACTGAGGAAGAATTTAGTTGACGTGGTGACCTTTGGCCAATACATGCGACCCACGAAACGCCACATGAAGGTTGATTCGTATATCACACCGACTAAATTTGATTACTGGAAGACCTTGGCCGAACAAATGGGTTTCCTATATGTTGCCAGTGGCCCCCTTGTTCGCAGTAGTTTTAAGGCCAACGAACTATTGAAAAGCTCACTCGGCAAACGATTGTTGAAAAAAACTTAGTCGTCCTCATCACACGGGACCCAACCGTTCGTCCAGTAATTCAGATCCCGCGCACAATTTATCTCAACGGTGTCGATTGTCCTTAATTTTACCATGTAACACTTTTTCACGTATTCAAGTTGCCCCTTCCATCGTGACCAATCGGTCATATTCTACATGCAAATTTGTCGGAATCAATCATGTCAAAAAGTAGTCGACGTTTTATGCCATGGATTATTATTACCTCCGAATTACCATTGGTCCACTTCTTCAATGCAACCGATTAGACGCGGATCTGTGAAAGGTTCCTGTTTTGTTCCTTCACAATAAGGACCATCGGTCTCTTGAAATTAGACAGCCGTTATACTTTGGTGAGGAAAATGGTTTGAGTGGGCTGTAGAAGTTTGTAAATGAATGCCCCTTCCACCTCCGTATCATCAAGAGCTCCATAAGTTTTTATACGAGGTCGAAAATTTATTGCCTTGGATTCGATAACCTATGATAGAGCCCTGACTTTTACTCCGAATATTGATAGAGCCAAAGTACCGATTGAAAATAGACAATAGAACGTAGCATCAGGAATGAGCATGCGAAGAGTATGTATGCCACCCTAATCAACGAAACTGTCAACACAACTCGAACCAGCTAATTAAAACTTCAACAAGTGCAGGTTTGGCCTCAACAAATTCCATTCATGATAGCACCAGAAATTGAAAGGAATGCAATCTGAGGTTACTATTTGTGAATCTCTTGATGATCCGTGATGTCATTGTGGCCTATCGTGTGGAGAGCTTGTATCAGCCCTCCAGGATTTTTTATCTCTCAAGTCATCTTTGTCAACTTGATGAATTCTTCATTCTGATGCTGCTGAATACCCGGTGTTGCGGTTCGGTCTTCCAAGTCGCACCCTACGATACTCTGAAGAACTTTTAGCTGGCTCGAAAGTAGTGATTGGTCAGCTTGAATGAATGAAAGGCACTTGATTTCTTTGAGTGATCGATTGAAGAAACTGTTGGAGAAAGGCTGAGTTGATGCATGTAGTCTGCAGATGGTTGATTGAAGTCAGAATGGATCTCCAATGAATCCAGCTGTCTTGTTCATGGAAGTCTTGGACAGTCACCCACCCCAAGCTAGTGAGAGCTGGGACATCTAAGGTGCCAGAAGGAAAATTTGGAATATGAGTTGAAGTCTGTTGTTGCGAGCTCATAGATGAACCAAAATTTGCAGAGATATGGTGTGTAATACACACCTGGGAGCCTGTCCAAGTTTAACTTGGAACGGACCAAGCAGGACTTGGATTGGCACCCAGAGCACTTCATTGGGTCTGGTCCAGCTTGTGCGGGTCAAAGTTTGGCACCCAACTATGCTCCCCTCGATGCTGAGCAAAGCTGGTTGCGCTCAATCCACAAGTCTCCCTCCTCCCAACTTCCAACCCTTTGTACTCTTTCACACCTCAATTTTCAAAAAACTCTCAGTTTTCTTTCTTTCTTTCTTTCTTTCTTTCTTTCTTTTTCTGTAATTCACTTTCAAGTTATTCTATTAGGATTGTTTGAGAGATGCTCTTTTAATTATTTTAATTTTCTTCTTGTTTTTAAAAAAGAGACACATCTTGTTTTACTAGGGTCAATGTGACCAAATCTGACTGGTGTCAAGATGAACTTTGCCTGGTGCCAAGTCAACCTTGGCCTGGCACCAAGGTCACTTTGATCTGTGCCATCAGTTCTTTTAAAGAAATTGTGAATGAATTTGGCCACAATGCAAACAGGCTTCAAAAACCATATGGTTTGTAAAAAATGTCTGGGTTCCTGTGCAATTTTGAATTGCCAGGCACCAAGTGGGACTTGGATTGCCACCCAGAGCACTTGAGTGGTTCAGGCTTGTGGGGTTCAAAAATTTTTGCTCAACCAAACCCCTCTTGACATAAATCAAAGCTGGTTGCACCCAACAAACCAGATTCCATGCCCCATCAAACTGTCATACATTCACCCCAAATACAGAGAGGGGAAAAAATTAGGTGGATTCTGCACAAATTAGAATGACAAATGCTACAAGGAACCTCAAAGTTAGTAAGGCTATCCTTCAAAATTCAAATATGATATTGAAATTCAAGTGCAAGGTAAAAGGGGAAATGTTTCAATAAGCAAACTGAGGTAAAGCTTGATGTAAAGAGTTGGTCTTGGAAATATGCAGGAACCTATGAAATCATATAATGGGGGGAATAATATCAAGGTGAAGGATTTTGAATTTTAAGTTAATAAAAATTGTGATGAGGGTGACTAGATAAAAACTTATAGATTTAATCTCTAGATAGTAATATTGAGTCCTCAATGGATGTGCAGAAATTCAAGAATAAATGAAACAAGGAAATTATGTTATCAAGGTATGAGCAGAAAAGCAAGCAATGTCAAAATGAAAATGCAAGGAGACCACAAGACAATGACATTCAAATGTGACAGATTAATGAGTGTAGTGTCTTTTAAAATGAAAAATTAAGACTGATTCCTTAGAATAATAGGGCTTGGTGCAATTGGGAAAGTAATTAAGACTATAAAGGATGCAAAATGATTGCTCAATGATGACCAGAAATGAATTTGATGGTAACTAGGTTCAAATCACATAGTTGACCAGAGAAGACCAATTCCAGAGTTGATTGGGGCTATTTGTAGATTGTACTGCAAATTTTGATTTCAATTTCAAGTGATGAATTATTTTCCTGAGATAGAAGGCCCTTTGCATGCTTAAAACAAACAGTAGTAAGCAGATTTAATTTGATTTTCAGTCTAATTTTTCTGTCACACTATTAGACTAAGTTTGGTGTTACTGAGGAGAGGAGATATGTTGAAATGATGAAAAATAATAACCCCAGAGTTCAAAGCATAACATTTGCCTGGGTATAAAAATTGCAAGCTCATGGAACTTCCAGTAATATTTTCTCATTTCCCAACTTGCTCAAGTTACCAATAGATTACTACCTTATACCCAGTGATGCCCTTAATTAAATACTACTACTATGCTACTTGATATTTTTCTGCCTAAAATCTGTTGTGATGATTGCATTAGGAGGTATGATTTCTGAGTTCCAAGTATTTTGGTCCCTGGAAACAAATTCAGGTGCCAAAAGTGATGAATTTGAGGGGTGGATTGTGCTTTTACTGTATTGGAGCCAATCAGAAAAAAACCTGAAGTTACCCTTGCTTTGAAAAGTAGGATTTGTATTAGTTTCAAAATTCCTTGAGTTGACTATTACTCACTAAAAGCTCCAAAGATTGAGTTTATTGGAGAGTTTAAGGCTAGTAAGTGACTAACAGTAGATAAAAGATATACAACTAATATAAGGGTCTTCTAGTATTTCCAAGTTTTCCAAGTTATTTGATGGCTACTCCTCCACCAAAACCTGACATTGGTCCACAAAGCAAGCCATTAATTAATCATATTGAGGAGGAAGTGTTAATTGTGTTTGCTTGGAGTGCAAGGGTGGATCCTGGTTGAGAAGCTGCGGGAAAGATGGGATAGAAAGAACCAGGAAAGAAAAATGAGGAGAAGGAAAAGGAGAAAAGAGAATTCAAGAAATGAATCAGGAATTGTAGGCAAAGGAATTGGAGGAAAGGATGGGACTGGGCCACAGGGCCAAAAAAATTCCAAGATTGTTGTGCCAGTGAATACCCATGAAAGATTATTGAATTGAGTTGCTAGAAAAGGTTCTTCAAGTCCAGTTTGAAGGAAGAATCCTTATGAGGAGGCAGGAAGAGGCATATTAGAAGTGAAACAAAGAAAGCTGGAACTGCAAAGTGGGAGGCTATATGTGAAGATGGGTTTATGGAGCAATTAAAACTAATGCAAAAGATTTCTAATTTAATTTAAGAATGAGATTTTGAAGAATTTTTTAAAATAATGAAAGAGTTGAATGGATTTTGGGAAAAGTTTTAGTAAAGGATAAAATAAATAGAAATAAAAATATAATTTTATGGTTGTTTTTTTATAAAACATTTTACAACAGTTTTTTTAATTATATATTGATTTTGAAAAAAAAAAAATAGGAAAATGTTGCAAAAAAAAAAAAATCAGGATAGCAAAGGAATGAGGGATGGGATCAGAGAAGATTGGATTGGTGTTAAGTTGGACAAGGTCTGCAAGGTTAGTTTGAATCTAAATCTCAAACAAGTTCAGGGAAGTTTGAAAGATGGTGGACTGGTTCCAAAAGGTATAATCCTCATTGGAATGGTAAACATTCCATCCAAAAAGGTACTGAAACTTTCCTTTGCAGAACCTTCAATCAAGGATGTGGCTTACTTCCAACTCTAAGTGATCTGTAATATCTGAAAGTTCTGGAGGGGGAAGAGTCTTGCCTGAGTGTAAGGCTGAGGCTGGCTCAATTAGAGACACATTAAAGGCCAGATGGATAGCTTTCCATTTAAAGGTTATGATAGGCCCCAGCTAAATTCATTCCACAGAAATTACTAAGATAATCCAAATTTTCAAGATTGGGATGATGTTGAGGCTTTTATTTTTTTTGCTAAAATAAAAACAAAAGCCACCTGTCAGATAAACACCCCATGTACTATGGGGAAATCTTAGATGATTTTGAGCACAAATGGGAGAGGCTGAGTGCAAGGAGGAATGCAAGATAGCAAGGCTAACTGCAAAGTGTAAAAAGACGGTTTGATGGCTCAACAACAGAAATAGGGATGAATTGTTCCAATTAAAGTAAACTTAGGCAAAGACCAATGTGATGAATTGACCTCAGCAAGATGCAAGAACATATGAAATTAACAAACTGAGGAAAAAATCTTCAGGAAGATTTTGTAGCCCTTATAAGGTGATCCAATGATGACTAGATAAAATCTGATGTAAATTAATCTAAAGCTAGATATAAATGATGAAATTAATGACAGGAACAGAATGGGAAAACAAAATGAACTGTACAAGTGTATCCAAGGTCATAGAATAGGTAAAAAACTGTAGAATATGCAAGTACATAGGCTTAATGTGAAATAAATGAAAGGAATGACATGTGAATACAATCAAAAGGAGTGTAGGTAATCATGCAGTGAAGGGAGCTAGTTTGTTTGTGGGAATATACAGTTTATGTGGCTATATATGCATATATTCAAACTTGTTTAGTTGTGTTGAGCTGAAGGTATCTTAATCCCAGAGTTCAGCTTTATGAATATTTTTCTAAAATAAGAAGGTTCTAATTTTGGTCTACATTCATGTGGAGAGACAAATGGAGCACATAGGAATAAGGAGAGCAGGATTAGTATTGAAAGGGTTTTCATTTCAAGGCAACAATATTGATTCTTAAAAGAAGTTCTAAAGGAGACTTGAGGTCTTTTTTGATCTGACTGGTCCCTCAAGTTTGGAATGATTTTTCTGGTTCAGATGTCTGGCTTGGTTTACATGGGTCTTGGTGTATTATGGGATTGCAGGTTTTGGTAGTTGATTTGGGTTAGGTTGACTTGGGCCAGCTTGCTTGTTACCTTAGGTTTTCTGATTGATGGCTGGTTTGAGGTGGAGGCCTTGTTCAATTGTTTGGATGGTAAATGACTTTATAAATAAAGGAAGAGATGAATTGGTTGGACAGTTTGTTTCCAGTTGGTTTTCTTGGGTGGTGATGGATTTGTTTGTTCAATTGGGTGGTCTATAGCCCACAGTGGTTTTCTTGTTCTGTTTGTTTGGTTTAGGTAGGATAGTGGTTGGAATGTAATTGATTGAAATCTTGAGGGTTTGATCAATGCTTTTTTCTGGGTTCTGAGTGGTTGAGGAGATGGAAGCTGAGGGAGTGAGGAGGATCTGGGTGTATTTGCGCGGGAATTTTATCTTACACAAATACAGGAGTTATCCCAATTGGGATAACTCTTGGCCATGGAAAGTTTGGTTTGATGAATGCAGAAAGTTTTCCCAATTGGGAGAAATCACCGTGGTGGAGATGGAGTTTCTTGAGGGCAACTAAATCAGATCAACTACAATTTTGACTACAATTTTTTTTTTGAACAGAATTTCAACACCCCCCATGCCTTTAGGTGAAGAGCCTACTGTTGATTATAATGAGAGAGATTGATTCAAAAGAATTAAAAAGTGTTGGAAACCATGTATTCCAAAGGAATTAGTTTCACTTCGAGTTTTTTTTTCATATAGGTCTCTAAGTTATTTGATTTTGATGTCTAGATGTTTGGTCTTGGAGTTTGAGCCAAAGTGTTTTATCTCTCTGGTCAGTAATTTGTTTTCTATATTGAAGATGGGGTTGAGTAAATAGGTGGGCCACAGTTCTTGGATTATTTCTGATATCCACTGGCTTTCCTGGTGACATTTGGCAAGTGAATTGAATTTGGCTTTGGTGGATGAAATTCTGATGTTTTTCTGCTTTCAGCTATTTCAGGAGATGGTCCAGTTGAGCCAGAGGCAGATGTACCCACTTCTTGATATTCTGGAGTCAAGATCATTGGCCCTGGTAGTGTTTCTGAACTATTCAAGTCTAGAGGAGGAATAAAAGGGGGAAGTAGAAAGATAGAGAGAGACTGAGGTGGCTCCAGCCAGGTATTTCCAGCATTGAATTACTTCTTTCCAGTGGTTTATTCCCTGGTTGTTATTGAATTGGGAAAGAATGCATACTTCTGGGGCTATATCTGTTCATTTCCTGCAGGAGAGTTAGTTTAGCATTCCAGTAAAGGTTCTGTAATTTATATCAAGCTTTCTGAAATTTTGTATTGCTTCCTTGGTGGCCTTCAGGAGTTGGATGCTTGGCGTAAAAGGAGTGAGGACAGGTTTGCAATTGGAGAGCCCAGGAATTTTGAGCCCTTTTCTGATGAGTTTTTTTTTAGAGAGAGTTTTTTTGAGGTCTGAAATAGTCAAGTAAATTATTAGGAGGGTGTCTGGACTGTGAGCTGATGAGTTGGGAAAATGCTTGAGAAAGAGGTCTTTGAATTCTTGAGTTCTTCCAGCTACAATGAAGTTTTCAACATGAAAGAAAAGCACAGAGTTGGATTCTTGGTGAATATAGAGGCAGGGATTGGACTTGGAAGGAGCATGTTTAATTTGCTTGAGAAAGTTGGTGAAGGTGCTGTATCAGTTTTCTGGAGCTTGTTTCAGACCTTAAAGAGATTTTTTCAATTTGAGGAAAGGGGCAATTCTTGGGCAGCCTGAAGGAGTTTTGATATAGATGCTTTATTTTAGGGGTGCATACAGAAATTCTGCCTTCACATCAAACTGTATAAGGGAAATATTCTTGGAGATGGAAAGGATGAAGAGTGTTAGAAGAGTGGTGAACTTTCCAGTTGGAGAGAAGGGGTTTTTTTAGTCTGTTCTGGGAATCTGTTTGAACCCCTGGATGCAGAGTCCGGCCTTTTTATTTCCAGGAGAGGAATCAGTAGCAGGATTATTTTTGAGTACCATGATGTTATTTAGATAGGATTTTGGGATTATGATTGCATCTTCCCATACTTCCATTTTTTTGATGGAGTTAAATTTGGTTTTGATGACTTCCAAATATTTTACTGGAGTGCTGAGGTATGTGTATTAGACTGGTTTCAATCATGAAGATCTTTCTCTGAGATTAAATATAGGAGGAGTAGGATGTCTTTCTGGAGCTGGAGAGTTTTTGGGGCTGTCCTGATCTTGTTTGTGACTTGGCAACATGTCTGCATCATTGTTTTCAACTTATCCTTCTACTTTGCTGTAGTTGGAGGGTGTTTTTCTTTTTACAGTGTGAATCTGGGAAGTTTTTCAGCTCTCTAATTTTTTTGTTGCGATTTGTCATTTCCATGTCCTAAAATTCAAATTATATGGATGGTTTGCTGCTTGTTCTGGGAACAAAGGTGAGAAATATGAATTTTTGGTCCCAAAAATTCTTCCAGAGTCTGATAAGATGTGGTAGGATCAGAGATTACTTTGAAGCCTATAAGAGTCCCTGTTTTGCCTTTTGGTTCCAGCTTGGAGAAAATTTTGTTGGGTTGTGTTAGGAAGGAGACAGGATTTCCAATGGAGTGGAAGTACTCCAAGGGAAGAGTTTTGTTTTTGAAGAGGGAGAAAGGAGATTGTTTGGATTTGTGACAGGGTATCTGGTTGAGTGTAAGGGTACTGGCCTTGAGAACGAAGTTCCACAGATTCTTGTTCAGAAATGAGTTGTGAAAGATGGTTCTGAGTGAGTTGAATATGGTTCTTTTGTGTCTTTTGGCTGGAATTTATTTTTGAGGAGTGTAGGGGTTGGAGTGTCTTGTTTTGATAAATTTGTTCTTACAGTATTCCTTACAAATTTTGTTTTTGAATTCACCACCTCTGTTGGAATGCAAAACACTGGGATAGTAGCTAAATATTTTCTATTTGAGATCTATTATGTGGGAAAGTGTATTAAGGGTTATGTATTTGTATTTGAGAGGGATACCCAAGCAGTATATAGAGTTAATCTCAACCACATTCCTAAAATACCTGTGATTTTCAACTGAGGCAGGTATGAGAGTTCCAAAAATTTCCTAATGGAGTTCTTCCAAGGGTTTGGATGAGGGCTTATTTCTATTTTTAAAGGAAACCTTGGTTATTTTTCCAACTGCACTGTAATTTCATATGGTATCTGGTTTGATAGGTATGTTTAACTTGTTTCTGATCCTGCAATAGATGACTAGTCCTAAGGACTTGTACAGGAGTTGGCCACTGGATATAAGACATTTTTCTTTAGGTTTCCTTAGTGGTATAGCAGGAACGTTTTTTTTAGTGGCCTTTGAGAACCACCTTTGCTTCTTTGCACACAGAGAATTTCTTGATCTTAAATTTGACTTGATATTAGTCTAATAGTATAAAAAAGACAGAAAAGAGTTTTGCGGATGGCTCAGGGACTTAGAGGAAATTCTTCAGCCACAAATTAGACCCATCATCATTTTTCAGTCACAATTTTACAGATCCTTTGATTTCAAGTAAGTGAGTTTTACACCCAATCTTTACAGATCCTAGTTCTTCTGTGGAGAGATGTTTGAAGAGGCTGGAGTATGAGATCATGTGGGAAGTAAAAACAGAATCAAGGATCAGACAGTTGTCTAGGGATGAGTGAGAGTTATGGAGGCAGCTGAAAGTGAGATGAGTTTCTCCTGTGGCCTGTCTATTTGTTCTGAGCTCAGGATGGAGAATCCAGCATTAAGAGATTGATTTCTGAGCCAAAGATTTTTGTTTGCCTTTCTTGCATCTTATTATGCTTGAGCTGGCGGCATTGAGTGATTTAGTTTTTATTTTCACTGGAATAATTGATTTTTTTTTGTTAATGGATCTCCTCAGATGGTCAAGGACAAGATCTGTGTTGATGAGCCTGTCAGAGTGAGTGGTCTGTTGCCTAATGTTTTCTGGGCTGGGTGGTAGCTTGTCAAGGATGGTATATCCCAGAATATCTTTGGGGATAGAGATTCCCACCTTCTGGAGCTGGTTTATGCAACTATTGAATTGGGTAATGAACTTCTGAAAATTTTTTTGGTTGAAGGTGATTTGGACGAACTCCTTGTACACTTGTCTGGCTTGGTTTGATGCTTTGGAGGAGGCAAAGAATTTTAGGATTGATTAGAACACCACTTTTTCATCTTCCTTGTTCTCTTGGTTGATGAAATTTGAGTGAATTGTAGGGTCCAACTTTGATATAAGAATGGTTCTGATTCTGAGATTTTTGACAATGGTGATGTCTGGCCTGGTGAGTTAAGTATGTCTTTAAGTACTTTTAGCTCCAGAAATTTTTCCATTCTTTCTTTCCGGAGAGAGAATTTTTCCATTTTTAGGCTAGGAATGATTTCAATGGAGGTCTTGATGATGGATTTGGTCAGTGATACCAAAATAGTTGTTGCTGTTTGTTAAAAGTATACTTGGTTTATCAAGGATTCTTCCTTAAAGCAGTGCTTGAGCTGTTGATGATCCTTTTTGCGGTGCAGCGTATTTTGAATCTTTATTATTTTGAACTGCAGGTATCTCAATCCTGGAGTTTAGATTGATAAATATTTTTCTAAACCCAGAAGGTTCTATGTTTTTGCTGCATAAATTTGGAGAGAAAATGGAGCACAGAGGAACAAGAAGAGGAGGATCAGCATTGAGAGGTTCTTCATGTCAAGGAAAAAGGATTTATTTTGACCAGAAGCTATAAAGAAGCCTTGAGGTCTTTTTTGATCTGACTGGTCTCTCAATTTTGGAATGGTTTCTCAGGTTTAGATGGCTGGCTTGGTTTACTTGGGTCTTTGTCTATTCTGGGATTGGAGGTTTGATACTTGGGTTGGGCTGGGTTAACTTGGGCCAGATTTTTTTTTGTCTTAGGGTTTCTGATCAATGGCTGATTTTGTTGGAATTTCTGTTGGATCTTTGTATTGCCTAAATCTTGAGTGCAATCATATTGTCTTCAGACTTATATTTTTCTATAATTACTATGCTCATGAGTGTTACAGTCCAGTGATTCCTTTATTTTATACTGAGTATTTATGACTGTAGTGAATTCTTTGTCTCAACCCATGTGGCTCATATTTCTCAATCCTGCCTGAAGTTGCCCACCAAGTTGTGCTGACTCTAATGGTCCAACATTGAATATTTTATATTCATTTTTAAACTTTCTATTCAACCACTTTTCAGCCATCCTGTAATTAGTATATATATAGTGATACCTGACTAAGTGAATTAACATGATCTGTTCTTACCTACATTGACATGGAGTCCCCTCCTTTGTCTCCCTAGATCTTCTCCTCTTGGCATCATAAGAATTTTCCTCATCTTCTCTCAAATCTTTCAACCAGGGCATCCTACTCAAAATCTCACAGGTTTGAGGTGGAGGCCTTGGTTGATTGGTTGGATGGTTGGTCAATGACTTTCTAAAGAGAGGTGGAGATTGATTGGTTGGATGGTTCTTTTCTGGTTGGTTGTCTTTGGTGGTGATGGATTTTTTGATCAATTGGGTGGTCTATAGGCTGTGGTTCTTTTATTTTTCTGTTGGGTTTGACAAGGTAGGATGGTGGTTGGAAGGTAATTGATTGGATTATTGAGGTTTCAATTGATGATTTGTTCTGGTTTCTGAGTGGTTGATGTTGGAATCCCAGCACTGGACTAACACAGACCTGCACTTTTCTCTGTCTGCATGTCTGCACAGTGGAATGTCAGCTACTGCAGTGTCAATACTTCAAACATGAAGTCTCACTCCAAACTAGGCGACCTACTCATGTTCATCAGGCTGATCATTTGACGGATCTTTCATGCATTTGACTCCATTATCCTTCACCTTCATCTTTCTCTTTTCCTTCTCTACTCTCACTCACTCTCATCACTCCGACCACAAATCCTACCACATCAAGAAGTCATACAGCTGGGTAAATGTAATTCAACACTCCTCAAGTTACGCGACGCTGATTTGATCATTTAACAGAATTTTCAGTAACCAGATCCATCCATCAAAGACCATCTCGACCATCATTCAAGACCAACGTCAACTTTATGCAGTCCAATCCTGAGTGCTAAGCTGACTTAATCAAAGTTCCTGTTCTGATCATTTCCTTTAGTCCTCATGCGTACAGTTCGACTGATTATCCTTAAAACTGATTGTGGGCTGATTCATTCAATTCAGCCATTGCCTTTGTTGGTCTCTTTTCATTGATTCCTTTTCTGTTGACTTGATCTGAACTGTCTAACCGACTTTGTCTTTTCTCATGTTTATGAAATCAAGTGGTTCTGGTTTTATAACTCAAATTCTTTCACGGTTAAAAGCAAAAGTTCTCCACAATGACCAAAAGATTCACACCAGGACCAGGAGGCGACAACGCAATGAGGACCATCACGCTTAAAACCTTGGTCAAATCTACACCATTGCTCAACAAAGACAACTATTTGATCTGGAAAAGCAAAATCAAAAGCCTCTTTGACCTCCAAGGAATTCTCAAAATCATGGAGGATCCCAACTCAAGCAAACAACTTGATCCAGAGATGAATATAGATATTGCCCCATTTCTCTTGACAAAACTCAAACCTGCAACACACACAAACATCATCAAACCAGGAAATGTTCGAAATGCTAAAGAAATCTGGATGGCCACAAAGAACTACTTCGCATCATTGCAATCAGCCAACAGAGCCAGAGTGTTCAATGGATTTCTATATCTTCCCTTCAGCAAAGATAATATTGAAAGATTTGTTACAACTGTCAGGCTGCATCTCAATAAGCTCTCTGGAGTCGGAATAGAGCTTCCATCCGATATCCTGGCGTATTTAATTCTTTTCAAATTTCCAACAAGTCTCAAGAACATGGCTTCTCAGATCATGCACGGAGACAAAGAAATCTCTGTTGAAAGGGTCCTTGATCACTTGACTCAATACAAAAACAAGAATGACGCCAAGATCAAGGAAATCTCTCCTAGTTCAAAAGTCAACATCAATTTATACTCCAATTATCCTCAATGCAAAAATGGTGTTCACAACCCAGAAGTGAGAAATCATCCCCAAGAAAAATGCTGGATCCAGTTTCCTGAGTTGAAGCCAAAGAATTTCAAACCTTGTAAATCAGAAAAGAAAAAACCAGAAGAGGCTGGCAATTTTTTTTCTTTTCTTCATTGCTTCTCACATATTTCTCAGCAAGCTCCCTCCAACTTCATACTTGACTCGGGGTGCTCAATTCATATGATATGGGACAGACACGTCTTTGACACTATCACTCCCAAAGATGGATCCAATGTTATCAAAACTGGAAAACCAGGAGCTTCGCTGTCCATCATGGGAAGAGGAACAGCTCGTCTCACCTTGCCAATTGGAACCATTCTCATCCAAGACGCAGCCTGGACCCCCGATGTGTGCATCAATCTTCTGTTGATGGGGGTATTTCTGAGCAAGGGAGCAAGACTTGTAATCAACCACTCAAGCTTGCCACCCTCATTTGAGATGTGCCTCAAAGAAAAACCTTTCTTACAAGGAAAAATTTTCAATAACCTGTTATACGTTATCATCCCCAACAATCAGAGCTTCAACGCAACTCTGAAGGACGTGAATGATCTTCATCTCAAATAAGGCCATGCCAGTCTTCCTAGAATCAAAAAGTATCTCAAAAAATCTGTCCCAAAGTCCATAAAACAGTCCTTCAATTGCAAGAACTGCGACTGAAGTAAAATCACAAAGAGCCAATTCAAAGAAACCTCCACCAGAGTCAATAAGATGATGCAGAGGATTCATGCAGATCTCATCGGTCCAATTTCTCCAACGGCAAAAGGCTGATACAGGTACTCTCTCACACTGGTCGACAATCACAGTGGTTATATCAGCTGCATCCCCATGAAAAACAAGAGCGATGCTCCTGACATCATCAAATTCATCCTTCTCAACAAATTCAACTGCCTTGATTACTTTCCTACAGAATTCTGCAGTGACGGAGGAGGCAAATTTGTCAATGAAGATTTAACCAAGTTCTTCAAGGAGAAAGGTATTCGACGGGTAGTCTCTGAGCCATACCATCCACAACACAACGGTAAGGCAGAACGGGCTAATGGAACTATAGGCAAATCAGTCAGAGCAACCCACTCATCCTCAAAGATCCCCAAGGATTACTGGCACAAGACAATCCAAAGCTGCGCACTAGCTCTTAATCAAATTCCGAACAAGGATGGTTTAGTTCCTTGAAAAACCATGCACGGGACTTCTCTGCCAACCGGATACCTCAAACCCATTGGAACCAAACTCACCTATCTTGATCTTGTTAACCATTTGCAATGAAAATTTGACAAAAAAGGAGCTACTGGCAAACTTCTAGGGTATGCGCCCAAACTCCTCTCTTATCAAGTGCTTACTCCCAGCGGTAAAGTGGTAGAAAAAAAGAACGTCAAATTCTCGCACTCTATCAGTTCTATTCTGGACGACCATCCGGACCAATCTCAAACCATACAATCCAAATTTCAACCGCCCATGAATCCTTCTGAATCCTTGCCCGCTACTGACGAGCCTGATACTACAAGGACAATCAAAACTGAAAGCTCCTTGGACAAATCTGACGCTGACAGCAGCAAAGATTATCTCATCCAAGCTGAACTGAATCCCATAAGAACGCTGAGAGATCAATCCACCATCCGACCTCCTGATTGATATGGGTATCATTGCAACTATACTACTTCATCACCCAAGGAAGCGCTTAAGGATCCAACTTGGTCAAAATCTCTAGAGAAGGAGTTAACCACGTGCAAAGACTTTAAAGTCTGGGAGGACTACGAAGGGCCCAAACCAAGGAACGTCCTCAACGTAACTTATGCCTTCAGGATCAAACAGAACACACACGGAGGCGAACCAATTCACAAATCACGAGTGTGTGTTCAGGGTTTCAGTCAGAGGTATGGGATCGATTACTTCGACACATACGCCCCAACTGGTAAAGCTGCATCACTTTGAGCCGTCCTCCTTCTCGCCGTCAAAAGAAATCTTCCCATGCTTCAATTCGATTTCAAGGGTGCATTTTTACATGCTCCACTCGATGAGGAAGTCTTCATCCGTCGTCCAGTTGGCTCAAAAAGGAAAACACCAATCCTCAAGCTAAACAAATCACTCTATGGGCTAAAACAAGCGCCAAAAAACTGGTATGAGATGCTCCAAAATTGGATCCAGCTCCCAGGGTTTACCCCGTCAGACGCAGATCCATGTTTCTACATTGGTAAGGATGGTCAATCAGCATTATTTGTGCATGTTGATGATCTTCTGGTGGTTGGAGATGTGAACAAATGCAAAGAAGCCTTCCTCAGCAAGTTCAAGAACTTGTCATGTCACAAACCTAACGGGCTACTCGGAATGAAAGTTGAACGCACTGAAAACGCAGTCAGACTGTCCCTTCCTCTCCACATTGAAGAAGGACTGTCGGAATTGAATCTCCTGGGGTCCAAGGCAATCTCCAGCACATCTTGCACTCCAGGCATTCATCTCTTACCAGCAACTGAAGAAGAACAAGAAGAGTTCAAGAAACTAAACTTTAAATACTGATCTCCGATTGGAAGACTCAATTTCATCGCCGGATTAGCTTGGCCAGACATCAGCTTTGCCGTTTCTTCACTTGCTTGGTTCTCAGAAATCCCGGTATCAATCACTGGAGCAAAGTACTCAAGGTTTGGGCATATCTTGCCAAAACAAAGGATCAATCTCTTCTAATTTCCAAGAAAAATGATTCTCCCAACTTAGTATGCTACAGCAACTCTACCTGGGCAGATGACCCTATCACTAGAAGATCTCAATCTGGATTCATCTGTTTCTTCCAAGGCGCACCGCTATATTGGAAAAGTCGAAGACAACACAATTTTACCTATTTGTCAACAGAAGCCGAATGAAACTCCTTAAACAATGGACAACTTGAATGCAGATGGATCAATTACTTGATCAAGGAACTCTGGAGAAAACCAATCACTCCAAGCATCCATCTCATTGACAACAAGGGCCTCGATGACAAGATTAAAAATTTTGGATGCAACTCTAAAACAAAATTCATCAATCTTAAAACCAAAGGCTTGAGAGAAGACATTGAAGCAGCAGCAATCAAAATTCAACTCACCAGATCAGAAGAAATGGTTGCCAACTGCTTAACCAAAGCCGCGAACAAGAACTCAGTGGTTAGACTGGTACATCACGTCAGTGAATAGTCATTGGAGTATTTAATTAAGTGAGGATGTTGGAATCCCAGCACTGGACTAACGCGGACCTTCACTTTTCTCTGTCTGAGTGTTGGCGCAGTGGAATGTCAGCTACTGCAGTGTCAATACTTCAAACATGAAGTCTCACTCCAAACTAGGCAACCTACTCACGTTCATCAGGCTGATCATTTGCCAGATCTTTCATGCTTTTGACTCCATTATCCTTCACCTTCATCTTTCTCTTTTCCTTCTCTACTCTCACTCACTCTCATCACTCCAACCACAAATCCTACCACATCAAGAAGTCATACAGCTGGGTAAATGTAATTCAACACTCCTCAAGTTACGCGAAGCTGATTCAATCATTTAACAGAATTCGCAGTAACCAGATCCATCCATCAAAGACCATCTTGACCATCATTCAAGACCAACGTCAACTGTATGCAGTCCAATCCTGAGTGCTAAGCTGACTTAATAAAAGTTCCTGTTTTGATCATTTCCTTTAGTCCTCATGCATACAGTTTGACTGATTATCCTTTAAACTGATTGTGGGCTGATTCATTCAATTCAGCCATTGCCTTTGGGGTCTCTTTTCATTTATTCCTTTTCTGTAAACTTGGTCTGAACTGTCCAACTGACTTTGTCTTTTCTCATGTTTATGAAATCCAGTGGTTCTGGTTTTATACCTCAAATTCTTTCAGTTGAGGAGAAGGAAGCTGAGGTAGTGAGAAGGAGCAAGGATTGGAGGAGAATCTGGGTGTAGTTTCACAGGGATTTGATCTTGCAAGACTAAAGGATTTATCCTCATTGGTATAGCTCCAGGCCATGGCACATTGGGTTTGATGACTGCAGAAAGTTTTCCTGATTGGGAAACTCACTGTGGTGCAAATGTAGTTGCTTGAGGGGGAATACAGCAGATTAACAACAATTTTGACTAAATTTTCTTCTTTTTAATGGAATTTAAACAAGTTGTGTTACCAAGAATGGAAGTCAAGGGATTGAGATAACCAAGGGTGGAAAAGAAAAGCTTGAATGAGTTTTCAACCTGATCAGGGTTAACTGAAAGGATTGAAACTATAGAATGAGTTTCCAAAATTTGAGGGTAATTTTACGCAAGCCAGAGGTAGTAAGCAGAGTGCACTATTGATTTTTTTCTTTGTTTGTGTCACACTTATAGACTGAGGTAGATGTTACTGAGGAAAGGTATATGTCAAAAAGTGATGAAGACAATAACCTTTAACCTTGGAGTGTGACACCACCATTGGAGTGATTTTGGTAAAAAAATTACTATAGTCGGGCCAACTGGTGTGCTTTCCAATCCCAGGAAGGCACACAGATTTTTTAAGGTTTTAAGGAGTGCCTGGGATGGGAGAAAATGCAATTTGATAGTGTTTTTGTCCCCCTTAAGTATTTAAATATTAATTGAGGCCCTGGGGGGCTGAATTAAGGCCTCCAGACCCCCTTTGGGGTCTGTCTGGGGTAAAATTGTTTTTTGAATTCAAATATGGACACAAATTGAGTAAATTTAATAACTAAAAATGCTATTAATTCAAATATAAAATCACATTTAAAAAAAACCAATTAAAGAAATATTATAAAAATGATAAATATCAATTTTCTTTGGACAAAATGGAATATTTCCAGTGGGATTGAAATGAATTTTTACCAAGCATAAAAAACATACAAAGTTACTAAATACACTTTTTTGATTCTGGGCATTAAAAAAAAATATTAAAATATTCAAAAGAAAATATCATCCAGTACATAAATAAATAAATACAATAGGGCATATCAAAGTTAGCAAACCCGCCATTAGAAACCCGCCATTTTTTTTGACAAAACCCGCCATTTTTAATGGCGGGTTTCTGAAATACACATACCCCCTAACTGGTGTATTTCAAAATGGTGTGTTTCATGAAAATGGCAGATTTCAATCATCAACCACGCCATTAAACCCGCCATTTATGCATCATCATCCATCCACCATCCGTCACATCAAAAACACCCATCCACATCAGCAGATCCATACCGGTCCCATCTCCATCGCATCACACACATCTCTATTGTTTTTCACATACCTTCACATACCCATCTTCACACAAATCCCATCATCATCTCATCACCCCACATCACTCACCACCTTTCTCAACATGTCCAATCAAACATCCCGCCAGCAAGTTGAAAACGCAAAAAAGCTGACTGAACTTTTGCTACTGTTTGACTCCCATTCAGACTCTGATTCAGACTCCAATTTGGAATCAACTTGGTTAGCTTTGAATTCTCTGTTGGCAAAGCAATACGTGGTTCCAAGAATACACACTCTCCATAACCCTATGTATGAAAGGCAAAAGCTTCATCTCATCCCTGACTTAAGCTTCCAGCATTTGTTCCAAACTTTTTTGCCTTCTTTCATGAAACTTTTGGCAATGATTGAAGACCACCACATCTTCCAGAACAATTCTCACAATCCTCAACGCGATCCAGCCATCCAACTTGCCGTTGCTCTTTGTAGATTGGGGTCAAATGGAAATGGAGCAGCAATCCATCAATTGGAAAATCTATTCTCAGTCAGTTACGGAAGCATTGACTTATACACCAAAAGAGTCATGATTTCTATCCTATCTTTCCGTCACTTGGTCCTTTCATGGCCAACCAAAGAAGAACGCAAGGAGATATCTCAAGTAATGGAGACAGAAGGCTTTCCTGGTTGCATTGGTTTTGTTGATGGAACCACCATCCCCTTGAGTCAAAAACCCAACCTAGATGGCAACCACTATTTTGATCATAAAAAAAGGCAATTGATTCATTTCTTTTCCAATTGCTATGATAAAACTTTGGATCACACACTGACCAAATATGTTCCATCTCTTTGTTTAGATACTCCGTGGCACTACAACTTGTTTGCAATAACAACAAGAAGTTCATCTCCCTCCATGCTGGCCTTCCAGGTTCTTTTCATGATTCATATGTTTCCAATCAGATGCGGATTGCCCAACAACCAGAGATCTACTTTGAACAAGATCAATAACTTCTGGCCAATTTGGCTTATGCTAGTGGGAAATATGTAGTTCCAGCATACCGGAATGTTTTGTCCAATGATCAAGGAAAAACCGATTTTAACTATCATCTTGCCCAATCACAAGTTTGGATTGAGCATGCCATAGGAATTCTGAAAGGAAGATGGGCCAGCTTACGGGAGATGCGAAACCAGCTCCAATGTTCCAAAGATATGAGGTTCCTCATCAACTGGATTATCACTTGTGTAATCCTTCACAACCTTTTGGCCAACATCAAAGATGAATGGGACGAAATATTCCAAGATGATATTCCTGATTGGCCTCAAGTCATCCCTGTCTCATCTGGTCCCTCATCTTCTTCTATGAGAGAGCGGATTCTTCCTCTCACCCTTGCTTGCTTTGATGAGTAATTTTTGATTTTGAAATTGGTAAAAATTCCCTTCACCGTATTTTTTTGGTTTTGGTTGTTCACCCAAGATTCATAGGCTGAGTTTTTTTTTTTTTTTTTTTTTTAGTGGACTTGAATCCAAAAACACCTCCACCTCAAACCCTGCCACTCACCAAATGCCACCCCCTTCCCCCTCACCACTCAACCCCTTCAACCTCACCCCACTCACTCACCGGTCAAACCCTGCCTCCTCCTCACCAAACCACCTCACTCATCACCACCACCTTACTCACCACCACCACCTCATCTCACCTCACTCACTGAATCCCCTCCTACTAATCCTGGTAAGCCCCCTCCACCCTCTTCCTCTTCCTTCCCCTCACCAGTTGCTGATCCTTTGATCATTCAACCTTTAGTCCCCCCCTGGATCCATTTCTCTATCCATCAAGGTGAGCCCCTCCCCTCCTCCAATTCCTCCTCTCATTGATCAAGCAATCGATTGCCAATGTTGGGGGTATTTTATTGGAATGAGATGGTGAAATTATGAAAACAAAGGGGAAAATAAACAAAAGGATTGATGTTTCAGGCATGGCGCGGCCACAGCCCAATCAATCAAATACCATCATTGATTAGAAAGCACTTTGCATGGTTTCCTCAATGGACGCATTCATGCAAAGCATTCAATCTCCGGCATTCTTTGGTTGAAAAACCAAAGCATCTTTTAGGGAAACACGGAAAGAGTGAAGAATGCCTTCTGGCACGGTTGAACCTCTTGTTACTTTTGGATGTTGAATTAACATCTGAGTTTGGTAGTCTGTGTTGTTTTCCTACTACTAGAGGCTTCAATCCATTTTGTGTCTCCTTGGCATCTCCTGAAACGCCAAGCTCATCAAAACTACAAACCGTGTTTCAGGATGACACCCAGGAATCACAACATGAATGGAAAACCCAAAGAAAAATAATGCAGAATCAAAACTAGAGGCTTCAATCCATGTTGTGTCTCCTTGGCATCTCCTGAAACGCCACATCAAGGTCCCCGTAGGTAGGCTGAGCATCCCCAGCCAAGTCCTCGGCATCAACGGAATCAGATTGTTGGGCATCAAAAGCAGCTAGGGGGGTGATGTTGGCCTTCTTTCCAAAGATTTCATCCATTTGAATATAAAAAGGACAAATGGAGTCCAACTTATCAACCACCAAGTTGATTCCTTTGGCTTTGTCCAAGTTGGTGATACCAAAGCTAGTGGAGAACGACATGGAGTGGGCCTTTTTGTACTTGGCTCAATAGTTTTTGAACCGCTCCCTCATCTGTTTGGATGACAGATCCAGCCTACCTTTTTTTTTGTTCTTGAGTTCATTAGCCATCAGGAGATAACCATTGACCTTAGAGGATTGAGGTCGGCCAACACGTGTTTTGTTGTTGGATCCAAAGCAGGCATTGTAGTTGGAGGGAATTTTCAGCCAGTTTACCAGGATTATGTGATCAGCTCTCTTGAGCTGACTTGAGCCCTTGGAAGCTGATGGGGGAGGATTGTTTGTTTTGGAGTTCCTTGGCAATTTTCTCTTGGGTGTGTTGGACTTGTGGGGGGAGGTTTGCTGAGGGGCCATTTGAAAGAGTTTGGGCTACGCAAGTGATGAGAGCGATAAAGTGATGAGAGTGGTGAAGTTATGAGAGCGATAAAGTGGATCAGAGTGATCAAGTGATGAGAACGGTTAAGTGATGAGAGTGATGAAGTTTTGAGAGCAATGAAGTGGATGAGAGTGATCAAGTGATGAGAGCGATAAAGTGATGAGAGTGGTCAATCAATTTTATGATGAGGGTGGGGGTAAAGAATTTTCCAATGAGGTTGGAGGTAGAAGGAGGTGGGAAGACAGGGGTGTATGATGCGGACAGGTGGTGGAAGCATTTAAATACTTTATTTGAGAAAACCCACTTATTTCAGGTTAAGTTTGACACGTCTGATCTGAAATAAGTGGGTTTTTTTGATTTTTAATGGCGGGTTTGAAATGGCGGATTTGGGTTGAAAACTGCCATTAAAAAATGGCGGGTTTGGTTAACTTTGATACCCCCTAATATATGAAAAGCATATTTCTTTGAAGAAACCTCAATATTTAAGATTGAAGGTGAATATTTAAATAAGTTTAATTGAAATAAATGACCTGCAGAATTTTGAGGGAACAAAAACTGAGCATTTACAAGGCATTAGTGATGAATCAAAGGAATTATCAGAAAACAGAAGTAAGGAATTTGAAAAGCGTCTCACTGCTAGACAGATATCTGAGTTTCTTGATGAGGAAAATGTGGAGGAGGAGATGTTGAGGAGAGTGATGGACTGTTGGATTTTATCTAGGATGTCTTTACAAGGGTGTTGATAATTTGAGAAGATGGAAGTGAGTTGAGGGACAAGGACAAGGTTGAATTTGTGATGAGTGAGGAGGGTTAAAAATAGAGGGAGAGGGGGGTAAATGTGAGAGTGATTGGGAATGATTCAGAGGGTGAAGATGGAAGTTGGAAGTAATGGGAATGAGATAGTGTGATTGATCAAAGGGTGAAATGTGATGGTCAGAGGACAATTCTATGAAAAATG
This sequence comes from Puccinia polysora, assembly GCA_025617555.3. NCBI lineage: Eukaryota > Fungi > Basidiomycota > Pucciniomycetes > Pucciniales > Pucciniaceae > Puccinia > Puccinia polysora. Next base: position 11,330,285 of record CM062620.1, read on the forward strand.
GGATGGTGAATTAAATGGTCAGACTGAGAGAGAGTGAGGAGCTGAAGGACAGGTTGAGGAAGGTGAAGCGCTTCAGATTTGGAGTGTCTTCATTGGAGCGGTGAGCAGCAGTGGGAGACTGTGAGTTTTAAGCAGAGGAGGAGGCAATCATCTCAACAGAATTTAAGCACCTTCAATTTCCCAAAAATAATTAAAAAAAACTCCATACATATTTTTCATGAGGGAAATTCAAATATTTTTAGATATTTGAACATAAAGTTCTTAACTATTGTATCAGGAGAATGAAAATATTTTGAAATATTTCAACAATTCATCAAGAAACAGAATAAGAATCATAAAATCAAAAATTGACTTTTTTGAATAAAAAATGACATTTATCATGCAATTTGAATATATTTTGACCAAAAATAGAGGTATTGAATGAGATTAATTCAAATATCAGGGTATATCAGAGTTAGAAAACCTGCCATTAGAAACTTGACATTTTTGGGACCAAAGTCAACATTTTTAATGGAGGGTTTCTGAAATATAAATTGCCCGCTAACTGCTGTATTTGAAAATTGAGTGTTTCATGGAAATGGCAGATTTCAAACATCAAACCCACCATTATCATCAATCCACCATTGATGCATGCAAAACACCCATCCACACCACCACCACCACCTCATCAAATCCATACTGACCAGATTGTTTACTTCCCTTTCCCCTGACAAATCTTGTTTGAACTAAAACCAATCCATCAATTGATCCCTTCTCAATCACTTGAACTCCATCCAATCTAATCATCCTTGATCGCCAATTGGTTCCCACAAAGTAGACCCATTCAATTCATCCAATCCTGCTCACCACCACTATTATCCAATCAAACCTTTGAAACTGATTCCACCAATCCAAAACAGACCTGAGGATATAAACCTTCTCTCCATAGGCCACCCGGATTATATCTTCCTCAACTTCTCCATCTATGAGATCCAATCTATTGTGAAATGCACCTTGTCCAATGCCAATTGCAAGCAGGAAGACCTTTGCCAGATGGTTGGCAAGCGCTACCAGGATCTTCCTGGTTTGGCCAATTTGATTTTCAGGATGAAGACTAGCTCCCCACCAACCTTCTCCTCCTCATTCTCCTCTTTCCTCTCCCAATTGATTGTGGTGAGTGCACCCCTCCTCCTCCTCCTCTTCTGCTGCCCGCAATTGATCAATTGCTGTGAGTGCACACCCTCCTCCTCTTCTGCCACCCCCCGCAATCATGGTGAGTTCCCCCCTCCTTCTCCTCCTCTGCCAGCACCCGCAATTGATCAGTTGATTGATTTCTGGAAGCCTCCTCCTCCTCCTCCTTTTCCCACAATCAATTGATCAATTTCTGGTTGCCTCCTCCTCCTCCTCTGCCCCCACCCGCAATTCATCAATTGATTGCAGGCAGCCTCCTCCTCCTCCTCCTCTGCTTCAACCTGCAATTGATTGCAGTGAGTGCCCCCCCTCCTCCCCCTTTTCCTGAGACTGATATTTTTTTTCTTTCTTTAGGGGTTGATTTTGGTTTCAATTAAGTCTTTTCTTCTCTTTTCTTTTCTTTTGTTGAGTTCTGTGGTTTGTTGTGCAGGTCACTTGTGCAATTTGTTTTTGGCTTTTAGTTTAACACTAATTTCTTTCTTTTTTTCCTTTTCATCCCATCATGGTTCACCAATGATAATCACATGACTTAAAATGTTTTTTTGTTTTTCTTTGTGGTTGGGATCATCAACCGGTATGTTTTTTTTATGTTTTTTTTTTCAAAATTTCTTGATCATCCATCTTGATGATAAGGTGAATAATGAGGGGTTTTTCTGAAGGGGGGGGGCTTATTATAGGTTTTCTGTAAATTATTTCCAACCTTTTTTTGAAACTATTCAATGCAACCTCACATTTGACCCTTTTTTACTTCCACACCTTCCTTTTTTGAAAACCCAATTCTTCTCCCATGACCCTGTAAATGTTATACAAGAATTGAATCCCTTCTTGATCCTCAACACAATTGAATTATTTGGATGGGAGGGAACCAGATGGGATGAGATGATTTGACAAACTTACAGAGACATGGCGACAATAGGGCTTGTAAGCATTTGCTAAAGGATAAATTTTGGCCTTATTTCCAAATATTTCATCCATTTGAATATAAAAAAGACAAATTTAGTCCAACCTATCAACCACCAAGTTGATTCCCTTGGTTTTATCTGAGTTGGTGATACCAAAGCCAGTGGCAATGGACATTGAGTGGGCCTTTTTGTACTTGGCTTGATATTTCTTGAATTGCTCCCCCATATGTTTGATGAAAGATCCAGCCCAACTTTTTTTTATTCTTCAGTTCATTGGCCATCAGGAGATAACCATTAAACTTAGAGGATGGAGGTTGGCCAACTCATGTTTTATTGTCAGATCCAAAGCAAGCATCATAGTTGGAGGGAATTTTGGGCCAGTTGAACAGGATCATGTGATTAGCTCTCTTGAGCTGACTTGAGCCTTTGGAAGCTGATGGGGCAGTATGTTTTGATGTAGAGTTTCTAGAAAATGTTTGCTTTGGTCCATTGGATCCTTGTGTGGACATGTGGGGGGAGGTTTGCGGAGGGGCCATTTGATAAGGGTAAGAGGGATGAAGGGATGAAGCAATGAGAGGAACAAAGCAATGAGAGTTAAGATTTGATGAAAGAAATAAAGTGATGAGAGTGATGAATCAATGAGGATAGCAATGAATAGATGAGAACCATGAAGTGACAAGAGCAATAAAGAAATGAAATTTAGGATGTGATTAAAGCAATAAAGTGACTAGAGAAATAAAGAAATGAGAGTTAGGATGTGATGAAAGAAATAAAGTGATGAGCGCAATGAAGCAATGACAATAGAAATGAAGAGAAATAGAAATGAAGAGATGAGAAAAATGAAGTGACAAGAACAATAAAGCAATGAGAGTTAGGATGTGATGAAAGCAATAAAGTGATGAGAGCAATGAAGCAATGAAGAGATGAGAGTGATGAAGTGATGAGAGCAATGAATCAATTTTTTTTTGATGAGGTTGGAGCTTGGAACCAGGGGTGATGATGTGGAATGAAAAGCCTTTGAATAATTTATTTGAGGAAATAAATTTTGGGAAAATCTGAAACATCTTATATGAAATAAGTGGTTTTTTTGATTTTTAATTGCAGGCTTGAAATGGCAGGTTTGGTTTGAAACCCGCCATCTTTTGATGGCCGGTTTGCTTAACTCCAATACTCCCTATTATTCAAAATTACAGAAGAAATTGCATCAAGTTCAAGAATAACCAAAGCAATATCAATTTGATATTTATATCATCACTTTTGCATTTGATGAAGTTTCTTTGGAAAAATTTCATAATGTTTGGATTACTTTCATTAAATAGGTGTATCTTTCATGTTAGATATCTTTTTATTTGAGATCGAAAGATATTTAAATGCCACCAAATATCAATTTCTTTCCTGAGAAATATTTTTTTATTCTATCATCATCATTATTTTTATGAATAAATTCTTTGTTGAAATGCTTAAAAATATACTAATTCTTCTCATAACACAGGTATATTTATTTTTTGGTTCTTTCCAAGTTTGGTATAGGGTATTCAACTCCAAATAAAAATATCCATTCCAATTCAAAGGAATAAAGTTTTGATATTTGATAATCTTTTTTTAACTTTTGAAGGTTTTGTTGGAAGATTAAAGTACATCAAAATTCCCCTCATGGATTTATTATATGTAGAATTGTTTTTTTTTTTTTCATGTTTGGTACAAAGGTATTTGAATTTCATCAGAAATATTGAATTTTCTTCAATGAAATTTGTTTTTAATATTTTCATTATTTGTTTATTTACTGAAATACATTTTTTTTGAATATTTTAATTTGTTTTAATTCCAAGAATCAAATAGTTCTATGTAGCATTTTTATATGTTTTTCTATTTTTTTTACAAAGGAAATTCCACTTGAAATGTTTTATTTTGTGCAAGGAAAACAAATTCATATTGATTTTATTATTTTTCTTACATTGGATGAAGTGTTTTTTCAAATCTGAGGTCAGATTTCAATTCCTTGCAAAAAAGTTACATTCATTGCATTTTCAAATTTTACATCAACTTGATAAGTCTCCACATGTGGATGAAATGAGGAACAAGAGACAAGTGGGGGAAGGTTCATGTTACCAAGGAGATGGAAAAAATGGGAACAGTACCACAAAAAGATAAAAAAGATGAAGAGGAGGAAGAAAAAATGAGTGTGCAGAAGTGGAAGAGAAGAGGTACAAAAACAGTTGAATTTAGGTACAATCTCTTCAAAACCTAACTGATGATAAACATGGTTTTAGTTTTAGATTAGTTTTTTCCACACATGGACATAGGGGTGATTTTGATTCCCCTTCAGGTTGGTGGGATTTTGCATGGTATCCAGGTTGGTTGCATGTTGATTTGAGGAATTCCTATATACAGTGGATTCTCCAAAAACGTTTACTTCAGACAGAACGCAAAGGAGGTCTGGAGGCATTATATTAGCCCCCAAGGCCTCAATTAATTTTACAGGCCATGGGGAAATCAAAATCCATCAGAAGGAATGTTCTACCACCCCAGTAACTCCTGTAAACCTTAAAAAATTTTGGTTAACCTGAAATGTCTAGAACAACTCCTTTTTTGTATTTTTACCTCTTTTTCTGAAGGTTTACCTGACTTATTGGGGTGTGAAAACACACCAGAAGGAATAATTATATTAAAGGAATCACTATTATCACACAAGTCACAGATCCTGGAATAATTTTAGCAAAAAAATTACTTAAATGATGCTTTTTGAAAAAAATTACTAAAATGACCCCTTTGGGGCAATTTTAGCAAATACATTACTAAAATGACCCCTTTGGGTCAACTTTAGCATAAACGTTACTAAAATCACCCCAAGGGATCATTCTAGAAAAAAAATACTTAAGTGAACCCTTTGGGGAAATCCTGCATAGTAATTTTGAAGGTGTGAATTAAGCCTTGGTCCTATTATGATTCTTTGAGGGATTACCATGGTTCAAAATTCGAGTTATAAGTTCAGAATGTTCAATGAAAAGGTCAGACTCAAGCTGTTAAACCCTTAAGTATCCTTAGAAGTATTTGAGTTCTGTATGGAATGGTGTATGAATTTATGATAATGAGTGGCTTTGGGATATATATTTGATGTTGAGAAATAAAATATTTCCAAATACAGAAATAAAAGCCTTTCAATAAAATTCAATAAAACCATGCTTTAATGGGGGATGAAATTTTTTCCACAGATCCAAGCACTTCTGATATTCTATTTCCCAGTTCTCAAAACCACTCCTGGACCTATACTCTTTCCAAAGTTCATCAAAAGGTGGCATTGGAACATAATTCTTCAAGGAAACTTGATCTTAAATCATTTTCAAGGCTATGCAAACAAATTATTCCAAAAAATCAATAAATCAGGGGAGTTTGAATTTACAGGAAAATCAAAAGGGAATAATTATAATTCTTGTTCCTTGGAGATCCATTTAATATTTTGAGCATTTTTTATTGCAGCTTTTCAATTAAAAGTAGTAATATTAAAATCTAGCATGACAAGAAGAATTGTGAGAAATAGAGAAACCAATAGATATGTGAGATAAGGAAATGATTGGGGATTTGGTATTTACCAAAGAGTAATCTTAATATTGCAGGTCATTTTTATACTTTGACTTTAGATTGATTACAGCAAGGATTATAGAAACAGGCCTAAGAAAGTGGAGAATAGAACTGATTTGGGATTGATAATTTATGATGGTGATGATAGATATATTAGATGTGAAAGATACTGAGAGATGATTGAAATAAAAAAGAAAAGTTAACTCCAGCTGTTCTTACTCTTTCTCCTCCTGAATTCTTAGTTGAGTTTCTGTAAATTGAGCTTGAGATTTGATGAATAGCACTATCCACGGTCAGCAATGGTTTGATTGTCCTTTGAGGTGGTTCCTGGTTGACTCCCTTCTGGATGACTGATTCCAAGGGATCCAGAAAAACTTGATGTGCTACAACTGTGTGGGTGGTGTAGTTGTGTTGCTGGCCACCTGCAAGTGGCTAAATTATTGCAGTCACAATTGCAGAACTGGGTGAAATCATCCACAAAAATCCAGACTATTGGTAATTCATAAAAATTGGTTAGCAAATGAAAAAATGGGGCAAAATCATTCAAAGTTTTGTGTAAACCTTAAAAAAATCAGAATAAATGCTTTTTCATAAATTTATCAAAAGAAAAGGGATCAACAAAGTTGTTCCAAAGAACTTTATAAAATTCATTTTTCCAATCCCAATCCCAATTACTTTTTGACATCTGAGAAGGTTCCCACACAACAGGAGCCACAGCATATTAAACAAAATGAACATGACTTGCAAGGTAATTGACAGATTACACATAATCAGAAAAACCACTTGGAAGCTAAGAAATAAATCTAATCCTCTCTGGCCTCATAGAAATAGATGAATTTGAAGAAGATTGAACTGGGATATAACAATTTGAATCTGATCAAACTGTCATAAAGGAAATTGAAGATGACTAAAATGGTTGAATAGCTTGATTGAAGGAAGCCTGCAGGTTGTGTGCATGGGAATGGGAACTAACTTATTCATCCCTCAAGGCTTTAATTTTCCTTTTGTCTGATTCAGGTTTTGATCTCTCATAATATTATTTTTTTCAAGCTTTATATTCACCCATTTGGAATCAGATTTTATTCCTTCTCAATTCTTCTTTAATTTTTTCCAGATCTTCTTTTTGCTTCAAATCTTGCCTGTCCTTCAGATGGTCAGCATATTTTTTATCTATATCATTTCATGCATTCACATCTTCAGCATTTTTTTGATCCAAATCATTTCTTTCCTTCAGATGTGCAACATGTTTTTGATCTAATTCTTGCCTTGCATTCAGATGTTCAACATCCTTCCTTTTCCTTTTAACATTGCTTGTTTTTTTTTGTTCATGATTAGCTTCATAAGAAGCGCTACTGATAAATATTTCCTGCTGTTCATAAGTATCCCTCCTGATTTCCTCCTGCTCTTCTTAAGAAGCCCTCCTGATTTTTTCATGTTCATGCAGTGTCCTTTGAATCAGTAAATCCCTGTTTCTTCCCTTTTTTCTTCCCAGACTCATCATTTCCCTCTCCATTTTTTGTTGCCTCATTTTTTATTTAAACCTCTTTTTTTCAATTTCAAAAAATTCAGGCTCTCTTCTTGTATAATACTGACCAAAGCTTTGAGCTGGGGCTGGTGTCCTTCCCCTTGTGGATTCCAGATGCTCATTACTGCCAAATGTTTGTAAATTGTTTCTTCTAGAAAGAAATATTTAAATTTTTTTACAACATCTGGAGTTGCCTTTCTTTGAAGAAATCTAACACTACCACAAAGAGATTTGATATTTTCTTTGTGCAATGTTAAATTTGTGACCCCAGGGTTGCAAAAAGGTGTGAAAAGTTTTTCACGCCCCATATGAGTTTTAAATGGAGGTTTACAACCCATATGAGATGTGAACAAAAATAAATAAAATAAAATAAATAAATTAGTAATAAATAAATAAATAAATAAATAAATAAATAAATAAATAAATAAATAAATAAATAAATAAATAAATAAATAAATAAATAAATAAATAAATAAATAAATAAATAAATAAATAAATAAATAAATAAATAAATAAATAAATAAATAAATAAATAAATAAATAAATAAATAAATCAATAAATAAATAAATAAATAAATAAATAAATAAATAAATAAATAAATAAATAAATAAATAAATAAATAAATAAATAAATATATAAATAAATAAATAAATAAATAAATAAATAAATAAATAAATAAATAAATAAATAAATAAATAAATAAATAAATAAATAAATAAATAAATAAATAAATAAATAAATAAATAAATAAATAAATAAATAAATAAATAAATAAATAAATAAATAAATAAATAAATAAATAAATAAATAAATAAATAAATAGGGTGTATCAAAGTTAGCAAAACTGCCATTAGAAACCCACCATTTTTTTTGACCAAACCCGTCATTTTAAATGGCGGGTTTCTGAAATACACATAAAACCTGACTGGTGTATTTCAAATTGGCAGGTTTAATGAAAATTGCGGGTTTCAAACATCAAATCAACCATTATCATCCATCCACCATCCATTGCATGCATCACACCCATCCATACCTCTACCTCAGCAAATCCATACCAATCCCATCTCCATTGCATCACACACATCTCTTCTCCATTTCTTCACATATCCATTGCCTCACATCTCCATCACATCACACACATCCCATTCCATGCAAAAAAACTATCCACACCTCCACCTCAGAAAATCCATACTGGTCCCATCTCCATTGCATCACACACATCCCATCTCCATCACTTCACATCTCCATCACTTCGCATCTCCATTGCTTCACACAAATACCATAATCATCTTTCTCAAAATGTTCAATCAGACTTCTGGGAAGCAAGTTGAAAATGCAAAAAAGCTGACTGAAATTTTTTTCTTATTTGACTCTGATTCAGACTCTGATTCAGACTCCAATTTGGAATCAACTTGGTTAGCTTTGAATGCTCTATTGGAAAAGCAATACATAGTTCCACAAAGACACACTCTCCTTAAACCTATGTATGAAAGGCAAAAGCTTCATCTACTCCCTGACTTAAGCTTCCAGCAACTGTTCTGAAATTTATTGCCTCCATTCATTAAACTTCTAGAGATGATTGAAGAATACCACATCTTCCAGAAAAATTCTCAGAATCCTCAACGCAATCCAGCTATCCAACTGGCTTTTGCTCTTTGTAGATTGGTATCAAATGAAAATTGAGCAGCAATTCATCAATTATAAAATCTATTATCAGACGTTTTTGGAATGATTGACTTATACACCAAAAGAGTCATGATTGCTATCCTATCATTCTTTCTCTCAGTCCTTTGTTGGCCAACCAAAGAAAAAACGCAAGGATATATCTCAAGTAATGGAGACCAAAGGCTTTACTGGTTGCATTGTTTTTTTTTATGAAACCACTATCCCCATGAGTCAAAAACTCAAGCTAGATGGAAACCACTATTTTGATTGGACAAAAAGGCAATTGATTCATTTCTTTTCCAAAGCCTTTGATAAAGCCTTTCATAGCACACTGACCAAATATGTTTTATTGGTTTTTATAGATACTCTGTGTCACTTAAACTTGTTTGTGATAACCACAAGAAGTCCATATCCCTCCATGCTGGCCTTCCAGGTTCTTGTCACAATTCATATGTTTTCAATCAGATGTGGATTTCCCAACACCCAGATAACTACCTTGACCAAGATCAATACCTTGCAGCTAATTCAGCTTGTGCTAGTGGGAAATATGTGGTTCCAGCATACCGCAATGTTTCAACCAATGATCAAGCCGAAATCAATTTCAACTATTATCTTGCCCAATCACAAGTTTGGATTGAGCATGCCATAGGAATCCTGAAAGGAAGATGGGCCAGCTTAAGGGAGATGCAAAAACAACTACAAAATTCAAAGTACATGAAGATCATAATCAACTGGATTATCAGTTGTGTAATCCTTCACAACCTTCTTGCCAACATCAAAGATGAATGGGAGGGAATATTTGAAGAAGAAATTCCCAACCCTCCTCAAGTCATCCCAGTCTCATATTCTGCCTCATCTTTTACTATGAGAAAGCAGATTCTACCCCTCAAACTTGCTCACTTTGATGAGTAGGATTTGGTTTTTAAATAGGTAAAAAATAACATCACCAAATTTTTTGGTTTTGGTTGTTTAACCAAGAATCCTAGGCTGACTCCAGTTTTTTTTTTTTTTTTTTTTTTTTTTTTTTTTTTTTTTTTTTTTTTTTGGTGGACTTTGACAAAAACCAAATTCCAAACTAACTCACCCCACCAAACCACTGGTCTACTTCCTCCTCCTCACCCACCACCTCCACCTCATCACCTCCACCTCACCATCACCTCCACCTCACCCACAACCACCACCTCACCACTGCCTCCACCTCACCTCCTCCTCCCCTCCTCCTTTGGTTGGCACCCCAGGCAAGCTTCCCCCCCTCCTCCTTTGGTTGGCACCCTGGGTAAGCTTACCCCTCCTCCTCCTCATCCACCTTCCCCCCCCTCTCACCCACTCTTTTGCACTTCTCCACCTCACCCACCACCCATTCCTTCCTCCTCCTCACCAATCAACTCCCCTCCTCCTATGGTTGGCACCCCAGGTAAGCTCCCCCCCTCCCTCTCATCCATTCCTGCTGACTTTGGCCCCTCCCTCCTCTTGATCTTCCCCTCTTGCTTGCTTGCTGGCCTCCCCCCTCTTTCTTTCTCCCTGGCCTGCCCCCCCTCTTGCTCAGTTGCAGCCAGCCTCCCCCTCTCTCTCAGTTGCCACCGTCCTCCCCCTCTCTCTTGGTCCCCGCGGGCCTCCCCCTCTTGCTTGGTTCCTGCAGTCATCCCCCTCTTGCTTGGTTGCCGTCTTCCTCCCCCTCTTTCTTGGTTTCTGCCGGCCCCCCCTCTTGCTTGGTAGCTGCTGGCCTCCCCCTCTTGCTTGCTCCCTAGCCCGCCCCCCCTATTGCTTTGTTGCCGCTGCCCCCCCCTCTTGCTGGCTCCCTGGCCCGCCCCCCTCTTGCTTGGTTGCCGCCCGCCACCCCCTCTTGCATGGTTGCCGCCCAACAACTCCTCTTGCTTGGTTGCTGCCCGCCCCCCCCTCTTGCTTGGTCACCCCTGGCCCCCCCCTCTTCATTGGTTGCTTCTGCCCCCCCCTCTTGCTTGGTTGCCAACTGAGCCCCCCTACCTCTATCCAAGCCAACTAAGCCCCCCCACCTCCAGACTGCCCAATCAAGCCCGCCCCCACCTCCAGGCTGCCCAACCTCTTTTTTTTTTTGGTTCAGCTTGGGCCAGTAAAGTTTTTTTTGTGTTTGTTGATCATCTACCTTGATTATATCATACTAATCATTTTTTTTGTTTTGTTTTTTTTGGATGCCATGCAATGCAAACACCTTTTGAAACCTTGTTCTGTTATCTCCTGCCCCCTTTCTGGACCGCCAATGTTTCTCCCACCCCAATCAAAATGTTATACAACCGGATCTTTTCCTTCTTGATACTCACCACAAGCGCAGAAGGTGCATGGGAGGCATCAAGATGGAAGGAGTTGGTTTGAAAAACATAAAGATAGGTGGCAAGCAGGGGGCTTGTTGGTGAAGGAGGGCTCAAATAAGAGATTCTGAAATCTATTTGGAAGTAAATGAAGATGGGTTTAACAAAAAGGTGGCTTGCTTGTGAAAAAAACTGCAACCTTTGTATTTTTACCCTGCTATTTATGCTGAAAAGAAAACTCAAAAACTCACCCCTGAAGAGTTTTGAAAATCCAAACAGAAGATTGAACAATTCCATTTCTTCAGCTCTGGAAAATTGGCTGTTCTTGATTGTTCCAATTGCCACTCTCCGTTTTCAATAATTGAATTTATCCCATTGAATAAATTATCCCATCAAGAAAAGAAGGACCTCAACTTGCTCACAACATTCCTTCACCAATCAAAAAATTTTGTCAACACAGTTGGTCCCTCAAGATCTTGGGATGGGAAAATGTGGGCAATTGGATTGCAAAAATCAATGCACCCTTCTGAACTTTTTGGAAGCTATTAAATCTTCCCCCAAGCAGTTTCAATTTTTGAACCTTAGATTGTGGTATTTGGAAATATTTTTTTTGTATTTATTTTTAAAAATTTAATCAAAGCAAATATTTTACAAGCCAAGCAATTGAGTAATTTCCTTTATTTCATCAACAGTTCTACTTCTACCAATAGATGCCATGGCTACCAAACCTATCTTTTTTTTCTGTGGCTAGCCTTTTACTCTCCTTTTCCAGTTGTTCTGCCTGTTGATCCTTCTCATTTTCCTCTTTTTGAAACTCCAGCTCAGCCTGTTTGATTTTCCACTCACCATCTTAGTTTTGTTGATGAGCCAAACTCTCAGCTTTCTCTTTTTGAAAATTCATAGCCAGTTGAAGATCCCACTTCTCCTTTTCAAACTGAAGTTTTTCAGATTCAATTTGTGATTTCACTTTTTTTTTGGAGAGGAATAGGAATGAGCTTGATTTTTAAAGCCAGGAGAACCAATGAGTTCACTTACTTGAATCTCTCTTCTCCATGATATCCTCAAATCCAGAACAATTTGAAGTATTTCTCCTCTTCTGAAGGATATTAGGGTTGCGTTTTATGGAATTGGAGGCCTTTTTCTTTCATTTTGCACAGGAGGTTAGTATGGGAAATTCATTGCTCTCATTTGAAGGGGATGTGGGAGGCCCCATTGGCTTGAGTATTTGGCCATTCAGGAATGGATGAGCCTGTTTTTTTACAATCTAAATCAGTCAGGATTAAGGAGACAGAAGAGAAAAGAACTTGTTTCCTTACTTGAGCAGATGTTGATGGTAGTGGCAATACAGGAATAACTTGCTCCTCATTGGAAAAGTAGTTAAGTTCTTCCACCCCAGGAAGAAAGCAATCCAAAGAATGAAGTGAGGGGGCCAAGGAAGGTTTTGAATCATTGATCAACACTGATGTAGACATGATTGGAGCTGGTTTTATTTGAATATCCTCCTCCACATCAGGTTTGGGCCACTCAAAGGCTTCATTGGGATCATCATTGCTAGGCTGAGCATCCACAGCCAGGTCCTCAGCATCAACTAAATCTGATTGTTGTGCATCAAAAGCGGCTCAAGGGGTGATATTGGCCTTCTTTCCAAATATTTCATCCATTTGAACATAAAAAGGACAAAAGGAGTCCGACTTATCAACCACCAAGTTGATTCCCTTTGCTTTATCAGAGTTGGTGATACCAAAGCCAGTGGAGATTGACATGGAGTGGGCTTTTTTTTACTTAATTTGATAGTTCTTGAATTTCTGTAAGACTCCAAACAGTGCTGAGCAGCAGGCAGTTCTGTGGAGGGGAAAGGTGCTGTTTTAGGCGGCCCTCCTGAGTGTTACAAAAATACTTAAATGCAACCAGAATCAAGGTCCATAACCTCATGAATGAGGAATAAATGTAAGAGATGAGTTTGATAGTATTTGGTAGCAATGGAAAAACACTATCTGAGGCAAGATGATTTGGGAAAAGACATGAAAAAACAAGTTAAAGTTTTGTTGAGAGTTCAATAGAACAAGGCAGTTGTAAGTAACAACACCCACAAGCTAATTAATCTGTTTTTCAGAAGAAGATTAGGAAAGATCAACTCAATCCCAACAGACCTCCAGGTTCTCAATGAACCTGCCCAAATCTCCGCAATCAAGCGCTTGAAGGGTACCAGATAACTGTGGGTGGTTGTACAAAAAAAAGCAATTTTTCTTAAAAAGCTCTAGAAGCAAAGCAATAACAGATTTTAACAAGAAAAACCCAACACTTCTCAAGGGACTCAAGACTAGTGTGGCGGAATTCAACTTTAAAGAAATAAAAGGAGGTTTAACACTCCAGGTTTAAAGCTCAAAGAAACCTCCTAGTCAAACGTGAATGGTTCCAGAAGGATGATCAAAAGAATGATCAGACCAGTATGGTTGAAAAAGGGATCAAAGAGCAGTATAACACACTCAAGAATTCAATCAAATGAATTCTTCTTCAACCAGCAAGGCTATTGGTTGGTGATAACGGACAAGTTCAAAGATGAAGGGATCAAGATTTGAGTATGGAGGCTCAAAGATCAGGGGGAAATCAAAAGTTATACCCAGGATAAGGATGCTCAGATAAGGGGGAAGGGCCCCAATCATTTATTGATTGGTTATAATGGATGATTAATGGATGACCCTAGGCAAAAGGTGTGATATTTTAGAGCTTAAGCTCAAGATGAAAGGATCAAAGGATGATGAGAGGACTTGTGTTTCCAAGAGGAGGGCGGATCCAAGGATTCAAGAGAGGAGCACTCCGGTTCAAAGTTGATGAAAAAGGATGGTGTTCATTCACTTGAGGTTCAGCTGACCTTAAATAGACTAAGTACAAGGAAGGCTGAAAAGTGGTTGAACATACAAATGGAAATGAATAAAGAAAATTCAATAATGGGCCATCAGAGACCGCGCAAGGTGGAGGACTACAAAGCTGGTTGCACTAAAGATTCAGGCAACACTAACAGTAGACAAGAATTCTAAAAAAAGGCAGGGGGGATCCCCTCCTTTTATGGGTAAGAGGCGCTGTAGACTACTTACAAAAGATAACTGTTAATTTCTGTTCTGACATTTCCTCCCAATATACTTGTTCTTCTAGATCTCTTCAACTGGTTGTCTGGCCTATCTTTTGGTGTTAATTATATATTGTAATTTCCACCTTAGATTGGTGCGTACTTGTTGTTTTCTTTCTGCCTCCTTTTTTCATCCTGTCCATTACTAAACCAAACTATATGGCGCGCGGTGGCACTTCTCGAACCCTGCTGGGAATACTTCAATTCCAACCGATTCTCAATTCCACTTCACTATCCTCAATCAAGCTCGACCATCGAGACCTCATTTGACAGACAATCAACCAACCTCTTGCCTTTCCAACGCTTGATCCTCAACTTCAGCAACAACTATCAACTCAATCCTCTCGGCAGCCAGCTCGATCAAAGTAAGAACAGCAAGCTTTCAACTCCTCACCTCCTTGCTTACCTTCTCACTCTCTCAGATCGTTCAAGGCGCTCTAGTACGATTCATTGATCATCCAAACGCTGGCCTTGACGGATTCGCAACTGGCTTACAGTACATTGCCATCTTCTCAACCTGTCTCTGCCAACGCTCCACTGACTCACACTCCTGTCAGATTGTCATTTCCTGCTTAGTCTCATTTTATCGACTCCTCAAACTTGACATCAGAAAGTTGCCAGTCATAACTCCGTTGGTAACTGTTTTCAAATCCTTTCTTAATTTGTTTCAATCCTTCATTCCACCATTACTCATTGTCTTTGCCTGAAATGAATCATAGCTTGGTCTTGGTTACCAACCGTATTTTTCTCACGGTTAAAAGCCTCTCTCTCCGCCATGGCGCAATCGGGACCATCGACAACGCCAGGACCAGGGGGGGAACTCAACTACAAATCTCTCGCTATCAAGTCTCTAATTGAATCCACCCCATTACTTACGGCCAACAATTACAGCATGTGGAGGAAAAAGTTCGAGAAACTTTTCAAGCTGCAAGGAATTTTTGGCTTAATGAATGATCCCAACGAGTCAATATGATTGGACGAAGAAGTCAATCAGGAGTTCGTAGCTCATATCATCGCCAAGCTGGACTTGATCACGTACGACAACGTCATTGATGATACGAACAAAGACAATGCCAAACTCATCTGGATCTCAACACAACATCATTTTTCCTCCTCTCAATTGGCCAACAGAGCAAGGGTTTTCAACGGATTTCTTCATCTAGCCATGGACTCCAACATCAACGCTTTTGTCACATCCGTCAAAGTCTATCTCAAGAAAATGACCGAAGTGGGCATAGAACTTCCCACAGACATCATTGCCTATCTTGTGCTCTTCAAGTTTCCAACCAAAATGAACAACATGAAATCTCAAATCATGCATACAACGTCTGATATGCGAATCAAAGTAGTTCTCAATCATCTCATTCAGCTTAAGAACAAGGTAATCGCTCAAGATGAACGCCACAAACCTGTCAGTGTAGCTCTCTATCGAGGACCTAGGTGTGAGAATGGCAAGCACAACCCAGCCGTCACCTCGCACCCAGCCAGCTCGTGCTGGTTTGAATTTCCAGAACTCAAGCCAGATCATCTTCACAATTGGGGTAAGAAGACAAAAAATAAGCCTCCTAACGAATCCCACTTTTACTCGTTCTTCTGCGGAATGAACACCGACTCCATCATCCATCCCAGTTGATTCATCTTAGACTCAGGCTGCTCAGTCCATATGATTACTGACAAGGATCTCTTCAATCACATCAAGCCCAGCAACGGCGATGAGAAGATTCTGACCGGGAAGAAGGATGCGGCGATTGTCATAGAAGGGACTGGTGAGGCTGCATTGGCTACCAAGGATGCCTACCTAGCTCTCTCCGACGCTGTATGGGTACCATAGTCAACGGTCAATCTAATCTCGCTAGGAGCCCTCATGACAAAAGGAGCGTCTCTCTCAGTCAATTCCAAGAACCATCCCAGCACCTTCAAGCTCTACAAAGAGGGACAAACCTTACTATCGGGGAAAATAACCAATAATCTATTTGTCATCGACATGATGACCAAAGCACAAAGCGCTTATTACTCTCAGGCCGAGCTGATGACAATACACCGTTCGTTAGGACATGCAAGCCTCAACAGAATGGAAAAGTTCCTGAAGTACTCCATCCCGTCAGCTGAAAAGGACAACTTCGAATGCCTCAGTTGTGATAAGGCAAAAATCACACGCAAACCATTTCCTCATCAACAAACTTTCGCCTCAAAATGCTTTGACAAGATTCATTTAGATCTAATGGGTCCGATCAACCCCGTCTCAAAGGGTGGGTTTTGATACATACTTAACTTGATCAATTCCTACTCTGGGTACATAGCCAGTTTCCCCCTCAAATCAAAAAGCAACTCGGCCAATATCATCATCTTTGTCATTGAAAACCAACATCGCAAGACCAATAACTATCCCAAAGATGTCTGCTCTGATGGTGGGGGAGAGTTTGTGAACTCTAAACTTCAAACTTACTATCAATCCCACCAGATCAATCAGATAATTAGTGAGCCCTATCACTCACAACACAACGGTCGGGTCAAACGGGCAAATCAAACAATCATCAAAGCTACCAGAGCTACCATTTCCGACTCAGGGCTTCCAAAATCCTGCTGGCACGAAGTTGTGAAAGGTTGCTCTCTAATGCTCAACCAAATTCCAAAACAGAAAGGCGAAGACTCTCCTTGGGTTAAAATGCACGGTAAAGAATTACCCAAGGACTACATCAAACCCATAGGGACTTCACTCACCTACAAACTCAATCAGACTGAAATAAGTTCCAAATTGGACGAAAAAGGAGCGTCTGGAATCCTGGTTGGGTTCAATCCAAACCTTCTCTTGTACAAAATCATCAATGCGACCGGGAGGATCATAGATTCAAAACACGTCATCTTCAACAATCAAGAACTGATTCAAATCTCATCCAAAGATGAAATTGACAACTCACCCGTACTACCTGTCTCCGCTCCCAGTGGACCTACTCCCTCTCAACCAATTGTTGAGATCAAGGAGGAGACGCCCAGTGAATGCTCTGATGCAAACTGTGACACTAGCTCTGACGGAGAGTCCCTAGAACGCAATCTACGACCAACCTTACAAAATCGAAACAATCTTTCCAAACCCAATTGATACGGATTCTTAGCCAACAAAATACCAACGAGCCTTGAAGAGGCTATGGAGATTCCTCACTGGAAAGATTCAGCGACCAAGGAATTCGCCACTATAGAGGATCAAGCCGTCTGGGAAGAAGCTGAAGACGGAGAGGTAACTAATCCATTAAACACTGTTGCGGTGTTCAAAATCAAGCATAACGCCCACGGCGAGCCCGAAACCTTCAAAACCCGACTATGCCTCCAGGGATTCAATCAAAGGTATGGTCTCGACTATCTGGAAACTTATGCGCCAACTGGAAAAGTGGCTTTGCTTTGAACGCTTCTCACCTATGCGGCCGACAAGGGTCTCAATCTCTTACAACTTGACATCAAGGGCGCATTCCTACACTCTGAACTCGACGAACAAGTGTATATCAAAACTCCCTATGGCTGCAATCGAAAATCAAAATACCTACAACTCAAGAAGTCCTTGTACGGCCTCAAACAAGCTCCTCGAAACTGGTATTGCATGCTGAGTACATGGATCAAGTCTCAAGGATTCAATGAATCCAACTGTGATCCCTGCCTGTACATAGGCAATGATGGTAGCTTGGTTGTTTTCTTTCACGTAGACGATCTTGTTGTGGCAGGAGACGTCAAACGCTTCAAAGACGCCTTCCTGACTAAATTCAAGAACTCGTCCGCTCACGAACCAAACACACTCCTCGGGATGAAAGTCACTTGCAAAGACGGACTGATTCATCTATCTCTACCACTCCATATCAAGAAAGGACTGAGCGAGCTCAACATGACTGGTTGCAAGGCAGTATCTACTCCTCTCACTCCCAGATTAAACCTCGCACCAGCTGATGACGATGATCATCAAAAGTTTCTAGATTTGAAAATCAATTATCGATCCCCAATAGGTAGACTAAATTTCATCGCCGGTCTGACACGCCCTGACATCAGCTTTGCTGTGTCCAGCTTAGCCAAATACTGCAAGCGACCCGGCTTAAGTCACTGGAAGGAGATATGCCACGTGTGGAAATACCTTAGCCAAACGAAAAATCTAAGTCTTACTCTAGGACAACGTTCAATCTCAGAAAGACTGGTGTGCTTTAGCGACGCAACGTGGGGCGATGACCCAGTAACGAGAATATCTCAAAGCGGTTTTATCTGAACCTTCAAAGGAAGTCCCCTTTACTGGATCAGTAGACGACAAAAAAACATCACTCACTCCTCTACTGAATCAGAGTGTGTGGCACTGTCAAGCTGTGATCTAGAAGCGCAATGGTTAAATCAACTCATTGAAGAAGTCTATCAAAGTAAGTTTAAGTGTCCCCTTCACCTCATAGACAACAAGGGACTCAATGACAAAATTAAAAAATTTGGTTCTATCTCAAAAGCCAAGCACATCGATCTCAAAACAAAAAGTCTTCGAGACGACTATGAACAAGGCTTAATTGAACTCAAGTTGATATCATCTCTATCTATGACCGCTGATGCACTCACCAAAGCTGCCAACAAAACCTCGAACACCAGACTTGTGAATTCATTTAACTCTCTTTACCATTGAGTTCGGAGTTGTGGGGGCGTGTTAATTTCTGTTCTGACATTTCCTCCCAATATACTTGTTCTTCTAGATCTCTTCAACTGGTTGTCTGGCCTATCTTTTGGTGTTAATTATATATTGTAATTTCCACCTTAGATTGGTGCGTACTTGTTGTTTTCTTTCTGCCTCCTTTTGTCATCCTGTCCATTACTAAACCAAACTATATGGCGCGCGGTGGCACTTCTCAAACCCCGCTGGGAATACTTCAATTCCAACCGATTCTCAATTCTACTTCACTATCCTCAATCAAGCTCGACCATCAAGACCTCATTTGACAGACGATCAACCAACCTCCTGCCTTTCCAACGCTTGATCCTCAACTTCAGCAACAACTATCAACTCAATCCTCTTGGCAGCCAGCTCGATCAAAGTAAGAACAGCAAGCTTTCAACTCCTCACCTCCTTGCTTACCTTCTCACTCTCTCAGATTGTTCAAGGCGTTCGAGTACAATTAATTGATCATCCAATCGCTGGCCTCGACGGATTCGCAACTGGCTTACAGTACATCGCCATCTTCTCAACCTGTCTCTGCCAACGCTCCACTGACTCACACTCCTGTCAGATTGTCATTTCCTGCTTAGTCTCATTTTATTGACTCCTCGAACTTGACATCAAAAATTTGCCAGTCATAACTCCGTTGGTCACTGTTTTCAAATCCTTTCTTAATTTGTTTCAATCCTTCATTCCACCATTACTCATTGTCTTTGCCTGAAATGAATCATAGCTTGGTCTTGGTTACCAACCGTATTTTTCTCAACAACTACAAATGAGTGCGGATTTTTTTTTATTTTTTTTTTCTTGATGACAATAGGATCACAGGACCAGGGAGGTCTGGTTCTCCCTGGCTGCCAATCCTTCTGCACCTGGGGTGGGAAGATCCAACCCTTGTTGTGTTGCTTGCGTCTGCCCGCAGAGGCTTGTGTGAAAGAAGATGGGCAACGTTTAACCACCCCCATCCAAAGACAGAGGGGGGGGGGAGGAAAAGAGATTGTGCAAGCAGATTGATGGAGGAGAAATCATCATGGGGGGGGGGTTGATAAGATCTTGGGTTTCCTTGCAGAAAGTGAAGCAAGCGCGCATCCATACCAAAGCTAGTTGACAGATTGGGTTAGGAGCCGATGAGGTTTGAGTTAGTAATGCACTGAGGATGAGCATAATCCTTGGGTCTGATTGCAAGCTGATCCTGGGAGGGAAAACCAAGAAAGGAGGCCAGAAAAAAGGGGGGATTTCAAGAGGGGTTTGGAAATTGGGGCTGGATCCAATGAGGATGAATGGGGGATTTTTGGAAGCAATCTTTTTTTTCATCAATCTCATTTGGTGGAAATTACCGTTGTTTTTTTCATTGGAGTGGGTATGATCATTGGCAGTTGTCAAAAAAGATGTTGATGAACATCAGCACCAATGGCCACAAGCATCTGCTTGCTGGCCCGTTGGATGCAAAGATTGGTGGGTGGTGGTGAGGTTGATGATGATGTTTGCTGTCAGCAGGCCAGATGAGGGGAGATCAATAGGATGGCAAAGGTGGTGATGGAGATGATTGGAAAGAAGGAATTGAACAATTTTTTGCGCATGCTTGGCCAAAGGTTTGGGCAGCAAATTTGACAAGGAAGATTTGAATAGAGGTTCTGAAAATTGGAGCGCCATGGAGCGCCCTTTCTAGACTGCATGGAAGGGAAGAAGTTGGGAGAAGGAAAAGGTGAAGGTTTCCCATTGTAACACAGGAAATATATATATATATATATATATATATATTTAAAAAAAATAATAGTTGGATGAAAGAATATATAGAAAAAATTCAAAAAAAATCCCCTTTACATGAGGTGTCCCAAATTGGTCACCGCATTGCTCCTGCATCTGTTTGGATGAATGATCCAGCCTACCATTGATTTTATTTTTGAGTTCATTTGCCATCCAGAGATAACCATTAAGCTTAGAGGATGGAGGTTGGCCAACTCTTGTTTCATTTTCAGATCCAAAGCAAGCGTCACAGTTGGAGGGGATTTTGATCAAGTTTACCAGGATGATGTGATCAGCTTTCTTGAGCTTACGTGAGCCTTTGGAAGCTGATTGGGGAGGATTTCTGGATGTTGAGTTCCTGGGGGATGTTTTCTTTGGTCCATTGGAATGTTTAGTGTACTTGCGGAAGGAGGATCACTGAGGGGCCACTTGAAAAGAGTAAGAGGGATGGAGGGATGAATCAATGAAGCAATGAAGGGATGAAGGGATGTTTTGAAAGTGGGGATGAAGTGAAAGTGATGAAGCAATGAAGGGATGTGTTAAAAGCAGGGATGAAGTGATGAAGCAATGAAGAAGACTGATGAAGCAAAGAGGATAGGAAGAGATGAGAGTGATGAAGCTATGAGATTGATGAAGTGACGAGGATATCAATGAAGAGATGAAGAGCAATGAAGCAAATTATTTGGATGAGGTTGTAGGTAGAATTTTTCCAATAAGGTTGGAGGTCAAAACCAGGGATGGGTTGAGGTGGTGAAAGCCTTTAAATACTTTATTTGAAAAGAACCATTTATTTTGAGTTAACTCTGACACGTCTGATGTGAAATAAGTGGGGTTTTTGATTTTTAATTGTGGGTTTGAAATGGAAGATTTGGGTTGAAAACCCCCATTAAAAAACGGTGGGTTTGCTTAACTTTGATACGCCGTAATAAATAAATAAATAAATAAATAAATATATATATATATATAATCTTTTCACATTTTTAATCTTTTTTTGTTGATCATTTTGAAAAATCTGAAGAGACAGAAAGGTTTCAAATACGGCAGGCCATTCAATTATAATTTTTTCAGAATTTTAGTAATTCACTTTCCTGCCAGAAAATGGGATTTATATAAAAAATGAGACATTATTTTCAATTCTTTTTTTGTTATTTTTCCATGAGATTTTTCAAATTTTCAGTTTGCAGTATTTTAGTGGGTATTTTGAAGGGCCCAAAAAAATCATCTGGGGATTTTTTGTAGCTTATTTTCCCAAAGAATTCATAATTGAAAACACAAAAGTGTTTTTTTCTCCAAATCAATAGTTTTTTTCTCTAAATCAATGAGTAAAAAAATTGAAAAATTGAGTGACAAAAAAACAGAAAAGTTATCAAACCAAGATTAATTTGTACTACTTTATAATTTTTACTACAAGGAAACAAAATCTTCAAACCAAGTTCCATTTTATTATGAATCAAATCTTCCCATTTTTGTGATTCCTTGCTATCAAAAGCCTTCCCCAAAGGGGATATAATTGGGGAGCTAGCCACAGTTCAGAATTATAGTGCAAAAAAACCATGTTCTGAAAATCTTCCAAAATAATTAAAAATATGGGAGATTTTTGAGAATTGGAAGTTGGAGGTGAATTGAGGGGAAAATAAGTTGATGGCATCAACTTAGATAAAAGTAACCTGGCCTTTTGTATGTATCTGCAAGCAGGATACCATGGCAAGGGAATTTCATCCAGTAAATTTGAGGGGCAGGTCCAGAAGTGTGGTTGAGATGTTTTCTTTCTTTGTCAAAATTTTTGGCTTGATCCATGAGGTTTTCATCCTTGAGAATAGAGTTGGATTACATTTCCTTGATCATATCCTGATGTATTGAGCTTCAATTTTCAGATTTACAGCCCAAATTAACTGCTACTCATCTAAACCCGCAGTTCCCATCACCCGTCACATTGTGAACCTGTGAAATTTGCAATATGGTTCTCTTTGGGAAAATGAATTTTTTTTTATTGATACTAAGGAAAAAATATCAGTATTATTTAAGATGAAACAGGAAAAAAACAATTCATACTGACTTTATCAATAGCCACCACTTCAAAATTATCAGAAGATGAATAATAAAATGTTGTTACCTTCATCCCATAAAACAAGGGGTTTATAAATGAACCATAAAGCAAGTTTAATTCAGAAATTTATTCAACTTTTCTATTTCAGAGTCTGTGGCTGTGGGAGAAAAGATTGGATTCCCTGCAGGCCTATAAGCATCTTCATCTTCATCTTGTTTTTTTCTTCTCTTGATCCTCTTCAAAGTCCCAGGACTCAAATTCTGTGAAACAACCCTCTTAATGATGATGGCTCCTGACCTCTGAGTGACAAATAAAAATATGAAAATCAATGGAAACTACAAAAATAATCCTGATCCCCCCCAACCAAAAAGAAAATTACTAACTGTCTTTATTATATCCAATTATTCAAGATATTTGATTTCTTCCCCACTCAATTCATCTTTTTTTATAAACTCATCCTGTTCAAAATGCAATTTTAACCTAATTACAAAAAAAAACCTCTTCCTCTGATTCCTGTTTCTTTTTTCCTTTTGCCTTTTCATGGTCTTCCTTTCCTTTTCTTTCCTTTTCCTCAGAGTCTGAAATTAGAGAAAACCAATTTCAAACCATATTCTGTTAACATCAATTCAACAGAAAGGGATAAAAAAACACAAAAAGAAAAACCTACCATTTAATTAACCACATGGTTCTTCCTTGGTCTTCCTCTTCTCTTAGGTACTTCCACATATTCAAACACAGATAGATCCCTCTCAGATGAATTCTGAGAAAATCGTTTGGTTTTATTAGGGGATCCTTTGCGTCTTCCTCAAATTTTCCTTTCTTCCTTTGATAGGGGTTCTTGAATGGGAGTCATTTGATACTTCCCTTTTAACATTTTCATCATTTTTTTAAGGTAAAAATGTTTTTCTCCTGGGCGCAATTTAAGGAGTTCTTCAAAGAGTTCATTCTGAAACCAGTGTATGTTGGTTGATTGGGAAGGTGATTCATGAGATGATTGAGAAGGTTGGAATGAAACATTCTCAATAAGCTATTAATAATTCAAAAATAAAATCAAACACTTCAGAAATCAATGTTAGAATTATTTTTTTCTACAAGAAAAGAAAACATACTGCAATAGGAGGTTTGACATGCCACTGGGGATGAAAATCATCAAGAAAACATTTTTGCTTCTTGAGATTATCCTTCTTGACTTGGTGTACACAAGGAATCCCCATGAAAGAAGAAGAATCACAATCAGAACAGGTGGTTGATTTTTCTGCTGAAATTTGAAAGGAATTCAAAATCTTGAGAGCATAGTGGCTTATTTTTCCTGAGAGGTGTTCAACAAAATATGGGAGACCAATCAAGTTCTTGAAGTCTTGATGAGAAGTTTCAATGGCAGTTTCATGGGTTTGAATTGAAACTGAATGATATATTTGGTGAACTAAATCAGAGAAGGAACCAGAAGAATTTTTGATAAATTGTTTGACATAAAAGTGAAGCCCTTCCATTCTAGATGCGCTAGTATTTCCAAAATGCAGGTGCTTCTTTGCAGCATAAGAAAAAAAGTTTCTTTTTAGAAGAAGCCAGTTGTCAAGAAGGTTTTCAGAAGTAGGCCAATTCCAGACTACAGTCAGTTTGGTAAAATTATCTTGATAAGAATTTTCAGATTTGGATTTGGCCAGTATATTCCAGTGTTTTCTGAATATCATCCATTTTTCTTCAGATTTAAAGCGTTTTCTAAAATGTGTTTGGATTTTTTTGAAGATATTCCAGACACAGAATAAATGATGAGAGTTGGGAAATAAAGTTTCAATTGAATGAATCAGGGCTTTCCCTTTGTCAGTCACAATGACTTTGGGTTCTTCATGTTCTAATAATTTATGAAGTTGTTGGAGAGCCCATTTATAGTCTTCCTTTCTTACTTGCAAAAGGAAACAGAAACCGACAGAGAATTTTCTAGCACAATTGTTGGACCCAACAATTTGAAGAAGAGGCATGGACAATTTTTTGGTTTTATAGGTACAGTCCATCATTAACACTGATGGAAATAGTTTGATTGTTTGGATAGAATCTTGGTGAGAAATAAATAAAGAACTAATATGACCATTTTTATTATTGATTTCATATGTGAAAGAAGAGTTTCTTAATTCCATTATTAAAGCTTCTATGGTTGATTTTTTTAAAATATTATTCTTAAAATGTTTTGTTCCCTTGTTCTATTTAAGATATTCATTTTCCACTTAAAGCGCAATCTTGTTGTTTTGATTCATGACAATAAAAAACTGATTGGTGCTTGCTTTTGTTTTTTTATTATTATTCATCTTTATTTCTTCTGTTATCTCTTATTTTGTCTTTGTCACACTCACTGCCAGTATTTTTAAACATACCGGTGTTGTCACTTCAATCCCCAATTGGTGCGTTGGTACTACTTGCATCTCTTAAACTCAATCCAAACAAAGATGTCCTTATTCTTGTAATAAATGAACCAATTGCAAACTCACTCCCACAATTCCTCAAACTAACAACAACTCAAGTCAACCCGTGATCAATTCACATTCCCTGGCAGCCAGCTTTATCATTGTAAGAATCAACTCTCCAACTCACCAATCAACAATAACTCATTCTGTTCTTACACAGATTGTTATAGTTATGGCCAGAAATTAGCTTAGGAAAATGAGCAGTATTTAAAGCAAAAGAAATGCTGGACACCTTGTGTCAATAATTTCTTGATGGGCTCTCAAAATGGGGAAACATGTTGGATGATATTGTTGATGAATTTGATTGGATGATGAATGGATGGATGGAAAACAGAAGGAAGAAGAGCTCCTTAAGTACAAAATATTGGCCTCTTGTGAGCCCATGATACAACAAGCCAAAAGGCAAATTTTTGTCCCCAAAGGATCTCTACAGGCTCTACAGGCCTTGTTACTTGGTTTGGGCTACATCATCCCACATGGCGTCTGTCCCTGAACCTTTGAAACCAGCCCATTCAGGTCAATTCTGGTGTTTCCACCCTTACAGGGCTGAACCAGCCCCTGTGCTGTTCAATCCCTGGGCCGGTGTAAGACTCCAAATGGTGCTAGGCTGTGGCAGTTCTGTGGAGGGGAAAGGTGCT
Organism: Puccinia polysora; assembly: GCA_025617555.3. Lineage (NCBI taxonomy): Eukaryota > Fungi > Basidiomycota > Pucciniomycetes > Pucciniales > Pucciniaceae > Puccinia > Puccinia polysora. The sequence goes on from CM062620.1 coordinate 11,356,095, forward strand.
GTTTAGGCTGCCCTCCTGAGTGTTACAAAAATATTTAAATGTAACCAAGATCAAGGTCCAGAACCTGGTAAATGAGCAATCAAGTAGTAGAGGATAAAGATGATAGTAATTTGGTAGCAATGGTACAGCACTATCTGAGCCAAGATTATGTGGGAAAAACTTGGAAAAAAGAAGCTAGAGTTTGTTTGAAGTTCAAAGAACCAAGCTGTTGCACGTAAACAATGCCCACAAGCTAATAACTCTGGTTGTTAGCAGAAGATTGGGGATGATGAACTCAAACCCAAACAACCTCCAGGTTCTCAATGAACCTGCCCAACTCTCCGCAATCAAGCGCTTGAAGGGTACCAGATAACTGAGGGTGGCTGTAAAAGACAAAGCACTATGTTTAAGAAGCTCTAAAAGAAAACAGTAAACTGATTTGAAGCAAGGATAACCTCAACATTTCTCAAGGAACTCAAGAGTAGGCTGGCAGAATGCAACTCCAAAAAAAAAGGGAGTTATAACACTCCAGGTCTTAAGATTAATAAGACCTTTTCAATCAATTGTGATTGGCTCCAGAAAGATGATCAAGGAGGGGTCAAGACCAGTATGGTCAGAGAAAGGTATCAAGGAGTGGTATAACACACTCAAGAATTCCAACAGACAGAATTCTCTTCAACCAGAAAGGCTATTGGTTAGTGATAAGGATCAGGCCACAGAGGGACAAAGACTAAGGATTAATGGATCAGGGGACAATCATAGATATACCCAGGATGAGGATGAGGATTTGATTTCAATGATAAAGGGGGGGACGTATGCACACACTCCCATGGATGATTGGAAAAAGGCAGGGGAGAGACCCACATTTTATAGACAAGAGGTCTTTAGACTATTTAAAAGAGATTTACAGATAGAGCGGGAAAAAAAGGTTTTTTTTTTTACTATAATGAAAAATAAAATATCAGACCAAGGGAAGCCATCAGCCCATGCCAATGATGGGCGTGGGCAGGTGACAATGACAGGGAAGGCCAATGGATGACCTCGGATGAGCTGCAGGGGGCCCTGGGTGACATGACAAGGGGATCCACGGGGACTACTGATTAACCGCATGGGAGACCCAGGAGCTCATGCAGTGGATCAGGTGCAAAGGTTCCGACAACTGCAAGCAAGGCTTGTGATCATTGGCCAATGGATTGGGATCAGGGACTGAATGAGTTAGGTTGGAGGGGGATGGGTGTTTGGAATGGGGTGAAGCGGATTCAAGTTTGGTACAGAAGTGAAGGCTGATCTGACTGGTAGGAAACTAGGGCTGATGGCTGGAAGGATACCAGGATAGGATTGAGTCCTTAAGGATGAACCAAATCTTGAAAATCCTACGTTGGTGCAGTTTAGAAGGATGACGCCTGGAGAGGAAGCCAGATTTGACTTGATCACCATCCTCATCAAGATCTCTGTTGGGATGATTGCTGACAAGATTGTTGCTGAGGAAGGCAAAGAAACAGACGTGAGCAGTGGTCAGGTAGACGTAGCCTTTGAGGAGGACGGATTGGAACAACCAGGAGGAATATTTTGCCAAGAGTTCTTCATCCTTGGGGAGTTGTAAGACTTTTTGGAGTTTCTTTGGTAGGATCTTTTTGCGCTTGTGGGCTAGATGAAGGTCATGTGGATGCCAATTGGGGGTGCTGGTGCCGGATAGAAGCCTGCAAGCCAAGCCAGTCTTCATCTTCACGTTTTCCAAAAAAAAAAAAGGTGGATAGCAGCGCAAAGCAAGAGCAAGTTGAACATAGGACCAGGCGCTAGGCACCCAAGTGATGATCCTAGACAACTAGGAGAGTGGGAGCTGGAAGTTTGGGAACTGGATATGGGAATCATTCCGGATCAATTTTTTTTTTTTTTTGGATCTGAATGGGGGCTATAGAAAAGTTCATAAAAATTTGAATTTTTCTGTACTGGTCCAGAGGTGTCCCAGATTAGGCACCACACCTGTTTTCTGTTACAACCGGTCCTATTGCCTCACACACTGGCTGGTTGCATGAGGCAACCAGCCCCTGGCCATAAAAATGGCCAGGTGAGACCCAGGACCCACCTGGATCCGGTCTCAGACTCACATTGGGGGGTGTGACCAGCAGACATGCTGTCCCCCCCCTCTTTCTCTCAGATCCCTGGGGGGGGGGGTCAATTCCCCCTAACAGGGGCCCTGGGGGTTGATACCCCCAGGGAGTTGTCAATGGAAGTGGGCTGGGGGGTTGTCAAATCCCCTCAGCCTCATTGCTCCTCCCCCTTGGTAAAGGGGGGAGAGTGTCCCTGGTCTCTGCTTTGCTTTGATGGTGGAGGGTTGATCAGATCCCCCCCACCACCAGTTGCTCTCCTTGAGGCCAGCCTTGTCATCCTTTGGGCAAGGGGGTGATGAAATCCCCCCTGCCCTGACCAACTTCCTTGTTGCAGTTGGTTTCTGGCTGGTTCAATCCAGCCAGCTACCCCCTCCCCCTTGCAATGGCAAGAAAGGGGAGGATGAGGGAGCCGGGCCACTGGCCCTTGCTCCCGCGGCGGTGGCCATTGTTTGCAACCAGCCAGGCACCCGCGGCATTGCACCGCCGGGGCTCCCTTGGCCACCGGGACAGCCCCGCGCAGGCCGTCGGGCCCCGCGTGGACCAAACCAAGGGATACAAGCGTCCCCAAGTCAGCCGCGGCATGGGCAGCAGCCCCGAGCGGGCTGCGACACGGGCAGAGGCCCCAATAGGCGGCTCCAAGCCCAAAACCTGAGACAAACACACTTTGGCGGGCCAGCCCGTCTGGCCAAGTATGTCCAAAATAAACCTTGGGCCCAATTATGCCCATACAAGCCCATCTGGCTGTATCTGCCCATATCCCCCACCGGGCCTGTTAGGGCCTGTGTACCAATGAGCCTGTTTGACGCTTTTTGAGGCCAGTTTCCCCAAATCAGTGACATCCACACAGGCCCGTATGGTCCATGTGAGTGTCCAATGGGCCGGAGAGGTCCATATTTGCATCCCATTTGGATTACACTTATACGTAGCACACGCGTAAGTGCATATGTATTTTAACACAGATCAATCAAGGTGCTCATTGGGAAATTTCAACACATTTTGCTTGGCTTGTCTCAATCTCCTCCAACCAATTCATATCCTTCAATCCAAAACCTCCTCCACATTTTGGTTCCTTTATTCATTCAGATTAGAACTCCGTTTGTCCACTTTCATTCTTGAAAACTCATTTCTTCTAGACTTGTCACTCACATTGTTTCATTTTTATGCAATCAATTTCAGTCTGGTATTGGTTACCAACTCAATTTCTCTCAATTTTTCTTCCAGTTTTTATTTTTTGATTTTTGATCTTTTGTCATAGGTTGTACTAAGGTTTGTGTGAACAGGAGATTTGGAGGACTGCATCAAGTGATTAAGAATTTTCAGGGGATGAACCCCAGCTTTGGTTAAAGAATTGACCATATCCTCTTGATCACCCTTAATCCTTCTATGAACTTGATGGGTGGATGGATCAGTTGATTTTGGATGATTGTGATCAGTGCACTGGATTTTATTTCCCAAAGACCAGAATTCTTGTGAAAGCTCCCAGAGAATTTGAAGTGACAGTTTTTTTTTCTAGTCGATGAAAGTCTTTTGCTATTCAAATTGGGTTTATATTCCCCAGCTTTGTCACATTGGTAATTTTATCTTTGCTCTTTAGTATTGGAGACTTTGGTGGAAATGGCATATCCATGGGATTTATCCCACTCTTGAACAGAATCCACAAGTTACTCCTTTGAATGATATGATAATTCAGGTGGAGGAGACTAAGTGTTGGAATCATGGGGGTGATATAAATCAGTTGAAGCAGTAGAAGGAGAATCAGCAGAGGAAGATAGTTGAGCAGAAGAAGAAGAAGAAGCAGAGGCAGATATTAAAATTGGGTTGATTTGTTGTTCAGATATTTCTTGTGTAGGATTTTGATTTTGAGATGTTTTTTTTATGAAGAATTTCAAAAAGGTATGATTGAAAGAACCAGGAACACGGCAGTATTGTTGCAAAGTCATGAAAAATAGAGTTGAAAAAGTGAGAGAGACATAAGACAGAAAAGAATACCAATGGTTGTTTTGGGAAGAAGGATCTCTATGGAGGAAAAACTAAAGGAAAGCTAGAAATTGACAGCAGCAAGGCTGGAGCTGGAGTATTAGAAAAGTGAGCTTGGATCCTGAAGAACTGACAAGGGAGATCTTACCTGTGAAAGTAGCAATGGAGATATTTAGCTTGATAAGAAAAGAAGCAGAGTCAAGTGGCTTGGGTGAGGTCTGGAACAGTCAGGCATTAGCAGAGTTGCCAAGTTGGAGTGGACATTGAATTACCAGGTCATACCAATTAGGTTCATCAAGAGGCTTGATCCAAAAGCAAGGCAAGAGTGGGAGCAGAGTGGAGATGAGAGAGTGATGGAATGAGGTTCATAGGATGACGATTTGGAATTGGGATGATGGAATGATTGGAAAAGATGAAGAGAAGTCCGTCTGACAAAGTCCTCAATAGGAGTGAGACAAGACTCTCCACATTTGGAGTGTGAGCACTGGATGACAGTCGTCAGAGGTGCAATCATTCCCAACAGAATTGATTTTTTTTATTTTTAATTGATTTTTTGGATTCAGGGGGATCTATTTAGTGGGGTTGGATTGTTGATTTTGATTTGTTGAGTTGTGTTGAGTAGTGATGTGTGATTGGTTGATTTGTGTTGAGTTGTGATGATTGGTGATGATGGTGATGATGGTGTGGTGTGGAGTGGATTCTGGATTTTGAAAGGTGATGTTGTGGTTGAGAGGAGGAGGCAGGAAATCATTTGAAATCATATTTCATATCATATTATAGAAGAGCCCAAAAATGTGGACCTACCCCAAAAGGAGGTTTAAGCGTGGTATTTTGAGGTTAGACCTTTGAGGGCCAAAGCAAGGACCAAAAAATATGAAAAAAATATATATAGATTTATGTTTCATTTGAAGTGTATTTTAAAAATTGTAAACTCAGTTTTTCCATAAAAAGAATCAAAATAGTATCAGAAATTGCTTCAAAACACACCCCAAAACAGAAACTTCCCATTATTGTTCTAGATGCATCAATTTTTTTTGGGTGAATTATTGATCCAAAAAATTGCTAAATGATTTTTTTGGGCCCTTCAAAATTTTTACTAAGATACTGCAAACTGAAAATTTGTAAAATCTCATGGAAAAATAACAAAAAAAAGAATTGAAAAAAATATCTCATTTTTTATGTGAATCCCATTTTCTGGTGGGAATGTGAAGTACTAAAATTCTGAAAAAATTATAATTGAATGGCCTGCCATATTTTTAAACTTTCTGATGCTTTAGATTTTCTAAAATCATCAACAAAAAAAGATTAAAAATTTGAAAAGATTTGAGACATGGAGGGTTTTTTTTTCAGTTCTTTGGGGGAAATTTTGAAGGCCTTAAAAATGGCCAAAATTCTTAGAATTTATTCTACAGGGATTTGAGATGCCCCCCTATCCCCCTGTATTTTTTTTTGAAAACCCCCCAAAACCATGTTTTTTCCAGGTTTACTGTGTAGGTGGGGGACGTCCAAACCGTGTTTTTTCCAGGCTTGGGGGAATGCAAAACCTAACACCCTATTTTTATTTTATTTCTTATTTTTTTTGTTTTTTTTAACCAAAAAATTAACCTTTTTTGATCTTTTGGTTGATTACTGTTTTTTTTTGTATTTTTATTTAGTTTATTTTAGACCGTTTAGTTTTTTTTTTTTTTTTAGCGCACCAGACTTGTAGCCGTGCAGCCCCACACAGCAGTACGGTGCCATGTGGAGAACAGCTTAAACGCACTCAAATTTTGTGGGGCTCTGCATTGCTCAAATGTAGTTGTGTAGCTGTGCCACATGGCTCAAATGTGGTTGTGTAGCCGTGCCACACGGCTCAAATGAGTTGTGTACATGGCTCATTTGAGCCATGAATTTATCATCACCCTAAAAAAAAGGCCCAGGCTAAAATCATGCCAGAAATAAAATTCTAAATTCAGCCCAATTTTTCAAATTGGTATGATTTTAGTAATTCTTTTTCTAAAATAATGCCAAAAGGCATCATTTATTTGATTTTAGGAAACAAATCAATATGATCACACCAACCAGCAGGCTTTCCAACCCCAGGAAGGTTTTGAGCCTTTTTAAGGTATGAAAGAGTGCCTGGAGTGGAAGAACACACCATTTGATGGTGTTTTGGGCTTCCAAAGGCCTGTAAACCTTAATTGAGGCCTCCACACCCCTTTTGGATCTGTCTGGGGTAGAAATTTTTGGATAAATGAAATATGGAAACCAATTGAGTAATTGTGATATTTGAAAATTCAAGGAAAACAATTTTTTTGTAAGGAATCCAAATTTAAACTCATCTTTTAAATAAAATAACTTCATCCAATCTAAGAAAAATGAGAAAAATGATTAAAATTCATTTTTATACACAAAGTGGAATATTCCCAGTGGAACATAGATACCTTTATACCAAACATAAAAAAATAAAAAAAATGAAATTTATACCTGTTTCATTCTGGCAACTCAAATATATGAAAATATTCAACAAAAAATATCATCCATTACATAGATAATATAAAAAAATATGAGAAATATATTTCATTTAGGAAAATCAAGATTTCTGATGGAATGTACATACCTCTGTAAAAAAAATAAAAGAAAAGTGCTACACACACCTATGATATGATGGTCATTCATATTTTTTAAAATATGTAGGCACTTATGTGTGTGCCACGTATAGATTTAATCCAAATGCAATACATTTATGGGCCTCTATGGCCCATTGGAAAATTTCACAGACCATACAGGCCTGCGTGTATGTCACAGATTTGAGGAAACTGGCCTCAAAACACATGAAAAAAGTCATTTGTTAAACGGGCCATCACGGGCCCGTTGGGATGGATGGGCCACCCCAACCAAATGGGCTTTGATGGGCATTATTGGGCCCAAGGTTCATTTTGGACATACATGGCCAGCCGGGCTGGCCCGCCAAAGTAGTCAATTTAGGTTTTTGGGCTGGGACGGCCCGTTGGGGCTGCTTTTTCTTGCGTTTAGCCTGTTTCTGGGCCCAATGGCGCGTGAAGGGCCATTGTAGGAGGGCAGAGGGACTCATTTGGAGTCCCTCCACCCCGGTAAGTTGCCATGGCCACGCGTGAGGGGCCCCTGCAACCATCTTGGTTGTGGCGGTGGTGGGGGGAACAAGACCACCTCCCCCCATCCCCTCACCTCCATTGCTGCAAGGGAGGGGACAAAGCAACAAGGCTAACGGCGGTGGAGGGGACCTGATCACCTCCTTACAAAGAAGGGGCCATCTCCCCCCCCCCTTTACCAAGGGGGAGAAGCATCAACTGGGCTGGTTGCAATGAGGCAACCGGCAGTGGGCGGGACCTGACCACCCTCCCACCATTGAGGGGTGCTCTCCCCCCCCCCCCTTTACCAAGGGGGAGGAGCAACGGGCTGGAGGGGACCTGACCACCCCCCAACCCACTTACCACTTAGCAATGCCCTGGGGGCATCAACCTCCAGGGCCCTGGTGGGGGGATTTGACCGCCCCCTTCCAGGCAACTGGAAAAAAGAGGGGGGAAGGCATGTCGGCCAGCTACACCCCCCCCCCCCTAGGTGTTAGTTAGCGGACCCAGGTGTGTTCTGGGTCCCACCTGGTCCATTTGTGGGGCCAGGGGCTGGTTGCATGAAGCAACCAGCCTGTTAAGTGAGGTCATAAGAGTAACTGGGCTGGTTTTAAGGGACAACCTGCCAGGGGATTGAAAAGAAAAGGGGCTGGTTCAGCCCCATGACAGTTGAAACACCATAACGTACCAGAATAGGCTTGTTGTGAGGGCACAGGGACTGATGCCATGTGGGCTGAAGTAGCCCAAACCATGTAACAAGGCTTTTAGATCCTGTAGAGCTCTTTTGGGGCGGAAATTTTGCCTTTTCCTCTGTTTTATCATGTGCCCACAAGAGGCAAATATTTTTTACTTCAGGAGATCTTCTCCCTGCTATTTTCCATCTCATATACATTTGTATTCATCCAATCAATTCTCTGACATATTTCCCCATGGTGAGAGCCCATTAGCCCTTATAGACACAAGGTTTCCAGCATTTCTTTTAATTTAATTACTGCTCCTCCCACCACTAAGCTAATGGCTGGCCATAATTTTCGCAATATTTTTTTAAAAATATTAAAACATAAGCTTCATAGAGTAAAAAAACATAAAAATTAAATACCAAATATTGATTTTTTTGAATAAGAATTGAGCTTGTGGCAGTATGTGAATACCCTATATGCAACATAAAAAGATATATAAAAATGCCAAATACTTTTTCCTTATGAGGAGAATGCAAATATGTAGAGACATTCCAGCAAAGAATTGATTCAGTGATGTGAATGTATTTTTACCAAAATAAAATAAACATGGAAAAATTAAAAATATATTTATTCAAGAAGGGAAATTCAAATATTATTATATATTACAAAAGAGACTGCATCAATTGCAAGAATCATTATCAAATAAATATCAATTTTGATATTTTTTCATTATTTTTGCACTTGGTGGAGCTTCTTTGGAAAAATTTCACAATGTTTAGATTCCTCCAATGAAATATGTGTATTTTTCACTGTTTATATAATTTTTATTAATTGTCAAATTTATTTAGATTCAATTGGAAATATTGATTTATTTTCAATATTCAGGCTATAAATAGGGCTTATCAAAGTTAGCAAAACTTCCATTAGAAACCGGCCATTTCTTTTTGAAAAAACCTGCCATTATTAATGGCGGGTTTCTGAAATACACATACCCCTTAACTGGTGTATTTAAAAATGGCGGGTTTCATAAAAATGGTGGATTTCAAAAATCAAACCCACCATTATTCACCATCACCCATCCACCATCCATCCCATGCAAAACACCCATCCACACCTCCACCTTAGCAAATCCATACCAATCACATATCCATTGCATCACACACATCTCATCTCCATTGCTTCACATCTCTATTGCTTCACATCTCCATTGCTTCACACAAATCTTATCATCATCTCATCACCCCACATCACATCACCATCCTTCTCATCATGTCCAATCAAACTTCCAGGCAGTAAGTGTAAAACACAAAAAATCTGACTGAAATTTTAACCACTGGTCCACTCCTTCCTCCTGATCAACAAACATCCTCACCCACCACCTCCACCTCACCCATAACCTCCACCTCACCCACCACCACCACCTCACTCACCAACTCCCATCCTCCTTTGGTTGGCACCCCTGGTAAGCCCCCCCCCTCCTCCTCATCTTCCTCCTCTTCCTGCCCCTTGTTGGTTTCTGATTGTTTGATCATTCAAACTCTAGGTCCGCCCACACCTCCTTTCTGAATCCTCCAGATAAGCTCCCCCCTCCTCCTCTTCCCCTTCCGGTGGCCTCCTCCTCCTCCCCCCCCTCTGCTGCTGCCAGCAATCAATTTATTGATTGCTGGCTTCCTCCTCCTCTGCTTCCGCCCGCAATTTATCAATCAATTACAGGAGGCAGCCTCTGTCAGAAATACAGTCATCACGCCACCCTTACCAGCCTGACCATCTTTCATTCAGCCAGGGGGTGCAAGCGCCCAAGAACTAACCAGTTCACTTGGCACTTCCCTGGTTACCTGTAAGAACTAACTCACTCTCTCCTTGTATCCTACTCTTCATCCCCTTTTCCAGCAACCGGTCAAAGAACTAAAAACTAAACCCTCACACTAACTACAGGAAACATGTCCTGAACTCAACTCCATGCCTGTGCGGCTCTTGAAACAATACCCAGGAGAACTAACTCTCAAGCTTATTCTGCCCCCACTGGCAATCAATCAATTGATTGCCGGTGGCCTCCTCCTCCTCCTCCCCCTCTGCTGCGGCCAGCAATTGATTGATTGATTTCTAGAGACCTCTTACTCCTCCTCCTTGTGAGGTTTTGTGACTTATTCTCTATTGCAGCACAACTTATAGACTTTCTAACTAGGGCGGTAAAAATAAAGATAACAGTTGAAGGGGTGACAGTGACTGAGTCCTCAGTCAGGAGAGGGTGCAAGTGCAACCTTTTACCTCCATGTAAGTTGACTCTACCTCCTCCTGAGTTCTGAAGAGGTGATTGGCTGGCGGGTTGGGCTGGTCCTAGGCGGCAACAGGAGTGAGGTGGCGCGGATGAATGTTATCCTCTAGGAGGCAATCCAGAACAGGACGCTTGGTCTGATAAGTCTGTTCCTGGGGGGTGAGTCTGCAACTGGAACCTTTGGGGGGCTTTACTGTAGGGGAGCCGGGGGTTACAGATGCAGGTGTTCTGGTTTGTGCTTGGGAAGTTACCTGACGGTACGGTACTATACCTAGGTGATGGGATGGTTGAAGTCTTTTGCCAACACTCCTCTTCCGTCGCTGGCAATCAATTGATTGATTTCCAGCGGCCCCCTTGTCCTCCTCCTCTTCCCCTGCCAGAAATTGATTGATTGATTGCCTGTGGCCCCCTCCTCCTCCTCCTCTGCCGCCGCCAGCAAGCAATCAATTGATTGCAGGCAGCAGCAGAGGAGGAGGACAAGGAGGCAACCACCAACAATCAATTGATCACTGCCCTCTCCTCCTCTTCCGCCGTTGGCAATCAATTTATTGCCAGCGGCGGACCTCTCCTTCTCTTCTGTCGCCGGAAATTGATTTATTGCCAGCATTGGCCCCCTCCTCCTCCTCCTCCTCTGCCGCCCCTGGCAAGATATCGATTGATTGCAGGTGGCAGAAGAGGAGGAGGAGGAGGAGGCCGCCACTGGAAATTGATTTCTGCTGCTTCCAGAGGCCTCATCCTGCTTCTCCACTGCTGCCTCCTGCTCCTCCTCTGCAGCAGCCGGAAGTCAATAAATTGATTGCCGGAGGCCTCCTCCTGCTCCTCCTCTGCCTCTTTTAGCAATCAATTGCAGGTGGCCTCCTCCTCTGCCACTGACAGCGGTTGATTGTGGGCAGCATCCACCACCACTTCCTCCTCCTCTGCCGCCACCCCAAATTGATGGATTGATTGTGGGCAGCGGCCTTTGACGGACACATTTGATTTCCTGGGGATTAGTGCCCATGGGTGATATGACCATCCAAGGTACACTTGTTGGGACAGATAAATTGGCCCATCTGGCAATTGCACACTTGGCTTTGTGGTTAAAGCATCACTCATTGATGTTGAGGTCATGGGTTCAAATACCATAGTGCAAAATTTTGGATTGTAGATCTGTCACTACCCTCAAAATGCTATACAAAAAATTGAATTCCTTGTTGATCCTCACCTCAATCAAATTATACAGTTGGGAGGGAACAACATGGAAGGAGATGATTTGAAAAAAATATAGAGATGTGTAATCTCCAATCAATCTCTCAATCATGAATCAATGGAGCAATTGATTGCTGGATTGATTTCCAATCAATCAAACAATCTCAAAATGTTATAAAAAAAATTGAATTCCTTGTTGATCCTCACCCCACTCAAAGTATAAATTTGGGAGGGAACAAGATGGGAGGAGATTATTTGAAAAACATAGAGAGACTTTGAATTGCCAATCCATTTCCAATTGATCTCTCAATCAATCTCTAAATCAATCATGAATCTATTGATCAATTGATTGGAAATTGATTGCTGGATAAATAACCATTAACCTTAGAGGATAGAGGTTGGCCAAATTGCGTTTCATTGTTGAATCCAAAGCAAGAATTGTAGTTGGATTGAATTTTGAGCCAGTTTACCAGGATGATGTGCTCAGCTTTCTTGAGCTGACTTGGGCCTTTGGAAGCTGATGCGGGAGGAATTTTGGATTTTGAGTTCCTGGGGGATGTTTTCTTTGGTCCATTGGATTGTTTAGTGGACTTGCAGGGGGAGGTTTGCTGAGGGGAAATTTAGAAAGAGTAAGAGGGATGAAGAGATGAAGGGCTATGCGAGATTTTAAGTGGTGAAATTGATGAAATCATAAGGGGATGAGAGTGATGATGAAATGAGAGTGATGAGGTGATGAGAGTGATGAAGCAATGAGATTGATGAAGTAATGAGAGTGATGAAGCAATGAGAGTTATGAAGTGATGATGATAGCAATGAAGCAAGGGAAGCAATTGGTAGTGATGAAGTGATGAGGCTAGCAATGAAGCAATGAGAGTGATGAAGTGTTCCAATGAGGTTGGAGGATGAAACCAGGGGTGATGATATAGAATGACGCATGGTTGAGCCGGTGAGAGCCTTTATATACTTCTAGTTGGAAAAAAACACTTATTTCATGTTAAATTTGACATGTCTGATCTGAAATAAGTGGGTTTTTTGATTTTCAATGGCGGGTTTGAAATGGCAGATTTTGGTTGAAACCCGCCATTAAAAAATGGCAGGTTTGCTTAAATTTGATACACCCTAATAAAACTTATTTCCATTTTCCAGGGAAAAAAACTTGAATTAAAATCTGTTTCTGCTTGAAATTACCAAAATAAAGAGGTTTTTCACCCTTTATTTCCCAAAGAAGTTTGAATATTCTAGGAATTAACCAAATTCCTATTAGAACCCATCTAGAACATGATTTTAGATCAATGTATTATGAAATTTCTTCTTATTTTACTTGCACTTCAATTTTGAAATTCTTTAAATAGTCCTGTTCATTTGAATTTATTTAATTTGTTTTCATTGATACCTTTTTGAAATAATGAAGTATTCAAAATCTAGAATTTAATATGACTTTAACTTCTGGAACCTTAAATATGATAGGCTTCAAAAGTTTCTTTAGGGATCAGTCCTTTATTTTGAAGTTGATTTGGATATTTTGGATTCCTAAAATTTATTTTTTGAACTTTGGGTTTCTATTCATCATAATTTCAAAGGATTACGACCCAAAACAAATTATAAATTCATCTGTAAAAATTTTCTTGAATTTTGAGCCTTCACTCAAAGTTTTATAATGATCAAACATGAAAATTTTAAATTTCTGGCAAATAAAGCAAAATTGTGTGATCATGTTGTGAATAATGCTTGAAAAATACCCTGAAAGACAAATACATTCTCTCATTGACCATTGCGCACTCTACTGAAACCTAACGCCCTCTCTGAGGGGATGGATAAATCCTAGCTCTGATTCCTGATCTTTCCAACCCTTGGTTGCTCTTGCTCTTCTTTTTTCTTTTCATCTTTATCTTTTCTTACCTCTGCTCTTTCTTCCCTTATTTTTCTTCTTCTCTTCTCTTTCTCATTACTCAATCATATAAGCACCTTGTGCTCTCAAATGTCAACTTCCTTGATACCTTCAGGTTCCTCAATCAATTTGCAGACTGGCCTAGCTGTTTTTCCCTGTCTGGTAAGATGAACCGCTGTAAGATTCCAAACAGTGCTAGGCCGCGGCAGTTCTGTGGAGGGAAAAGGTGCTGTTTAGGATGCCCTCCTAAGTTTTACAAAAATATTTAAATGTAACCAATATCAAGGTCCAGAACCTGGTAAATGAAGAATCAAGTAGTAGAGGATAGAGATGATAGTAGTTTGGTAGCAATGGAACAGCACTATCTGAGCCAAGATTATGTGGGAAAAACTTGGAAAAAAGAAGCTAAATTTTTTTTAAAGTTCAAAGAACAAAGCTGTTGTATGTAAACAACGCCCACAAGCTAATAACTCTGGTTGTCAGAAGAAGATTGGGGATGATCAACTCAAACCCAACCAACCTCCAGGTTCTCAATGAACCTGCCCAAATCTCTGCAATCAAGCGCTTGAAGGGTACCAGATAAATGAGGGTGGCTGTACAAGACAAAGCACTATGTTTAAGAAGCTCTAAAAAGCAAACAGTAAACTGATTTGAAGCAAGGATAACCTCAACACTTCTAAAGGAACTCAAGAGTAGGCTGGCAGAATGCAACTCCAAAAAAAAATAAGGGAGGTATAACACTCCAGGTCTTAAGCTTAATAAGACCTCTTCAATCAATTGTGATTGGCTCCAGAAAGATGATCAAGGAGGGATCAAGACCAGTATGGTCAGAGAAAGGGATCAAGGAGTGGTATAACACACTAAAGAATTCCAACATACAGAATTCTCTTCAACCAGAAAGGCATTGGTTGGTGATAATTATCAGGCCACAGAGGGACAAAGACTAAGGATCAAAGGATCAGGGGGCAATCATAGATATACCCAGAATGAGGATGAGGATTTGATTTCAATGATAAAGGGGGGGGACATAAGCACACACTCCCCTTTGATTATTTTCTGGAAAAGGAAGGGGAGAGCCCCTCCTTTTATAGAAAAGGGGTCTGTAGACTATTTACAAGAGAGATTTACAAATAGAGCGGATTTTTTTTTTTTTTTTTTTTTTTGAGGATGATTGTCATGAGAAAACAAAAGAAAAAAAAGAAACAGACAAACACTCAGAAAAAAGAGTTGAATCAAGACCCTGGCCCGTGCCAATGGTGGGCAGGGGCAGGAGAGTAGCTATTGAGGGGCCCGTGGACATGCTGATGGTCCCGGGAGACAGTTGAGACCCGCGTGGGCAACGGACAAGCCTGGCAGGATACCGGTGAGCTGGAGGTGGAAAGGATGAGGTAGACAGGCGCTTGAGACAACCGGATGAGGTAGACGGGCGCTTTAGACGGCCGAGTTGGTCGTTGCAGTGGGGGTTGGGTTTTGATTGAGGAAGGGATCGCCGAGATGTTGGAGTGATGAGAAGAGTTTTTTATCCAAGATCTTCAGGTTAGATCTCACAGGGCCTGGGGATCCCAAGCTTTTGTCAAGAGCAATGTGGTGGTTGATGGTCCAATGATCTGACTGAGAGCCGTGGATGGGGGCGCAATGGAATGGATGGGCTGATGATCAATGACGACTGGTGGGAGTGTGGAGATCAAATCAATGGCTTCAACAATGATTGAACTGGACTTTGAGGCTTGTGGGGTGGCAGAAGCTGGTTTAGATTTTGAGTGAGAGTGATGGGTGGGGGCGCAATGGGATGAGACGCGCCAATTCAAGAGCAGGGAGTTGTAGGTTTGCAGGATCAATTGAGGGAGATTGGAGGTCCGATGACGACTTGGAAGAGGTTCAGACCAAGTATTGGATGATGTTAATGATGATGATGATGATTGGGGTCAATGACCGCAAGCGCATTTGGAAAAAAAAGAGAGGACTTCATCTGCGTGTTTGCCAAAAGAGGGTGGATAGCAGCGCAAAGCAAGAGCAAATTGAACATAGGACCAGGCGCTAGGCACCCAAGAGATGATCCTAGAAAACTAGGAGAGTGGGAGCTGTAAGTTTGGGAACTGAATATGGTAATTATTCCAAATCAAAAATTCTGTTTTTTTTTGGATCTAAATGGAGGCTAAAGAAAAGTTCATAAAAATTTTAATTTTTCTGTACTGGTCCAGAGGTGTCCCAGATTGGGCACCACACCGCTTCTCAGCTTTAATTTTGACTATAAACCTGATATTATTACTTCTGAACCATCTCTCTTTCCTTCTTCCATCTCAAATCTGACCTTGTTCTTATCTCTTCTGCCCAGGATTCTCCTCTCAATTTATCCTGGTTTTCTGGCCACATTTGTCTGTGATACCTGTTGGTCCTTTCTTTCAATTTTCCTCATCTCTTACTTGATCTTTTTTTCCCCCAACTTTGACTCTGATCATGAATTTCAGTATGTTGGTTCTTAGTCATCTAATCTAGTTCTCAAATCTTATCACAGTGAAAAGCCGCAGCCAGACGCCAAAATTCACCATCAAGCTGAACAAACCAGCCAGAGCTGAAGATTATTTCCACCGATTTGTGTTAAAGGCCGCTTTCAATGCTATTCCTCCTCTCAATGAAGAAAATTTCTCAATTTGGCGCAACAAAATTCTAATTTTGTTTGATCTCAAGGAAATAAAAGATGCTATCACAAGGAATTCTGGAAAACTCTCCACAAAAAAGGACAGAGAAATTAGAGCCGTCATCATATCTAAATTGGACAGCATAATCCACACCAACGTAGTCCATTTCTCAAACATAAACTCCTCCAAACTTCTCTGGGCTGAGATTACTTGTTGATTTGCTTTTTCCAAGATGGCTATTTGAGTGCAGGTATTTAACCACTTTCTCCACTTCAATGTCATACTTTGCACAACTGCAAACACTTTCACACAACCACCCCACATACTATAGGGCAATCTTAGATGATTGTGAGTGCAAAAGGAAAACTGAGTGCAAGGGAAAGTGCAAGGCAGCAAGGGCTAACTGCAAAGTGCAAAATTATGGTGGAGTAACTTAGCACACAGCAAGAGGGATAAATGTTCCAATGGAAGGAAACCAAAACCAAGCCCAATGCGATGACTGGATTTAGCAAATGCAAGAATGTGTGACATTAACTAACTGAGGAAACAACCACCAGGCAAGCAGAGAAGCCTTTATAAGGTAATCCAAAATGAATAGATACAACCTGATTGATGGTCAACTACAGTTTTGAGCAATGAGGAAATCAATGAAATGGAAGGAGCATAAAATGAAATAACAGTATGAATTGTTTCCAAGGTCTTAGTATAAGTGCAAGACAATAGGGACAAATGTATTGGGATTCAACGGTTGAGACATGAGGGAGTGAAGTCAGAAGCAATGCAAATATGAAGGTGTAGTTTATGCAGAATAAGAGACTAGTCCATTTTTGAACTATACAGTTGAGGTGGCTAATTGACTAGTGTGGGTGCAAACTAGCAAGAGAATGTGATGGGAAATGGGAACCCAAGAGTTATTGATACCCAGGGTGAAAATGTGGAGCCCAAATGGATGGTCAACCAAGGTAGAGTTGACTGCAAGGTTTGCAAGTTGATGCTGAGTCAGTCGCCAAGCATGGAAGGTTTTTATGCAAGCCAGAGTTGATAAGCAGAAGGCACCATTGATTTTGTGCTTCTTTTTTGTCACACTTATGGACTGAGGAAAAGATTATGTCAAAGTGGGAGGAGAGGAACCCTTAAACTGTGAAGCGTGACATTTTCCTGGGTATAAATTTGCAAGCTCCTGCAAGCATTCAGAAAATTTTCCCATTGATTTCAAATTTGTTACAAATACTGTATACCCATTAATCATTACATCTTTGCTTTAAATAAATTTATAATTAATTATGTCATCATCTTCATTCCGCCATTGCAAAAACTGCATTCAACAAAACAAGCAATGTGTCCCTAGTACAGCCACGCGAGGTATCCAAGGCAAGTGCAAACAATGCTGTTTTTGCAAGTTTGCTTGTAATTTCCCTATAAGTAGCAAGCCATTCATAGATGTCCCAGAAGCGTCTGGAAGGGAGGTGCAAAGTCAAAGGTCCGCGCTGCGAGTCAATTATCATATACCACAAGTGCCGGAGATCAAATTCTTAGGTATTTGGAACCCTGGTAAGTCAAGGCTTAGAGACTAACAATAAAAATAAAAAAAGGAGAAATGGAACTAATATAATATTTTTTGATGTAGTACTGCCACAATTCCAATGTTACACCACCAATACACCTCTGCCGCCACGGCCATATACTGGGTCAATTGAGTTGGAAGTGCAAAGTGAGGTGCAAGCGGAGGAAACAAAAACAATCAAAGATGGGAGGGAAGAAGGAATGGTTGAAGGGAAGGTGGAACCAGGGCAAAGGGAGGAAAATGAGGAAGAAGGAACAGGAATAGAAGGAAGAAGTGGAATGGAACAGGAGGTGGAGGAAAGGGATGAAACAGGAAGAGATGAGGTGGAAGGCATAAATGAGGGGAACCAAGTGCAAGTAAAGGGACCAATTGAAACCAATGCAAGTCAATTGACTGGCAATGTGGGAGAAGGTTCTTCAAGGGGCCAAAGGAAGAGAGCTCACAAGGAACTCATGGAGGAAGGTGGATGGAATACCCAACCAAAGAGGTTTTGGACTGCAAAGTGCAAGGAAATCTTTGAAAGACATCTTGTGATGCAAGTGATGATCTTGCAAAGATTTTCTTCTTTTGTGGACAACAAAGATTTGGAAGAGTTTAGGTCAATGGTAGAGGAATTGAATGAGAATTGGGAGGAAGCGGAAAGATAAATAAAGGATGATTTGTAGAAATGTATTTTTTAATTATATATATTAATCTTATTATTTTATTATTTTATGATTTTTTTTTAAGGAAAATAGGATTTTAATTTCAAAATAAAACCTGAAGGGATAAAATTTGTGAAAATAAAAAAGGGGATGGTTCTGAGAAAGGGAAAGGAAATCAAATAATTAAATGGGATGAGATCAATGGGAAGGAATGGGGTGGAAGTGCAGAATGGGATGGAAGAAATGGAATGGAATGGGAGCTATGATTGGCAAGGTTTTTAAAGGTAACTTGCATGGAATTCTGGAACCAAATTGGGAGATTTGCAAAGGTGATGGGCTGTTTCCCACAAGGTGCAATCTTTGTTGGACTGGAAGCCAGTCCATTTGACAAGGTATTGAAGCTTTCCTTTGTGTAACCTGGAATCCAGGATACGGCTTACTTCCCACTCTAACTGGTTGTGGACTCTGAATGGCTCAGGAGGGGAATGATTCTTTCCCGTTTATAGGAACCATGCTGGCTCTAGGAGAGACATGTGAAAGAACAGGTTCATACCTTTCCATTTTGCAGGTAAGGTAAGTTTAAAGGAATTAGTGGAGATGATTGATTTGAATTTGAAGGGGTCAAGCTTTCTTTCAGAGAGTTTACAAGTTGGGCGAGTACTGAAAATATTGCAAGCATCAAGCCATACCCAATCTCCTGCTGCAAAGGTTGGGGCCAAAGTGCAAAGTCAATCTGCTTGTTCCTTGTAGCGCTGGTTTGCTGCTTCAAGGTTGGTTTGAAGTTGCAATTGAAGGGATTGGATTTGGTTAAGGTAATCAGTAGCAGGTTGAGAAGGTGCTACGTGAAGGGAAGAGAAGGCCAGATTTCTACCATAAAGAGTCTGGAAGGGCAACTGTTTGGTGGAGGAATGAGTGGAGTCTTTGTAGGCAAATTTGGCTAATGGGAGCCATTGTGACCAGTTTTCCTGTTGGTAGGAGATGTAAATTCAAAGATACTGTTTGAGGATCTGATTGACACACTTGGCTTGCCCATCTATTTCCGGGTGGTAAGACATTGATAGATTGTGATTTATCTTCAAATTTTGACACAGCAATGTCCAGAAGCTAGATACAAACAAAGATCCACAATCACTAATGATGTTATCAGGGAGACCATGCTTTGAGAATACATATTCTATAAATAAATTAGCTAATTCTTCAGAAGAGGCCGTCAAATTACTGCAAAGAAATAAAGCCATCTTTGATAAGCAATCTACTACTACTAAAATAGCATCATAACCACTACAAATAGTTAACTGCAAAATCAAATCCATAGAAAGCAAGTGCCAAGGAATTGGCGGAATTGGAAGTGGCTGAAGCAGCCCATACTTCCGGTGCTTTGAGGACTTGTTCTGATTGCAATCATAGCATGCATTGTGGAAAGAATAAAGGTTATCCCCCTATAATTGTCCCAAGGTTTGGAAGTTAACGGTTCCCTGCGTTTGAAAGGAGATGGGGATGCCAGAGTTGCACTTTAAATGAGAGATAAAAAAAAAGGAGATAAAAAGATAAAGAAAATTAGGGAGAGAGTGAAATTGCCAATCCTTCAACCCTAAGAACATTCCACCTGGATGTGTATCCGGTATGAGTTCCTTTAATCTCCTGGTGAGATGAGTGATCCAATCCAATGATGTGATGGTCTGATTCTTTTCATGCATCCCATGCCTCTCCCCCTCCCCAACCCAGAGTTGAGAGTGAGGATAAGTCCTCCCCCTCAACCCTAACCTAAGTACACACGCAAATAACAGTATGAAAAAGAAACAGAAAACAATCCCAAAACAGAAACCCTAGCCTCCTCTCCCCACCTCCGTACCAAACTCCCCCCAACGTGGGTACGCCGTTCCGTCCATCCGGTTTGTCCTTCTCATGACGCGGTCCTTGAACCGCGCCCTACTCGGAGCCCCCTGCGCCTGTCCGTATCCGTTTGTCCGCGCCCTTTGTGGGTGTCTGGTAATATCCGGCATGATCCGCCCACTTGCACGCGCGCTCCATCCGTTCCTTTACAGCCTGCGGATTGCTCCGCCCCTATGTATCCAAACCGGCGCGCCCGCAAACCTAGTCAAGTGCACTACCTTCCAAATCCGATCTCCGGGGCGGATCTCCGCCCACGCCCCATTTGCTGCTGAGCCCGACCCATCCACTAGGTGCGGAGCCAAACAGCGGCTGCTGCTGATCCAGCAGCTGCCGCTGCTGAGCACTCCGCATACCCTAATGCTGAGCCCGCTTGCCTGCAATGCTGAGCGCGCAGCCGCGACGCAGTTGCCAATCCGTGTCTATAAATTGACACCACATCCCCCCCCCCAACTTGAGTTCTGTCCCCAGAAGTCTTCCATTGCTTCACCATACCACTACCCCCGCTACTTCTACTCCCACCCCCACCACTCCCACTACCACCTTCCCTGTATTCCTTCCGCTCCATCGCCATCATGCTCCCATGCGAGTTCTGCGCCCAGAACGGGCATGCGTGTTTGATCATCCCCGGTCAACGCGCCTGCGTTGCTTGCCGTCACGGCCACCTTTGCTGCTTGCTTAGCGACAGCATCCCCCGAGCTCTGCCCCAGGCAGCGCAAGAGGGCTTTTCCGGACCCATTTGTGGTTTGGACAACGAGTTGATCTTGGAAGGCTCGTGGACACCCCCCTGTTCACCTCCATCCCGCCACCCCCAAGCTCTGTCACCCACCACCTTGCACGTGAGCCGCGACTTGGCATCACCTCTCCGCCGGGCCGGACCTCCGCAACAGGGCAAATACAAAACCTCAGAGGAATGGCGCGCGGCGACCCGCGCTTGGGCCGCCGCTGTCGGCGTGAACCAAACGGTACCGGACCCGAGGCTTTTTGGAAGACCTGCGGCCGCGCCAGTGTTGAATTTATGTTATGAATATTTTAAATGCTTTGATTATTTGGTCTGTTGAGCTAGGCTACCAGAAAAATGATATGATGATAATTGTATATACAGATGAGATGATGATGATGTATATTCAGAGAAATACAAGTTGAACACTAGATGAATGTCTATTTATACTCTATCTACCCACTGGTGGGTGTTTACTAATCCCCATGGTCCTCCTCTTTGATTAAAGCACTGGAGAAAGCTTGCTTTCTCCGTGCATTTAACTCTCTTAAGCCAGTACTTTCCAAAAGTAACTTGGCGTCTCTTTCTTGCACCTAAGCCTACTGTGCGCGCTTTTCTCTTTTGTACATTTAAGCTAAGTACAGCCTTGACTTTTTCTTCTATCTGTAGGGCATTCTTATCTATTAACACGGTTAGTTCTTCACTTGTCATTGGGTCGGCTTCTGCTTTGCTCTGCTTTGCCAGTTGCTTTCTTTGCTGGCTGAATTCCACCTGCGCATGCTCTACATGCTCTCTTGCCTGGTATTTGGGTAATCGGGGGTTGTCTACATCAAGTTCTGTTGAGTGGATGACATTTGCCTCTTGTGAAATGTTATGTGTAATCTTATTAATTGATTGAGTCAAGAGTACACATAAGCTAGCAGACACCTTCTGCTCAACACACCCCCTTGCTCTCGGCTCGATCATTGACAATGGCAACAAACCCATCATTGAAGAAAATTTGGTGTGTTTTTCGCGGTCAAGTGCCTTGGTGAATATATCCGCAATCATGTCTTCGGTAGGTACGTATTCTATTCTAATCTCCTTGTTTACTACCAAATCTTTGGTGAAATTTAAATGTACGCCTATGTGCTTCATTCTAGAATGAAAAACAGGGTTCTTAGCCAATTGTATTTCCCCTTGATTGTCCGACCAAATCAACGTTTTATCCGGCACTTTCTGATGTATATCAAAGGTTAATTTTGGCAACCATTGCGCTTCTTGTGACGCAGCCAAGTATGCTCTATATTTGGCTTTGGTGGAGGATGAACTAGGTCCTCCGAGTTTTTTACTTTGCCACAAAATTAATCCGCCCCCGCTTTGGAAACTATACCCACTTGTGGACTGGCTCTTCTCATCCTTGGCCCAGCTTGAATCGGAGTACCCTATTATCTCGTGACCTTCGTTGGGTTGATACAGAATTCCCCAGTATTGTGTGCCTTTCAAGTACCGGAGAACCCTCTTAAACGCGCTCCAATGAATATCACTTGGATTCTCTAAAAATTGTGATAGTTTTCCGACTGTGTAAGTTATGTTGGGTCTGGTGCACTGCGATAATTAATTTAGTGATCCTATGGCTGATCTATAGTCGAGTCCTTTTCCTTTAAACAGATTGCTTTCTTCTTCTGTCAATGTTATTAACTTTATATTGGATTGCATAGGTGTACCAAAGGTCTTCCCATCTTCTAAACCGTATTTGCTGACGAGATCCCTGATTTAATGTGTTTGATTTATGAACATTTTCCCGTTGGCAAGGTACTTGATCTTCATTCCTAGGATATGCTGTGCGATACCTAAGTCTTTTATTTTGAAATCCTTCCCAAGTTTGCTTATCAGTTCATCCGTTCTTTCTCCTACTAATATTAGGTTGTCCACCCAGGCAAACGCAAGATCGCCCTGATTTGAAGTTAGTAGGCATGGATCTGCCTCGCTAATTCTGTATCCGTTTTGTATGAACCAGTCAGTCATTGTTGTATACCATCCCCGGGCAGCTTTTTTCAAACCATAGATCGTTTTCTTGAGCTTTATAACAAAGCCTTCTGGTTTGCTGATCAGTTTCCTGGCTAATTCTTTGGTGTATGTCTCTTGTTTAGTTTCTTTTAGCCATTCCACAAAGCCTTCAGGTAGGCTGATGTATACTGCTTCTTTGTCTTCCAATTTTGAATTTAGATATGCGGTTACAAAATCAGCTTGACAAGGTCTTATATTCCTTTGAGTTGCTTTGTGAAGTATGTACCGCATGGTACTCAATCGTCCCGTAGGTGAGAAGGTTTCCTCATAATCTATTCCCTCCTTTTGCTTAAATCCTTGTGCAACACATCGAGCCTTATATCTTTTGAGTTTGCCTTCCGTGTCAAACTTTTTGTTTAAGACCCATTGGGTATTGATTAGTGTTTTACTCTTATTGCGGTTTTCTTTTGGCACAATCTCAAATACGCCATTTTAGATTATTGAATCTAGCTCAGCAAATATAGCTTTTCGCCACGATGGCAATTTGGTGGAATTTTTTGCTGTTTTAAAACTTTTAGGTACAACTGCGTTCTCTTTCACAAAGGTCTGCAGGGCCATAGCTTTGAAGTGAATGTCATCTTGGTTATCTTTTAATATCTCCTGTTTGACTGTCAAGTATGTTGTCCAATTCCCGTATCTGTTTACTGGTTTCTTTCCCCTTGCGCTTTCTTGGATTCTCTTTTCTTGTGTCTGAGTTTTGACAGGTTGATTACTATTAATGACTTGCGTATTGGTTTCTACTGGTTGAATATCAATGATGACTACAGGTTGACTATCAATGATCACTTCCGGATCTGCGCCCCCTTCATTTATAGTCACCTGGTTATCTTGGACTTGTGCCTCAACGGTATCTCCTCCTGCTGATTGGGTATCGTCAACCTCTAACTTGTCTGTAAAAATTCCTCCCATGTCGGCACTTATGGTATCAAATACTACATCTCTTGATCTAACGACTCTACCGGATTCAGTATCCCAAACACAATACGATTTCATTTCTTTGTCAAATCCAACAAGTACGCCTTTCTTGCACCTTGGATGTAACTTCCCGATTTTCTCATAGTGATGGATTCTATAAAACAACTGGGATCCTATTGGTCAAATATTGGATAACTTAGGTTCCATGCCCCACATAAGTAGGTATGGGTTGGTTTTTTGGTTTTGGTTATATAAGAATACCGCTGATGACACCAACTCTGCCCATAGAAATTTTGGGAGATTTGAATCTATACTAATGGTCCGAGCTTTTTCTATAATGGTGCGGTTCATTTGCTCCGCCATTCCATTGTGCTGGGGCGTATTTCTGGTGGTTACAAGGTGCGTGATACCCTTTTTGTCAAGCCATTTCTTCATGTCTTGATTCACCAATTCCCCCCCCATTGGTTATGATCCTTTTCACCTTCTTCCCGACTCGATTCTCAATCTGGTTGACTACGGCTTGTAATTCTCTTTCAGCTTGGCTTTTTACCTTGAGGATTCTCACCCATGCATGATGGCTGGCAGTATCAACAACTGTTAGGAAGTATCGTGATCCTCCAAGGGACGTCGGCGTGATTGGTCCTACCAGGTCCGCCAAAAGTTCCTTGCCTGCGGTACCGGTTCTCTTGCGATGTTTCAAAAACAACTGTTGAGTCTGCTTTCCTAGTCTGCAGGCTTTGCAGTCCTGGTGTCCACCGGGATGACCCATCCTACAATGGTCATCCATGTTGAGTTGACACGTGTTTCTCTTTCTCTCTAATTTTGGAAATGGCAGCCTGTTTCTAATTTCTCCGCTAAACACTCGTCTATTGTCTATTCTGACCTCAAAAGTATTTCCTTCTGTTTTTATTATTTGTGCACCGTTGTTCCATAAAGCGGTTTCTCCAATATCCACTTTTCCTTGATGCTCTTGAAAGTTTACAAAATTGCTTCAAGTGTTGAACATGTAATCTGATGCACCGGAGTCAATGATGATAGCTTCATTTGGTAGAGTTGCTTGGTGGGCACTAACAATTCCGGCCATTGCGACTTGTTGCTCTTCTTCCGCTGGTCCGCCAAGATCACCAAAAAGATCTAACTCCATCTCTATTGGAACATAGAAGGTAATTTTGCCTTCCTCCCCTTCTCTTGGTACCAAATTTGCAAGAAAGGATCCGCTGATAGGTTCAGTTTCTCCCACGTTTGCTCTAGGTGGTGCGTACTTGTAGTTGGTCCAGGTTTTGCGGCACTCCCTTGCTGAGTGTCCAACCACATCACAGTTTTAACACTTCCCGGTCCGCTTGGCTTGAGTCTGATTAACGTTCAATGCTACTTTGTCCGCCTTCTTTAACTTGAACTGTAAGTGATCTTGCTCAATATTGTGGATAGCGTCCTCCACCTTCAATGCCTCTTTTCCTTGGATAATGATTTGTACTAAAGATTCAAATTCTTTAGGTAGTTTCTTAAGGATCAGTAGTGCAAGCACCTGCTCCTTTACGTCTAGTCCTGATGTTCTGATCCCACTGATTCTAGTTTGAACTTCCTTAACAAATTCCTTAGTCTCTTTGAATTTGATGTTGATAAATTCACCTAGTGCTATCATTTGGTGGTGAGCTTCACTACCTGCGTATTTCTTTTTTAACAACTCCCATAGCTCTAAGCCATCGCCTTCTTTGTCTATTCCAAGTTCACTGTTCACAATAGCTATATGTTCCTTGTCAAGGTGCTTCATAATTAGTATGTAGAGCTTCATATTCTTCTTGCTTACCCCTTCGACTGGCTCTTGCTTGATTAACGGCAAACAACCCGGGCTGTACATTTCTCCTTGCATCATGGTAGCCCATGTTGCGTAGTTTTTGTTGTTCAGCCTGTAGTGCTTGGTCTTGGTGGTGCTTTCCATTGTTTCTATTTGTATTGATTGTTTAAGAGTTACCTGATTCCAGCTTGTGTCGGTAGTCATTTTCTGGTACTGATAATGTGTTGAATTTATGTTATGAGTATTTAAATGCTTTGATTATTTGGTCTGTTGAGCTAGGCTACCAGACAAATGATATGATGATAATTGTATATACAGATGAGATGATGATGATGTATATTCAGAGAAATACAAGTTGAACACTAGATACATGTCTATTTATACTCTAGCTACCCACTGGTGGGTGTGTACTAATCCCCATGGTCCTCCTCTTCGATTAAAGCACTGGAGAAAGCTTGCTTTCTCCTTGCATTTAACTCTCTTAAGCCAGTACTTTCCAAAAGTAACTCGGCATCTCTTTCTTGCACCTAAGCCTACTGTGCGCGCTTTTCTCTTTTGTATATTTAAGCTAAGTACAGCCCTGACTTTTGCTTCTATCTGTAGGGCATTCTTATCTATTAGCACGGTTAGTTCTTCACTTGTCATTGGGTCAGCTTCTGCTTTGCTCTGCTTTGCCAGTTGCTTTCTTTGCTGGCTGAATTCCACCTGCGCATGCTCTACATGCTCTCTTGCCTGGTATTTGGGTAATCGGGGGTTCTCTACATCGAGTTCTGTTGAGTGGATGACATTCGCCTCTTGTGACATGTTATGTGTAATCTTATTAATTGATTGAGTCGAGAGTACACATAAGCCAGCAGACACCGTCTGCTCAACAGCCAGCACCCTCTCCTCCTCCTCCACAACCGCCAACACTGCCCGCACCACCAGCGGCCTTGGATGAGAGGCCTACAACCCCCGACATCCCTCCGCCTCTGTCACCCATGGTTGTCCCGTCATTGCCTCCAGCTGGACAAAGCCCCCCTGTTGGTTCCCCAGAGGCCCCATCTTCACCAGCGGCTCCTCCCCCAAGCCCTCCCCAGATCCCGGAAATTCCAATCATAATGGAACTCCCGGCGGCCGGCTTCAAGGTTTTTGCGGAAAGGTCAACCACAATGCTTTGGGATTTCCTCGCAATCCCCGGTGCTCAATCCTTGCAATCCCGGCATAAGCTCCTGGCGTCCTTCCGGGCCTTACTGGCGTCATTGAGGGCAGAAATGGAGGAAATGATGAAGATGGCTTAGGCGCATTGCCCCCCCCCTTTCCCTTCTTCCTTTCCTCTTTTCTTCTTTTTGGTTGTACCACGCTTCCTTTTCATTAAAAAAATACACGTATCCGCGCGAGGTCCTAACCTTCTGAGAAAAAGTGCGCGACCCCGCTTTGGGAGAGTGAGCTTGAGATTGAGTCCGCGTCCGCGCGCTTTGCTTTGTGAGCGACTGTAAGTGACTAGCTGTTCCAAAAGAAGCACCTGGACCCCCCCAGAAAAACTGCCACACAGTTCCCCGTACCCATCCTGTAACAACACAACAACCAAACACCAGAGTGCGCCACCGTAAGGGAAGAGAGAGAGAGAGAGTAAGAGAACGGACATTCTGGGGTGTCTAGTTGTCCCGGCTGTGAACTGGCTAGAGCACCCCCTCACCAAATCAAGCTTAGTCCCATACCAACGACCCATCCTCAAGATATCCTGAGAGAAAAGAAAAAGAGAAAAAAAGAAACCAACAGAGAAGAAAAATAGAAAAGAACACATTTGTTTTTTGCGCGACGCCCCTAGACCGCCCGCAAATGGCTCTTTGTCCCGCTTCCCCCATCCGCGGGATTGCCCATGCGTCCCGGTTCCGTGGGGCTTGTCCTTGCGTTTACGGACCCGGCTTTGTGCCGCGCCCGCGTTTCCTGCAAAAACCCCAAGACAGCAAAGACCCCACAATCCAGATAAGAAAGAAACATAGAGAAACAAACATTCTGGGGTGTCTAGTTGTTCCGGCTGTGAAACGGCTAGAGAACCCCCTCACCAAATCAAAACTTATCCCCTACCCCCTCTACCTCCCCCCCAACTTGGCCACTGTCCCCAGCTGGTTGCAACCGCCTACTCCTTTGCAACGGCACGGTCTCCGCTTCTCCGCCCGAAGACAAATCCCCGGATTGCGTTCCTACACCATTGCCGCGCTCCACACTCCCCTTGTCAGATCCGTCACCCCCTTCCGCTGTTTTGTCAAATAAGGTAGATTGTCGCGCAAAGAAGCGCTTGACATGCAAATCCGCCGCCTTCCGTTTCAGCGGAGTACCATCTAATTCCTCCAACTGATAGCTGCCGCCCTCAAACTTGGACGACACGTGGAACGGGCCGTTCCACCGGTTAGCAAACAACTTCCCCACTGAGACTCCAGACTTCGGTTGTACAGGAGCACCAAATCCCCCTTCCGTAAGGGATCCCGGAGACAATTCAAGCAGCGCTTGTCCCAATAGCGCACCAATGCCGTCCGAGTCTTCTTCAGCTGGTCCCCCGCCTTTGCGAGCATCCCATCCCGTCAAAGGAGCTGTTTGGCGCGAGTCTCAAGCAATTCGGCGGAAGTCTTCCTCTTCCACCAGTCAACCCCCATGAATGTCTACAACTCAATGTCCACCGGAAGCACGGGGCGCTGCCCGAAAAGTAACTTGTACGGCAAGTAGCCTGTCAACCGCTTCACCAAAATCCGATCCGCAAACAGAACCATTGGAAGAGTCTCCTGCCAGCGCTTCCTGTCTTCCCTGCAAATCTTGACCAGGGTGTCCTTGATTGGTTGATGCCTGCGTTTGATCATGCTGGCCCCCTTGGGATAGTACTCCGTTACCCGGCCAAACTTGGCTCCGCAGCTCTTCACCAACTCAACCAAACGGCCGCAAAACTCAACAAAGCAACCCGTACCGCGCAAACCAATCTTCCTCCAGAAATAGAGCAACTTTTTTTTCCTCCAAGAGCTTTACCAACGGACGCGCCTCCGCCCAACCGGAAAGGTTGTCCCACGCAACAAGCAGATAGGCAAACTTACCGGCCTTGATGTGGATGACATCAAGCGAGACTTGACCAAAGAGGGTGTCTTCCCCTGTGGGGTTTCTGACTTCCTTAGGCAATCTTGCGCTCCGCCGTTGACAGCCTTTGCAGGACGCCAACCATTCCCGTACCGCACGCACTACCCCCAGCCACCAGAACATCTCTTTCACCCGCCTCCGCATTTTGACCTCCCCTTGATGACCGAGGTTGTTGTGAAAGCTTTGGACAATAGCTTCCTAATCCGCCCTTGCAGTGGTTACCACAAGAGGAACTGGAGTCTTCCGCTGCCAAAGCTGCCCCTCCTGTACGTAGAAGTTCCCTGCTTGCCGCTTCGCCCATTGCATGTCCTTGTCCGTAGTTCCATTGGGAAAACGAAGGTCCCGCAAGTAGTCACAAAGAATTGCATACCGCCCGGTCTGCCGGAGCGGCAGATGAACGCCCGCCTACACAACCCCTACCTTGAGAACAGGGGTCTCCACGTCAAGCAGTTCCACATCCTCAAACGGTTTGTCCCTTGGATACCGCAACAATGTGTTGGGCATAGTGAGCGCTTTTCCCAGAACGTAAACAACAGCAAAGGAGAAAAGTTGAAGAAACGCCACCCACCTGGTCATGGGAGCATTGGGCAACGCTGGGGAATTGATCATCCGCACCAGCGCCTCCGCGTCCACCAAAAGCTCAAAGTGAACCCCCCACAAAATATACTGGAGCCACCACACGATCTTGGTGGCCCCGCACAACTCCAACTTTGGCTGAGAGTACGGGCTTTCCGTTGGAGTGAAGGTGACCGACTCATAAAGCACCAGCCTATCCTTGCCGTTGTCCTCTTGAGTGAGAACCCCCCCCGCGCCGAATTTGCTGGAATCGACCGCTAGCCTAATTCCTCCTGCGTTGTAGTCAAGATTGTGGAGCACAATATCACGTCCCACAATCTCCTTGAGCTTCCAGAACGTGTGATCGCACTCTTCTCCCCACTTCCACTCCGCGCCTTTCCACTTTAGTGATTGGAGCGGGCTTTCCACCTCTGCAAACCTCTCAATGAACATATGGACATAGCTACATAATCCCAAGAACTGAAGAACATGCAACACCGTCCGCGGGGTCGGCCATTTGAGGACCTTGTTCTGCTTTTTCTCTGCAATGCGCCGGCCGTCGGAAGCCACAACATGGCCAAGGACTTTGAGCGCCGGAACACAAACCGCCAACTTCTTCCCCAACACCGTCAGGCCTTCCTCCTCAATGCAAAACAGGATGCGTTACAACGTCTGCGCGTATTCCCACAAGAAACGGTGGACGCCGGGAACTTCAACCAGCTCTGCTCCCCCGTAATCGGATTTTGGACCTTTGATGCCCGCGTCGTTGATGAAGATTTGGACTCCCTCCGGAAGATCATCTTTCAGGATCCAAGCCATTTGCGCCTGGTACACCGCCACGGAATCGGTTGCACCCTGCGGTAGCCAAGTCAGCTGCATTCTTCCCAACCCAGTATTGAATGCCGTTAGAGGCCACAAGCGAGGATCCAACTCGCGCTGGTCATATCCCCCCATCACATCCACTAACCCATAACAAGCGCGCCCCGCCATTTACTCAAGGAACTCCTCAACGCAAGGGGGCTGTCCTGCATCCCGGATTGTAAAAGAGTTGAGCTGCTGTAGATCATGAACAATCCTCAACAACTTTCCGTCCTGCTTAACTACCGCAAAGATCAGACTAGAGTAAGTAGACGTTGACTGTTCGTAGAGGCCGGTCTTCACCCGTTCCCGCACCAACTCCAGAAACTGCTCCCGGACCTCCCGCGTTATCAGAATTGGCTTGTGATCAACAGTGGGGATGACATAGGGGTTGCCAATATTGTTTTTCAGGAGCCCCCGCTCTTCAGGTCCAAACGCAAGCGCTCTTTCCCGAAGAACCAGAACCAAAATCAGCAACTTGCGCTCCTCCGTACTCAACCATCCCGCCGGGCCGAAATTGAAAGCTGCAATCCGCTCCTCCGTTATCCGCGTTGAACTAGTAACCCACCCCAAAGCCTTAATCCGCGTGACCCAAGGGTCCTGCGACCAAGCAATTGGTCAAAGTGGTCCGTTCAATTCCTGGGGCATTGGCTAATTCTTTGGTTGGACATTCCAGGACACCGGCTTGTACTTGCCAGCGTTGCACCGCATCCTTTGCTGTAGGTCCTGCACAGAACGGAACCGCGGCTTTTGCCTTTGCTCACAAATGTGGCACAATGATAGGGTTTTTGAAGCGTAGTACCCTTGGGCAATGCATACTGAGAAAAGGGACTTACTTCTGAAACATGCGCGCCCTGCAATTCCCTTCCTCCTCCTCCCTGCTCCTCATTATTCAACCTCCCGCGCAAAACCAGAGCTTGTTCCGTGCAGTCTCCTTGGTCGACTAGAAAAATCCTCCAAGGGTAGCCCGTTGCAGGCCAACTCCGTGTCCGGTTCCTCCTCATATTCCAGCACTCTTCTTTGCTTCCCTTTGCCATGATTGCAGATACTTGTCTCAAACCTTCCGCCGGACGAATCCTCCACCGTCAACGCCTCCGTTCCCGCCTCCGGATTGAAAACCATTTGCGCTCCAAACCCAAACATGAACGGCCTTCCCAAAATCACATCCCCACAATCAACCAAAATAAAAGAAAGAGGCTTACAGACCCTTGCAACCTCAACCTCCTCCTCCTCAACTACCTCATCCACACAACACTCCCCTCCATTAAGCGCGCGGAGACCCATTGCACATTTCCGCCAAACAAACCCCAAATCATCCACCATCCGTGATGGCAGCAGGTTCACCATTGAACCGCTGTCCACCATAGCCCACACCTTCCTCACCACTATGACCATTGGAACGTAAGCAAGCGGAGTCAAAACCAATATCAACTCACACTCCTTGCACCCCTCCTCCTTCCGCGCCACATGAACCCGCTGCACCGTCTGAGGTACCCGGCCCTGACCGCAATCCCGCAATGCCTGAACCATTGCATCTACCACCACCGGAGACACAGCCGCCAGTTACCACAAGGTCAGCGGAACTGGAGTCTTGTTACCCATCACCCTTTGCACAATGTCCGCCGCTTTCTTCTTCCCTACAGGATTTGCTGCCAGCGCCTCGATTCTGGGTGCGCGTGTGGCCGGTTTTGGAACGGTCAACGGGGGTTGCTCCTTTGCATCCACCTCCATCTTATCAGAGACCGCCACCTTCTCTTCTGTTGCCACTACCCTTACCTCAGCTTCCACCCGAGGTGTTTGCCACGATCCAGGACCGGTAACAATGCCTAGTGACGCTCGCGCCGTTGCTCCCGCCTCCTGACCCCGTGTGCGCACCTGCTGCATTGCAGTTGGCTGGCTTGGCTCCATCAGAATCTGTTTGCCCGTTGGAAACATGTACCCCATCCCCGCCGTTCAAACCAATCCCGCGTGGAGATCCTTTGTAAGCTCCTCGCACGCCGATTGCCAATGACTGTTTCCCCCGCAGTACAAACACCCCCTCAGCACAAAGGTACTGGGCAGCCAAAACCCTTCCACCATGTGCGGTGGACGCCCTCGCGGCTGCTGCTGGCCCATACGGCTCATTGTCACGCTTTTCACTTAAGGATTATTGTCTTCACCACTTCCACATATCCTCTCCTCAGTACCATCTACCTCAGTCTAAAAGCATGACACAAATAAAAGCACAACATCAATGGTGCAATCCGCTATTTCCTCTGGCTCGCGCTGACCTTCCAATCTTGGCAACCAACTCAATATATACTTGCGAACTTTGCAGTTAACTCCATACTGGTCAACCATCCATTATGAGATCCAATCTCCTTCCCTGGCCAATCAACAGCCTCGGACTTCCATCTTTGGTCATGCATTGTTTGTTAGTTCGCATCTACGTCTAACCAAGCCATCACTACTGTATAGTTTGCAATTGGACTAGTCCCTACCCTACATACACTATTACCTCTCATTTGCATTACCTTCAACATCACTCGCTCTTATCCCAATTTGTCATGCAATTGTACGCTCAGATTCTATTGTCTTGCACTTACGCTAAGACCTCAGATCTATACCACTGCTTCATTTCCTATTCCGTTCCTGTTATTCATTTCCTCACCGCTTCACCTGTAGTTAGTTCATCACCAGGTTGTATCTAGTCACTTTGGATTACCTTATAAGGGCTATCCCCTTGCCTGATGATTGTCTCCTCAGTTAGTTAATTTCATACGTTCTTGCATTTTGCTGCAACCTAGTTATCACATTGGACTTAGGTTGAGTTTCCTTCTTTGGAACACCTTCCATTCATCTCGCCATTTGTTGAGTGGCATAGTCAAGTTTGCACTTCGCAACTGGGTCTTGCTATTTGCACTTGCCCTTGCACTTGGTATTCCTTTGCGCACACAATCATCTAAGAATTGCCCTATAGTACGCGGGGTGGTCGTGAGACAGTAAATTAACTAACTCAAATCATCTATTATAGCCTGCCAACCTATAGTAGACTTCTTCTTTTTCAATGTCACGTACTCGCTCAACCGGGAAAGCTTCCCTCGCCCCTTACAATGATGAGATCCATTGGGTAGGGAGAACCAGTGCTCCTTGGGCCCAACAACCCTTAGATCCAGTTCCTCCTTCCAAATCACCATCTGTGGAACCTCTAGATGATCCTCGGGCTCCTCCACGGGATGCTCCGACGGACCCTCTTGCGGAATTCGCAGACTCCAACCATTCTTCCGAAGAAACCTCAACTTGTGGTAGACCAGGGGTTTGCACTACTGCTCTCAAGCCCAATGCTCCGACCCTGCTTTCAACATTTATCCAGGCCCTCACTCATGGTGCCCAGCAATCTAGTCCAAGCAATCCTAGTTTTCGCACTCTGGGTATGAAACAACCTAATCACTTTACAGGAGAACACCCTCATAAGCTTAGATCCTACCTACAGTCTTGTAAAATAATCTTTTCAAACGACTCCAACAATTTCCCTTCCGATAGACAAAAGGTTATGTATGCTTTGTCCTTCTTAGGAGGTAGAGCCTCGCAGTGGTTCAAACCAAACCTTGAACTTTTATCCAACAACAGTCCCACTTGTATTCTCAACAACTGGGACAAGTTTGAGAAACAATTGTTCACCCTGTTTGGCAATCCCAATGAAGTTCAAAATGCCAAATACAAACTTAATAGTTTATTTATGAAGGAGAATAGTAGAGCTTCCATTTATATTTCTCATTTTCGAACCTTGCAGTCTTGCATCCAGTGGAAAAAGGCCGCTCTTCTATTCCATTTCCAAAAGGGTTTACCAGCACGCTTAATCAAACAGCTCGCAGTTGGGGGTCATAAGACAACCTTGCTTCAGAAGCTAATCGATTGAGTGATTGAGCTTGATAATGGCTATCATGAGAAGAATTGCTCTCGGCAAAACAACCATGGATCATCAACCTTGGCTCCAATGGTGGACAACTCCTCGAAGCAGAACAGGAGGAACCCAAAACCATCCAAACCAACCCCAACTTTGAACTCCAACTCAAAAGGGAAAGCCATCGCCGAAACTCCAAAGTTCCTGGACAAGGAAACCAGGATGCTTTGAAGTGAGGAACAACTGCAAAGGGAAAAGAACGGGCTGTGTATGTATTGTGGAGGTAAACATGATGTTGACAGCTGTGCAAAGCGATTAGCGCCTGAAGCGGCTGAGCAGTCAAAAAATTAGCTTGTAGTTTTTCTGATACTCGCAAGGAAAACTACACATTATCTAAATCACCGCGAGTAAATCTTTGCACTTGCAAGTCACTAGGTGCTCCAAGTGCAAGATTTATCCTATTCCATTCCAAAAACACTCCTTATCAAGTATTACTTGATTCCGGCGCTGATGTTTCCTTCATCAGTGAATCTTTTGCCACTTCCAAAAATCTTACGCGTTCCGAGATAGATAAATTTCCCATCTATCTAGTAAGTAGTGCGACTGAACCGTCTTATTGGGTTTCCCAAAAGGCAAAATGGACCTTCCCATTTTCCAATTTCCCCAGCTTTGAATGGGAATTATTTGTCTTGGCTATACCCGGAATGGATGATACCATTCTAGGCCATGATTTCCTAGTTTACTGGAATCGGGATGTGAATTGGAAAGAAGGAGTAATTAACCTTTGAACCTCGCACCCCCAGAACGCTAACCTTTCCGTCAATCAGGAATTAAACAGCCTACCTGACACTTTCATTGAGTTGGATGACACTTTTCCGCCAGGAGATTTGCAATATCCTGACCTTCATTCTCAAATCCCCTCTTCAGATTTAGGAGTTATTGCTTACCTATCCAGCTTACCTCTTTCCTGTTCCTTCAAAGAGAAACAGACACCAACCAAAAGGTGTATTTTGAGCTCCCTAATCCTCTCGCACCATGCGAGCACCTCAAACCCGGTGCTCAAAGATGACAAGATTGAAGATTTAGAAATCATTCGAGAGTCTTTACCTTTGGTTTATCATGACTTCGCTGACGTCTTTTCGGCTGCAAAAGCAGATAAACTGCCTCCATCCCGTCCTTATGATCATAAGATTGAACTTACTGGCCCACCTCCGGCACCAGTACCAGTTTACTCTCTCTTGACGCAAGAATCAACTGCGCTTCAAGACTACATTGCGGAAAATGTAGCAAAAGCATTTCTTCAACCAAGCGATCCAAACACCGGTTCCCCTGTCCTATTTGTACCAAAAAAAAACGGCGGACTTTGCCTTTGTGTTGACTACAGGAAACTGAACCAGGTAACCTGGAAGAATGCCTATCCAGTACCGCCTATGTCACATCTCCTTACCCTCTTCCATGGAGCCACTCATTTCTCAAAGTTAGACCTTTGAGGTGCCTATAACCTAATTTGCATTAAGGAAGGTCATGAGTATTTGACTGCAATGAGAACCCGGTTTGGCAGCTATGAGTATACCGTCATGCCTTTTGGCCTCTGCAACGCTCCTTCCACTTTTAAACATTTTGTCAATGACATTTTCTCTGATCTTGTAGGTAAATAACTCATGGTATATCTTGATGATATACTGGTCTACTCAAAAAACCTCAAAGATCACATTGCACATGTGCGAGAGGTGCTACAGCAACTTTGCAAGAATGACCTGTTTGCAAAAGCCTCTAAGTGGGAATTCCATTCCTCTTCCCTTCATTTTCTAGGTGTTGTAGTCTCGCAGCAAGGACTATTGATGGACCCAGCCAACAGCGCACGCATATTGGACTGTCCCCCACCTTCTTCCGTTAAATCTCTTCAAGTTTCTCTTGGTTTCAGTAATTTCTATAGAAGGTTTATTGCGCGATAAGCCGAAAAAACTGTGAATCTTACTAACCTTCTTCAAAAAGACAATGCTTTTATTTTTAACAAAAAAGCTGCTTTGGAGTTTGAATCTCTGAAGAAAGTGTTCACTACTGCTCCAATACTTGCTCACTTCAACGAGCTAGCTCGCACTATTGTTGAAACAGACGCAAGCGACTATGTGATTGCAGGAGTCATCTTGCAGTTTTCTCCTTCCACTTCTCTCTTTCACCCCGTAGCTTTCAAGTCTCGCAAGTTGCTTGCTGAAGAGCTTAACTATGAAATTCATGACAAGGAACTTCTTGCAATTGTTTACTGCTTGAAGAAATGGCGTTCATACCTTTTGAGTCTTAGGGAATCCTTTGAGGTTTTAACTGATCATAATTCTTTGAAGTATTTCATGAGTTCAAAAGTCCTCACACGTAGACAGGCGCGATGGGCCAAATACCTCTCCAAGTTCCACTTTACCGTCCTGGGAAACAAGCGGTAGTTCCTGATGCTTTATCACGTTGGGACAAAGTTTACCCAGGGGGGGGGGGATGAGCACCTTCGCCAAAAACAACCCTGAAAACGTTAGGACACTCTTCTCAACCCAATCTGCCCAACTCAGTTCGATCATTGCTTGCTTACAAGATTTGGCTTCCAAACTCCAACAAGCTCAACGCGACGACCCCAAGTGCATCAAACTTTGCAAAAGTGCAAACTTATTAGATAGTAGTTACAGTATAGATGATAATGACTTTTTAGCTTATGATAATCGTATAGTAGTACCAGATAATTCTTGCATTAAGTTAGATATCTTTGAGTCACGGCATGATTCTCCGCTTGCTGGTCATTATGGGCTGGATAAAACCTACCAATTGATTGCACAAGACTTCTACTTGCCTGGTATGACCAAAGAAGTAAAAGACTATGTTAGCGCGTGCTATGATTGCAATTGTAACAAGTCCTCAAAACACCAGAAGTATGGGCTGCTTCAGCCACTTCCAATTCTGCCTTGTCCTTGGCACTCGCTGTCTATGGATTTCATCTCTCAATTACCTCCTTCTAGTGGATATGATGCTATTCTAGTAATAGTAGATTGCTTCTCAAAGATGGCTTTATTTTTACGCAGTAATGTGACGGCCTCTTCAGAAGACTTGGCTAACTTGTTCATAGAATATGTATTTTCGAAACATGGTCTCCCTGATAATATAGTTAGTGATCGTGGATCTCTGTTTGTCTCAAGCTTCTAGACCTTGCTATGCCAACATTTGAAGATCACTTGAAATTTATCAATGCCTTACCACCCAGAAATGTATGGGCAAACCGAGCAAGTTAATCAGATCCTCAAACAATATCTTCAAATGTATGTTGCCTATCAACAAGACGAATGATTGCAATGGCTCCCACTAGCCAAATTTGCCTTCAACAACTCCACTCATTTCTCCACCAAACAGTCACCCTTCCAAACTCTTTATGGTAGAAACCCGACTTTCTCTTCCCTTCACGTAGCACCTTCTCAACCTGCTACCAATTACCTTGAACAAATTCAATCCCTTCAATTGTAACTTCGAACCAACCTCGAAGAAGCAAACCAAAGCAAACCAGCGCTATAAGGAGCAAGCAGACCAATCTTGCACTTTGGCTCCAACCTTTGCAGTAGGAGATCAAGTATGGCTTGATGCTTGCAACATTTGCAGTACTTGCCCAACTCTCAAACTCTCCAAAAGAAAGCTTGGCCCCTTTAAAGTAGAATCAGTCATCTCTCCTAACGCCTTTAAACTTACTTTACCTGCAAAATGGCAAGGTATCCACCCGGTATTTCATGTGTCTCTCCTAGAGCCAGCTTGAGTCCTATACCCGGGCAAGACTCATCCCCCTCCTGAACCGGTCACTGTCCTTGATCATCAAGAGTGGGAACTAAGCCGTATTCTGGATTCCAGGTTACGCAAAGGAAAACTTCAATACCTCGTTGAATGGTCTGGCTTCCAGTCCGACGAAGATCGCACCTCGTGAGAACCAGCCCATCACCTTTGCAATTCACCCAATCTGATTCAAGAATTCCATGCGAGCTACCCTTGCAAACCTTGGCAATCATGATTCCTTCCCATCCAAACCCATTCCATTCCATTCCACATTCCATCCCATCCAATCCCATTCCATTCCACTCCACATTCCATCCCATCCAATTTCATTCCATTCCACTCCACATTTCATCCCATCCAATCCCATTTCATTCCATTTTACATTTATCTTACTTAATCACATTCCATCCCATATTCCATCCCATTAAAAACTTATCTTACTTCACCATCATTTCATCATTTAAATCCCTCCATCTCACTGTGTTATTCTTTTCTCATTTTCCCTTCATTTCCACTTATTATTAAAAAAAAAAAAATAAATAATAATAATAATAAAATTTTTTTAATATATAAAAAAAAAAAAAAAATTATAATATACATTAAATTACAAAGTTTCTTTTATCTCTTTTTCTGCATCCTCCCAATTTTCCGTCAATTCCGCAACCATGGACCAAAAGGTATCCAGGTCTTCATCATTAATCAATGCGCACATTCTTCAAAGTACCAGCACCTCCGTTACGATGTGCCTCTTGAAGATCTCCTTGCACCTTGCAACCCGAGCTTGCTTCGGCTGCGCATTCCATCCACCTTCCTCCAAGAGCTCTTCATACGCTCTCTTCCTTTGGCCACCCGACATGCCTTCTCCAATATTGTCCGTCAGGCGCCTTGCATCTGTTTTGACCGGCAATACAACTCGGACCGGATCCGCTTTGCCTTGACCTTCTATTCCTTCCATCCCAGCCAATTCCTCCCTTCCATCTCCTTCATTTCCTTTTTCTAATTCACCCGCTTCCTCTTTGTTCTCTCCACTTCCGTTTCCTCCATTTTCCTCTTCTTGTTCCGCTGTGTTTTCTTCCTCCCTTGCTTCCTTGGTTATAACTCCTACCTGTTCTGCACCGGATATCTCGCCTCGCACCTCGGCATTCATCTGGATCCCCGGGTTTTCAGTCGGTTGTCCCCAGTAAGGTGGTGGTGGTGGTGGTGTATTAGTAGTATATCTTTGAAAACAAGGCAACACTAGAAAACAAGCAAATAATTAGTTACTATTTCAAGTTCATTAGTTATTCCTGATTAGTACTCACCAGGA
The DNA here is from genome assembly GCA_025617555.3 of Puccinia polysora. NCBI lineage: Eukaryota > Fungi > Basidiomycota > Pucciniomycetes > Pucciniales > Pucciniaceae > Puccinia > Puccinia polysora. The sequence goes on from CM062620.1 coordinate 11,395,001, forward strand.
ACTTGCGTCCCGAAGTATTTGATCTCCGGCAATGGTGGTATTTTGTAATTGACCCTCGGCGCGGACCTACGACTTCACATCTCCCTCAATGATTCCAAAGGACTCTCAACGGTCGACTCAACATTTATAGGGAAGTTACACGCCACCTTGCGAAGTCAACATTTCTCGCACTTGCCTCAGAGACCTCAGACGGCAGTACTGGGAATACAAGGCTTGTTGCGGCAAATAAAGTTTTCACAACAGGGGGATGACGATGACGACATTTTTTTTTACAAAATTTATAAAAATCTATTGGGTAAAGAATTAAGTAATGTATAAGGGTATACAGTGATAATTAAATGACTTGAGATCAATGGGAGAATTTACCTGAACACTTGCAGGAGCTCGCGTCTTTATACCCGGGCAACTGTCACGCTTTGCACTTAAGGATTATTGTCTTCACCACTTTGACATATCCTCTCCTCAGTACCATCTACCTCAGTCTAAAAGCGTGAAACAGATAAAAGCACAACATCAATGGTGCAGTCCGCTATTTCCTCTGGCTCACGCTGACCTTCCAATCTTGGCAACCAACTCAGTATATACTTGCAAACTTCGCAGTTAACTCCATACTGGTCAACCATCCATTATGAGATCCAATCTCCTTCCCTGGCCAATCAACAGCCTCGGACTTCCATCTTTGGTCATGCATTGTTTGTTAGTTTGCATCTATGTCTAACCAAGCCATCACTACTGTATAGTTTGCAATTTGACTAGTCCCTACCCTACATACACTATTACCTCTCATTTGCATTACCTTCAACATCACTTTCTCTTATCCCAATTCGTCATGCAATTGTATGCTCAGATTCTATTGTCTCGCACTTACGCTAAGACCTCAGATCTATACCACTGCTTCATTTCCTATTCTGTTCCTGTCATTCATTTCCTCACTGCTTCACCTGTAGTTAGCTCATCACCAGGTTGTATCTAGTCACTTTGGATTACCTTATAAGGGCTATCCCCTTGCCTGATGATTGTCTCCTCAGTTAGTTAATTTCATACGTTCTCGCATTTTGCCGCAACCTAGTTATCACAAATTGGACTTAGGTTGATTTTCCTTCTTTGGAACACCTTCCATTCATCTCGCCATTTGTTGAGTGGCATAGTCAAGTTTGCACTTTGCAACTGGGTCTTGCTATTCGCACTTGCCCTTGCACTTGGTATTCCTTTGCGCACACGATCATCTAAGAATTGCCCTATAGTACGTGGGGTGGTTGTGTGACACTCATGCAGATCTTCAAATCCTTCATAATCTCCGTCAATTCACTTACCGGAGGGGCGGACAAGGGTTGAGGAACCGGAGCACGCGTGGCAGTAGGTGGAACCCGGGCCGGAAATTGCGCCGGAGCCAAAACCTGGGGGACAGATTTCTTTGGTCCCGCTGGGAAGGACTTAGCAGTATCCTCAACAAGCTCTTTTAAGTCGAGCTTGCTCTCCACAGCCTGGCAAATGACAGCCAGCTCTGGAAGGAGCGCAATGCTCCCGTCCAATGACCGCTTTACCAAGTTGTGATTTTAAAGATGCCGCTGCACCCTTGCCCGGAGTTGAGCGCCTAAACCGCCCAGAAACACGCGTTTCATGGCCCCCGTCTTTCCCGCCATCACCTTGTTCCTTGACAAGTACCAATAGATCCATTTGAATTTTGAGGTGTACTCCGCCAGCTCCACCCAAGTTCTGACTCCTCCGCGCCCGCTCGCCTCCGAGGCCACGCAGTCAAAGTTGCTTTCCCGGAATCAAGGTTTGCGCCTACCCCACCGCGTTAGGATCTCCGCCTTCAGTTTTGGCCAATCTTGATTCTTGTAGCCTTTCATTTCCTCCGCATCCTGGAGCTTCTCTTCGTCCATAATGAACAGGATGACAAGCCGGGCCTTATCGGCGTCTGACGCACCTTCCGCATCTGCAATACCTTTGTATCTCAAGATGAATTGCTCCACATCCGCGGTGTTGAATTGGATGTGAGGGTAGTCGCGCGGCCTGATGCAAACCGGACGAGTGGGTTCATGGTCACTGGAGACCAATGGGGGAACGGCGTAGCTTGTCCTGGGTTGAGCGGAGGGAGGGGGAGGAGGAGGGATGGAAGACAAGAGTGGGGTCGGAGTAGCGGACCCTGAGATGGAAGGAGAAGAAGAAGAAGAGGAAGGAGCGACTGTAGGGAGGTATGGATAGGACATCGCGCCCAGTTACCTTCAAAAGACAAGAAACGGAAGGTTATTTTCCGGCCAGACCCCCAGATGTCGAAAGAATGAAGGTTATCCCCCTATAATTGTCCCAAGGTTTGGAAGTTAACGGTTCCCTGTGTTTGAAAGGAAATGGGGATGCCGGAGTTGCACTTGAAATGAGAGATAGAAATAAGGAGATAAAAAGATAAAGAAAAGTAGAGAAAGAGTGAAATTGCCAATCCTTCAACCCTAAGAACTTTCCACCTGGATGTGTATCGGGTATGAGTTCCTTTAATCTCCTGGTGAGATGAGTGATCCAATCCAATGATGTGATGGTCTGATTCTCTTCATGCATCCCATGCCTCTCCCCCTCCCCAACCCAGAGTTGAGAGTGAGGATAAGTCCTCCCCCTCAACCCTAACCTAAGTACACGCACAAATAACAGTATGACAAAGAAACAGAAAACAATCCCAAAACAGAAACCCTAGCCTCCTCTCCCCACCTCCGTACCAAACTCCCCCCAACGTCCGTATGCTGTTCCGTCCATCCAATTTGTCCTTCTCATGACGCGGTCCTTGCACCGCGCCCTACTCGGAGCCCCCCGCGCCTGTCCGTATCCGTTGGTCCGCGCCCGTCGTGGGTGTCTGGTAATATCCGGCATGATCCGCGCGCTTGCATGCGCACTCCATCCGTTCCTTTACAGCCCCCGGATTGCTCCGCCCCTACGTATCTGAACCGGCGCGCCCGCGAACCTAGTCAAGCGCACTATCTTCCAAATCCGATCTCCAGGGCGGATTGCCGCCCACGCCGCATTTGATTCTGAGCCCAACCCGTCCACTAGGTGCGGAGCCAAACAGCGCCTGCTGCTAATACAGCAGCTGCCACTGTTTAAATAGGAGCTTGACGAGATGGAGAAGAGAGAAATGAGAAGGAAGGCTTGCGCCGGAGAAGGCTACAGTCTGACTTAAGGGGTCCAGAAAGGACCAGATTCAGGTGGGCTTCAGTAGGTGGGCCCGGATGAGAAAGGGTGAAATCTGATGTTTTTCATTCAAGAGATCATAGACAAGAGAGTATTTATGGACAACTAGAGAACCACAATTGGGCCTTTGAATGAGAAAGAATATTGAATAAGGTAAGACCGGATAAAATGGTTGAGAGTGAGAAGTATCACAATAGTTATGTTGAATGACATTCATGAGTAAAGGTTGGGTGACATGTAGGAGATATGGTGGCTGGCAAACTACAAATACCAGACATACAATAGTAAATTGGCCTGGATAGCAATAGGTATCAGGACACATAATGGTGGATGGGAAAGCTATTAGTATCTCATTCAAGCAATAATAATGTATAGATTTGGTCAGAACAGACTAAATGTATTCCAAACATACATAATAATGAAACTAAGTATAAATGCGCTGAGAGAAGGGGGTTGAGCGGACAGAAGATGAGGTCCAAAACTCAACACACCCCTGCACAAAACAACCGGGGTGAAGCGGACAGGATCATTGGGTTATTGAGTTGAAGAGAAGAGAGTTCAAGAGGGCGCAAGCAATGTCGCAATTTTGAATCAGGTGAGGCCGCAATCAAGGTTGGTAGATGAGAAGTGAACAATGTCCCAGCCGAAGATGCAGGAGGAATAAAATGTAGTGATTGAAGTCGGTAAATAGGCGCAAGCAATGTTGGTAGATAGGCAATGTAAGGATTGAAGAAGTGATGATGAGATTGAAGTCGGAGCAAGCGATGTTGCAAAGGTAACGTGAGCAAAGTCAGGGAATAGAAGCAAGCAATGTCGGTGGATAAGAGGCGATCAAAGATGGAGGTGGTGGCCAAGATGTGTAGGAGAACATGGGTGTTGTTCTAGTGGGGCTTAACCTTGCGAGAACCTTCAGGGTCGTTGAAGTTGAGGTTTGGGGAACCCACAACCAGTCCGGCAAAATGGCGGGGGGAAGTTTCCCTCTAATCAAACTTCTTCTGGTTTTCTTGATATCGGTCAAGAAGTTGAGGGTTTTCTGCAAAACAGAAATCCTTTGCATGAGTGGCCTTAGAATTGTGAACGCCGTTGGTGCATTGGACTACCAGGTAGGCAGAATGAGAAGGAGAGAAGACAGGGTCGCCGGCTGTTTTTGCTTTGTTGTTGAGCATTTCCAGGACAAGTTCATGCGTGACGGTTGCAGATGATTGACCAGTGGTTATGATGGCGTCACGGATGGAGGAAAGCAAGTTGGGAATCTTGTCAAGGATTTGGTGACCAATTTGTTGGTCATTTAGTTCAAGGTCAAGAGATTGGAGTTCGGAGATGGCGTCTCTGATTTTCAGGATGGACTCCTCAATGTGGGAGGGGTCAATGGTAGCGTTACTGAGATGTCAAAAAGCCCAAAACACGTTAGCTTCCTTTTTAGAGGAACCAAAAGCCATGATGTTGGCCCAGAGGACAACCGGATCATCCTTGCCTCCATTAGCGGTTACAGTAGAGATCAGGGAGCGATGTATTTGGGGACTAATGATAGCAAGGGCTCTATCCATAGCATCGAGGTCGGCAGCAATAAATCTTCCTTTGTCATCTCTGTTGGCTTGTACTTCTCCAGAGACGAGTTTGTAAAGGCCTTTGCCTCGGAGTAGATTTTTCATTTTGAAACTCCATTCTAAAAAGTTTTCGGAGGTGAGAAGGGGGAATTTAGAGTCCTCAGACTCCATGGTAGTCAAGTGCGGTAAGGTGGAGAGGACCGCAGAGGGATTAGGGTAGTGCTGGGCTCATAACCTGTTGAAATAGGAGCTCGAAAAGATGACTCTAGCTACCTTTTTTTAATTTATTTTACTGCCTCTTTATTGCAACCCTTCCTGCATTGGAATTTCTTCATTTCTTGCAGTTTTATTGAACTAATTACAAGTTTCTTTCTGATAGGGTTTATGCTCTTTTTAGTAATGTGATTCTACAGAAAAGATTTTAATTGAAATGAATCTCTTGTAATCAATTAATTGTGCCATTTTTTAGCTTGCTTCCTAATTAAATTAAGATAGTTGGATTCAAAGGAGAGGAGAGAAATGAGAAGGAAGGCTTGCGCCGGAGAAGGCTACAGTCTGACTTAAGGGGTCCAGAAAGGACCAGATTCAGGTGGGCTTCAGTAGGTGGGCCCGGATGAGAAAGGGTGAAATCTGATGTTTTTCATTCAAGAGATCATAGACAAGAGAGTATTTATGGACAACTAGAGAACCACAATTGGGCCTTTGAATGAGAAAGAATATTGAATAAGGTAAGACCGGATAAAATGGTTGAGAGTGAGAAGTATCACAATAGTCATGTTGAATGACATTCATGAGTAAAGGTTGGGTGACATGTAGGAGATATGGTGGCTGGCAAACTACAAGTACCAGACATACAATAGTAACTTGGCCTGGGTAGCAATAGGTATCAGGACACATAATGGTGGATGGGACAGCTATGAGTATCTCATTCAAGCAATAATAATGTATAGATTTGGTAAGAACAGAATAAATGTATTCCAAACATACATAATAATGAAACTAAGTATAAATGCACTGAGAGAAGGGGTTTGAGCGGACAGAAGATGAGGTCCAAAACTCAACAGCCACTGCTGAGCACTCCGCATACCCTAATGCTGAGCCCGCTTGCCTCCAATGCTGAGAGCGCAGCTGGGAAGCAGTTCCAAATCCGTGTCTATAAATTGACACCACAGAGTTAACATAGTCTTTTACTTCATTGGTCATACTAGGCCATTGTTGTCATTTTTCTGTTCATATTTTGTAACTGACAAATTTAGTCAGCCTTAGATATATCTTACTGCTTTTATTATCCTATTATTATTTTCTCAGGCCCCTCCTGGGGGCTCTCTAGTTGTTTTAACCCTGCTACCCTAGGCCCCCTTTGGGGTTCTTCAGTTGTGCTTAAAAACCGGTCCTCCCCTTGGACCAGGAATAAAACTTATCTGATTACCAGTCAAAAATACCGGAGTGCCCCTTCCTCCTCATCAGATCAGTTCCTCTTGACTGTACAAGAATTATCCCCTCTCTATTGGCTCTTTGTAGCCTTATTATTCCTCCTCATCAGGCTCCTCCATAGCCTACCATTACCTTTTCATCCCTCATGGCAATATAGTCATTCTTCAACTCTTCAGCCATTAAAAGTATTGTGAAATCAATTGTTAGGTTTTATCCTGCCCATAATGACCAGCAAGTGGAGAATCATGCCTTGACTCAAAGATATCTAACTTAACGCAAGGATTATCTGGTACAACTATACAATTTTTATAAACTAAATAATCATTTTTTTCAATAATATAATCAATATCTAATAAGTTTGCATTCTAGAAAAGTTTGCTACACTTGAGGTTTTTGAGTTGAGCTTGTTGCAGTTCAGAAGCTAGATCTTGAAAGTGAGTGGTGATCAAACTGAGTTTGGCAAACTGGGTTGAGAAAAGTGTCCTGAAGTGTTCAGGCTTGTTTTTGGCAAAGGTGCTCCCCCCTCCTGGGTAAACATTGTCCCAACGCAACAAATCATCAGGGACTACTGCTTGTTTCCAAGGATGTTATGTGATTGTAAAGTTGAACTTGGAGAGATATTTGGCCCAAAGTGCCTGTCTGCATGTAAGGACTTCTGAGCTCATGAAATATTTCAAAGAATTTTGATCAGTTAAGACCTCAAAAGGTTCCATAAGACTCAAAAGGTATGAACACCATTTTTTCAAGCAATAAAAAATTGCAAGAAGTTCCTTGTCATGAATCTTGTAATTGACCTCTGCAGCAAGCAGTTAGCAAGACTCAAAAGCTAAAGGATGAAAAAGAGAAGAAGAGGAGGAAAACTGCGAGATTACTCCTGCAATTGCATAGTTGCTTGCATCTGTTTCACCAATAGTGCAAGCTAGCTCATTAAAGTGAGCGAGTATTGGAGTAGTGGTAAATGCTTTCTTCAGAGCTTCAAACTCCAAAGCAGATTCTTCTGTGAAAACAAAATTAGTGTCTTTTTGAAGAAGGTTAGTAAGGTTCATGGTCTTCTTGGCATAATGCTCAATAAACCTCCTGTAAAAATTACTGAAACCAAGTAAAACTTGAAGGGATTTAACAGAGTAAGGTGGGGGTCAGTCCAATATGTGCTGGCTCTCGGCTGGATCCATTGATAGTCCTTTCTGCAAGACTATGACACCTAAAAATTGAAGAGAAGGAGTATGAAATTTGCACTTGGAGGCTTTTGCAAACAGGTCATTCTTGCAAAGTTGCTGCAGCACCTCTTGCACATGTGCAATGTGATCCTCAACAGTTTTTAAGTAGACTAGTATATTTTCAAGATACACCACAAGATATTTATCTACAAGGTCAGACAAAATTGTTAAAATACGTACGCACTTACGCGGGTGCTACGTATAAGTGTAATCCAAATGGGATGCACAAATGGGCCTCTAAGGCCCATTGGACACACACACGGACCATACGGGCCCATGTGGATGTCACGGATTTGGGGAAACTGGCCTCAAAATGCGTGAAATAGGCCTATTGGTACACGGGCCCTAACGGGCCCGGTGGGGTATATGGGCAGATACAGCCAGATGGGCTTGTATGGGCATAATTGGGCCCAAGGTTTATTTTGGACATACTTGGCCAGACGGGCTGGCCCGCCAAAGTATGTTTTTCTCAGTTTTCGGGCTTGGGGCGGCCCATTGGGGCCGCCGCCAGTGTCGCGGCCCACCCGGGGCCGCTGCCCGCGCCGCGGCCCGTTCGGGGCCGCCTGTGTTCCTCGGCACGGCCCACGCGGGGCCCGACGGCCCGCGCGGGGCTGTTGCGCGGCCGAGGGATCCCGCGCGGTGCGATGCCGCGCGGGCCCGGCTGGTCGCGCCCGGCGACCAGCGCCGCGGAGCCGGGGCTCGCGGCCCCGGCTCGCTCCCCCTCCCCTTGCTCGCCGTTGCGAGGGGGATGGGGGCGGGCTGGCTGGGTTGAACCAGCCAGCGACCGGCTGCGACATCGCGGTCGGTCAGGGCAGGGGGGACCTGACCACCCCCTTGCCCAGGGAGGTGGCGGCGCCGGCCGCGGTAGTAGCGACCGGCAGGTGGGGGGGATTTGATCACCCTCCCACCTAGCGAAGCGATGCAGAGGGAGCGAGGGGCGCTCTCCCCCCCCCTTTACCGAGGGGGAGGAGCGTCGGGCTGAGGGGACCTGATCACCCCCAGCCCAGTCCTTTTCCTAATGACGACGCCCTGGGGGTATCGACCCCCAGGGCCCCTGGTGAGGGGATTTGACCGCCCCCACCAGGGATTTGAGAGAAGAAGGGGGGGGCGGCATGTCCGCCGGTTACACCCCCCCCTAGTGAGGTTGAAACCGGACCCAGGTGAGTCCTGGGTCCCACCTGGCCCATTTGAGGGGCCAGGGGCCGGATGCATGAGGCAACCAGCCCGTAAGTATGACAATGAGGTCATCAGGACCGGTTGTAACAGACAACCGGCCCAGGGGATTGAACAGCAAAGGGGCTGGTTCAGCCCCGTAACGGTGGAAACACCAGAATGGACCGGAATAGGCTGGTCGTAAGGGTTCAGGGACTGATGCCATGTGGGCTGATGTAGTCCAAACCAAGTAACAAGGCTTGTAGAGCCTGTAGAGCTCTTTTGGGGCGGAAAATTTGCCTTTTGGCTTGTTGTATCATGGGCTCACAATAGGCCAATCTTTTGTACTTAAGGAGCTCTTCTCCCTGCTGTTTTCCATCATTCATTCATCATCCAATCGAATTCATCCAACATATTGCCCCATTGTGAGAGCCCCATTAGCCATTATTGACACACAGTGTCCAGCATTTCTTTTGCTTTAAATACTGCTCATTTGCCTAAGCTAATTGCTGGCCATAATTATAACACATTATCAGTACCAACATCATCATTACTTCCAAGCCATCTAGACCTTTGTACCTTACTTTGGAGAACCTCAAAGACCTCAAGTTTTCCAAGAAGATGTCCTATATCCCTGATGTCAGCTCTACCAAAATAGTTCTGAATAGTCAGAACTATAATGCTTGGGCTGTCCTTATGGATAGTGAGCTGGATAACATCTGCTGTGGGGAAATTATGGATGCAGATGACACTCTGATCAGTTCAGAAGTGGAGAAGAAGTCTTACCATCTGATCCTTAGGCATCTTGATGAGAATCATGTGACATGGGTTGCTGATACTCTTAGGGAAGATGAGAGGAGGAGGGGCAGCATCCTTTGGAAGCTGCTTAAGTCCAAGTATGCTGGTGATTCTGTTCACCAGAAGGGTATAGCCTTTAATAAACTGTTCAAGTTACAATATTCGAATTGTAAACAGTTTGTGGCAGAGGCTAGGTCTAGTATAGCCAAGTTCAAGTCATCTGGACTTAACATGGATCCAGAGTGTTTGTCACTCTTAATCCTTCAAAAGCTGCCAAAAGAGTTTGATTCCTTAGTCAGAATCATTTCTCAATTGGATCCTCTTCCTGGGGAGGAGGATGTGCTTAAAAGGATTGAAAAGGATGACCTTCAATTCAAGATGAAGGGGGGTTCTGGAACAGCCCTAGTTGGAAAGACTGGAAAATCTCGCAAGAAGGCGAAAAAGGATTTGTCCAAGGTCTTATGTTACAATTGTCAGAATAAGGGTCACTATGCTAAGGACTGCAAGGAGGCCAAGAAAAGGAAGAAGTCCGAAGGGGATGACAAGGAGGTCAATCTCACAACTGAAAACGTTGCAATGGTGGCGTTGGATGCTCCAATTGAAGAGGCTGTTGTGGAAGAAGGTCCCAACAAGAAGGCCAAAATCGATGAGGATCAAGAAATGGACTTGATTGATTATGAAGTGAGTAATCTTAACCTCAAAGATAAGAACTTATCAGTGACTGATAAAGCTTCTTTCCTACTAGGAGGATTGAAGGAGGATGTTCTTGTTTTGATCGATTCTGGTTGTACAGATCACATGTTTTTTGAACCAAATTTATTTTCAAATCTTAGTGATTATGATGGGGTTGTAAATATTGGTCAGAAAGGCAGAACAATTCAGATTAAAGGAATTGGAAAAGTTATTCTTGCAAATCAACTGGGTTTCCAAATTACTTTTGATAAAGTGTTCTATGTACCAGAGTTGCCTTACAACCTTGTGTCTCTTGGGGTGTTATGGAAAAAAGGTTTCCAAATTCGTTATCTTAAAGGAGATAGGTTTGTTATTGATATGAATGGGAGAACTGTTCTTAGTGGACAAGTTCGGAATAAGCTTCTGTGTGCAAGCTTGTTCAAATTCTCAGCTCTGAGCACTGTTTCTCACAATAGAAGTGGCCATAAGGTAAAGGACAGCAACTGTGAGAGTTGTACCTTGGGGGCCAAGACTAGAAATGTGTTCTCTAAGAGTAGAGATCACACAGATGTTCCTAGAGAGGAATTTTCCATTGATTTGGCAGGGCCATTCACTCCAGAGTCCCTTGGTGGGGCAAGATACTTCATCAATTTAGTTGATACTGCAACTAATTATGTTTGGGTTAAACCGATTCGATCTAAGGATCAGACCACAGAGGAGGTTTCTGTAATCTTCAAAGTCTGGAAACAGAATGGTCTGATGAAGGAGATCAAGAGGGTTATTACCGATGGAGGGGGTGAATTCGTGAGTAAAGAGTTTGGGAGGCTGTTGAAAGATTATGGTATCATTCATATAGTCACTACTGCAAGTACTCCACAAAATAATGGAATAGTTGAGAGAATGAATAGGACTTTACTGGACAAAGTCAGAACTATTATGTCTCAATCTGGTCTGCCAAAGTTCTTATGGGCTGAGTTGATGTGCACGGTGTGTCTGTTGCACAACATTGTAAGTGTTAATGGGAAGTGTCCCCATTATCAGTTTTGGAAGTTGTACCCCAAAACATCACACCTAAGAACAATTGGTTGCTTGGTGTATTATAGTGTCCACCATAATGAAATGGTCGGAAAATTAGACCCTAGAGCCAGAACAGGGGCACTTGTAGGCTATGATTTAATAAGTAAATCTTATAGGATCTATTGTCCAGGGACAAGAAAGGTTATCCGTAGCAGGGATGTAAAATTCGACGAAAGTACCTTTCCACTCAAAAGGAGTGAAGATGTTGTTGTGATTAAGCCACAACAAGAAATAGAATTAGCACCTATTTCACCAGCAAAAGCTGTGGAACATGTGGTTCCAGAAGATGAAGAGGTGGCAGACGTGCCACAAGAGGGTTCAGTACCCGCTTCAGGTGATTCTGTGGAATCAGAACCTGATGAGCCTCCACCTCCGGTTAGAAGGAGTGGTAGGGTTAGAGTACCGGTTGACAGGTACGGGGAGTGGAGATCCCATTATGCTGCCGCAGGATATGAGGAAGATACATTTCAGGAACAGTGTATGCTCAATGAAGTCCTGGAGTTGAGTTCAGAAATGGGTAACAGGGTTAACCCAAATAGCTTTGGCCAAGCTATGAATTCTGATAAGAGAGCCAACTGGAAGAGTGCTATTTTTGAGGAATTTGATTCTCTAGAGAATAATAGTGTCTTTGAAGTGGTTAAGCGGGATTCTGTTCCAAAAGGAAAGACCATTGTGGGGTCTCGATTGGTGTTAAACAAGAAGTTTGACACAAACGGAGTTTTGAAAAGGTTCAAGGCTAGATGTGTTGCACAGGGCTTCAAGCAGAGAGAGGGTATTGATTACCAAGAAACTTTCTCACCAACTGGAAGGCTGTCCACCTTCAGGTACATCATTGCTCTGGCAGTGGAGTTGGGTGAAGAAATCAGACAAGCTGATTTTGTAACAGCATACTTGAATGCAAAACTTGGAGAGGAGGAGACTGTTTATATGTCGATTCCTGATGGTTTTCGTGAATGGTTAGTAGAGACTAAACCAGAAACCATGAAGAAAATCTGTGTTAGAACTTTTCTTTCGGCAGATAAAGGGGAATATGTCCTCAAGCTGTGTAGATCCCTGTATGGATTGAAGCAAGCAGCTAGGTCATGGTATAACACCATGAGTGAGAAACTGATAGAGATTGGTTTTAAGACGTCTGAGGCCGATCCTTGCCTTTTTGTGAGGAAGGATGCAATTTTGTTTGTATGGGTCGATGACATTATCATTATTGGTGATGGTAAAGAGAGAGTCATGGAGACACTCAAAAAGGAATTCAAGATAAAAGATCTTGGTCTGGCGCAACAGGTGCTTGGAATGAAAGTCAGCAAGAGCAAGAATGGTATTAAGTTAGACCAGAACCATTATGTGGCAGCTCTTCTTAAGCAATACGGCTTAGAGGATGCAAAGGAGTTTGGTACTCCTATGCAGTCAAACATTCGTTTAGAGAAGTCTACAGATGAGGAGTATCTGGAGTTTGTTCAATCAGGGAATGACTACAGGTCAGCTGTCGGATCGCTTAATTATTTGGGGCAGTGTACAAGGCCCGATATTGCGTTTGCAATTGGGGTCTTGTCGCAACACTTAGAGAAGCCAAGCATGAGGCATTGGTCAGCGTTTAAGAGAGTTATGAGGTATCTTAAAGGAACACACAGTCTGGGACTGTTGTTTACAAAGTCAGAAAACTTTGATTTGGTTGGTTATTCCGATGCAAGTTGGGCAGATGGTAACACTAGGGAATCAACAAGTGGTTTTGTATTCTTTTTAGGTAAGAATCTGGTGTCATGGATGTCCAAGAAGGTGTCGGCAATAAGTCTTTCATCAACAGAGGCTGAGTATAGAGCTTACTTAGCAGCTTCACAGGAAGCAAAATGGTTGAGAAAAGTCTTAGAGGACACACATAAACCACAAGGGTTTGCATTGTTGTATTCCAATAACCAGAGTGCCATTGCGTTGGCGCAAAACCAAGTGTTCCATTCAAGAACAAAACATATTGATGTCCACTATAACTATATTCGCGATGCAGTTAACTGCAAAGAGATTGTGTTGAGGTACATGCCCACTGGAGCAATGATTGCGGATATCTTGACTAAGGCATTAGACAGAAACAAGCATCAAGGCTTTGTGACTAATATGCGGATGTCACCCCTTTTGGATTAAGGGGGTGTGTTAAAATACGTACGCACTTACGCGGGTGCTACGTATAAGTGTAATCCAAATGGGATGCACAAATGGGCCTCTAAGGCCCATTGGACACACACACGGACCATACGGGCCCATGTGGATGTCACGGATTTGGGGAAACTGGCCTCAAAATGCGTGAAATAGGCCTATTGGTACACGGGCCCTAACGGGCCCGGTGGGGTATATGGGCAGATACAGCCAGATGGGCTTGTATGGGCATAATTGGGCCCAAGGTTTATTTTGGACATACTTGGCCAGAAGGGCTGGCCCGCCAAAGTATGTTTTTCTCAGTTTTCGGGCTTGGGGCGGCCCATTGGGGCCGCCGCCAGTGTCGCGGCCCACCCGGGGCCGCTGCCCGCGCCGCGGCCCGTTCGGGGCCGCCTGTGTTCCTCGGCACGGCCCACGCGGGGCCCGACGGCCCGCGCGGGGCTGTTGCGCGGCCGAGGGATCCCGCGCGGTGCGATGCCGCGCGGGCCCGGCTGGTCGCGCCCGGCGACCAGCGCCGCGGAGCCGGGGCTCGCGGCCCCGGCTCGCTCCCCCTCCCCTTGCTCGCCGTTGCGAGGGGGATGGGGGCGGGCTGGCTGGGTTGAACCAGCCAGCGACCGGCCGCGACATCGCGGTCGGTCAGGGCAGGGGGGACCTGACCACCCCCTTGCCCAGGGAGGTGGCGGCGCCGGCCGCGGTAGTAGCGACCGGCAGGTGGGGGGGATTTGATCACCCTCCCACCTAGCGAAGCGATGCAGAGGGAGCGAGGGGCGCTCTCCCCCCCCCCTTTACCGAGGGGGAGGAGCGTCGGGCTGAGGGGACCTGATCACCCCCAGCCCAGTCCTTTTCCTAATGACGACGCCCTGGGGGTATCGACCCCCAGGGCCCCTGGTGAGGGGATTTGACCGCCCCCACCAGGGATTTGAGAGAAGAAGGGGGGGGCGGCATGTCCGCCGGTTACACCCCCCCCTAGTGAGGTTGAAACCGGACCCAGGTGAGTCCTGGGTCCCACCTGGCCCATTTGAGGGGCCAGGGGCCGGATGCATGAGGCAACCAGCCCGTAAGTATGACAATGAGGTCATCAGGACCGGTTGTAACAGACAACCGGCCCAGGGGATTGAACAGCAAAGGGGCTGGTTCAGCCCCGTAACGGTGGAAACACCAGAATGGACCGGAATAGGCTGGTCGTAAGGGTTCAGGGACTGATGCCATGTGGGCTGATGTAGTCCAAACCAAGTAACAAGGCTTGTAGAGCCTGTAGAGCTCTTTTGGGGCGGAAAATTTGCCTTTTGGCTTGTTGTATCATGGGCTCACAATAGGCCAATCTTTTGTACTTAAGGAGCTCTTCTCCCTGCTGTTTTCCATCATTCATTCATCATCCAATCGAATTCATCCAACATATTGCCCCATTGTGAGAGCCCCATTAGCCATTATTGACACACAGTGTCCAGCATTTCTTTTGCTTTAAATACTGCTCATTTGCCTAAGCTAATTGCTGGCCATAATTATAACAAAAATGTCATTGAAAAAATTTTGAAAAGTGGAAGGAGCATTGCAGAGGCCAAAGGGAATGACGGTATACTGATAAATTCCAAAACTTTTTCTCATTGAAGTCAAATACTCATTACCTTTTGCAATGAAAACTAGGTTATAGGCGCCTTGAAGGTCTAACTTCAAGAAATAAGCAGCTCCATGGAACAGAGTGAGGAGATGCAACATAGTCAGTACTGGATAGGCATTCTTCTGGGTTACCTGGTTCAGTTTCCTATATTCAACACAAAGGCAAATTCTACCATCTTTCTTTGGAACAAATAAGACAGGTGAACCGGTGTTTTAATTGCTTGGTCAAAGAAATCCTTTTGATACATTTTCCGCAATGTATTCTTGAAGTGCAGTTGGTTCCTGCTTCAAGAGAGAGTAGACTGGTCCAGGTGCGGGTGTTGGGCCAGCAAGTTCAATCTTATGATTTCAATAATGGGATGGAGGAAGTTTATCTGCCTTTACAGCTGAAAAGATGTCAGCAAAGTCATAATAAACAAAAGGTAAAGAATCTTGAATGATTTCTAAATCTTCAATGTTGTCATCTTTGAACACGGTATTTGAAGTGCTTGCATGATGCAAGAGGATTAGGGAGATCAAAATAAACCGTTTGGTTGGTGCCTGTTTCTCTTCAAAGAAAAAAGGAAGGTCTAAGTTGGATAAATAAGCAATAACTCCTAAATCTGAAGAGGCAACTTGGGAATGAAGGTCAGGATATTGCAAATCTCCTGGCGGAAAATTGTCATCCAACTCAATGACCGTGTCAGGTAGGCTGTTTAATTCCTGTTTGATGGAAGGGTTAGTTTCCTGGGCTTGCAAGGTTCAAAGGTTAATTACTCCTTCTTGCCAATTAACATCTGGATTCCAGTGGACTAGGAAATCATGGCCTAGAATGGTATCATCCATTCAGGGGATATCCAAGACAAATAAATCCTATTTGAAGCTGGGGAAATTGGAAAATGGGAAGGTCCATTTTACCTTTTTGGAAACCCAACAAGACAGCTCAGTTGCACTACTTACTAAATAGATAGAAAACTTACCTATCTCTGAACGCGTAAGGTTTTTGGAAGTGGAAAAAGATTACTTATAAAAGAAAAATTAGCTCCAGAATTGAGTAAAACTTGATAAGGAGAATTTTCTGAATGGAAAAGGACAAATCTTGAACTTGGAGAACCTAGTGACTCGCAAGTGCAAAGATTGACTTGATGTAATTTAGATAATGTGTAGCCTTCCTTGCAAGTGTCAGGAAAACTACAAGCTAATTTTTTGAATGTTTAGCCGCTTCACGCGCTAGCCAGTTTGCACAACTATTGACACCATGTTTACCTCCACAATACATACATAACCCATTCTTTTCCCTCCTTAACCATTCCTCATTCTGTAGCATCCCAGTTTCTTTATCCAGGAACTTTGGAGTTTTGGCAACAGGTTTTACTTTTGGGTTGGAGTGCAAGGTTGGATTTGGTCTGGATTGCTTTGGATTCTTCAAAGATTTTTTTGAGGATTTGTCCGCCTTTGGATTCAAAGTTGGCAGTCCATGGTTGTTTTGTTGAGAGTGGTTCTTGTTGTGATAACCATTATCAAGCTCAATCACCTGGTTGATTAACTGCTGAAGGGAGGTTGTCTTATGTCCCCCAACTGCGAGTTGTGTGATTAGGCGTGCTGGTCAACCTTTTGAAAAATAAAATAAAAGGGCTTCCTTGTTCCATTGGATGCAAGACTGCAGAGTTTGAAAATTGGAAGTATAAATGGAGGCTCTACTATTTTCCTTCATGACTAGGTTATTGAGTTCATATTTGGTGTTTCAAACTTCATTAGGGTTTCCAAACAGGATGAACAGCTGTTGCTTGAACTTGTCCCAATTGTTGAGAATACAAGTGGGGCTAGTGTTATCTAATAGTTTGAGGTAAGGTTAAAACCACTGCAAGGCTCTTCCACAAAGGAAGGAAGATGCATACATAACTCTAGGTCTATCAGTACAGAAATTGTGAGGATTGTTTTAGAAGATGATTTTTCAGGACTGTAGGTGGGATCTAAGCTTATTAGGGTGTTCCCCAGTAAAATGATCAGGCTGCTTCATGCCTGCGGTGCAAAAACTAGGACCACTTGGACCAGATTGCAAGGCAGTTTGGTTAAGTGCCTGGATCAGAGTTTTGAGTAAGGTTGAAGCACCGGGTTTGGGAGCATTATTGCAAGCCTGCAATGTACCACAAGTCAAGGCTTTGCTGGAAGAATCTTTGATTTCTTTTAGAGGGTCCACTTCTTCCTGAGATGGAGCAAGGGTATCATCAAGAGGTTCTACCAAAGGAGATTTAGAAGAAGGGACAGGATCTAAAGTTTGTCTGGCCCAAGAAACGCTGGATCTCACTACCCAATGGATATCATCATTGTAAGGGGTTAGGGAAGCATTCCCGGTTGAGCAAGTAAGTGACATGGTAAAATAAATCTATTATATTTTGGCAAGCTACAATAGATAAGTTGAGTTAGTTAATTTACTGTCACACAACCACCCCACATACTATAGGGCAATCTTGGATGATTGTGAGCACAAAAGGAAAACTGAGTGCAAGGGAAAGTGCAAGGTAGCAAGGGCTAACTGCAAAGTGCAAACTTATGGTGGAGTAACTTAGGACACAGCAAGAGGGATAAATGTTCCAATGGAAGGAAACCAAACCCAAGCCCAATGTGATGACTGGATTTAGCAAATGCAAGAACGTATGAAATTAACTAACTGAGTAAACAACCCCCAGGCAAGAGGAGTAGCCTTTATAAGGTAATCAAAAATGACTGGATACAACCTGATGGATGGTAAACTACAGTTTTGAGCAATGAGGCAATGAATAACATGGACAGAGCACAAAATGAAATAACAGTATGAATTGTTTCCAAGGTCTTAGCATAAGTGCAAGACAATGGGGGACAAATGTATTGGGATGTAACAATTGAGATATGAGGGAGCGACGCCAGAAGCAATGTAAATATGAAGGTATAGTTTATGCAGGGTAAGGGACTATTCCATTTTCAAACTATACAGTTGAGGTGGCTAATTGACTAGCGTGGGTGCAAACTAGCAAGAGCTTGTGACCGGAAATGGGAACCCAAGGGTTATTGATACCCATGGTGAAAAGGTGGAGCCCAAATGGATGGTTGACCAAGGTAGAGTTGACTGCAAGGTTTTAAAGTGGATGCTGAGTCAGTTGCCAAGAATGGAAGGTTGTTATGCAAGCCAGATTTGATAAGCAGAAGGCACAATTGATGTTGTGCTTATATTTTTTGTCACCCTTATGGACTGAGTTAGATGGTACTGAGGAAAAGAGTATGTCAAAGTGGGAGGACAATAACCCTTAAACTTCAAAGAGTGAAATTCAGCTCCAATGAGAATGCAATCAAAGGATTTGTGACAGATACAAGAAAATCATTGATGAAAATGACCAATGTGGGCATAGAAATACCCAAAAATATACTTGCATATCTGGTTCTCTTCATGTTTCCCCCTATCCTTGAGAATCTCAAACAGTAGATCATGCATGTTAAAACGTTCCTAACAATTGATGTGATCTTCTACCATCTAATTTGATATAATAAAAAGCGTAAGTCCCAGTTGAAGGTTCCCAAACCCAACTCCAACCTCACCTTAGTGGTTACAAAACCAAATTGGAAAAAGAGAACAAAAAGGTCAACATTTGCTGCAGAGAAGGATATCACAACCTTAATGCACCACATTCAAAATCACCTTGCTTCCATCTGCACCCTCAAATTTCCCCTAACTGGTGGATCAAACAGAAAAACTAGTGGAAAAGCAAGATTAGTAAACAACCCACCATTAATTACCAGGCTCTCCTGATGCTCTGGATCAATTCCAAAAACAGCCCAAATCTGCTCCTGGACTCCAGAGCCAATAGCCACATTTTCAATGATGAGAGGTACTTCTCTAATCTACAAATGCAAGACAAACTACAAGAGGTGAAAACAGGGAATTTTGAAGCCAATCTCAAAATATGTGGGACAGGTACTGTGAGACTGGAATGGAATGACTTGTTTGTCACTCTGAAAGACTGCACCTAAATTCCAGATATAGTTGTGAATCTCATCAGCCCAGGGCTTCTTGCAAGTAAAGGATGCAATCTTATGCAGAATTTGAGCCAATTTGACATTACAAGAAAGGGTCAGAATTTACTAA
The DNA here is from genome assembly GCA_025617555.3 of Puccinia polysora. NCBI lineage: Eukaryota > Fungi > Basidiomycota > Pucciniomycetes > Pucciniales > Pucciniaceae > Puccinia > Puccinia polysora. The sequence continues at coordinate 11,413,939 of CM062620.1, forward strand.
AGGGCTCAATCAGAGACAATCTATTTGTAATCAAGAAACCTTGGATGATAGGAAAAAACATCTTGGTCAATCATGTCAACCACTCATCCAATCCAGAGTCAAATAAAGGTCCATCCTTGGAATATATCCTTAGGATGTACTTCCATGCTTTGATCTCAACACTCAAAACCAATTTTTAAATATCTCTTCACCATAGACAAGCTAAATAATTTCCATTGCAAAGTCTGCGCAAAAAGCAAGATTAGAAGGTCTCGATTCTTGGCCGTATCTAAACCCTCAAACAAACCCCTTGAGCAAATTCATCTCAACCTGGTTGGACCTATTACTCCACAGTCAAAGTCCAGTCACCAATATCTTCTCACCCTGGTGGATAATTACTCAGGCTATCTGGAAGCTTTCCCGCTGACATGTAAGGATGTGACTCCCAAAGTAGTCATTAACATCCTCAAGACTGAAGCAAAGAGACTCAAATATTACCCCTCTGAGATCTTCTCTGACAAGGGCACCAAATTCACTAACTCAATGCTCAAAAATTTTGCAAGATCAGAACACATAAAACTCTTAACCACTGAACCATATCACTCCCAGCACAATGTCTGGGCAGAAAGAGCTAATTGCACTATAGTGGAATTGGCTTTTGCAACCTTCTCATCTTCTTGCTTACCTCAAAACTACTGGCATATAATCAAAAGGAGCTGCTGCTTTGTGCTCAAAAAAATCCTTTTGGAAGGTAATCACCTCTCCCATTGGGAACTCATGTTTAAAAATAGACTTCCAGCTAACTATCTAAAGCCCGTAGATTCTCCTCTGGTATATCTCATTAATTGTGGTCAAAAAGGAAGGAAGGTTTATGAAAAAGTGAATGAAGGCTTACTAGTTGGGTTCAATCCATATTTTCACTCTTATATTATCCTTGAATCACTGGGCTCTGTTACCAAAACAAAGCATGTTAAATTCCTCAAGACCCATTTGTACAACTTCCCCCTTCTTGAGTCAACTGGGATGGATATCTCCACTCAAGCCTCACAGAATTACAATGAATCAAACTTCTCTACTTTTGACAAGCAATGTACATTCCAAAACAACACAATTGATGATTCAGACTTGGACTCCAATTGTGAAAATCCCAAATCTTCCAACTCCAATCCCAAATCTCTCAACTCCGCTTCTCAAATTTCCCCCTCCAGAACCTGCACAAATTCCTTCTCCTGAACCAACAACTTGCAAAACATACCAGCAACCAAGACGCAAGACTTGAAAACTGCAGAATTATGGGTTTCACCATTATTTCAAGCCACCTTCATAAAAAGCCGCCCAAAGCTGTCCTGAATGGGCCAAGTGGAAGAAAGCCATGGAAAAATAATAGATTCAATTGAAAATCAAGGGGTTTGGGAAGAATACTACGAAGAACCCAACAATATCCCTAAAACCACCTGGGTGTTCAAGGTAAAAGAAAACTGTCACGGGGACCCAGTTAAATATAAAGCAATACTGTGTGTCCAGGGGTTTGATCCAGTATTGGGTGTTGACTACAATGAAACGTGGGCCCCCACCGGCAAACTTGGCTCATTGCAAGTTGCACTTCTGTACAGACTTGAAGAAAAAATGAACTTTACACAATTTGACGTAAAGGGTGTTTTCCTCCATGCACCATTGGATGAAGAGTTTATTATCAAAATGCCAGAAGGATCTCAGAGAAATTTGAATTGTCTTAAATTGAAGAAATTGTTGTATGGATTGAAGCAATCCCCTAAAAACTTGTACAAGTTGTTGAATGTGTGGATTAAGAATCAAGTTTGTTTTTAATCTAGTAGCAATCCATGCCTTTACTATAATCCCAAATTGAGGGAAGTGCTCTACTTCCACATGGAAAACCTCATTCACGTTGTCAAAAGCAAGGTCTTCAAATCCAACTTCTTGACACAATTCAAAAACTCATCCTGCCATCCGCCTAATACAATTCTAGGCATGCTGATGGAAGTAGAAGAAGATAGAATCCTTTTGAGTCAACCAAATTATACAGACCCAGGATTAGAAGAATTAGGCCTCATCAAATGCAAAGATAATTTTTCTCCTCTGACTCAAAATTTGAATCTTGAACCTGCATCTGATGAAGACCATGCTGAATTTGCTCAGCTGAACATTAATTTCTAGTCTGTCACTGGTCTCCTCAACCATCTTTCCCAATAAACTTGTCCCAACATTGCCTTTGCAGTTTCCAGCCTAGCTAGATTCAAAATTAAACCCGGTATGACTCATTGGAGGAAAGCTTGCAAGGTATGGAAATATCTCAACACCACAAGGGATATGAAGCTTGTTCTCAAATTCAATCCAAACAGATATTTGATAGCAGGCTACAGTGATGCAACGTGGGGGGATGACCCCTTCTCTAGAAAATCACAAATTGGTTTTGTCATTTTTCATTATGGTAGTCCAATCATTTGCAACTCATAAATACAAAGAAATATTACATACTCCTTTACCAAATCCAAAATAAACATGCTGGTCAACTGCTTCCTGGAATTCAAGTGGATAGTTAACCTTATAAACAAAATCTACCATCTACCCAGTGTCAGGCCAACTTTTTATATCCATAATAAAGGACTTGAAAATAAGATCAAGCAATTTGGGTCTCACTCTGAGTCCTGTCACATAGACATAAAAAAAAAGGATTAAGAGAAGAGATTCACAACTTAAAATTTGATCTCTTGCTGATTACAACAGAAGCTATGGTGGCAGACTTGCTGACCAAAGCTTCATCAATCTATTCCCTACTTCTTCTTCAAAAGTCACTCTTCAATTTTGCTAATCCCTAGTCTCAAGTTCCACGCCATCCTTCCAGCCATGAGGATTGTTGGGAATAATGCTTGACAACTCCCCTGAAAGACAACTAAATTCTCTCATTGATCACTGCGCGCTCTACTGAAAACTAACCCCCTCTCTGAGGGGATGGATAACTTCTAGCTCTGATTCCTGATCATTCCAAACCTTGGTGGTTCTTTCTATTCTTGTCTCTCTTCATCTTTATATTTCCTTATCTCTGCTGTTTCTTCTCTTCTTTTTCTTCTTCTCTTCTATTTCTCATTACTCAATCATATACATACCTTGTGCTCTCAACGGTCAACTTCCCCAATCAATTCACAGAACGGCCTTGCTGTCTTTCCCTTTCTGGTAAGATTACCTGCTTCTCAGCTCTACTGTCAACTATCAACCTGATCTTATTACTTCTGGTCCAGCTCTCTTTCCTTCTTCCGTCTTGAATCTGTCCTTCTTCATCTCTCTTCTGCCCAGTATTCTCCTCTCAATCTATCCTGGTTGTCTAGCCACATTTGTCTATGATACCTGTTGGCCCTTTCTTTCACTTTTCCTCATCTCTTACTTGATCTCTGTTTTTCCCAATTCTGACTCTGATCATGAATTTCAGTCTGTTTTACCTTATTAATCTAATCTAGTTCTCAAATCTTATCAGATCACAATGAGGAATAGTTTTATTTTTTGTTTCATTTGAATAGTTTTGAAATATATTTCTTTTGGACTCATGATTTTCATAAGCCCTTCTATTCATTTGTTCTTTGATGTTTATGTTGAAAATTCAAATATAATTCACACTTTTTTCTAGGGATTTTTTGGTAATCATTTTGAATAGAAATGATTTTTTTCAACTCAATCAAACCAAGATCTTTTTTCAAACTTGGAATAAACTATCCAAATGTTTGATAAAATTCTATGAAACTTTAATGAGACTAAATGGAACATAAATAGCATGGAATTTGATGAAATTAGTTAGACAGTGGCTATTTCCAAGTTACGCACAAAATTCTAATGAGTTTTACCAGAATTGGATGGAGATTTAATCCAAGGATTGGCTGAATTAAATGGCTTTTTTTACTTTATTTATACATTCTATGGTAATAAATTACCACTAAGTAATTTGTGGAGATCAGACCAAAGTTACAGGAGGGCACATTCTAGCATGTTCCACCATCTTTCCCCTGGTTTCTGGTCTTATCACAACCGCCCCTGGCGCACAAGGGGCTGAAGGCACATGCACTACTACTCATAGAAATCAAGGATGATTTGCTGGAATTGAAATGAAGAATATGAGAGGAGGAGTACAAGTGATGAGAATATGGAAGGATGGAATGAAGAAATCCAGGAGGAAGTTGTTGAAGTTGGAGTTTTTGAATACTATAAGAGTAACACCAGGAAGGGGAAAGTTGATATGAGTTAAGCAAGCTAGGTGAAGGATGTCTTGTGCTGAGATGAAACCTACTGGAAGTGGGAATAACCATTAAGAAGTAGTATACTAATTACTGGGGGGGAATTGGCCCAGGAGGGAAGGAGAAGCCAGTATATGTGAGAGATGATAGGGAGGCCTTTGAAGGATGAGTGGCTGGTGTTGCAGGTTTGAGTTCCCACAGTATTACATGTTGATTGGTTGGGCTGGAGGCTGTAGTTTACTAATTGGGTGATGGGTGTTTAAATTCCAGTCCAAACCAAGTGTTTCCTCAAGCTAGAGTTCAAACTCCTCAGTTTCACCTGTCTCTGATCTTGTCCCTCCCTTCTCTTTCTCTCAATTTTCACCAATCCTTCTATTCCACTTTTCCTTTTTTGATTCATTACTCCCAGTTTGTGAACCCACATGTTGAGCATTTTTGTATCTAGTCTACTTAAGTCTGACCAGATACCTTGATCTAATTCATCATTTATTCTCAATCCCTCAATCCTCTCTCTGGCGCTTAAGCCCCAGCAAGAGAATACTTTTGCAGTGGCACTTAATCCCCGCTGATATTATTACCCAGCTTCCTTAGACTTGGTCTCTCTGTGCCTTTAGTTCCAAGATTTGGGTAATTTCTTCAATGGGCCTGTCCAGGAAGTTTTGAAATGTACTGATCTGGATTCCTGGGAGTATGGTCTGAAAAGACAGTAGAGAGTATGTACTATGTATATACTAAGTGTAATATGTACTAAATCATATACCAATGGGTTTGAGGAGAGATGGAGGATGTACCAAGCCATGGAGAGAAGGAGAGATCCTGGGAATTTTGACTGAATCACATGACACAGTGGTGAGGTGTACCTGGACATAGAGCTTATACCATACAGAGAGAGGGTGAAGCTGGTAGAAGAGGATAGAGACTGCAAGAGATGCAGGAGTCTTATCCAGTGGAAGTTAGGATTACATGAAGTTGAGTTTGATATCAGGGTGAAACTGATGAAGAAGGTTAGATTGAGTTAGTTGAATGAGTTTCAGGAATGTGATCAGCACAGGTCTGATGATTGGTTGTTTTTTGGTGCTGCATACAGTTCCAGGGTTTATGTTCCAGATTTTTATTTAAGCTGTGACTAATATTTTTGAGGTTTTCCAAGGTATTTCCATGTGACTCTCACTTAGTTGTGATACCTTATTAGGGAGTATCAGAGTTAAGAAAACCCGCCATTTTTTAATGGAAGGTCTCAAAACAAATCTGCAATTTCAAAACCGCCATTAAAAATCAGAAAAACCCACTTATTTCAAATGAGACGTGTCAGAGTTACCTGGAAATAAGTGGGTTTTTTCAAGTAAAGTATATAAAGGCTTCCACCACCTTTCCACTTCATACACCTCTGGTTTTCCACCTCCAACCTCAGAACAATTCTACCTCCGACCTCATTGGAACAAAATTTGATTCATTTCTCTTCATGTCTTCATCACTATCCTCATCACTTCATCACTCTCAACACTTTATTTCTTTCATCAAATCTGGCTAAATCTCATTCACTTTATTGCTTTCATCACATCAAGCTAAAGCTAACTCTCATTGCATCACTATCCTCATCACTTTATTGCTTTCATCACATCCTAACTCTCATTGCTTTATCCCTCTTTTCACTTCATCACTCTCATCTCTTGCTATCATCACTTCTTCATCACTCTCATAATAGCCCCTCAGCAATCCCCCCCCCCCCCACACACAAGTCCACTAAGCAAAGCAATGGACCAAAGCAAACATCCCCCAGGAACTCAAAATTCATCAATACTCCCCCATCAGATTCCAAAGGCTCAAGTCAGCTCAAGAGAGCTGATCACATCATCCTGGTAAACTGGCTCAGAATTCCACCCAACTACAATGCTTGCTTTGGATACAACAATGAAACATGTGTTGGCCAACCTCCATCCTCTAAGTTCAATGTTTATCTCCTGATGGCCAATGAACTCAAGAATAAAACAAAAGGTAGGATGGAACTGTAATCCAAACAGATGAGGGAGAAATCCAAGAATTATCAAGCCAAGTAAAAAAGAGCAAACTCCATGTCAATCTCCACTGGCTTTGGTATCACGTATTCCAACAAAGCCAAGGGAAGCAACTTTGTGGTTGATAATTTGGATTCCATTTTTCCTTTTTATATCAAAATGAATGAAATCTTTGGAAAGAAGGCCAAAATCACCCCTCTAGCTGCTTTTGATGCCCAAAAATCTGATTCAGTTGATGCCTTGACTTGCCTGGGGATGCTCAGCCTAGCAATGAGGACCTTGATGAAACCTTTGCTTTGAGTGGCCCCCATCCAATACCAAGGATGATATTCAAACACAATCAGCCCAAATCAAGTCTACTTCTGCATTGATTGATGAGTCAAACCTAAGCTTGGACTTCTCACTTACTTCTTTTGATTGCTCTCTTCCTGGGGTGGAGGAACTGGAGAACTTGGCTGATGAGGAAGATTTCATTCCCATATCACCATTTCCATCAACATCTGCTCAAGTAAGGAACCAAGTTATTTTCTCTTCTATCTAATTAATCCTGACTGATTTAGATTTGAAAGAAAACAGCTCACCCATTCCTGAATGGCCAAAAACTCAAGCCAATGGGGCTTCCCACACCCCCTTCAAATGCGAGCAATGATGTTCCCACACAAACCTCCTCTGCAAAGGGAAAGAAAAAGGCTTCCAATTCCATCAACATCATCCCCAATAGCATTCAAAAGAGGAGAAACACTTCAAATTTTTGGGGCTTTGAGGAGATCATGGAGAAGCAGGATCCAAGTAAGCCCATCAGATTCTCCTTGCTTTCAAAATCAAGCTCATTCCTATTCCCCTCTGAAAAACAGTGAAATTGCAACTTTAATCTGAAAAACTTCAGTTTGAAAAGGAGAAGGGGGATTGTCAACTGGCTAATGATTTTCAGAAGCAGAAAGCCACAAGTTTGGCTCATCAACAAAAATGGGATGCTGAGTGGAAGTTGAAACAGGCTGAGCTAGAATTTCAAAAAGAGGAAAAGGAGAAGGATCAACAGCAAGCACAACTTGAAATGGAGAGGGAACAAATGGCATCAGAAAAAAAGGATAAGTGGTTGATGGCTGTGGCATACATTGGTAGCAGTGGAAAAGTAGATGAATCAAAGCAGATTATTCAAATGCTGGGCTTTTGAATATATTTTCTTTGATTAAAAACTTAAAAAAAAAAAATTAATAATTTCTGATTACAACAATGCTTAAGACTATTTTTAACCCCACCAATAAAAAAACATTTTTTCTTTTTATTTATAGTTAACTCCTGCACTATATTTTCCCACTCCCCAAGTCCCTGCAAGTGTTTTGAGCCATTTTGTTGATTTGCATTGACATTGCCATTCTTGTATGAGTGGCAGTCTCCACAGCAGGAAAATTACAGTTCTTGTACTTATTGGCTGCCCAAAACATTTTCACTATACCTTTTTGCTTGAAATCAATTCCAAATCCAAGGTCAGGAAAAGCAAATTGGCTGTCTGATACTTAATATCCATCCGTAGTTTCAAAAAGTTGTCCATTTGATTTCTTGGTTGGAACTTCAATTCAAAAGGAATACTCAGAGATTTCACCTTTGTCAATGTGAGGTAAGTTGTAAAAAGAGTTGGATGTGAAAGTGAAATGTGGAGATCCGTCAAGGGGTGTAGGCCAAGAACCAATTTTGAGTTATGAGAAGGAGGGGATGCGGTTTTCCTTCATTATTTTACTGTTTGGTTAAAAGGAAGTCTGGCCAAATTTCAAAACATTTTTCCTAAAATTTGACAGACTTTTTCTGCCTTAAGATTGCAAAAAGAATACTCTTGAGGGGAAGATTGAATAGATTATTGCTTCAAATAGCATCCAAATAACTCAAAGGGGTCCATCAATTTTTGCCATCCAATTGCTAACATCTTTCCACCCCAAGATCTTGAGGGACCAACAGTGTTGACAAAGTTTTTTGACTGTTGAAGGAAAGTTGTCACAAAGTTGATGTCCTTCTTGTCTTGGTCAGAAAGTTTTTCCAATGGGACAAATTCAATTATTGCAATAAGAACATTGTGATCAGATTTATTGAGAACAATTACTTTTCCATGGCTGAAGAAATTGAATTGCTTGATTTTCTTCTTGGCATGTTTGAACTCAGTGGGTGAGGGTTTTTGATAGTTATTTTTCTTTTTTTCAGTGATGGCAGGATACAGATCCAAAGTTTTTAGTTTCCATCCTGACCATAAAACCTTTTCATGGATGCCCCCCTCTGCAATTTCCAAAGGTATTTCTGATGCCCTCATTTTATCCCTCTTTCACTTCAAAGCCCTCTGCTTTCCACCTCTCTTTATGTTTTTCACCTCATCTCCTTTGATCTTGTTCTCTCCCAGGAAAATTCTGCGCTTGGGGTGAGAATCAAGAATGAATTCAATTTGGAGTATAACATTGTGAGTGGGGTGGGAGAAGGGATGGAATTGAAGGAAAAGGGGTCAAAGAAGGGTTACAAAAAAAAAAAAAAAAAAAAAAAAAAAAAAAAAAAAAAAAAAAAAAAAAAAAAAAAAAAAAAAAAAAAAAAACATGTCAGTCATGTGATCACCAAAAAAAAACCAAAAAAAATGAAAAATTACTGGGAGTGGGAATGAGCTAATTGGGCCGGGCTTATTACCAAAAAAAAAAAAAAAAAAAATCTTGATGTCATCACCAAAAAAAAAATTACCAGGGTGCAAGCCAATTGAGCCAGGCTTTGGGGCGGGCCTTGGGTTGGGCAGGGGATGATAGCAAGGCGTGGGGCAGGGCCGGCAAGCCTTGGGAGATGAGGGGTGGCAAGGGTAGGCTGGAAAGCCAAAGGGGGAGCAAGGGTGGGCCGGCAAGGAGGAGCAAGGGACGGTGGCAATGAGGAGCAAGGGGGGGGGCTGCAAGCCAAAGGGGAGGCAAGGGCGGGCCAGCAAGGAGGAGCAAGGGGGGGGCAGGCAAGACAAAGGGGGGGGGCAAGGGCGGGCCAGCAAGGTGGAGAAAGGGGGGCGGCAAGCAAAGGGCCAAGCAAGGGAGGGCAAGGGCAGGATGACAAGGAGGAGAAAATGGGGGGGGAGGCAAGCCAAGGGCCAAGCAAGGGAGGGCAAGGACAGGACAGCAAGTAGGAGGAGGAGCAAGGAGCAAGGGTGGTGGCAAGTTGAGGGGCAAGCAAGGGAGTGCAAAGGCGGACCAGCAAGGAACAAGGGGGGGTGGCAAGCCAAGGGCCAAGAAAGGGAGGGCAAGGGCAAACGGCAAGGAGGAGGAGGAGCAAGAAGCAAGGGGGGGAAAGGCAAGGGCCAAGCAAGGGAGGGCAAGGGCAGGCCGGTGTGGCGACCAATCCGGGACACCACAGGAAAAAAAAAAAAAAAAAAAAAAAAAAAAAAAAATTTGGTTGTACCCCTATGGGTACCTTCATTTCCCCCCATCTCTCAACTTCTCCCTGTCCTAGCGGTCTAGGACAGGCCTCTTGCCTGTCTCTCCGCTTCAATCCCCCCCTCCTATGTTCAACTCCTACTTGTTGCGCTCGCGGCCCTGACTTTTGGCGACGCGAGCGATCGTCAAACCACCTTTGACGATCCCTTCAATCCTTCCCGATCCTCTCATCCAACCGACGCCGTTTCTTGTTGCGATGGTCGTCAACAATCATTTGATCGGTCTCATCATACCCACCAACTCATCCGAGTCATCATCATCATCACCATCGAGCTCCACCCTCAATATCAACCAACGAGGAGACCATCATCCATCAACCCCTTCATCAAATCATCCTACCATCCAATCTGATCCATCAAGCCTAGCTTCTGACCCACTCATTCTACCACCACCCGATCATCATCCTCAACCAACTGACCAGACTTCAAGCTCTCAACTCACTCACGCCCTCCTTGCCCATCATCTGATCCGACTGACGACCGTGAGCGACCGCAAGCGACCGCTCGTGGCCATCGGAACCTTCACCCCGCTGTCGCCGCCGATCGGGCGACAACAGCCGTTGTCGACACCCGCGACCGCTGTCGCGGGTGTCCATCTGGTTGCCCGCGGTCATTCTTGATGCGGGCAACATTTCTTTTTTTTTTTTTTTCCTCTCATGTCATCTTTTTTTTATGTTTTCATTTTCCCACACCTATTTGTAGTATCTCTTGTACATAGTATACAGGGCCTCATGTCTATAAAAGGAGGGGCTCTCCCCTGCCTTTTGGCCCAGGATCCCATCAGACCATCATCATCTCATCTCATCTGTTTTCCCCATCATTATAATCAACTTATCCGTGGGCATCCTTCCCCACTTATCTGAGCAACTTGTCCGGGTATATCCATGATTTCCCCTTGATCCTTTGAGCCTCTGTACTCAAAATCTGTCCCTTGTGACCTTGATCCTTGTCACCAACCAATAGCCTTGCTGGTTGAAGAAGAATTCCTGTCTGAATTCTTGGGTGTGTTATACCACTCTGATCCCTTTTTCCGACCATACTGGTCTTGATCTCTCCTTGATCATCTTTCTGGAGCCAATCACGTTTGATTGAAGATGTTTTATTAAGCTTAAAACCTGGAGTGTTATACCTCCCTTCTTCTTTAAGGTTGAATTTCGCCATGCTATTCTTGAGTCCCTTGAGAAGTGTTGGGATATTCTTGCTCAAATTTGTTATTGATTTGCTTCTAGAGCTTCATAAACAAATTGCTTTTGTTTTGTTCAGCCTCCCACAGTTATCTGGTACCCTTCAAGCGCTTGATTGCGGAGAGTTGGGCAGGTTCATTGAGAACCTGGAGGTTGGTTGGGATTGAGTTGATCTTTCCTAATCAGCTGCTGACAACCAGAGTTATTAGCTTGTGGGCGTTGTTACTTACAACTGCCTTGTTCTATTGAACTCTGAACAAACCTTGACTTATTTTTTCAAGTCTTTACCTGCACCATCTTGCCTCAGATAGTGTTGTTTCCATCGCTACCAACAACTCTTATCCTCTTCCCTTACTTTGATTTCTCATCCATAAGGTTCTGGACCTTGATTCCGGTTACATTTAAATATTATTGTAACTCCTAGGAGGGCAGCCTAAACAGCACCTTTCCCCTCCACAGAACTGCCACGGCTTAGCACCGTTTGGAGTCTTGCATTTGGTCCCCCGGGCCGGGATTGAACCAGAAACCTTGGGATTTACAGTCCCAAGACATTTAAAATCAACCTTGAAATCCAATCTTTTTTTTTTCTTTCTCCTATTTTTTTTCTCTTCTCAAATCTGATCCGTGGAGGCAACCTATCCTAGAAGTAAGTCCTCCCAATTTGTGCACCGCTTGGGCAAGATACTTGTTGTTTTTGGCGAAACCCTACTCTTGCCACACTCGTGAGCCACTTTGGAAATCTGCTCTTTGGATCCCCTAGGAACTCTGTTATTTGATATGGCATCTTCTGCTACTCCAACCACCTCTGTCCGACCTAAGATGGTAAAGATCAAACCTCAGAACAAGAACTTAGGCTTCAACGGTACAAATGTCGAGCAATTCTTGTACTCCTACAAAATGGCTGCTGAAGTGGATGGAGCTAGTGAATTTGATATGGCTTATCAGTTGCAATTCTTTATCTCCTCTGATGAAGTTATGGAGGTAATCGAGTCTTTCGAGGGATTTGAATCCCATAACTGGACGCTTCTCAGGAAGGCTATGTTGGCATACTGGGGTAAAATAGATGTGGCTAGGTTTACTCTGCAGGATTTGGATGCTCTGGTTTCTCAGTGGATCTCCAATGGTGGTATTTCTTCAGCCTCTGACTATCAGATTTTTAGAAAGTTTTGGGATCCCATTCAAAACTATCTTATCCGAAACGATCACATTGACACAGTGGGCAAAATTTGAGCAAAGTTCTTCCAATCTTTTTTGTTGGCTGTGCAGGAAAGGATTAAAGAAGAACTGGTCAAATCTGGATCCATGATTACCACCAGGGATAATTGATTCAAGCTCCCTGTTTTTCTCACCCTTAGGAGTACTGTGGATAAAGTCATGAAAGGTCAAACTGCTCTTACTTTTGAAAAGCCTAGAACTACTGAACCGGTCCATGCTCCTTCTTTTAAAGATTCAAACGATATTATGATTAAAATGGAGGCAGATCGTAGGCCTAAAGCAGATCCTAATTCCAATCAAGAACCTACTACTATAGATGAAATCACCAAGTTACTTAGAGCCTTTGAGAACAAAATAGATCAAAAGATTTCTTTGCTAGCTACTCCTAAAACTCCTTCTTCTGTCCCCAAATCAACTCTGGTCTGTTACTACTGTCATAGGGAAGGCCATGGAACCGGACGATGCCAAGAACTTCAGAAGGACCTAAAGGAAAAGTTGGTAGAGCAGAGGGGGAACAATTACTTCCTCCCTAATGGTGCTCTAATCCCTTTTGACTTGTCTCGTCCTATCCGACATGTGGTGGCCTCTTACCAGCCATCACCTCCTGTGAAAGCATCTCTTGCTTCCTTTGAATTTCAATCATCCTGTGGTACCCTCCAACCTTGGTATCCACCAGCTATTTCTTCCTCTAGTCTTGCTGGGACTACTTATCAATCTGATCCAGCCAGGAAACGACATGAGGAACCTAAACCTCATAAGGCTCCTTCCTTTCCAACTTCAATCCTTTGAAAACCCGTTAAACGTCGATCATCACTTGAGCCTCCTTCCTCTGATGTAGAAGACATGGAGGTGGAAAAGGAACCACTCATGGAAAGGTTCCCAGATCACCCTGATCCTTCTCCCTCACCTCAACCTTCTAATCCTATCTTAGATTCTGCGTCACCTGAACTTCCTCCCTCCACCCAGCCCAAAGTTTGATTTGAAAGGGGCATCTCCAAGGATCACCCCAATGCTGTGGAGGGATTATTAAAGAAAATTTCTGATCTCAAAATTCCTGATCTATCTGTGGCTGAACTCCTATTGATCTCTCCATCTGTTGCTGAAGGAATGAAGAAATGGGTCTCTTGTCAACGTGTGGAAATTGGCCCTGAAGAACTCAAAGTCTCCTCTGGCACTTTAATGGAGGACTCTGGTGGAACCAGTCCTTCTTTAGACTCCAACCTTTATTCCTGTACCCTTGGCTTCCTTCCTTTTTATCTTGGTGACTCAGCTAAAACTGTTTCTCCTCTTGTGGATTCTGGATCTCAGCTTAACTTTATCTTGGATGCTATGGCCTGCAAGATCAAACTTAGTCCTAGGGTCAGCTTCAACTCTGCAGTGTATGGGATAGGAAATCAAGCTTGTGAACTGGTTGGTATTGCTGAGGATGTACCGGTCAGGATTGGTCGAAATATTGTTGGAACCTGCCACTTTTGGATCACTCTTTTGGACAGTCCTATGATCTTGGGACGACCCTTCTTAATGGACTTTGGTGCAACCCTGATGTTTTCTGATCAAGTTGGGGAGAGAATTCTTCTCCCTGATGCTTATGGCAGGAAAATTGAAGTTCCTCTTTGCTCTTTGGATTCTGGTTGTTGGGAAAGAGATTTCCCTGGTCATTCTCCCAAATCATCTTTTAAGGGGAAGCAGAAGGATAACTCTAGTTCCTCTCATTTTTTAGGGGAATAGTTGATCCTACTAATAGTTGTAGTTCTTTTCAGCCTCAGACTGCAACTCAAGGGTCAACTCTTATCCCTCAGGCCTATTTTTCATTCCCTTCATCATTCTCTTCTGAGCTCAAGAACATTAAAAAACAAAAACATATCAAAATAGAAAAATCCAAAAATATTTCTTCTCCATCTCCTTCTCTCTCTGGATCTGTTGTGTCTTCTTTTCCTTCTACTTTTGATTCTGATCAATCTTCTCTCAGTTCCGGTTCGAATCTCTGCAATGAGTCTAAACTAGATCCTAATTGCAATTCTGTTTTTGGTGATTTTGGTATGAAGGAATATGGGCTTCAGTGGAGGCAATTTGGGGTACAAGTAAGTCCTCCCAATTGTGCACTTCCAGGGCAATCTTTTACCGTCATTTTCAATACCCTACCTTGTGCCACACATGTGAGCAACGTATTATCTCCTGGTTCTCCTTTTATGGAAAAGGCACCCTTCAAGGATATTGCAGAACATCAGACTTGGAAGATGTTGGAACTTGGACTCAGCTTTTTTAATCAAGTCTCTCTGGTCAACTCTTGGAGGAAACAAGAACTTCTCTCTTTTTCCACTAAGTATAAACCAGTTGCTAAGAAGATCCAACCAGTAAACCAGCCTATGCCTCTCAACCTCAATCCTCCCCTTATGCGTCCTCCTCTATCTCGCAATCCTTACTGTGGTCTTCCTCAATCTCTTACTGGTCCCTTTGTGCCTAATGGACGGGTCACTGAAGAACGTCTGAAGGTGGTCAACTTTGGTCCAGATGGATGGCTTCTTCCTGATGAGTTAAATTTAATCAAAAATGTCTTATCTCTAAGGGAAAAATCTATTTCTTTCTGTGAAGAAGAGAGAGGTCTCTTGCGGGAATCCTATGGCCTCCCTTATATCATCCCTGTAGTTGAACATGATCCTTGGAAAAAGAAAAAGATCCCTATCCCTGCTGCTAAAGTTGACGAATTCATCAAGTTGGTCCGGGAACAAGTTCAAACTGGCCTGTATGAACAGTCAACTTCTAGTTACTCCAGCCCCGTCTTCTGTGTCCTCAAGAGTAATGGTAAACTTAGAATAGTTCATGATCTTCAACCTCTTAATAAAGTTACTATTAAAGACTCTGGTATCCCTCCTGCTACTGAAGAATTTGTTGAATCCTTTGCGGGGAGAGCTTGCTATGGTCTAGGGGATATTATGGGTGGCTATGACGAACAATCCTTACATCCTATTTCTCTTCCTCTCACTACTTTCAATAATCCTCTTGGTTGGTTTCAACTTACTCGATTGCCTCAAGGAGCCACCAACTTGGTTGCAGTCTATCAGGCTCAGATGATGTGGATCCTCCAGGATGAAATCCCTGATCATGCTGGTATCTTTATTGACAATGGGGGAATTAAAGGTCCAGTATCTGACTATGATAATGAGCTCTTACCTTGGCATTCAGTAATTCGTTGTTTTATCTGGGAATATGCTACTACCTTGGAGAGGATTCTGTTTTGAATGGAGGAATCTGGCCTTACTGTCTCTGGATCCAAACTGGCGGCTTGTGTCCCTGCTCTGGAAATTGTTGGTCATGTGGTCTGCAAGGAAGGAAGAAGGATGGCACCAGCCAAAGTCAACAAGATCATCTCTTGGCCTACCCCAATCAATCCAACTGAAGTTAGGGGCTTTCTAGGTGTTGTCACTTATGTTAGAATCTTTATCCCATCTTTATCCAAAATCTGTGCACCCTTGCCTCGTCTAACCAGAAAAGATGCTGAATGGATTTGGACCCAAGATTTTGAATGTGCTTTCCAGCTACTCAAAAGGATAGTTGGTAAAGACATAGTTTTGAAAAAGATCTCTTATGGACCTGGAGCTGGCAAGATCAAGCTGGCTGTAGATTCTAGTTATCAATCTGTTGGGGCAGTCCTTACTCAGGAAGATGAAAATGGTTGGGACCGTCCTGCTCTTTATGAATCTTTGTTGTTTTCAGATGTAGAATCTAGGTACTCCCAGCCCAAACTGGAACTCTGTGGTGTGGCTTGAATGATGAAGAAACTTCAAACCATTCTCTGGGGCCAACATTTTGAATTGCAAGTTGATGCTTGATCCATCATTGAAATGATCAACGCTCCCAGTCTTCCCAATGCTCCTATGACTCGTTGGGTGGCCTTTATCCAGCTTTTCTCTTTTGATATTGTTCATTGGCCGGGGAAATCTTTCACCATGCCTGACGGTTTATCTTGACGACCTCTTGGGGACAACAAATCTGATGTTGGAACCGATTTCAATGAAGAGGAACCTTTAATCCAACCTATTTTCTCTTTTTCTTCTCAAAATTATTCTGGCTTTCAACAAGGCTTCTGGCTTAAATTAGAGCAGTACCTTTCAACTCTTCAAAAACCTCCTGATCTCTCTGCTAAGGAATTTTGATCTCTTAAACAAAAGTCTTCTAATTTTTTTGTTCAAGGCTCTAGACTTATGAAGAGAGGCAATCCTTGTGCTCTTA
Organism: Puccinia polysora; assembly: GCA_025617555.3. Taxonomy (NCBI): domain Eukaryota; kingdom Fungi; phylum Basidiomycota; class Pucciniomycetes; order Pucciniales; family Pucciniaceae; genus Puccinia; species Puccinia polysora. The sequence goes on from CM062620.1 coordinate 11,430,242, forward strand.
TTGTTGTTACTATTCCCTCTAAACAAGATTCTATCCTTGAAAGTCTCCATGAAGGCCTTGGTCATCGTGGGGAAACCAAAACTTATCAACAACTATCCAAACAATTCTGGTGGCCATCTTTGAAGAAATCCGTCTCCCAATGGTGCAAGAGTTTTGAAGTTTGTCAAAAACGTGATCTTAGGCACCCAGCTGAAATTTGTTATCCTACTGGGGAGTCCACTGTCTTTGGAAGGATTGCTATGGATGTGGTTCATATTAAGGCAGGTGGTGCTAAGTACCTCATTGTGGCTAGAGATGATTTTTCCGGATGGGTTGAAGCAAAATTTCTTAAGAACCTTAGCTCTGAATCAGTGGCAGCTTTCCTCTACAAGACCTGGACAATGCGTTATGGCCTGGCTCAATCTTACTCTACTGATGGTGGCTCTGAATTCGGGGGCAAGCTTGCTGAAATGATCCAATCCCTTCCTGGACAACATAGAGTTACTACTCCTTATTATCCTGAAGGCCAAGGCATGGTGGAACGAGGCCATGCCCCTTTGAAGGCTGCACTTGTTAAACTGGCTGGTGAAAGTGGCAAGAATTGTTGCAAATTCCTTCCTCTTGTTCTCTTCTCTGATTGAATCTCAACCAAAAGGACTACTGGCTACTCACCTTATGAAATCATCTTTGGTCAAAGAGCAGTCCTTCCTTTGGATCTGGAAATGGAATCTTTCTTGGGTATCTCTTGGGAAGAGGTGTCCTCAACTACTGATCTGTTAGTTGCTAGATCCAAGCAACTGGAGCGAAGTGAAGACGTTCGTGATGAAGCTTATCAAAAGATGATGGAGTCCAGAGCAAAATCCGTCCAGTATTGGGAGGACAAGCACTCTAATCAAATCAGGGAGCCCTTGAACCCTGGTGACCTAGTTTTAGCGTATAATCAATCTTTGGAGACCCAGTGGGGCAAGCTTTTCTCTAATTGTTGGAATGGCCCTTATCAAATGGTTCATCAAGTTAGAGGTGGATCTTATGTTTTGGAGGAGCTGGATGGTACTCGGTTGGCCAGAAGGTCCTCTGCTGATCAAGTCAAGAAGTTTCATTGTTGTGGGGGCAACTTATCTCAGAAGTAAGTCCTCCCAATTGTGCACCACCAGGGTCATTTGCTGCGTTTTTGTTGTAAAACTCTACTGTATGCCACATATGTGAGCACCTGGGACGCCCTCCTTGTTCTATTCCTGTCGCTTCTAGGGCTCATTTGGAAGAATCAAGATATTTTCCTCAACTCTTCAGTTGCTCTCAAGATCAAGAAATGGCCAATCTTTCCTTCAAATTCTTTGTTCCCTGCCTTTTTTTTAATCCCTTCAAATTTTAGATGCAGACTAGGGACAGTCTGTAAGTTGGGGAGAGATGTGGTGACCAATCCGGGACACCACTGGAAAAAAAAAAAAAAAAAAAAAGAAGAAATTTTTTTTGGTTGTACCCCTATGGGTACCTTCATTTCCCCCCATCTCTCAACTTCTACCTGTCCTAGCGGTCTAGGACAGGCCTCTTGCCTGTCTCTCCGCTTCGATCCCCCCCTCCTATGTTCAACTCCTACTTGTCGCGCTCGCGGCCCTGACTTTTGGCGACGCGAGCGATCGTCAAACCACCTTTGAGGATCCCTTCGATCCTTCCCAATCCTCTCATCCAACCAATGCCGTTGCTTGTCGCAATGGTCGTCAACAATCATTTTATTGGTCTCATCATACCCACCAACTCATCCAAGTCATCATCATCATCACCATCACCATCATCACCATCGAGCTCCACCCTCGATATTGACCGACGAGGAGATCATCATCCATCGACCCCTTCATCAAATCATCCTACCATCCAATCCGATCCATCAAGCCTAGCTTCTGACCCACTCATTCTACCACCACCCAATCATCATCCTCAACCAACTGATCAGACTTCAAGCTCTCAACTCACTCACGCCCTCCTCGCCAATCATCTGATCTGACCGACGACCGCAAGCGACCGCTCGCGGCCGTCGGAACCTTCACCCCGCTGTCGCCGCCAATTGGGCGACGACAGCCGTTGTCAACACCTGCGACCGCTGTCGCGGGTGTCCATCTGGTTGCCCGCGGTCATTCTCGATGCGGGCAACATTTCTTTTTTTTTTTTTTCCTCTCATGTCATCTTTTTTTTATGTTTTCATTTTCCCGCACCTATTTGTAGTATCTCTTGTACATAGTATACAGGGCCTCATGTCTATAAAAGGAGGGGCTCTCCCCTGCCTTTTGGCCCAGGATCCCATCAGACCATCATCATCTCATCTCATCTGTTTTCCCCATCATTATAATCAACTTATCCGTTGGCATCCTTCCCCACTTATCTGAGCAACTTGTCCGGGTATATCCATGATTGCCCCTTGATCCTTTGAGCCTCTGTACTCAAACTCTGTCCCTTGTGACCTTGATCCTTATCACCAACCAATAGCCTTTCTGGTTGAAGAAGAATTCCTGTCTGAATTCTTGGGTGTGTTATACCACTCTGATCCCTTTTTCCAACCATACTGGTCTTGATCTCTCCTTGATCATCTTTCTGGAGCCAATCACGTTTGATTGAAGAGGTTTTATTAAGCTTAAAACCTGGAGTGTTATACCTCCCTTCTTCTTTAAGGTTGAATTTTGCCACGCTATTCTTGAGTCCCTTGAGAAGTGTTGGGATATTCTTGCTCAAATTCGTTATTGATTTGCTTCTAGAGCTTCATAAACAAATTGCTTTTGTTTTTTTCAGCCTCCCACAGTTATCTGGTACCCTTCAAGCGCTTGATTGCGGAGAGTTGGGCAGGTTCATTGAGAACCTGGAGGTTGGTTGGGATTGAGTTGATCTTTCCTAATCAGCTGCTGACGACCAGAGTTATTAGTTTGTGGGCGTTGTTACTTACAACTGCCTTGTTCTATTGAACTCTGAACAAACCTTGACTTATTTTTTCAAGTCTTTACCTGCACCATCTTGCCTCAGATAGTGTTGTTTCCATTGCTACCGACAACTCTTATCCTCTTCCCTTACTTTGATTTCTCATCCATAAGGTTCTGGACCTTGATTCCGGTTACATTTAAATATTATTGTAACTCCTAGGAGGGCAGCCTAAACAGCACCTTTCCCCTCCACAGAACTGCCACGGCTTAGCACCGTTTGGAGTCTTTCACCGGCAAGGAGGAAGAGGGGCAAGGAGCAAGGGGGGGGGCAAGCAAGATGGGAGGGGGGAGAGAGGGGGTGTTGGTGAGTGAGTGAAAGGGAGTGAGAGGGGGTGAGAGGGAGGGAAAAGTGGAATGAGGAGGAGGGAGGGGGGAGCTTAACTGGGGCATCAACCAAGGGGGTGGGGGGGCCTGAAGTGGGAGGGAGGTGGATGAATCAAAAAATGAGAACTGGATGATGGGTAGGATGAGGAGGAGGATGAGGAGGAGGGGGGGAAGCTTACCAGGGGTTCCAAAAAAAGGAGGAGGGTAGGTGGTGGGTGAGGTGAAGGTGGTTGGTGAGGAGGAGGAAGGAGTGGACCACCCGGTTGTTTGGTGGGGTGAGGTGGGTGGTTTGACTGGTGGTTTGTGTTGATTATCTGTCTATCTGTCTGTTTATCTTCAAGCCTATGTTCTTATTTTGTTATTCTTCTTTTCCTTACTCTGATTCTTTGTCACTCAATCAGAGTACTACTTTTCTTCCCTATCTTTTCTAGTAGTTAAAGTAGAGCGTCTATAGTTGTAGTCTCTAGTCAAGCCATGTCTCATTCAACATTTTGCGCAGCTATCATGGATTCAGTCTGGGTCTTTGAAGCTTTCTCAGTCAATCTCAAGCTGGCATCCACCAATAGGACCAACGTCTTATCAAGATAGATCCAATCAAGACTTCAAGGCACTCCTTTGCTTGATTGGGAAGCCTAACAACCTCACTTGTGGAATGAATGTAGGTTGCCATCAACCATCCAACTCATCCTCAGTATTGACACACAATTCTTTTTGTAAGCCAGAAAAAAAGTACGGGAGCAGTTAGATCAATCAGAAGCGTCCTTGTGATCTTTCTCAGCTATTTAGCTGCTTGTGCACTCAATTCTACTTAGTCTGTTTAGAGACCATAATCTGGCCTGTAGAATTGTGTTTGCCTGTTGGTATCTCTATCTCATCACACGTCAAATCTCCTAGGCTGTTGGAGCAATTTCTTATATTCTTAGTCTTACTGTTCTTTTTTGATTCTGCTCTTGAAATGTCAGCTTGTTCCAGTTTTTTCAGACCATTCAATTCTTTTCACGGTTAAAATCCAAAAAAATCTCATCCAGCTACCAGAATGGATCAACAGACAATTTCCCCTGGACCTGAAGGTGACAGCAACTTCAAGGCGCTGGCACTCAAGTCATTGGTGGAATCAACCCCCCTTCTTACCAAGACAAACTATTCTATCTGGAAGAAGAAGATGTAAAGACTCTTCAAAATGTGTGGCATTCTCCAACTCATTAACTCTCCCAATCCACATGAGGAAATTCCATAAAACAAAAAAACTGCAACCTATCTTATGTCCAAGCTTGACCCCTCAACTCACACCAACATCATAACAGCTGATAACAAGGAATCACCCAAGCTCATATGGCTTGCTGCTAAAGAAAACTTTGCTTCCAATCAGGCAGAAAATTGAGCAAAGATGTTTTTCAACTTTCTGTACCTTGGCTTTGATCAAAATGACATTGATGGTTTTGTTACCTTGGTGAAAATTCATCTTGGGAAACTCAACAAAGTTGAGATTGACCTTCCCAGTGATATCCTTAGCTACTTGATTTTCTTCAAACTTCCTGAATCATTGAAAGGAATGCAATCACAAATCATGCACTTGGGTGTTGATCTGAAAGTGGCTTTTGTTCTGAATCATCTAGTTCAACACAAAAAGAAAGTCCAATCTAAATCCAAGGAAAAATCCAAAACCAACTCTGCCCTCCACTCTCACAATCAATTGGATACTGACTACCCTTGCTGTGAAAAGGGAAAGCACAACCCTGCTTTCAAATCACATCCAGCTTCCAACTGCTGGGAGGAGTTCCCAGATGTTAAACCAGAAAAAATGTCAAATAAGTCAAATCAAAGACCAAAGAAGAAATTACAAGAGTCTCATTACTACTCATTCTTTTGTGGTCTGAACCAACTCAATGAAACCAAAGACAATTGATTTATCCTCAATAGTGGCTGTTCCATCCACATGATCAAAGAACAATCCTTGTTCTCCTCAATAGCTGATCAGCCCAGAAACAAACTCATCAAGACCGGAAAAAAGGGGGATGGAATACCCATAAAGGGTCTTGGTGTTGCAACTCAGCGGATTGGAGAAATCAAACTAGACCTGAAGAAAACAGCCTGGGTGCCTGATGCAACTGTTAATCTGGTTTAAATGGGCACTCTTCTTAATCAGGGATGTACCCTAAAGGTCAACAGAAAATCCAACCCACATGCTGTCCTTTTTGCTTAAGAAGAAAGGAACAGTGATCCTCAGTGGAACAATAGAGAACAATCTTTTGATCATCAAATTATCAAATTTGACAAGACAACAGGCATTATTTTTGAGTCTTGACAAGCTCCAAGAACTAAATCAAACTCTGGGCCACGCTAGCCTAGACCAAATGGAAAAACAACTTGGGCACAGAATTTAGAAGGAAACACGCTTGGCATTCAAATGCATAGCCTGAAAAAAAGGAGAAATAAGCAAGTCTTCCTTCAAACAGGAGGAATGGCCAGCTGAGCAAGTGTTTTACCGTCTCCACCTAGATCTTATGGGACTGCTGAATCCGCAAAGCAAGGGAGGCATGAGGTATGCACTCACTGTTGTTGACAACAAGTCTGGCTACCTCTCTGCTTTTCCTCTGCCAAGCAAGGATGCAGCGGCTGAAACCATAATTTTTGCCATCAAAAACAAAGCAAAAAAAAATAAAAAATTCCCCATCAAATTTGTCTCCAATGGAGGAGGGGAATTTGTCAACAAGAGACTTGCCACCTTTTTCAAATCCAATGCAATCCATCACCTTGTTATTGAGTGCTATCACTCCCAGAACAACAGAAAGGCAAAGAAAGCTAATTGCACCATCATGGAGTCCTTAAGATTGGTATTCAGTTCATCTTCTATTCCCAAAAGCTGTTGGAATGTGGTCATCCAAAGCTTCTGCCTTGCGTTGAACCAAATTCCTCAAAAAGAGGGAATGAAAACTCCCTGGGAACAGATGCACAATACCATATAACCCAAGGATTATCTGAAGCCCATTGGAACCGCATGCATCTACTTATCAAACAACACCAAAATTACCTCAAAGTTAAGCAAAAAAGGAGACAAAGGGTTCCTGGTTGGTTTCAATCCTTGGCTACTATCCTATAAGGTTCTATCAAAGTTGGGAAAGATCATCAATACAGTTCATGAAATCTCAAGTCCCTAACAAAATCTCTCTCAATGGTAGTGTAGAAGATGAAATCACCGCCACTGTTGGAGCCACAACCAGAAGAGAACCAGAATCAGTTAACCAAGAACCATGTTCAGTATTGGATAATTTGCACAACATCAAACCGGATCTTCCTCTTGAGGATGATTCAAATCAATTGGATTCCAAAAGCTTTGATTCGGTGGTCCAGGAGACACTTCTTCCAAGACTTTGCAACCAAGAGCGCTTGAGACCACCAGTATGGTATGGCTACCATCACTCTGACTTACCCTAATCTATCCATGAAGCACTCAAAATCCCCAAATGGATTGCACCCATCACCAAGGAGCTAGACACCGCTGAAGAACTAGGTATGTGGGAAGACGCCAAGGAATCTGAAGTCACCAAACCCCTAAACACCACTTGGGCCTTTTTTTGCAAAGAAGACCTACACACAGGTCTTACCTCACTCAAGGCTTGGGTCTGCGTACAGGGGTTCAACCAACGCTATGGGATAGATTACCTGGAGACTTTTTTGCCTACTGGTAAGATAGCGTCTCTCAGGGCACTTCTCATTTACTTTGGGGATAAGAAACTCCCAATTCTTCAATTTGATGTGAAGGGAGCTTTCTTGCATGCACCACTAGAGGGAAATGTCTACATAAGGACCCCTGTTGGCTCCAAGAGAAAATCAAAGTATCTCAAGCTCATCAAGTCACTTTACAGCCTTAAACAAGCTCCTCTTAATTGGTACAGTACCCTGAGTGACTGGATCAAGAGTGTTTGCTTTGTCAAGAGCAACTGTGATCCCTGTCTTTATCTGCATGAGGATGGGGTTACATCACTGTTCTTTCATGTTGACAATTTAGTTGTGGTGGGAGATTTAAATAAATTTAAGACTCTTTTCTTGAACAAATTCAAAGACTCATCAGCTCACAAAGTAAAGAAATTACTCGGAATGAAGGTTGAAAAAGACAAAAAACTCAATCAGTCTGTCTTTACCAAACCACAATCTCAAGGGTCTCAAGGAATTAGATCTGCTAAATGAAAAACCTCTTTCAAACCCATGCTCCAATGGTTCTCACCTACTGCTGGCAACTGAAGACAAGATTGAACAATTCAAACAACTACAAATCAACTATTGTTCACCAATTGGACAGCTAAACTTCATAGAAACTCCGGCCAGACCCAATATCAGCTATGCTGTTTCAAACTTGGCAAGGTTCTCAGAAAAACCAGGAATTGTCCATTGGAATGAAGTCATCCAAGTTTTGCACTATTTGCTCAATACTATGAACCACAAGCTTTTCTTCAGATTGAAGAGCGACCCCAACCAACTAATCACTTACAGCAATGCCACATGTGGAGAGGACCCTGACACTTGTCTCTCTCAAACTGGCATCATCACCCTATTCAAGGGATGTCCTCTCTATTGGACAAGCTGGCGTGAGAGATGTATTGCTCACTCTTCTACGGAGTCCAAGTGCAATGGACTTTCAGCCAGTAATCTCAAAGCAAGATGGCTAAATCACCTTATCTCCAAAGTATGGTGATCAAAGTTTGATCCTCCTTTGCACCTAATCAATAACAAAGGACTGAATGACAAAATTAAAAAAAACTGGAACTAAATCACATGCTAAATACATCAATATTAAAATGAAAAGCTTGAAAAATGACTGGAACTCCAAACTCATTCAAATCAAACTTGTCTCCTCTCAAGATATGCTGGCCAATCCCCTGACCAAGGCAGCAAGTGCCATGGCGGTCTTGAAACTGGATAAGTATGTTGGCTCTTAACTCTCAGTCACTGATGATGAGTTGAGCTGACGTGTTGATTATCTGTCTATCTTTCTGTTTATCTTCAAGCCTACGTTCTTATTTTATTATTCTTCTTGTCCTTGATCTGATTCTTTGTCACTCAATCAGAGTACTACTTGTCTTCCCTATCTTTTCTAGTAGTTACAGTAGAGCATCTATAGTTGTAGTCTCTAGCCACGCCATGTCTCATTTGACATGTTGCGCGGCTATCACAGATTCATCCTGGGTCTTTGAAGCTTGCTCAGTCAATCTCAAGCTTACATCCACCAATAAGACCAACGTCTTATCAAGAGAGATCCAATCAAGACTTCAAGGCACTCCTTTGCTTGATTGGGAAGCCTAACAACCTCACTTGTGGAATGAATGTAGGTTGCCATCAACCATCCAACTCATCCTCAGTATTGACACACATTTCTTTTTGTAAGCCAGAAAAAAAGTACGGGAGCAGTTAGATCAATCAGAAGCGTCCTTGTGATCTTTCTCAGCTATTTAGCTGCTTGTGCACTCAATTCTACTTAGTCTGTTTAGAGACCATAATCTGGCCTGTAGAATTGTGCTTGCCTGTGGGTATCTCTCTCTCATCACACGTCAAATCTCCTAGGCTGTTGGAGCAATTTCTTATATTCTTAGTCTTACTGTTCTTTTTTATTCTTCTCTTGAAATGTCAGCTTGGTCCAGGTTTTTCAGAGCATTCAATTCTTTTCAGTTTGGTGGGGTGAGGTGGGGGGTTTGGAATTTTTTATTCTGTTTTGCCTAAGTCCACCCCACCAAATGAGAAAAAAAAACAACTCAGCCTAGGAATCTTGGGTGAACAACCAAAACCAAAACAACTTGGTGAAGGGATTTGGGGAGCTTACCACGGGTTCCAACCAAAGGAGGAGGGGAGGTGGTGGGTGAGGAGAAGCAGTGAGGTGGAGGTGGTGGGTGAGGAGAAGCGGTGAAGTGGGGGTGGTAGGTGAGGCTGAGGTGGTGGTTGAGGTGGAGGGTTGAGGTGGAGGGACCGGTGTTTTGGTGGGGTGAGGTGGAGGGTGTTTTTCCCCAAGTCCACCAAAACAGAAAAAAAAAAACCAAGTGAGTCAGCCAATGAATCTTGGGTGAACAACCAAAACCAAAAAAAATATGGTGAAGGGATTTTTCACCTATTTCAAAATCAAACATTACTCATCAAAGTGAGCAAGGGTGAGAGGAAGAATCTGCTCTCATAGAAGAAGATGGAGGAACAGATGAGACAGGGATGACTTGAGGTGGATCAGGAATATCCTCTTCAAATATTTTGTCCCATTCACCTTTGATGTCAGCCAAAAGATTATGAAGGATTACACAAGTGATAATCCAGTTGATGAGTAATTTCATGTCTTTGGGGTTTTGAAGCTGGTTTTTCATTTCCCTTAATCAGGCCCATCTTCCTTTCAGGACTCCTATGACATGCTCAATCTAAACTTGTGATTGGCAAAGATGATAGTTGAAATTAGTTTTTCTTTGATTGTTGGACAAAAAATTCTGGGATGCTGGAACCACATATTTCCCACTAGCATAAGCTGAATTGGCCAGAAGTTATTGATCTTGGTCAAAGTATTTCTCTGGGTTTTGGGCAATCCGCATCCAATTGAAAACATATGAATCATGAAAAGAACCCGGAAAGCCAGCATGGAGGGATATGAACTTCTTGTTGTTATCAAAAACAAGTTGTAGTGCCACAGAGTATCTATACAAACCAATAAAACATGTTTGGTCAGTTTTTTATAAAAGTCTTTGGAAAGGAAATGAATCAATTGCCTTTTTCTCAAATCAAAATGGTGGTGGTCATCTAGCCTGGATTTTGGACTCAAGGGGATGGTGGTTCCATCAACAAACCCAATGCAACCAGGAAAGCCGTCAGTCTCCATTACTTGAGATATTTCCTTGCCTTCTTCTTTGGTTGGCCATCAAAGGACTGAGCTACAGAAAGATAGGATTGCAATCATGACTATCTTGGTTTATGAGCCAATTGTTCCATAACCAACTGAGAATAGATTTTTAATTGATGAATTGCTGCCCCATTTCCATTTGATCCTGATCTACAAAGTGCAACAGCCAGTTGGATAGCTGGATTGCGTTGAGGATTCTGAGAATTTTTCTGCAAGATGTGGTAGTCTTCAATCATCTCCAAAAGTTTTATGAATGATAGAAATAGAGTTTGGAACATTTGCTGGAAGCTTAAGTTGAGGAGGAGATGAAGCTTTTTCATTTCATACATAGGGTTGTGGAGACTTTATCTTCTTGGAACCATGTATCACTTTTGTAATAGAGCATTCAAAGCCAACCAATTTGATTCCAAATGGGAGTCTGAATTGGAGTCTGAATGGAAGTCAAATACTAACAAAAGTTCAGTCAGCTTTTTTGCATTTTCAACTTGCTGCCAGGAAGGTTGGTGGGACATTTTGAGAAAGATGGTAATTTAATGTGGGTTGATGAGATGATGATGGGATTTGTGTGAATATGGAGATGTGAAGCAATATAGATGTCAAGCAATAGAGATGTGAAGTGATGGACATTTGAAGCAAAGGAGATGAGATTTGTGTGATGTGATGGAGATGGGACCAATATGGATTTGCTGATGTGGATGGGTGTTTTAGATGTGATGGATGGTGGATGGATGATGATGCATAAATGGCGGGTTTGATGTTTGAAATCCACCATTTTGATATAAACTAGTTAGGGGGTATGTGTATTTCAGAAACCGGCCATTAAAAATGGCAGGTTTGGTAAAAATAAATGGTGGTTTTGTAATGGTGGGTTTGCTAACTCTGATACGCCCTAATTTTTCCAAAAAAAAAAATATCAAGATGAAAAACAGACCAATTTTTTTACTGAAAAAAATGAAAATTTGAAAAAAAAATGGATAAGCCTAAAATAAGCTTTTCAAGATTTTTAAAATGTGAAATCTGATATGCCCTCATAGAATAGGTTTGGTCTAAATTATAAATATCACTAATTAATCTAAAGTGGCTTTCAGTGAATAAACTCTGAAAAAACCCACTTATTTCACATCAGATGTGTCAGAGTTACCTGGAAATAAGTGGGTTTTTTGAAATAAATTACTTAAAGGCTTTGACCACCTGTCCACGTCATCCACCCCTGGCTTCCCACCTCCTTCTAACTCCAACCTCATTGGAAAAAAATTTGATTCATCACTCTTCATCTCTTCATCACTATCCTTGTCACTTCATCACTCTTGTCACTTTATTGCTTTCATCACATCCAGCTAACTGTCATTGTATCACTATCCTGATCAGTTCATCACTCTCATCTGTTTATCACTTTCATAAAATCCAACTAACTCTCATTGGATCACTATCCTTATCACTTCATTGCTCTAATCCTTTTATTACTTTCATCACATCCAGCTAACTCTCATTGGATCACTTTCCTGATCACTTCATCACTCTCATCACTTTATTGCTTTCATCACATCCTAACTCTCATTGCTTTATCCCTCTTGTCACTTCATCAATCTCATCTCTTCCTATTCTCTTTTGTTCATCACTCTCATCCTCTCATCACATCATCACTCTCCCCACTTAAACACTCTCATAGCCCTTCATCCCTTCATCCCTCTTACTATTTTGAAATGGCCCCTCAGCAATCCTCCCCCCACATGTCCACTAAACAATCCAATGGACCAAAGCCAACATCCCCCAGGAACTCAACATCCAAAAATCCTCCCCCATCAGCTTCCAAAGGCTCAATTCAGCTCAAGAGAGCTGATCACATCATCCTGGTAAACTGGCCCAAAATCTGTCCAACTAAGATGCTTGCTTTGGATTGGACAATGAAACACGCGTTGGCCAACCTCCATCCTCTAAGGTCAATGGTTATCTCCTGATGGCCAATGGAATCAAGAACAAAACAAAAGGTAGGCTGGATCTGTCATCCAAACAGATGAGGGAGCAATTCAAGAATTGTCAAGCCAAGTACAAAAAGGTCCACTCCATGTCAATCTCCACTGGCTTTGGTATCACTGACACTGACAAAGCCAAGGGAACCAACTTATTGGTTGATAAGTTGGACTCCATTTGTCCTTTTTATATTCAAATGGATGAAATATTTGGAAAGAAGGCCAACATAACCCCCCTAGCCGCTTTTGATGCCCAAAAATCCAATTCAGTTGACGCTGAGGACTTGACTGGGGATGCTCAGCCTAGCAATGGTGATCCCAAAGAAACCTATGAGTGGCACCCATCCAATTCCAAGGAGGATATTCAAACACAATAAGCTCCAATAACGTCTACTTCTGTGTTGATTGGGGATTCAAACCCAAGCTTGGACCCCTTCCCTCCTTCTTTCAATTTCTCTCTTCCTGGGGTGGAAGAACTGGAGAACTTGGCCAATGAGGAGGATGTCATTCCTGTATCACCATTGCCATCAACATCTGCTCAAGTAAGGAACCAAGTTCTTTTCTCTTCTGTTCAGTTAATCCTGACTGATTTAGATTTGAAAGAAACGGGCTCATCCATTCCTGAATGGCCAAAAACTCAAGCCAATGGGGCCTCCAACATCCCCTTCAAATGAGAGCAATGATGTTCCCACACAAACCCCCTCTGCAAAGGGAAAGAAAAAGGCCTCCAATTCAATCAACATCAACCCCAATAGCATTCAAAAGAGGAGAAAAAATTCAAATTTTTTGGGCTTTGAGGATATCATGGAGAAGCAAGATTTAAGTAAGCCCATTTGATTCTCCTTTCTGTCAAAATCTATCTAATTCCTATTCCCCTTTGAAAAAAATTAAAATTTCAAATTGAATCTGAAAAACTTCAGTTTGAAAAGGAGAACTGGGATTTTCAACTGGCTATTGATTTGCAAAAGCAGAAAGCCAAGATTTTGTCTCATCGGCAAAAATGGGATGCCAAGTGGAAGTTGAAACAGGCTGAGCTAGAATTTCAAAAAGAGGAAAAGGAGAAGGATCAACAGCAAGCACAATTTGAAATGGAGAGGGAAAAACTGGCAACAGAAAAAAAGGACAAGTGGTCAGTAGCCATGGCATGCATTGGTAGCAGTAGAACAGTAGATGAATTAAAGCAGATTACTCAAATGCTGGGCTTGGAAATATTTTTGCTTTGATGAAAAACTTAAGAATTGTTGTAATCAAAAATGTTAACAATTCTTAAGACTATTTTTAACCCCACCAATAAAAAAATATTTTTTCTTTTTATTTATATTTTTTTTCCTGGAGTATATTTTCCCACTTCCCAATTCACTGCAAGTGTTTCTAGTTGTTTTGTTTATTTGCATTGACATTGCCATTCTTGTATGAGTGGCAGTATCCACATCAGGAAAAGTACAGTGCTTGTACTTATTGGCCACCCAAACCATTTTGACCACACCTTTTTGCTTGAAGTCAATTCCAAAGCCCAGTTCAGGAAAAACAGAATGGCCATCAGGTACTTGATATTGGTCCGTGTTTTAGATAATTTGTCCATTGAATTTCCTGTTTGGAACTGCAAGTAAAAAGGAATACCCAGAAATGTCACCTTTGCCAATGTGAGGTGAGTTGTCAAAAGAGTTGGATGTGAAGGTGACATGCAGAGAGCATTCAAAGGGAGTAGGCCAAGAACCAAATTCAAGTGATGAGAAGGAGGGGATGAAATTGTCCTTCATTATTTCACGGTTTGATTCAAAGGGAAGTCTGGCCAAATTGGAAAATGTTTTTCTTAAAATTTGAGAGACTTTGTCTGCCTTAAGATTGAGAAAAGCATACTCCTGAGGGGAACATTGAATAGATGATTTCTTCACATAGCATCCAAATAACTCAAAGGGTTCAATCAATTTTTGCCATCCAATTGCCCACATTCTTCCACCTCAAGATCTTGAGGGACCAACTGTGTTTACTCATTTTTTTGACTGGTGAAGGAAAGTTGTCACAAAGTTGATGACCTTCTTGTCTTTATCAGAAATTTTATCCAATGGGAAAAATTCAATTATTGCAAAAAGACTGTTGCAATCAGACTTATTGAGAACAATTACTTTTCCATGGTGGAAGAAATGGAATTGCTTTATTGTCTGCATGGAAAGTTCAAACTCAGCTGGTGAGGGTTTTCAATTGTTCTTTTTGTTTTCAGCAGTAATTGCAGGATACAGATCCAAAGGTTGTAGTTTCCATTCAGACAATACAATATTTTCATTGATGCCCCCCTCTGCAAGTTCCAAAGAGATTTTGGAGGCCCTCATTTGATCCCTCTTTTGCTTCAAAGCCCTCTGTCTGCCACCTCTCTTTATGTTTGTCACCTCATATCCTTCCATCTTGTTCCCTCCCAGGAAAATTCTCTGCTTAGGGTGAGGATCAAAAAGGGATTCAATTTGGAGTATAACATTGTGAGTGTGGTGGAAGAAGCAATGGAATTGAAGGAAAAGCGGTCAAAAAAGGATTACCAAAAAAAACATGACAGTCATGTGATCACCAAAAAAAAACCAAAAACAAATAAAAAAATTACTGAGCGTGGGCGTGAACTAATTGGGGTGGGATTTTTATGCCCAAAAAAATAAAATAATATAAGAAAATAAGTTAAATCATCAAAAAAAAAATTCTTGGGGGAAAACCAATTGGGTTGGGCCTTGGGTTGGGCTGAGTTGGCAAGGGGGGCAGGTGCCTGGTGGCCAGGCAAGGGAGGGGGGTGGCTTGGGGGGGCGGGTAGCCAAGTTGGCGGCGGGGCCGGTGAGCCAGGAGGGTAGGGGCCGCGGACCAAGCAAGGAGGGGGGGTAGGCAGCGGGGCCGGCAAACAAGGAGGGCAGGTGCGGCGGACCAAGCAAGGAGGGGGGGCAGGTAGCCAAGTCCGAGGCAGGTCTGGCAAGCAAGGAGGGCAGGGGGGCGGGTAGCCAAGTCAGCGGCAGGGCCAGAAAGCAAGGGTGGGGGGGCCAAGGAGGGCGAGTCGGTGGCAGGGCCTAGAAGAGTAAGTTGCGGCGGGGCCAAGGAGAGAGAGTTGGTGGTGGGGCCAAGGAGGGAGAGTTGGCCGCGGGGCCAAGGAGGGCAAGTTGGGGGCAGGGCTGAGGAGGGCAAGTTGGCAGCAGGGCTGAGAAGGGCAAGTTGGTGGCGGGGCCGGCAAGCGAGGAAGGGGGGGCCAAGGAGGGCAAGTTGGCGGGGGGATGTCAAGCAAGGAGGGGGGGCCAAGGAGATTGAGTTGGCAGTGGGGCTGGCAAGCAAGGGTGGGGGGGGCAAGGAGGGCAAGTTGGTGGCAGGGCTGGCAAGCAAGGAGGGGGGGCAAGGAGGTTGAGTCAGTGGCAAGGCCGGAAAGCAAGGAGGGGGGGGCCAAGGAGGTCAAGTTGGTGGCGGGGGGCTGAGGAGGGCTAGTAGGCGGCGGGGCCAAGGAGGTTGAGTTGGTGGCTGGGGCCGAGGAGGTTGAGTTGGCAGTGGGGCCAACAAGCAAGGGTGGGGGGGGCCAACAAGGTCAAGTTGGCGGTGGGGCTGATGAGCAAGGGGGGAGGCTAGGAGGCTGGCAAGGGAGGGGGGGCAAGGTGGGGGGCAAGGAGGCCAAAAAGCAAGGGGGGGCAAGAAAGGGGGGAGAGGGGGGGTGTTGGTGAGGGTGGGGGGGCCAAGGAGGGAAAGTTGGCAGCGGGGCCAACAAGCAAGGGGGCAGGCAAGGAGGCCGTCAAGGAAGCCAGCAAGCAAGGTGGGTGGCAAGGAGGCCAACGAGCAAGGGGGGCAAGGAAGGGGGGAGAGGGGAGGTGTTGGTGAGTGATTGCGAGGGAATGAGAGGGAAGGGGGTTTCAAGGAAGCCAGCAAGCAAGGTGGGTGGCAAGGAGGCCAACAAGCAAGGGGGGCAAGGAAGGGGGGAGAGGGGAGGTGTTGGTGAGTGATTGGGAGGGAATGAGAGGGAGGGAAAAGCAGAATGAGGAGGACGGAGGGGGGAGCTTACCTGGGCAATCAACCAATGGGGTGGGGGGGGCTGAAAGGGAATGGAGGTGGATGAATCAAACTATGAGCATTGGATGATGGGGAGGATGAGGTGGAGGAGGAGGAAGCTTACTAGGGGAGCCAACCAAAGGAGGAGGGGGGGTGGTGGGTGAGGTGTAGGTGGTTGGTGAGGAGGATGAAGGAGTGGCCTGGCTGGTGGTTTGGTGGGGTGAGATGGGGGGTTTGGAAGTTTTGAGTCTGTTTTGTCTAAGGCCACCCCACCAAATGAGAAAAAAAAACAAAATACCAACTCAGCCTAGGAATCTTGGGTGAACAACCAAAACCATTTGTCTAAGTCCACCCCACTAAATGAGAACAAAAAATGAGTGAGTCAGCCAATGAATCTTGGGTGAAAAACCAAAACCAAAAAAATTTGGTGAAGGGATTTTTCACCTAATTCATAATCAAACATTACTCATCAAAGCAATCAAGGTTAAGAGTAATAATCCGTTCTCTCATAGAAGAAGATCAGGGACAAGATGAGACAGGGATGACTTGAGGCGGATCTGGAATATCATCTTCAAATATTTCTTCCCATTCATCTTTGATGTTGGCCAAAGGATTGTGAAGGATGACACAAGTGATAATCCAGTTGATGAGGAACTTCATGTCTTTGGGAATTTGAAGCTGGTTTTGCATTTCCCTTAAGCTGGCCCATCTTCCTTTCAGGAATCCTATGGCATGCTCAATCCAAACTCATGATTGGGCAAGATGATAGTTGAAATTGGTCCTTGATTGTTGGACAAAACATTCCAGTATGCTGGAACCACGTATTTCCCACTAGCATAAGCTGAAGCGGCCAGAATTTATTGATTGTGGTCAAAGTAGTTCTCTGGTTGTTGGGCAATCTGCATCCAATTGAACACGTATGAATCATGACACAAACCTGGAAGGAAAGCATGGAGGGATATGAACTTCTTGTTGTTATTGCAAACAAGTTGTAGTGCCACAGAGTATCTAAACAAACAGAAACAAAATATTTGGTCAGAGTGTGATCAACCATGTTATCAAAGCAATTGGAAAAGATATGAATCAATTGCCTTTTTTTCTGATCAAAATTATGGTTGCCATCTAGCTTGGGTTTTTGACTCAAGGGGATGGTGGTTCCATTGACAAAACCAATGAAACCAGGAAATCCTTTGGTTTCCATTACTTGAGATATCTCCTTGTGTTCTGCTTTTTTTGGCCAAGAAAGGACTGAGCAATGGAAAGATAGGATAGCAACTATGACTCTTTTGGTGTATGATTCAATGGTTCCATATCCAACTGAGAATAGATTTTCTACTTGATGAATTGCTGCTCCATTTACATTTGATCCCAATGTACAAAGAGCAACAGCCAGTTGGATAGCTGGATTGCATTGAGGATTCCAAGAATTTTTCTCAAAGATGTGGTGGTCTTCAATCATCTCCAAAAGTTTTATGAATGAAGGCAATAGAGTTTGGAAAATTTGCTGGAAGCTTAGTTTGGGGAGATGAATCTTTTGCCTTTCATGCATAGGGTTGTGGAGAGTTGGAACCATGTATTTCTTTTGTAATAGAGCATTAAAATCCAAAAAATTCGATTCCAAATTGGAGTCTGAATTGGAGTCTGAATGGCATTCAAATACTAGCAAAAGTTCAGTCAGCTTTGTTGCATTTCCAACTTGCTGCAGAGAAGTTTGATGGGACACATTGAGAAAGATTGTGATTTGATGTGTCGTGATGAGATGATGATGGTATTTTTGTGAAGATGGAGATGTGAAGCAATAGAGATGTGAAGCAATGCAGATGTGAAGCAATGCAGATGTGAAGCAATGGATATTAGATGTGTGTGTTGTGATGGAGATGGGACCAGTATGGATTTGCTGATGTTGATGGGTGTTTTAGATGTGATGGATGGTGGATGGATGATGATGCATAAACGGTGGGTTTAATGGTGGGCTTGATGTTTGAAATCCGCAATTTTGAAATACACCAGTTTGGGGGTATGTGTATTTCAGAAACCTGCCATTAAAAATGGCCGGTTTGGTCAAAAAAAATGGCGGGTTTGCTAACTCTGATACACCCTAATTTTTCCAAAATAAAATTATCAAGATGAAAAATAGACCAACTTTTCTACTGAAAAAACAAAAATTTCAAAAAACAAAATGGATAAGCCTTAAATAAGCCATTTAATATTTTTAAAATTTTAAATCTGATATGCCCTTATAGAATAGGTTTGGTCTAAATTATAAATATCACTAATTAATCTACAGTGGCTTTCAGTGAATAAACTCTATTTTGCAAAAAGTACCAAGCCTGTTCCCCGGGGTCTGCCTCAAAGGTCACCCTCATCTATAATACTCTACATTCCATAAAATCCTGAATTACTAAACTTGATGGCTGAATCCATCAAAGCCTCTAGATCAAGTGGGTATTTCAACAATGAGGTTCACATTTCTGCAGGTAGGATAATCCATTATCCCCTAAAAACAATGAAGATTGTTGTAGAATGGTTAATAATTGGGGAACAAATCATGTGGCTGTATTTGAAAAGTGAAAATCCCAAATCATGGTGCTCTCAAATTCAAGATCAACCACAACACCCTCAGAGCCCTTCCTGGTTGGCAGAACCCCTTTCCAATTATCAACATCTGCAGTGTGGTTGGGGGTCACAATTGACCAGAAGTTATTGTATTACCAGAATATTGGAAATCTGTTAAGTAAGGTTCAAAATTCTCTTTTGAACTTGGGATGCTTTAGAAACTCCCCACAGGGACTGTCCAAATGCAACAAAATGAAACTTCTCAATGGGGTTCTTTTACCTAGGATTACATATGTTGCCCTTTTTTTGCGGAAGGGACCTTCCAAGGCTACCTAATCTGGCAGATACCTTAAAGCATGCCCATTCCAGGTATTCCAAAGGAAGTTTCAGAAATGCTCACTCCAAATGGCTGGTGTCAAACTTCACCCCCTGGCCAGTCTTGGAGGCCATAAATAAATCTACCTTTCTTTTTTTCACTAGGATAATTGCTTTGGAAAGAACCAAATCATGCACTAGAGATCAATTTCTAGTCAAGATCACAGGTTTTTGTTGATCTAGCCCACCAGGGCCATCAGCCATATCCACCACAACTTGCAAAGATGTTCTTCTCACTTCATCTCTGTAAATGTAGAAACCATCAAGCCCAGGGAATTGACTAAGATTACTCACCTTCTGTGCTCCATCAAATGCCTAAACATTTACTTGCAAAAGGAGGCAGCTGTAAAGGCCACCCATCTAATCATCAATCCTTTCATGGTCAGGGAGGCTCTGATATTCATTTATGGTTCCTATGCTTCAATAAAGGGGGAGGAGCTGCAGCTGATTTCTACATTCCACCAACACATCTTTTCTCTTAAAAAAATTAAAAGATGACCCCCTCTCCAAGAATGAATTTGAAACTCTGGGCCTCATGTCTGCTTTTAAGATGATCACTCAAAGAAATCCAGGGCAATTCAACTGTTTCAGCATTTTAGCAGACAACAAGGGGGTAATACTAAGGAAAATTAACCCCTTATCACTAAATTGAGGACAATATTTCTATCAATAATGAAAGTTTGGCTTCTTCTGGATCCAAATCTACATATCAGAATCATATGGTGCCAAGCCTGTGCTGGGATTCATGGTAATGAACTTTCATAATAAAAGGCAAACAGGGAAATAACCAAGGGAGAGAACATACACTTAAATCTACAAAGTAGTGCAACAAAGGCCAGGAGGAAATCAGCAGAAGTTCACATTCCATCCAATCTGTCCCTTGCAGAGCAGATTCCAGATATTGCAATACGTACTCAGCTGTTCTGAGCCAACTTTCATCATGAAGTTGTAGACTTAACAGTTACCTTTTCCAGATAAGGAAAGTTCCCAAACCTATCTGTCCAAAAGCCAGGTAAAATAGGCAAACCATCACTCAATATCTTCATTGCTGCCCAGCTCAAAAAACAGAAAGGAAATCCCTACAAAGAAACTCATGTAGAAAGAAATTCATTCACAACCCAAGAAGCCTAAGATTGGCTTTATCAAACTTCAAAGCCTGGCTAGCCTTGGAAGATTTTGTCAGGTCCTTGGGACATTTCAGTTTTTTTACTAATGATCCTGAAACAACAGAGGACCTGGATCCTGCGGGCTAGTCTTTTCCCTACATACACATTAGGGCGTATCAGAGTTACAGAACCCGCCATTAGAAACCCACCATTTTTTTTTGACAAAACCCACCATTAAAAACAGCAGGTTTCTGAAATACACATACCCCCTAACTGGTGTATTTCAAAAGGGTGGTTTTCATGAAAATGGCAGATTTCCAAAACATCAACCCCACCATTAAACCCACTATTTATGCACCATCATCCATCCACCATCCATCACATCCAAAAAACCCATCCACATCAGCAAATCCATACCATTCCCATCTCCATCACATCACACACATCTCATCTCCTTTGCTTCACATATCTATTGCTTCACATCTCTATTTCTTCACATCTCCATCTTCACACAAATCCCATAATCATTTCATCACCCCACATCAAATCACCATCTTTCTCAACATTTCCCATCAAACTTCTTGGCAGCAAGTTGAAAATGCAAGAAAGCTGACTGAACTTTTGTTAGTTTTTGACTCCCATTCAGACTCCAATTCAGACTCCAATTTGGAATCAACTTGGTTGGCTTTGAATTCTCTATTACAAAAGCAATACATGGTTCCAAGGAGAAAAACTCTCCACAACCCTATGTATGAAAGGCAAAAGCTTCATCTCCTCCCCAACTTAAGCTTCCAGAAACTTTTACAAACTCTATTGCCTTCATTCATAAAACTTTTGGAGATGATTGAAGACCACCACATCTTCCAGAAAAATTCTGAGAATCCTCAACCCAATCCAGCTATCCAACTGGCTTTTGCTCTTTGTAGATTGGGATCAAATGGAAATGGAGCGGCAATTCATCAATTAGAAAATCTGTTCTCAGTTATTTATGGAATAATTGACTCATACACCAAAAGAGTCATGGTTGCTATCCTATCTTTCCGTTGTTCAGTCCTTTCTTTGCCAACCAAAGAAGAACGCAAGGATATATCTCAAGTAATGGAGACAAAAGTATTTCCTGGTTTCATTGGTTTTGTTGATGGAACCACCATCCCCTTGAGTCAAAAATCCAAGCTTGATGGCAACCACTATTTTGATTGGAAAAAAAGGCAATTGATTCATTTCTTGTCCAACACCTTTGATAACACCTTTCATCACACACTGACCCAATGCATTTGTTATGTTTGTTTAGATAATCTGTGGCACTGCAACTTGTTTTTGATAACAACAAGAAGTTCATATCCCTCCATGCTGGCCTTCCAGGTTCTTGTCACAATTCATAGTTTTTCAATTGAATGCGGATTTCCCAAAAACCAGAGATATACTTTGACCAAGATCAATACCTTCTGGCCAATTCAGCTTATGCTAATGGGAAATATGTGGTTCCAGCATACCAGAATTTTTTGTCCAATGATCAAGGAAAAACTGATTTTAACTATCATCTTGCCCAATCACAAGTTTGGATTGAGTATGCCATAGGAGTCCTGAAAGGAAGATGGGCCAGCTTAAGGAAAATGCAAAACCAGCTTCTAATTCCCAAAGACATGAAGTTCCTCATCAACTGGATTATCACTTTTTTAATCCTTCACAACCTTTTGGATGACATCAAAGATGAATGGGACAAACTATTTGAAGATGATATTCCAGATCCACCTCAAGTCATCCCTGTATCATCTTGTTCCTCATCTTGTTCTATGAGAGATCAGATTCTTCCTCTCACCCTTTCTTGCTTTGATGATTAATGTTTGATTTTGAAATAGGTGAAAAATCCCTTCACCGTATTTTTTTGGTTTTGGTTGTTCACCCAAGATTCATTGACTGACTCACTTGGTTTTTTTTTCTCTTTTGGTGGACTTAGACAAAAAACACCCTCCACCTCACCCCATCAAATAACCGGTCCCTCCAACTCACCCCTCTTTCTCACCCACCACCTCAGCCTCACCTACCACCTCCACCTCACCGCTTCTCCTCACCCACCACCTCCCCTCCTCCTTTGGTTGGAACCCCTGGTAAGCTCCCCCCCTCCTCCTCATCCTCCCCATCATCCAATTCTGATCCTTAGATCCATCCACCTTCAGGACCCCCCGCCTCCTTGGTTGATCTCCCAGGTAATCCCCCCCCCATCCTCCTCATCCTGATTTTCCATCCCTCCCACCCATCCTTGCTAACCTCACATTTGCATCCCCCGCTCTCCTCCCTCTCACTTGCCCCCCCCCCCCTCTAAATTGCTCCCCCTCCCTCTACCCCCCCCTCCCTCTTGCTTGCTCCCTCTCACTTGCCCAGCCCCCCCCCTCCCTTTTGCTTGGTTGGTGGCCTCACCCTTGCCAGCTGACCCACCAGCACTCACCAGCCCCCCCACTCATGTTGGTCACCCCCCCAACCCCCTCCTTGGTTGCTTCCCCCCCCTCTCACTTGCCTGGCCCCCCACCCTTGCCTTGGTTTCCCCCCCCCCCCCTCCCTTTTTCTTTGTTGGCGGCCCCACCCTTTTGAGCTGATCCGCCAGCATGTGCCAGCCCACCCACTCACCTTGGTCACCCCCCCAACCCCCTCCTTGGTTGCTTGCCCCCCCCCCCCTCTGCTCCCCCCCTTGACTTCCCCTCCATTTTGGCCCTGCGGCCCCCTCTGCGTCAATGGCCGCCAACCCGTCATCACTTTCAAGCCCCACCCACCCACCTTGGTCACCCCCCAACCCCCTCCTTGGTTGCTTTCCCCCCCCCCTCCCCCCCCCTCCACATCAACATCCGGCAACCCCCCCCCCCCTCAACAGCCGGCAACCCCCCCCCCCTGCTGCTTTGGCCCTGCCCCCCCCCCCCCACACCCAGTGATTTTTTTATTTATTTATTTATTTTGGTTTTTTTGTGTGATCACATGACTGACATTTTTTTTGTAATTCTTTTTGGACCGCTTTTCCTTCAATTCCATTGCTTCTTCCACCACACTCACAATATTATACTCCAAATTGAATCAGGTTTTGATCCTCACCCCAAGCAGAGCATTTTCCTGGGAGGGAACAAGATGGAAGGAGATGAGGCAACTAAAATAAAGAGAGGTGGCAAGCAGAGGGCTTTGAAGTGAAAGAGGGATAGAATGAGGGCATCAGAAATCTCTTTGGAACTTGCAGAGGTGGGAATCAATGAAAAGCTTGTATGTTCTGAATGGAAACTACCACATTTGAATCTGTATCCTGCAATTACTGCTGGAAACAAAAAGAACTATTGAAAACCCTCATGGGCTGAGTTTGAACTTTCCAAGCAGACAATCAAGCAATTCCATTTCTTCCACCGTAGAAAAGTAATTGTTCTCAATAAGTCTGATCACAACAGTCTTGTTGCAATAATTGAATTTGTCCCATTGGATAAACTTTCTGATCAAGAAAAGAAGGACATCAACTTTGTGACAATTTTCCTTTACCAGTCAAAAAAATTTGTCAACATGGTTGGTCCCTCAAGATCTTGGGGTGGAAAAATGTGGGAAATTTGATGGCAGAAATTGATGGACTCCTTTGAGTTATTTGGATGCTATTTGAAGAAATCATCTATTGAATGTTCCCCAAGTATGCTTTTCTCAATCTTAAGGCAGACAAAGTATCTCTAATTTTAGGACAAATGTTTTGCAATTTGGCAAGACTTCCCTTTGAATCAAACCATGAAATAATGAAGGACAATGGCATCCCCTCCTTCTCATCACTCAAATTTGGTTCTCAGCCTACTCCCTTTGACTCCCCTCTGCATGTCACCTTCATATCCAACTCTTTTGGCAACTTACCTTACATTGAAAAAGGTATAGTCCCTGAGTATTACTTTTTGATTGCAGTTCCAAACAGGAAATTCAATGGACAAATTATCTAAAACACGGACCAATATCAAGTACCTGATGGCCATTCTGTTTTTCCTGAACTGGGCTTTGGAATTGACTTCAAGCAAAAAGGTGTGGTCAAAATGGTTTGGGTGGCCAATAATTACAAGCACTGTACTTTTCCTGATGTGGATACTGCCACTCATACAAGAATGGCAATGTCAATGCAAATCAACAAAACAACTAGAAACACTTTCAGGGACTTGGGGAGTGGGAAAATGTACTCAAGGAAAAAAAAATATAAATAAAAAGAAAAAAAAATATTGGCGGGGTTAAAAATATTGTTAAGCATTTTTGTAATCAGAAATGATTTATTTTTTCTTTTTAATTTTTTCATCAAAGCAAATATATTTACAGGCCCAGCATTTGAGTAATATGCTTTAATTCATCTACTGTTCTACTGCTACCAATGTATGCTGCAGCCATTGACCACTTATACTTTTTTTCTGTTGCCAGTTGTTCCCTCTCCATTTTCAGTTGTGCTTGCTTTTGATCCTTCTCCTTTTCCTCTTTTAGAAATTCTAGTTCAGCCTGTTTCAACTTCCACTCAGTATCCAATTTTTGCTGATGAGCCAACTGCTTGGCTTTCTGCTTTTGAAAATCAATAGCCAGTTGACAATCCCACTTCTCCTTTTCAAATTGAAGTTTTTCAGATTCAATTTGCAATTTCACTGTTTTTCAGAGTGGAATAGGAATGAGCTTGATTTTGAAAGCAAGGATAATCCAATTGGCTTACTTGAATCTTGCTTCTTCATGATCTCCTCAAAGCCCTAAAAATTTGAAGTGTTTCTCCTATTTTAAATGCTATTGGGGTTGGTTTTGATTGAATTGGATTCCTTTTTCTTTCCCTTTGCAGAGGAGGTTTGTTTGGGAAAATCATTGGTCTCATTTGAAGGGGATGTGGGAGGCCCCATTGGCTTGAGTTTTTGACCATTCAGGAATGTATGAACCTGTTTCTTTTGAATCTAAATCAGTCAGGATTAACTGGACAGAAGAGAAAAGAAATTGGTTCCTTACTTGAGCAGATGTTGATGGCAATGGTGATACAGGAATGAAAACCTCCTCATTGGCCAAGTTCTCAAGTTCTTCCACCCCAGGAGGAGAGCAATCCAAAGAAGGAGGGGAGGGTTCCAAGGTTGGGTTTGACTCCTCAATCAACACAGAAGTAGACATGATTGGAGCTGATTTTGTTTGAATATCCTCCTTGGCATTGGATGGGGGCCACTCATACGTTTCTTTGGGATCACCATTGCTAGGCTGAGCATCCCCAGCCAAGTCCTCCGTGTCAACTGAATTGGATTTTTGGGAATCAAAAGCGGCTAGGGGGGTTATGTTGGCCTTCTTTCCAAATATTTCATCCATTTGAATATAAAAAGGACAAATGGAGTCCAACTTATCAACCACCAAGTTGATTCCCTTGGCTTTGTCAGAGTCAGTGATACCAAAGCCGGTGGATATTGACATGGAGTGGGCCTTTTTGTACTTGGCTCAATAATTCTTAAATTGCTCCCTCATCTGTTTGGATGACAGATCCAGCCTACCTTTTGTTTTGTTCTTGATTTCATTTGCCATCAGGAGATAACCATTGACCTTAGAGGATGGAGGTTGGCCAACGCGTGTTTCATTTTCCAATGCAAAGCAAGCATCTTAGTTGGACAGAATTTTGAGCCAGTTTACCAGGATGATGTGATCAGCTCTCTTGAGCTAACTTGAGCCTTTGGAAGCTGATGGGGGAGGATTGTTGGATTTTGATTTCCTGGGGGATGTTTTTTTTGGTCCATTGGATTGTTTAGTGGACTTGCGGGGGGAGGATTGCTGAGTTAGAAGGAGTTGCAAAGCCAGGGGTGGATGACATTGACAGGTGGTGGAAGCCTTTAAATACTTTATTTGAAAAAATCCACTTATTTCCAGGTAACTCTGACACGTCTGATGTGAAATAAGTGGGGTTTATTTTATTTTTAATGGCAGATTTGGTTTGAAACCCACCATTAAAAAATTGTAGGTTTGCTTAACTCTGATATTCCCTATTGACCTCCAAGCCTCAGGATCCCTTTTCCCACTTTATCCCTCTGGACTCCTCCTTTTTTTTTTGGTTTCTTTTCTTCCTCTCCTTCTTTCTTAGATATACCAAGCTTTCTGATAGATAATGGGGCTGACCTACCAGGCCTACTTTTAGCCAGTATCCTTTACCTGGTACCTTGCATATTCAAAGTGGTACATGCACAATGCAGAATGCCACTATAAAAAAAAGGCCCCAATTCTCAGGCATGTTTGGCTGTGGGGCCTGGGGATGTTGCCTGTAGCTACAGTTTCAGATCTTCCCCTGGGTAGATTTGTACCTCAAGGTTACAGTTACAGCACCTTGAGGTTGCCAAACATAGGATATTACTTGCCTTCGTGGCAGAAAATCTCAATTGAAAAATGTATTTGAAATTTGACAGTGATCATTGCCTGTTGGCAAGGTAAACTCTGCAAAAGACATGAGGTCATCTTGATTTGAAGTTCAATCTCATCTTTGTTGTTGCTGAATTGGCCTGTAGGGGAGTGCGCTGTACCCAAGCATTGTGTAGGGGGAATACATAGGCTGACTGGCAAAGCTTAGAGCATCTCCAATTGTTGAAGAGCTTGGCTTGTTAAGTAGCAACTTGCTAGCTAAAAAAATAACCAAAATGCATTTTATTGCCCATGTTCTGCAATTATACAATTCATAAGGCTGTGCCAGCTAGCTAGGAACCCAAAACTGTCATGCCTTGCACTTAGGGGTTATTGTCTTCATCACTTCAACATGTCCTTTCCTCAGTACCATCTACCTCAGTCTATAAGCGTGACACAAATAAAGCACAACATCAATGGTGCAATCCGCTTACTTCCTCTGGCTCATGTTGACCTTCCAATCTTGGCAACCAACTCAGTATATACTTGCAAACTTTGCGGTAAACTCCATACCGGTCGGCCATCCATTACAAGATCCAATCTCCTTCCCTGGCCCATCAACAGCCTTGGACTTCCATCTCCGGTCACGCACTGTTTTTAAGTTCGCATCCATGTCTAATTAAGCCATCATTACTGTACAGTTTGAAATTGGACTAGTCCCTACCCTGCATAAATTATTACTTCTCACTTGTATTAACTTCAAAGTCATTCTCTCCTGTCCCAATTCATCATACATTTGTACACTCAGATTCTATTGTCTTGCACTTGCGCCATGGCCTTGGATATTATTGTACTATTGCTCTATTTCCTATCCCGTTCCTTTCACTCATTTGCCTCACGGCCTTCAACTGTAGATGGCTCCTCATCAGGTTGTATCTAGTCACTCCGGATTACCTTATAAGGGCTACCCACTTGCCTGATGATTGTCTCCTCAGTTAGTTAATTTCATACGTTCTCGCATTTTGCTACAACCTATTTATCACATTGGACTCAGGTTGAGTTTCCCTCCTCAGAACACACTCCATTCCCCTTGCCGTTTGTTGAGTGGCATCACTAAGTTTGCACTTTTCAACTGAGTCTTGCTATTTGCACTTGCCCTTGCACTCAGCATTCCTCTTTGCTCACAATCATCTAATAATTGCCCTATAGTACGTGGGGTTGTTGTGTGACAGTAAATTAACTAACTCAACTCATCTATTGTAGCTTGCCAACCTATAGTAGACCTCTTCTTCTTGATGTCACGTACTTGCTCAACTGGGAACGCTTCTCTTGCCCCTTACAATGATGATATCCATTGGGTAGGGAGAACCAGCGCTCCTTGGGCCCAACAACCCTGAGATCCCGTTCCTCCTTCTAAATTTCCATCTGTTGAACCCCTTGATGATCCTCAGACTCCTCCACAGGATGTTCCAATGGACCCTCTTGCAGAATTTGCAGATTCCAATCATTCTTCCAATGAAACCTTGACTTGTGGTAGACCAGGGGTCTGCACTACGGCTCCTCAGCCCAATGCTTTGACCATGCATTCAACTTTGATCCAGGCCCTCACTCATGGTGCCCCGCAAGATATTCCAAGTAATCCTAGCTTTTGCACTCCGGGCATGAAGCAACCCAATCACTTTACGGGAGAACACCCTCATAAGCTTAGATCCTACCTACAGTCCTGTAAAATCATCTTCTCAAACGACTCTAACAATTTCCCTTCCAATAGACATAAAGTTATGTATTCTTAGTCCTTCTTAGGAGGTAGAGCCTTGCAGTGGTTCAAACTGTACCTTGAACTTTTGTCTAGCAACAGTCCCACGTGTATTCTCAACAACTGGGACAGGTTTGAGCAACAACTGTTCACCCTGTTTGGCAACCCCAATGAATTCCGAAACGCCAAATACAAACTTAATAGTCTAGTTATGAAGGCAAATAGTAGAGCTTCCGTTTATATTTCTCATTTTTGAACCTTGCATTCTTGCATCCAGTGGAACAAGGCCGCTCTTCTATTCCATTTCCAAAAGGTTCTACCGGCATGCTTAATCAAACAGCTTGCAGTTGGGGGGCATAAGACAACCTTTCTCCAGCAGCTAATTGATCAAGTGATTGAGCTTGATAATGGCTATCACAACAAGAATTGCTCTTGGCAAAACGACCATGGACCGTCCACCTTGGCTCCAAGGGTGGACGACTCCTTGAAGCAAAACGCGAGGAACCCAAAACCATCCAAACCAACCCCAACTTCAAACTCCAACTCAAAAGGAAAAACCATCACCAAAACTCCAAAGTTCTTGGACAAAGAAACCGGGATGCTACGGAGGGAGAAGAATGGGCTGTGTATGTATTGTGGAGGAAAACATGATGTCAACAGTTGTACAAAGCGGTTAGCGCGTGAAGCGGCTAAGCAGTCAAAAAATTAGCTTGTAGTTTTTCTGATACTCGCAAGGAAAACTACACATTATCCAAATCACTGCAAGTGAATATTTGCACTTGCAAGTCACTAGGTGCTCCTAGTTTGAGATTTATCCTATTCCATTCCAACAACACCCCCTATCAAATTTTTACTTGACTCTGGCGCTAATGTTTCCTTCATCAGTGAATCTTTTTCCACTTCCCAAAATCTTACGCGTTCCGAGATAGATAAATTTCATATCTATTTAGTAATTAGTGCAACTGAAACGTCTTATTGGGTCTCCCAAAAAGCAAAATGGACCTTTGAATTCTCCAATTTCCCCAGCTTCAAATGGGAGTTATTTGTCTTGGCTATACCCGGAATGGATGATACCATTCTAGGCCATTATTTCCTAGTTTACTGGAATCAGGATGTGAATTGGCAAGAAGGAGTAATTAACCTTCAAACCTCGCACCCCCAGAACGCTAATCTTTCCTTCAAACATGAATTAAACAGCCTACCTGACACTGTCATTGATTTGGATGAAACTTTTCCGCCAGGAGATTTGCAATATCCTGACCTCCATTCCCAAGTTCCCTCTTCAGATTTAGGATTCATTGCTTACCTGTCCAGCTTACCTCTTTCCTGTTCCTTCAAAGAGAAACAGACACCAACCAAACGGTGTATCTTGAGCTCCCTAATCCTCTTGCACCATGCAAGCACCTCAAATCCGGTGCTTGAAGATGACAAGATTGAAGATTTAGAAATCATTCGAGAGTCTTTACCTTCAGTTTATCATGACTTTGCTGACTTCTTCTCAGCTGCAAGAGCAGATAAACTGCCTCCATCCCGTTCTTAAAATCACAAGATTGAACTTACTGGCCCACCTCCGGCACCAGGACCAGTCTACTCTCTCTCAATGCAAGAATCAATTGTGCTTCAAGACTTCATTGCGGAAAATGTAGCAAAAGGATTTCTTCAATCAAGCAATTTGAATACCGGTTCACCTGTCTTATTTGTTCCAAAAAAGGACGGTGGACTTTGCCTTTGTGTTGACTACAGGAAACTGAACCAGGTAACCTGGAAGAATGCCTACCCAGTACCGCCTATGTCACATCTCCTCACCCTCTTCCATGGAGCTGCTTATTTCTCAAAGTTAGACCTTTGAGGTGCCTACAACCTAATTTGCATTATGAAAGGTCATGAGTATTTAACCGCAATGAGAACCTGGTTTGGCAGTTATGAGTATACCGTCATGCCTTTTGGCCTCTGTAACGCTCCTTCCACTTTTCAACATTTTGTCAACGACATTTTCTCCAATCTTGTAGTTAAATACCTCGTGGTACATCTAGATGATATACTAGTCTACTCGAGGAACCTTGAAGATCACATTGCACATGTGCGATAGGTTCTGCAGCAACTTTGTAAGAATGACCTGTTTGCAAAAGCCTCTAAGTGCGCATTCCATTCCTCTTCCCTTTGGTTTCTAGGTGTTGTAGTCTCGCAGCAATGACTATTGATGGTTCCAGCCAAAAGAAAACACATATTGGCCTGGCCCCCACCTTCTTCCGTTAAATACCTTCAAGTTTTCCTTGGTTTCAGTAATTTTTACAGGAGGTTCATTGAGCGTTACGCCAAGAAAACCATGAATATTACTAACCTTCTTCAAAAAGACACTCCTTTTGTTTTTACCAAGCAGGCTGCTTTGGAGTTCAAAGCTCTGAAGAAATCTTTCACCACTGCTCCAATACTTGCTCACTTCAACGAGCTGGCTCGCACTATTGTCAAAACAGATGCAAGCGACTATGCAATTGCCAGAGTAATCTCGCAGTTCTCTTCCTCAACTTCTCTCTTTCATCCCATAGCTTTTGAGTCTTTCAAGTTACTTGCTGCAGAGCTTAACTATGAGATTCATGACAAGGAACTTCTTGCAATTGTTTATTTCTTGAAGAAATGGTGTTCATACCTTTTGAGCCTTAGAGAATCCTTTGATTTTTTAAGTGATCATAATTCTTTAAAGTCTTTCATCAGCTCAAACGTCCTCACACGTAGACAGGCACAATGGGCCAAATACCTCTCCAAGTTCCACTTTACAATCACGTACCGCCCTGGGAAACAAGAAGTATTCCCTGATGCTTTATCACGTTTGGACAATGTTTACCCAGGGGGGGGATCACCTTTGCCAAAAACAACCCTGAAAATGTTAGGACACTCTTCTCAACCCAATCTGCCCAACTCAGTTCAATCATCGCTCACTTATGAGATTTGGCTTCCAAACTCTGACAAGCTCAACGCGACGACCCCAAGTGCATCAAACTTTGCAAGAGTGCAAACTTATTAGATAGTAGTTACAGTATTGATGATAATGACTTCTTAGTCTATGATAATTGTATAGTAGTACCAGATAGTTCTTGCATTAAGTTAGATATCTTCAAGTCATGGCACAATTCTCCGCTTGCTGGTCATCATGGGCAGGATAAAACCTACCAATTGATTGCACAAGACTTCTACTGGCCTGGTATGACCAAAGAAGTAAAAGACTATGTTAGGGCGTGCTATGATTGCAATTGTAAAAAGTCCTCAAATCACCGGAAATATGGGCTGCTCCAGCCACTTCCAATTCCGCCTCATCCTTGGCACTTGCTTTCTATGGATTTCATCTCTCAATTACCTTCTTCTAGTGGATATGATGCTATTCTAGTAGTAGTAGATTGCTTCTTGAAGATGGCTTTATTTCTGCGCAGTAATGTGACGGCCTCTTCAGAAGACTTAGCTAACTTGTTCATAGAATATGTATTTTTGAAACATGGACTCCCTGATAATATAGTTAGTGATTGTGGATCTCTGTTTTTCTCAAGCTTCTGGACCTGCCTATGCCAACATTTGAAGATCACTTGCAATTTATCAATGGCGTACCACCCAGAAAAGGACGGGCAAACCAAGCAAGTTAATCAGATTCTCAAACAATATGTTCAAATGTATGTTGCCTATCAACAAGACAACTGGTTGCAATGGCTCCCGCTAGCTGAGTTTGCCTACAACAACTCCACTCATTCCTCCACCAAACAGTCTCCCTTCCAAACTCTTTATGGTAGAAACCCGACTTTCTCTTCCCTTCACGTAGCACCTTCTCAACCTGATACCAATTACCTTGAACAAATTCAATCCCTTCAATCACAACTTTGAACCAACCTTGAAGAAGCAAACCAGCGCTATAAGGAGCAAGCAGACCAATTTTGCACTATGGCTCCAACCTTTGCAGTAGGAGATCAAGTGTGGCTTGATGCTTGCAATATTTGCAGTACTTGCCCAACCCGCAAACTCTCCAAAAGAAAGCTTGGCCCCTTTAAAGTAGAATCAGTCATCTCCCCTAAAGCCTTTAAACTTACTTTACCTGCAAAATGGAAAGGTATCTACCCGGTCTTTCATGTGTCTCTCCTAGAGCCAGCTTGAGTCCTATACCCGGGCAAGACTCATCCCCCTCCTGAACCGGTCACTGTCCTCAATTATCAAGAGTGGGAAGTAAGCCGTATTCTGGATTCCAGGTTACGCAAAGGAAAACTTCAATACCTTGTTGAGTGGTCTGGCTTTCAGTCCAACAAAGATTGCACCTTGTGGGAACCAGCCCATCACCTTTGCAATTCTCCCAATCTGATTTGAGATTTCCATGCAAGCTACCCTTGCAAACCTTGACAATCATGATTCCATCCCATCCAATCCCATTCCATTCCACATTCCATCTCATCCAATCCCATTCCATTCCACCTCACCATTCCATCAATCAACCCCTTCATCTCACCGTTTTATTCCTTCTTCTCATCCCCCTCTCATTCCTACCAAATAAAATTCCCATTCCTTATAGACAAAAAAATATATATATATATAATAATAGTTACAAAGTCTCTTTTATTTCTTTCTCTGCATCTTCCCAATTAGCAGTCAGCTCTGCAACCATGGATCAAAAGGTATCCAGGTCTTCATTATTTATTAATGAGGACATCCTTTGAAGAACCAGAAACTCCGTTACAATGTGCCTCTCAAATATCTCCTTGCACTTTGCAATTCAAGCTTGCTTTGGCCAAGCATTCCATCCACCTTCCTCCAAGAGTTCCTTGTATGCTCTCTTCCTTTGGCCTCCTGACAAACCTTCCCCAACATTACCCGTCAATTGCCTCGCATCAGTCTCAATTGGCCCTTTGACTTGCAACGGGTTTGCTTTGCCTTGGCCCTCCATTCCTTCCGTTCCATCCATTCCATCCCTTCCATCTCCTCCATTCCCTTCTCCCATTCCTTCTGTTACAGCCCCCTCTTCTTGCTCCGTTCCCTCTCTTGCTCCACTTCCGTCTCCATCTTCTCCATTTCCCAATTCTCTTTCCGTTTTTTTCCTTCCTTCCTCCCTCACTTCCTTGGCCATGACCCCAACCGGTTCCGCACTGGGCACTTCATCTTGCACCTTGGCATTCATATGGGCTCCCGGAAATTCAGTCGGCGGTCCCCAATAAGGTGGTGGTGGCGGTGGTGTGTTTGTGGTATATCTCCGGAAACAAGGCAACACTAGCAAGTCAAGTGAAATTTAGTCACTACCTTTATTATCACTAGTCAGTCCCAATTAGTACTCACCAGGAACTCAAGTACCCAAGAATTTGATCTCCGGCAATGGTGGTATCTCGTAATTAACCCTTGGGGTGAACCTACAACTCGGCATCTCCCTCAATGACTCTGTGGGAGCATTGACAGTTGACTCGCTATTTATAGGGAAGTTACAGGCAACCTTGCAAAGACAACACTGCTTGCACTTGCCTCAAAGACCTCTGACGGCAGTACTAGGGATACACCGCTTGTTTTGCCAAATACAGTTTTTGCAACAGCGGGATGACGATGACGACATTTTATATAATCTATAAGTCTAAGAAGTAATGAAGTAAATAATGATAAAGGGTATACAGTATTATCAACGACTTGAAATTGATGGGAAAATTTATCTGAATGCTTGCAGGAGCTCGCGTCTTTATACCCGGTGTGGAAACTTTAGAGGTTGATCCTCACGAAGTTGTCCCTAGTTACGGGATCAATGGTTCTAGCGTCTGTAAGACCGAGATTGCTTCCTTTCCCTTACTCCGAGAGAGAGAGAGAGAATGAGATATGTAGATTGATGGATGATAGAATGCTGAATCCCCCCTACAACCCGAAGTCGAGGGGAAGGGTGTTTGAGCCCTCCCCCTCAACCCTAACCTAAGCACAAGCACAAAGACAGACTGACAACCATGAAGAAGGAAACCTAGACCCAGAACCCTAACCCATCCCTAAACCCATACCCATACCCTACCCCCGCCAGCTCGCCTGTCATTACGCGCATCCAGTTCGTCTTTTCGTGGCGCGGCCCTCCGCCGCGCGATACCCAAGATTCACCGCGCTTGCGCGCATCCACCCAACGCGCCGTCGTGAATTTCCCGTCCCGTGGCCGGCCCGCGCTTGCGCGCGGCTGCCACGCATATAGCCCCGCTGTCGCCCCGCTTTTTCCTTCCCCGACTAGCCGCTCCGAGAACCCAGTCGGCCCAGCTCCATCCATGAGTCGGACATCCAAGCGGGTCGCGGCCCGCCTCCCTTAGTCAGGCCCGGCCCACAGTCGCGTGCTTGATCCCGCCGCGCCCACTGCTGAGCCCGCAGCGGCTACTGCTGAACCCGCAGCGGCTACTGCTGAGGACCGGCGCACCCCGACTGCTGAGCCTAACCTACCAGATGCTGAGCGCGCAGGCCGCGACGCAGTCCCCAACCCAAGGCTATATAATGACACCACATCCCCCCCCCAACTTGAGTTCTGTCCCCAGAGGTCCCTTCCCATCGCCACCTCGACTACCCGTACCCCGCTCCTCCCTACCCACTCCTCTTTTCACACTCCACCAACTCCCCTTCCCCGCTCATCGCCGTCATGCTCCCCTGCGAATTCTGCGCCCGGACCGGGCAGGCGTGCTTGATTGCTCCTGGTCGACGCGCCTGTGTCGCTTGCCGTTGCAGCCATCGCCGTTGCTCGCTTAGCAATGGCATGCCCCGAGCTCCACCCAACTTCGGCTCCCGCCCCAGGCCGCGCAAAAGGGCTTGTCCCGACCCGTTCGTGGTTTCGGACGACGACACCATCTCGGAGGACTCGTGGACTCCGCCGGGCTCCCCGTCCCGTCGCCCTCCGCCGAGCGAGGATCGGGACTCGGCTTCCCCCTTTCGCCGCGCGGGACCGCCGCGGAAGGAGGATTTCTCGTCCGTTGACGACTATCGGAGGGCCGTACGATTCTGGTCGGACCGCGTTTGGATGAGGGAAGGCGCGAGGGACCCGCGACTCGATGAGATTCTCCGACGTCGCGCTGCTGCAGCCCCGGTTCCCCCTCCGGCACCTACGCCGGCTCCTTCCGCCCCGGCTCCACAAGGTACTCCACCGCTGCCCGCGTCACCAGTGGTCTCGGACGGGAGGCCTACTACTCCCGAGGTCCCACCTCCGCCGTCCCCGATCGTTGTTCCGTCATCGCCCCCAGATGGACCGAGCTCTCCGCGCGACGCCCCAGGGACCCCCTCATCACCTCCGCGCCCGCTCGGATCAAGCCCCGTCCCAGCACCAGCACCGCCTTCCTCCAGCTCCCCCGAGATCCCGGAGATCCCGGTCGTGATGGCACTCCCGGCGGCTGGCTTTGAGGCTTTCACGGAACGGTCGACCGCGATGCTCCGCAACTTCCTGGCGACCCCCGGAGCCCAATCCTCCGAATCCCGGCGCGAGTTCTTGGCGTCTTACCGGGCCCTTCTGGCATCATCGAGGGCGGACATGGAGGAGATGATGCGAATGGCTTAGACGCCCTCACCCCCTTCCTTTTCTCCTTTCCCGTGTACTTTCTTGTCCTATTGTTGTACCGCGTTCGTTGGAGAAATATATATTGCTGCGCAAGGAAACGAAAGGGCCGCGTCCGCGCGTCCGGGTGAAAAGTGAGTGTGAGTGCCGAGATCCGCGTCCGCGTGAGAAGTGAGTGTGAGTGAGGTTGAGGTTGAGATCCGCGTCCGCGCGCTCCCTCTGTGAGAGACCGTAAGTGACCAGTTATCCCAACGAAAAGAGGTACCTGGACCGCCCCAGACGGACTGCCACACAGTTCCCCGTACCCGTTCTACAAAACAAAACAAACACCGCGCCGACAGCGCGCGCTCACAACCGGGAGTATAAGGGAGAGGCGATGGGAACGAACATTCTGGGGTGTCTAGTTGTTCCGGCTGTGAACCGGCTAGAGCACCCCCTTACCAAGCTAAGCTTAAATCCGCGTCCATACCATCCCCGACCGTCGCGCCCGTCCGATGAAGAAAGAAACAGGAGAGAAATAGACAAGAAAAGAAAGGAAACAGCCCGAATCCAAAGAAGAGAAAGAGAATATCCTATATTTATTATTCCATTCATTCATTTTTTTTTTTTTTTTTTTTTCACAGTTGCTCTTTGTCCCGCCATCCGTGAGCGGGGCTCGTCCTCGCGTTTGTGGGCCCGACACCACGCCGCGCCCGCGTACCTGCAATAAATGACCCATAGCCAGTACCAATCCAAAGCCAAGCCCAAACCAAAACATAAGGAAACAAACATTCTGGGGTGTCTAGTTGTCCCGGCTGTGAGCCGGCTAGAACACCCCCTTACCAAATCAAGCTTTAACCACCTAGCGCCCCCCCCCAGCTTGACAGCTGTCCCCAGCCGTCTGCAACCTCCTACTTCTCCGGGGTCGCACATTGCGCGCCGCTACTTCGCTGTCCGAACGATCCGCGCCGTCGTCCGACTCCGAGACCGCCTCGCCCCCGGGCCCCAAATCATTGCTCGCCGTCTCGTCGAAGGAAGTGGAACCGCGCGCGAAGAAGAGTTTCACGTGCGAAGCCGCGGCCTTCCGCTTAAGCGGCGTCCCGTCCAATTCCTCAAGCCCGTAGCCGCCGCCCAAAAACTTAGAGGCCACGCGGTACGGCCCGTTCCACCGGTTGGCGAAAAGCCGGCCCCACTGGGATTCCAGACTCCAATTATACAACAGGACCAGGTCCCCCTTCCGCAGCGGATCCCGGAGCCGATGGGAACAGCGCTCGTCCCAATAGCGGACTGACGCCGTCCGGGTTTTCTTCAACCGCTCCGCGGCTTTTCCCAAGGTCTCCTCACGCCTAAGGAGCTGTTCCGCGCGCGCCTCGATCAGATCCGCGGACGTCTTAACCTTCCACCAATCCACGCCCAAAAACGTGTTCAGCTCAATGTCCACGGGAAGCACGGGCCGCTGCCCGTAGAGTAACTTGTAAGGCGAATACCCCGTCGAGCGCTTCACGGAGATCCAATCGGCGAAAAGGACCGCGGGGAGTGCCATCTGCCACCTTTTGCCGTCCTCGCCGCACATTTTCACCAGGGCATCCTTGATTGGTTGATGCCCCCGCTTGATCATCCCCGCACCCTCCGGGTAGTATTCCGTCACGCGGCCAAATTTCGCTCGACAACTCTGCACCAGCGTCATCAGACGTCCCCGAAACTCTGCCCCTCCGTCGACGGTGACCAAGCGAAGCGACCCGTAGCGCGCGAACCAGTCTTCTTCCAGAAACTGAGCCACCTTTTCCGCCGATAGTTTCGCCAGGGGCCTCGCTTCCACCCACCCAGACAGATCGTTGCGCGCAACCAGCAAATACGCAAACTTACCCGCCTTGATGTGGACCACGTCCAGCAAAACGCGCCCGAACAGCGCGTCCTCGCCCGTGGGGCGGCCGACCTCCTTGGGCAGCCTCGAGCTTCGCAGTTGGCAGGCCTCGCACGACTTCACCCAGTCGCGCACCGCGCGAACGACACCCGGCCACCAAAACCTTGCTTTCACCCTCCTCCGCGTCTCGACCTCACCCCGATGACCAAGGTCGTCGTGCAGACTTCCTAGAATCACCTCCTGGTCCGCCCTAGAAGTCGCGACCACGAGAGGCACGGAACCGCTCCGCCGCCATAACTGACCGTCCTGTAAGAAGAAGTTCAGAACGTTTCGCCTCACCCATCGGGTGACCGTTTCCGTCGTGCCCTCGGGGAACCGGAGATCCTGCAAATAAGAGCACAAGATCGCGTAACGTCCCGACTGACGCAACGGAAGACAAACCGACGCCTCCGTCTTTGCTACCCAAACAACCGGAGCTTCCACGTCCAAAGGTTCCGCCCCCTTGTATGGGTTGTCCCGCGGGTATCGCGACAGCGCGTCCGGCATTGTGAACGCCTTTCCCGGGATGTGCACCACGTTAAAGGAGAATAACTGGAGGAACGCTACCCACCTGGTCATGGGCGCGTTCGGCAGCGTCGGTGAGTTAATCATTTGCGCCAAGGCCTCCGCGTCAACCAGGAGCTCGAAGTGCACGCCCCACAAAAGGTGTTGCAACCGCCGCACGATCTTGGTGACACCGCACAGCTCCAGCTTCGGCTGCGAATACCGACTCTCTGTCGCGGTAAAGGTGACTGATTCGTAGAGCACCGGCCTATCTTTTCCGTCCTCCTCCTGTGTCAAGACCCCCCCGGCGCCGAACTCGCTAGAGTCGACCGCCAGGCGTATCCCTCCGGCGTCGTAATTGAGGTCCCGAAGAACAATGTCGCGCCCCACGATTTCCTTGAGCTTTGCAAAAGCGGCATCGCATCCCTTGGTCCACTTCCACTCCGCCCCCTTACCCGTCAATGCCCGCATTGGGCTCGCTACTTCCGCGAACCGCTTGATGAACATGCGGACGTAGCTGCACAAACCCAGAAACTGCAGGACATGCAACACTGTCCGAGGGGTCGGCCATTCAAGAACCTTATTCCGCTTCTTCTCCGCTATTCGCCTCCCGTCGTAGGCCACGACATGCCCTAGTACTTCGAGCGCCGGAACGCAGACCGCCAACTTTTTTCCGGACACAGTAAGGCCTGCCTCCTCAATTTGGAAGAGGACTCGTTCCAGAGTTTCCGCATATTCCCAGATGAATCGCCGGATCGCGGGTGCATCCTCTAGGACCGCGCCCTTGTAGTCCGTTCTGGGGCCTTTAATGCCAGCGTCGTCGATGAAGATCTGCACGCCTTCCGGAAGGTCGTCGCGTAGTATCCAGGTCATTTGGGCTTGATATACCGCCACTGAGTTCGTCGCACCTTGCGGTAGCCGCGTCAGCTGCATCCTTCCTAGCCCGGTTTCAAACGCCGTCAGTGGCCGCGAGTCAGGGTGGAGTTCTCGCTGGTCATATCCCCCCATCACCTCCACCAGCCCGTAGCAAGCGCGCCCGGCCATCGACTCCAGAAATTCTTCAACACGCGGGGGAAGCCCCGCGTCGCAAATAGTGAACGAATTTAGCCTCTGAAGGTCGTGAACAATCCTTAGCAACTTCCCGTCCTGCTTAACAACCGCGAAGATAGGACTCGAGTAGCTTGACGTGGATTGCTCGTAAAGCCCCGTCCTTACGCGCTCCCGTACCAGCTCCAGAAAGGGCTCCCGAACGGTACGGGGGATCGGAATCGGCTTGATTTGCCACGGTTCGTGAGGGACAGTGGGAATAACGTAAGGGTCCCCGATCTCACCCCTCAACAACCCGCGTTTGTCCGGTCCAAAAGCAAGTGCCTTCTCCCTCATTACCAATACCAACACCAGCAGATCCATCTCCTCCGCACTCAGCCATCCCGTCGGTCCGAAGTTAAGGGCGTCCACCCGCTCGTCCGTGATCCCCGCCGACCGCGTTACCCATCCATTCTTCCTAAGGGGTGTCTCCCACGGGTCGCGGGACCACGCAATCGGTCGTAAGGGTCCGTTGAGCCCCTGAGGCATTGGCTCGTTCCGCGGCCGGACTTTCCGCGCTACCGGTTTGTACTTGCCCGCATTGCACCGCGCCATCCAGACCCAATCGTTGCCGTCGTAAGTCCTAGTAATGACCAGACCGGGGCTTTCGCCTTTGCTCACGACTGTGGCACGGTGATAGGGTTTTCGAAGCGTAGAGCCTTCCGGCGATGCATACTGAGGAATGGGACTTACTTCCGGCACCTGCGCCCCACGCGCGTCCTCCCCCGCTTGCTCCTCACCTGTCGGCCGCCCGTGCAGAGCCGGAGCCTGCTCCGCACGGTTCCCGCGGCCGACTAGGAAAAATCCTCCGCAGGGTGACCCTTACGGTCAACCCCCGCGCCGGACTCTTTGTTGCCGCCAGACATCGGGTCCTGTACCCATTTCCCTCTCCCGTGATCGCAGATCGTCGTCTCAAACCGTGCCCCGAGCGAGTCTTCGACGGTCAGCGCCTCCGTTCCTTCCTCGGCGTTGAAGGCCATTTGGGCTCGGAACCCAAACATGAATGGCCGTCCTAGAATCACGTCTCCGCATTCCACTGAAAGAAATGACAGAGGCTTACAGACCTTGGCAACTTCCACCTCTTCCGCCTCTACTACTCCGTCCACGCAACATTCCCCGCCATTTAACGCCCGAAGGCCCATCGCACACTTTCTCCGCACCAGACCGAGCTCGTCCACTAACCTTGATGGGAGCAGGTTGACCATTGACCCGCTATCCACCATCGCCCACACCTTCCGCCCGGCGATGGTCATCGCGACATAAGCAAGCGGGACGGATACCGACTTTGACCGGCACGGCTCGGGATCCATTTCCTCCTCCGCCACGTTAACCCGCTGAACCGTTGTCGGCACCCGGCCCTGACCGCAATCTTTCAAGGCCTGGACCATCTCGTCGACGACCGCGGGGGACACCGCCGCTAGCTCTTGTAGGGTCAGGGGTATTGGTGAGTTGTTCCCCATTACCCTCCGGACAATGTCCGCGGCCTTCTTCTTTCCCACGGGATTAGAGGACGGCCCGTCCGAAATCGGCACTCGCGCGACTGGCTTCAAAGCCGTTGATCGCTTGTCGACATCCATCGCAATGCGCTCATTCGTCGCCAACGCCCTGACTTCGGCCTCCACTCTCGGAGCTACCCAGGTTCCGGGCGCGGTGACAATCCCGAGCGAGACCCGAGCAGTCTCGGTCTTAGCCTTCGCTCTTTCCCGCACTTGCACCATTGGTGGCGGCTTGTCCTTAGTCAGGTCCACCAATTCACCCGTCGGAAATATGTACGTCATCCCGGATGCGCGAACAAGCCCTTCGTCCATGTCCCGAGTGAGATCCTCACAGACTGACTTCCAGTGCCCTCTCACCCCGCAATATGAACATCGCGGCGACCCGTACGATCCGGATGATCCGCTAGGAGGCTGGAACCCTTCCGCCATGTGAGGCGGCACCGCGCGCGGTTGAGAAGGAGCCGCCGGAAACGGTGCGGCTGCCGGAGCTGTAGGAGCCGGTGTCCGGTTGAGGAAAACCCTTATGTCCCGCAGAATCTCCGTTATCTCCCCGACTGATGGTCCCGGAGGCTGCTGGGAAAGTCCGACATGAGAGGGCGTCGACGGCCGCGCGGCCAAAGTTTGGTCGGGGGCCGGCGCCGAGATCATGACCGATTTCTTGGAGGAGGACGGGTACGTTCGTGCCGTATCCGCGATGAGCTCGTCCAAATCGATTTCGCTTTCCACGGCTTGACGGATAACCAAAAGATCGGGGAGAATCGCGACGCTCCCATCCAACGACCTCTTAACCAGGCCGTGGTCGTACAGGTATTGTTGCACCCTGGAACGAAGCTGGGGCGCGAGACCCCCCAGGAAAGCCCGCTTCATGGCACCCGTCTGACCCGGGACGACCTTGTTCTTTGCAAGGTACCCGTAGATTTGCTCGAACCTTGACATATATTCCACTAGTCCTTTGGGCGATCGCACCCCGCCATTCTCAATCGCCTCCTCCGCAGCTCAATCGAAGTTGCTTTCCCGAAACCGAGGTTCACGCTTTCCCCACCTCGCCAACATCTTGCTTTTCAACTTCCCCCAGTCTTGCCTCTCGTATCCAACCATTTCTTCCACGTCCCGCAGCTTCTCCTCCTCGGTAATGAACAGCACGATAGTCCGAACCTTATCTGCGCCCGACGCGCCCTCCGAGTCCGCGATCCCTTCGAACCTAGAAAGGAACCGCTCGACATCCGAAGTACTGAACCGAAGATGAGGGAAATCCCTTGGCCTCAACCAGACGCGGCAAGGGGCCTCTACCGCCATGTCCAACGACCCTTCCAAGGGAGGAGCAAACCCGCTAACTCTAGGAGCATGAGCGGACGGTGGCGGAGGGGGTTGAGCAGCAGAGACGGGAGTCGGGCGTGGAGGGTAGGGAAGGGGAGCATTGGATCCCGGAGTGGTTGTCGGCAGCATTCTGCGTAATCTTCAAGAGACTGAGAACGGATCAAAATTTCCCAGCCAGACCCCCAGATGTGGAAACTTTAGAGGTTGATCCTCACGAAGTTGTCCCTAGTTACGGGATCGATGGTTCTAGCGTCTGTAAGACCGAGATTGCTTCCTTTCCCTTACTCCGAGAGAGAGAGAGAGAATGAGATATGTAGATTGATGGATGATAGAATGCTGAATCCCCCCTACAACCCGAAGTCGAGGGGAAGGGTGTTTGAGCCCTCCCCCTCAACCCTAACCTAAGCACAAGCACAAAGACAGACTGACAACCATGAAGAAGGAAACCTAGACCCAGAACCCTAACCCATCCCTAAACCCATACCCATACCCTACCCCCGCCAGCTCGCCTGTCATTACGCGCATCCGGTTTGTCTTTTTGTGGCGCGGCCCTCCGCCGCGCGATACCCAAGATTCACCGCGCTTGCGCGCATCCACCCAACGCGCCGTCGTGAATTTCCCGTCCCGTGGCCGGCCCGCGCTTGCGCGTGGCTGCCACGCATATAGCCCCGCTGTCGCCCCGCTTTTTCCTTCCCCGACTAGCCGCTCCGAGAACCCGGTCGGCCCAGCTCCATCCATGAGTCGGACATCCAAGCGGGTCGCGGCCCGCCTCCCTTAGTCAGGCCCGGCCCGCAGTCGCGTGCTCGATCCCGCCGCGCCCACTGCTGAGCCCGCAGCGGCTACTGCTGAACCCGCAGCGGCTACTGCTGAGGACCGGCGCACCCCGACTGCTGAGCCTAACCTACCAGATGCTGAGCGCGCAGGCCGCGACGCAGTCCCCAACCCGAGGCCATATAATGACACCACACCGGGCAACTGTCACACCTCACACTTAGGGATTATTGTCTTCATCACTTTGACATGTCCTCTCCTCAGTACCATCTACCTCAGTCTATAAGCATGACACAAATAAAGCACAACATCAATGGTGCAATCCGCTTACTTCCTCTGGCTTGCGTTGACCTTTCAATCTTGGCAACCAACTCAGTATATACTTGCAAACTTTGCGGTTAACTCCATACCGGTTGGCCATCCATTATGAGATCCAATCTCCTTCCCTGGCCCATCAACAACCTTGGACTTCCATCTCCGGTCACGCACTGTTTGTTAGTTTGCATCCACGTCTAATTAAGCCATCATTACTGTACAGTTTGCAATTGGACTAGTCCCTACCCTGCATAAACTATTACTTCTCACTTGTATTACCTTCAACGTCATTCACTCCTGTCCCAATTCA
Source organism: Puccinia polysora (assembly GCA_025617555.3). Taxonomy (NCBI): domain Eukaryota; kingdom Fungi; phylum Basidiomycota; class Pucciniomycetes; order Pucciniales; family Pucciniaceae; genus Puccinia; species Puccinia polysora. Next base: position 11,473,659 of record CM062620.1, read on the forward strand.
TCATACATTTGTACACTCAGATTCTATTGTCTTGCACTTACGCCATGGCCTTGGATATGATTGTACTATTGCTCTATTTCCTATCCCGTTCCTGTCACTCATTTGCCTCACCGCCTTCAAATGTAGATGGCTCCTCATCAGGTTGTATCTAGTCACTCCGGATTACCTTACAAGGTCTACCCACTTGCCTGATGATTGTCTCCTCAGTTTGTTAATTTCATACATTCTTGCATTTTGCTACAACCTAGTTATCACATCGGACTCAGGTTAACTTTCCATCCTCAGAACACACTCCATTCCCCTTGCTGTTTGTTGAGTGGCATCACTAAGTTTGCACGTTGCAACTGAGTCTTGCTATTCACACTTGCCCTTGCACTCAGCATTCCTCTGCGCTCACAATCATCTAAGAATTGCCCTATAGTGCATGGGGTGGTTGTGTGACAAAAACACACAATTATATGCCGTGTAGCGGGTTGCTAGCTAGGACCATTTTCCCATACTTTTTTCTTTTTTTTCAATTTTGACATGAAGGTGGGGCTGAGGTGAGCAGAGGGGAGGATATGGCAGCTGCATTGATGATGGTGGAAGGTGGTATTCAAGGGTACTGAAATGATATATATGGGTGGGTCAATGGGGCATAGGACATGGAGGCAATGTTGAAGGGGGGAGCTAGCAAGCTTGCTAAATTCTCATAACTTTATGGAAAGTGGACCGGACTTATTGAGCTTGCTTGTTAGCAAGCTCCTATTTTTCCACAATTGTGGAAATTCCTTGGTAAACTTAGCTAAGGAGCGGGTTTAGCAAGACAAGTGGAAATGCTCTTAGTGGCGGGTTAACACTTTTCCCCCTCTTTAGACCCCCTCCCCGTAAAGTTCAAGGGGGAAAAGGTATACAGTCGGCGGGAATCAGACCCACAATTGACTCATTGCATGCAGGTTGCTCTAACCGTGGAGCTACGACGACTCGGCGCGAGGCTTACATCACAACACTCCTCATTTTGGACAAGTGGAAGTCGGCACCCATCCTGGAATTTTGGTTGGGAATCGGTTCCGGTTCGAAATTCGATCCTGTCTGCATATTCATCGCATATTACCACCGCTGATCGATGTTCCGTCTCTCAACTGACTTCCAATTGCATAGCACAGCATCTCCGAGACCCAGTCCTACCATGATCACTTGGTTAATTTGATATTTCCAGGCGCGATACTGGTGTGCCGGGAGTCATCACATCCCAGCCCTCGAGTTGGACATGACAAGACAATGACGTCTGAATCACGAGTCCTTTTTGTATTGTTTTGTTGTTTCCTACCTGGAAACCACTCGACATTTATTACACTGGAGAGCCTTCCTACAAAGAAAGGACTGAGCATTTCCGTGCGTCACAAGCAAGCGTCTTTACCGCTGAAGTTCCGGATTTCATCCTGCCGAGGGAATTTGAAATTTACCGCGGTTGCCATCTTCGATGTTTGTACAACGTTAGAGATGTCCCAGCTTACCCGCACTCAAGCAGCGAAGTATTGACAGCAAGGGTAGATTAAGAAATGTGATCTTTTCATGGACAGGGCACTCCGGCGCACTTCCCAAGTCGTCTTTTCTGAAGAAGAATTCTGTCAGACCAATATTGTCTTGACGCATCTAAAGGTTCCCAGGCTCCTGAAATACGGCCATAGAGGCTAATTGAGGGTTTCTCACCCTTGCTTCAGTTTACGTCGGCAGAACTGTGATGCCCTGAAACGATAGTTTTGCATGAGCGATGAATCAAGGCTGGAATATTTCGCTTCCCAGTTTAAAAACGGCTGGTTCTCTTCCTCGGAGGCCCCAGAGCTATTTCCCATCACTCGTTATAAGCCTCTTGCCTCATCAGTGGACTCGACAGGACCAGCAGTTGTCCAGAAATTTTCAAACTTGACCAAGTCCATTGACAATACCTTCACGCAGAAAATATCAAACAAGAAAACGAGTAAGTTTGTCTCCTAACGAAGCGCATCGTTTCTCCGCTGCGGCATCCGTTGACCAAAGCAACGCACCTCACCCGGTGCTTGGGTTGATTTGCACATCTGCCGAATATCTCACCCTCTAGGCTTGTGCCTCTACCCTTTACTCACTCCGCCCGTTTGTTTCTCTCATTAACTATCGTTTCCCCTGGCGCCAAAACTTTCATTAGCCCTTCATTCAATCCATCACGATCTACACACCAGCCATGTTCAAGCTATCATTCCTTCTGCTGGCCCTCTTTTTAGCGCAAAGTGAGTCAGGCTCCATTTCTCGTCACCGTCCGATTCTAATTACCGTGTTCGCACTTACCAGACGGCTTAGCCGACGATGTTTACCCCACCGCACGACTTCAGACCCGTCACCGCATGTGAGTCCAACGTTATTTCAGCTGTTCTTTTTGAGCTTCAGAGCAAACTCGTTCCATCCCATCTGATTCTGGCGGATCACAGCACATTTTCTACCGCCCCGTTCTTGAGTCCCCGCGGAAAGAATGATGATGACAGCTACAGCTCCGGTTCATCATCTGCCCCCCCGCCGGCCATGCCTCCCAACCCCACCGCGACAGACGCCGTGGGCAAGCCTGCTCCTGCTCCCCCAACGTCTCCCCTTCCCAGCGGCACCAAACCGACATCACCACCAGTTGTGCCGCCCCCTACGGGGTCCGTCACCAGCCCCACGGATCAACCTCCCCCCAAGCCGAACAACAGTGGTGTGCCAGCCCCCCCGGCACCTAATGGTTCCGCCACTAGCCCTGAGGGAAAACCCAAACCCCCGGCACAGCCTCCCGTGAGTGACAGCTGTGGATCGGCCCCTAGCCCGACGGCATCCGTCACTAGCCCCGCGGATCACCCGGCTCCCCCGTCGGGTTCCGTAACTAGCGCCACCGATCACAAGGCCCCGCCTTCGGGGTCAGTCAATCCACCACCCACAGGAGGACCATCCAGTGGCCCGCCACCATCCGGGGGATCAGCCAGTGGCCCACCACCCACAGCAGGACCAGCCGGTGGACCACCACCCGTCGCCGGAGCAGCTGGTAGCCCACCACCCCCCGCCGGCTCATCCGGTGGACCACCACCCGTCGCTGGAGCAGCCGGTGGACCACCACCCGTCGCTGGAGCAGCCGGTGGACCACCACCCGTCGCCGGAGCAGCCGGTGGACCACCACCCGTCGCCGGAGTAGCCGGTGGACCACCACCCGTCGCCGGAGGAGCCGGTGGACCACCACCCGCAGGGGCAATTCCCCCTGGGGCGCCGGTCGCAGGATCAATTCCCCCCGGAGTCGGAGGAATTCCTCCTGGAGTTGGCGGAGTTCCCCCTGGAGTTGGAAGCGTTCCCCCGGGAGTCGGAGGGGTCCCCCCCGCAGTGGGAGGACTTCCCCCCGTCGTTGGAGGATATACCCCTGCGTTAGGAACGCCAGTTGTAGGAGGAGTTCCCCCAGGAGGGTTTGGTTACGGCGGCGTGCCCCCCGGCGTTGTAGGTACCGGAGGTGGGGTCATCGCGTACCCTCGGGTCGGTGGCATTGCCGCAGGGGGTGCGGGATTCGGATCCGGCCTCTACGGTGCCGGAGGATTCGGACCAAACATCGGTGGCTCCTCAAGCAGTTACTCTTCTCAACAGCAATCTCAAGAATCCAGCGGATACAGCGCGATGGGAGGGGTCGGAGGCGGCTATGGATCCTCATCTTACGAGTCGTCCTCCTCTTCCTACCAGTCCTCCTCCTACCGAACTGTAACCAGCCAATTTTCCCAACTCAGCGCCTTGATGGCTCAGCTCCAGTCCCAAATCGCTGCCGGGGCTCTCACCCAGGCTGCTGTCCAATCCCAATTTCAGTACCTCGCTTCTCAAATGCAGTCGGCCTTCTCGTCGGCTACGGGTTGCCTCCAGTGCTTCGGAGCAGTAAGCCACATCCTGCATCCTGTCAAGACTTTTCTGAGCTAACATTCTTTCTTGCAGAGCGGATTTAATCAACAACTTGCTTCCTTCTTTGGGTCTTATCAATCCATGCTTCAAGCTGCCCAGAACTCCTTTGGAAGCAACTTTGGTAGCTTGATCTCTCGTAAGTGCTTCCCCCCGGTATTCAGCTCGCTTCAAGTCGGCTGATCTGGCACTCCCGTACAGCATTTGGCGCCGTCTCGAACTCCCTTCAGTCGTTCGCTTCTTCTTACACCAGCCAGTCACAATCATCACTCAACAGCATAATACCGTCTCAACTTCTTCAATTAAACCCCACACTCTTCAGCCCCCTCACCAGCCTCGGCTTCAAGTAGCTACCTTTACGTCGCCTAACACTTCGAGCCTCGAGCTCTGACTTGACTGATTGATACCGCACGCTGACCTTTGTGTCCGCCTTTCCTCCTTTCATCGCTGCACGCATGTTGTCTTTTCTGTTTTCCTGTCCGGCCTACGAGCAATTTAAAATTCTTGCAATAATCATTACGTGGGCGCTTGGCTCTCGAATAACCTAGTGGCGGTGACACTGAGCGTTTCAGCAATGATTGAAGAAGGGCCTTCCTTGGGTCATTCGGGTCATGCGGGACATAGTAAACTAAACAAAAGCGCATAACTTGCAGATCGTTGATTGTTTTGAGGATGGGACGACACTTGTTCCGATACCTCCCTCCCCCATCTTTCTCGAAACTGGCATTCTTTGAGATTGGAGAGAGTCTTCAGTGAACAGACTTCCGTCATGATATGACACTGAAGCAGAGTTCAACATGGCTCGACGAACAGGTGAGTGTTGGAAGAGCCTTTGGGGTGAAGCGATGGTTACACGGTTGCACTCTAGTGCCCACTTCGGCTGAGATGAAAGCAACCAGCATCTAACATTACTAGTCGCCAATCTACTGCTTGCGATGACCAATGAACCTTAAGAATTAGACATCGAGCTCGATTTGGTACGAAACAAAGCGTCGGAATAATTCTGATTCAGACTAACCAGAAATGTGGTCTCAACAAGATGCAGCCTGTCTTAAAACTTTCGTTCAAGTTTATTTGCTAACTTCGCGTGCCTTATGATCTTAACATTCAACCTTCATTCAATGACCGTTGTTTTATTTTCTTTTGCCATGCGCGTTTCTTTTCATTTGATTGTACCCACGAGTGCGGAAGCTGAATGAGGAGTACTTTTGTCTTCTCTCGACAAGTGTGTTTCTAACATTTGCGCGCATCAAGGTATGCTCTCAATCCAAGTAATAATATGCTGAATTATATTAAGCTTCTCACCGTTCTTATCCATTACTGTTCAGGTACTTCTTAAATCGTCTTGTTGTCTGCTCTCGACGAGTGTGTTTCTAACATTTGCGCGCATCAAGGTACTTCTTAAATCGTCTCGTTGTCTTCTCTCGACGAGTGTGTTTCTAACATTTGCGCGCATCAAGTCTCCTATTTTCTTACAAAGGCCAGTTCTTACTTTTCCATTTAACACGATTTTAAAGAATAAACTGGTCTCTTTTTCCTTATAAAGACATTCAAATCTACACCCTTCACTTCAGTCCAAAGCACCAGCCTAAAACCTGAAAGATATTTTTTGAATTTCAAGATTCCTGTGAGGATTGGTTTTCACTCTTTTTGCCATTTTCAGCTAATCCTATTCCTATCTCATTATGTTGGGTGGGTGGGAGAAAAAAAGAAAGATCAATGCCAAAAACAACCCCATCACAACAATTTGTACTACACAACTTAGCTATGGCCTAATAAATAGTTGACAGGGCACAAGTTCAGTATATTTTCCCAGGGCTTCAGGAATATCTTGGGGCTAAAATATGAGGCCAGCTATGTGCCAACAGAACAACCACTATTTCTCAGAATCCTCATTTGACATTTGGAAACTAATAATCTGAAAATACATCAATCATATTTCAGGAGCTACAAGAAACAAAAAGTAATGGAAGAAAATTCTTTGGAAAGGTCTTTTCTATATTTCTTCCTTTACATATCCCTTTTCCACTTTTTTTTTTTTTAATTTGTGTCCCATTTCTGTCCGTGTGTATTACTCCGTCAATCTTCTTATCCAATATATTTCTTCCTCAGGAAATCAACACCATGGCCAGGCACCTCATCTACCTATACCATTTTTTTGTACTGACAAAGATATAAATCATTTGTTTGCTGTACTCATCCTCTACCTCTTCTCACCTTGTGCTTTTCAATGACTTAATCACTAGGTCCATGGTGTGCTTCTCTCAATCCCCATCATGCCTTTTAACTAGCCAATTTCTTTGGATTCTTGAATTTGTCTTTTATTCTCAAATATCTGGCCTTTTTTTCCCATTTTCTGTGTTAAACAATTTACTTAGATGAAATTTTGTTTCAAATGCATGCTAACACAACTTGTGCCTTTCCATCACCCACTCACTAGATCAATTGTATGCTTCTCAAAATCCCCATTATATCTGGTCCCTAAATGACCTCTTTTGTTTGGTGAAGTTCTTACTATTCACAGGAGAACCTTCCTGAAATGTAACCCAAATGAAGCCATCATGCTCCTTTGACCAGCAGTTTGTTTGATAGGAAAATAAATGTTTCACAATCTCAGTAAAGTAATATATTGTCTACAACAGTAATTAACCATCTGTTAAATTTTGTTTTGCATTTTTATGAATAAATATGGATGCATAACCTCATAATTTAATACATGGATATTATAAGAAACTCAACCAGGAGAGGAGGCAGTGTGGATCTTCACCCATGTTAGTGATCTGATCATCTTCAGCAAAATACCTGCCTAATGTATGAATGGACCAAGAATAGTAAATATCAAGGAAAAGGGAATAATTCAACTTGGACCAGAAGCAAGCAGAAAGATTTCCCATGTATCATAAATTTTTCTATTGAAGGCATGATGAAGAGGAGAACCAAGCACTTTGAGACTCTGGTCTAAAACATTGAGTAATAGTAAGATCCTTGATATAAATCAGTTTGCTCACCAGACATGAATTATCATCACCCACCAGTATATTATCCCAGTAGCTTCAAGAGACTGTTGTGAAATATTACATGGCAGAAACACAGGTAATCAAATAATTGGAAAGAACTTTAGGAGCTGGTTTAACATTTAAGAAAATAACAAGCAACCACTTTGACATATTTGATGAAGCAGACTGGGTCAACTTCCTGGACACTAGGAGTTCCAAAAATGGATGATAGCCCTGTGAAGATTACATTTGGTATCATGGAAGGCAGACCAACAGCAGACTGTATCCCTGTCCACTATAAATGCTGAATACAAAGAACTTGGGGACACATGCAAGGTTAAAATACCTATTTCTTCCATAAAAAGTGAAAATTTTCAATTCAACAGCCCAAGAACAACATTTCACCTTGATAACAAGGGAGAAATTTAACTAGGAAATTCAAGAAAATCCAGATTAGCTTTCTCAGAAAAGACATCACTCATAGCCAGTTGCCAGGTCACCCCCAACTTTTACAAAGCCCTTAAATTTTAGAAAACAAGTAATAAACAATTAGTAAAAATATGGAATAAATAAAACTATTGAATGGAGGTAGAGTTAAGTAGCCAAGAGTCATCCAACACAAACACATTAAAGGAGGAGAAAATAAAAAAAGTTGATAAATTATCTCAGGTCGGGAGGCTTTCATTGATTTAGAAACTATCAAAACCATTGAATGAATCAAGTCAGTTTTCTCTCTGTTTTCTCTCTGTTTTTTTTTTTTTTGAGGAAACCTAATCAATTTCATCTTAAAATTACAAACTGGCAATATAAAAATCAAAATCAGCACGCACAACATTTTAACCTAGCGGCATCAACCTGGCAACTGAGTTGAGTTTGTTGAATAGGGCTGTACAATCTTTCACTAAGCCCTTCAATATCTTCTCTTTGGCCCTTTCTGATTAAGTTGGGTTTGATTTTACCGTCAGATCCGATTTTGAAAGCCTTTTTCCAAGCCAAAGTCGCCGCGGACAGATAATCTTCCAAGCTATTATCTATTGCCGCCTTGTCCGACCTTTTCCGTGATTTTAGCATAAGAGGGTTCAATCCAAGGTCGCACCAAAACAAAGAACAGGCCAAGGAATCATCTGGTTCCACGGAGCTTATGGCCTGCTGGTTTGGAGATGGTACAATAGAATATGCCTTGCGGGTTTTGTTTGACCCAAAAACTGCGTAACTGAGCTCAAGCAGCCGATCCTGGTATAATCCACCACAAACCTTGTAAAGCCAATCACGTTCAGGCGATTCAATCCATGGAGAGTTACCATTCTTTGTAATAATATTCAGAAACTCTTTGGCTTTTGAAGTGGCTTCAAAGCTTGTTTGATTGGTGAATAATTCCTTGAACCCAAACTCAAGCACCCACCCCACTTTCAGTATGATTGAACTGTTTATCCCGAAGTGCTTACATACTGATTCGAGCTGTAGGTTACACCACCAAAGGTTCGTTCCTAGTGGGCTATTCACCTTTTTTTCAAAATCCAATCTTCTTGTGGCCTCAGCTGCCCCCAAGACATAAACTAAAGCTTGTCGGACTGTGAGCCGACGGAATCGAAATTTTCCATCTGATTCATCCTCTTCTTGGCGATGATAATGAATCGGAAGCTCAAAAATTCCATCAGGTTTGTCCGAAATTCCGAAGCGCATTTCGAAAAGTTTTGCTTGGTGCGAGGTTAAAAATTTCTTATCGAGCCATTCCTGCCTGTAAAATTTCCAATTTTCAGCTATAGTTTGATGGTATAGGGAACGACGGAATGTCAGTAGGCGTCGAGAACTTTCTTCATGACCTAAAATTTGAATGATGGCCTTCTCGATTTCAATCAATTTCTGGTGGCCACTTGAATTCCTCGATAGTTTTCGTAACTTCTCGTAGATTGTTTTTCCGTACGAGGGAGTGATTCCAAAATGAGCGGCCCTGTGGTTCAAATTCAATTCCAATGCCAAATCAGTCATCAGATCGACATCCAAGCCCCGCCTGGCCCAATCCTGAACATTTTCTTTTCCCCAAAGTTTGTAGAACTCGTTCAAACTCGATTCTTCAAAATCTTCCAAACATTTTTCTGCTGCAATTGGTGCACTATTGGAAAGTGCTTCCGGGTGCAGTAGTGAAAAAGTGGAAGTCAAAGATTGAACAAATTGGAAATCTATCTTTGCGGAGCTCATGAATTCCACCCTAGGAACTCTTTGGGGATCATCTCGGAAAGCTTTCTTTGATTGAAGAAATGCATTAGCTAAATATGTTGCGTCCGCATCGTAATCAAAATTATATTTCAGAGGCGGATTGTTGTAGAGAGGGGTGAGCTTTAGATGTTTTTTGCGGTCTGCCAGCTCAAGGACCTTTTTCTCAACTTTGGGAGGGACCGGCTTTTCTGAGCTGGTAGCTTTTCTTTTGGCCCCATGTTCCATCGACGGTTTGAAGAACTGCTCTTCGAATCTCCTCTCCAATTGCCCGATGAGGTCTAACTTAGTGGATTCGATGGAAGGGATGGTAGAGTTAACATCTATTTTATTCTCGAATGTGGACCTTTCTTCTGAAAGTGGTTTCATGGCTCTGAGAGATTCTTTGTTGAATCTGACCCTCCGCATCGAGTCTGATGTTTTCTTTTCGGTTTTTTTCTGCTGTACTTTCTCCTTTCGCAGCAACTTTTTGAAGAGCTTTTCATCTTTCTTATTACGAAGCGGTGTTTGCGGTTTTCCTTCTTCATGGTTATTACCAGAATTTGAAGGATTTTCAGTTTTAACAACACTTTCATCTGGAGCTTCATTGGTGACCTCCTTCGCCCGTGCTTTTGAAGAAGGTTTAGAAGTACCAAGTTCCTTTTCTTTCGCCTCCGTTATAACAAGTTGGCCCTTCTGTGAGGATGGCATGACTTCCTCTGAAATTAGACTCTTTGACTCGGTCAACCGGAGATCAGGGGTTTCCCCTGGGAACACCTTGGGATCCTCCGACTCCAGAAACTCTCGCAAGGATCTCGCATGGCTTTGAGAAGATTCCTCTTCTCCGATGCTTTGACTTGCTGATTCCAACTTGCCACCAACAGCAGGCCGTGGTTTAAGGTGATGCTCAAGTCGATTCGTTTTTGGGCGGCTTTGGCGCCTTGCTTCAAAAGAGTTGGTTTGGGGATTTACGGCGGATAAATGCTTCCCAATTGAAGGATTCAAAATCCTCAACTCGTTAGCATAGGTTTCCACACTGCTGGGATATTCATGATCCTCATGGACGGAAGAAAGAGCCTTTGAAGAGTTTACCACCACTGAGTCGACAAACTTTCTATGAGCTGCGTCAAATTCGGAGTGATCGATCTTCGCAAGTTGCCCAACACAGCCGTGTTCACCGACTAACAAAGCGTGGGGACTGAGGCCTCGTGAACTCACAAAGTTTCCAAGAGCTAAAAGATCCTGAGCTGAAACCGTGCGCCCCTCGTTTGCATGGACGTCATCCCAATGAGCATTCTGTGAGTTCAAATGATCCGAAGGTTTTATATTGGCACGGGTGAAGTCCAAAGACGTATGATCCTGGCTTTGGTGGTCCTCGCAGTTCAGCGGATAGCTACCCTGGTCAGCGCTACGTGAAGGTTTCACAGGTTCAGCTAAGCCAGCATCTCTGACTGCTTCAATGAAAGGATTGAAGGCGGTAACAGGTCCTGGCTGTTCCAAAGGGAAGGCGGGACGTGCTAGTGCTGAGATCTTCGTTGGTTCTTTGACGTTGGGAGGACCCCTGGACACAAAACCTGAAAACGGTGATGATTCAAAGTCCTCTCGCAACATCAACTCCTTGTTCTCGCGGAGAGGAGCTCTACCTGCACGTTGGAGTTTTACAGACGTGGGTGCAATTGTTTTGGGTATCGGTGTCTGTTGTTGCGCGTTCGGAAAAAGCTGGTAATTATTCTTTGAGTTGGGTGTCTGGAGTCATGTGAAACGTCTCAAGCAGGTAAGTTTTTATAGCCCAACGCTAGGTTTTGAGAGAGTTTCTTGGCGCTTACAAACAGTAATGCCTCGGAGATGGTCTGAGATGCGGCTTGTCGGCCTTGCGACTGAAATCCATGTAAGTTCTTTTTCCCGTTATAAAAATCGAAGTGGTCACAATAGAGACGACCAAGTGGGTTTGACGTATCGTAAACCAAAGTATCTTCTGGCCAAAGAGAAGGGGTCGCAACGCTGTGAGTTCCGGGGGCACCAAAGTCGTGGAGCAAACGAGACTTAATCGTGAATTCAAAGGAATTGTCTGGCGAGATTAGGTTCCAGCTGTTATGGTCAGTTTCCTCCTCACTACCATCAACCATGTCCGCGGGTGTTGGCTCCAAACTCGTATCTATGTGTCGTAAGACATTGCATAGAGTCTCGTCATCACACGAAGTATGGTCCGAGATGGCCGATCCCGAAGCAACATTTTCTGAGTTGGAGGATGCACCTGAGCTGACCAGATCACGAACGCCATCAGCATCAGCAAGGTGCCCAAATGTTCTTACCGACGTTGGACCAGAGGCCAGCCAGAGCAGTAATGGCAAAGGGCGGAAAGCCAGTCGACAAGAACGCATCGACCTTCCTAGCTGGAGCAACGAGCAGAGCCTTGTAAGGATCAGACAAGTTGTCGAATGCCAACCAGGCCGGCCTGCGTCTTAAATCACAAGCTTTAAGCGCCAATCCGGTCGATCTGGTTTGTCTGCTCTAGGCGGCTATCGGGAAAACGAGCGTTTGAAGTCAACGTACTGGATCCATCACCCCTTGGGTTAAGGGGATGCAGCGCGTTAGGTTATTATCATTGTGTAATTCACAGCTTCGCATTTCATACATCATCTCGTTTAATATGAAATAATCTAGTTCTGAAGTTGTTCAAATGTGGGGAATAATTGTCTAACAGTTACAATGGCCCATAAACGAAAATTATGGGAATAGCATCGAAGGCCTAGTATTTAGTAGCTGCAGCGGGGCCCAAAAGCTATGTTGTTGTCTACGAGACGTCTTACATGCTTGTTCGGGAAACTCGATTCATCAAGGTACATTCATCGAGGAAAGAATCATGTATGATACTCTTGGAAATTATAGGCCCCTTTGACTGCGCGGTGGCTTGAAAAAACAGGCGAGGACGTTGGTTTCAAAAACAGGCTGGACTTGTCAGGTTTTGGATCATCCCGTCTGATCTGTCATGATTCGCTCAGAATCTCAGGGTGCTTATCGGATCGGGCTCACCCCTTTTTGGTGAGCCCAAAATCAGCCCAAATACCAGCGGGCTTTGGCGGGCCGGGTACAATGCAAGGTCGGTTGGGCCCAGGCCCGACCCAAGGCTCAGTTTCCGGGCTTTTACAAGTTTGGGCTAGGTGGCGGGCCCCCAATTTTCTTTTTTGAGTTGAAAGCTGTTTACTGTGCTTTCAAATAGTTCGATGCAATTTCGGAAAAAAGAGGAACACTCAAATCATGAAAATATGGAAGTATGAGGGAAAAACACTAACTTGATTATAAGAGAGAAAAGCTAAAGAATATAGTATTCAATTTTTCATCCAATCTGGAGTAAAAATCAGGGCTTTGGAGGCCTGTGGAGCTAGTTTTGTTTTGAAGTCATCCAAAACAGAACCACTGGGAAAGAAGGTCTTTGTTGGAGAGCTCCACTTGTTAGGTAGCAACTTGCTAGCCAAAAAAAATAGCTAGCAAGCAATTCACCGCTGTGGTGTCAATTTATAGACACGGATTGGGGACTGCGTTGCGGCTGTGCGCTCAGCATTGGAGGCAAGCGGGCTCAGCATTGGGGTATGCAGAGTGCTCAGTAGCAGCAGCAGCCGCTGTTTGGCTCCGCACCTGGTGGACAGGTTGGGCTCAGCATGGAATGCGGCGTGGGTGGCAATCCGCCCTGGAGATTGGATTCAGAAGGTAGTGCGCTCAACTAGGTTTGCGGGCGCGCCGGTTTGGATACGTAGGGGCGGAGCAATCCGCAGGCTATGAAGGAATGGATGGAGCACGCGCTTGCGGGCGCGGATCATGCTGGATATTACCAAACACCCACAACGGGCGCAGACAAACGGATATGGACAGGCGCGGGGGGCTCCGAGTAGGGCGCAGTGCAAGGACCGCGTCATGAGAAGGACAAACCGGATGGACGGAAAGGCGACCGGACAACGGCGGGAATTTGGTACGGAGGAGGTGGGGAGAGGAGGCTAGGGTTTCTGTTTTGGGATTGTTTTCTGTTTCTTTGTCATACTGTCATTTGCGCGTGTACTTAGGTTAGGGTTGAGGGGGAGGACTTATCCTCACTCCCAACTCTGGGTTAGAGGAGGGGCATGCATGCATGGATGCAGAGGAGGAAGAATCACATCACATCATTGGATTGGATCACTCATCTCACCAAGAGATTAAAGGAACTCATACCGGATACACATCCAGGTGGAAAGTTCTTAGGATTGAAGGATTGGAGATTTCTCTCTCTCTCTCTACTTTTATTTATCTCTTTATCTCCTTATTTTCTATTCCTCATTTAAGTGCAACTTCGGACATCCTCATCCCCTTTCAAACGCAGGGAACCGTTAACTTCCAAACCTTGGGACAATTATAGGGGGATAACCTTTATTCTTTCCACACCGCGCATGTTTCACAACTGTCCACTCCACAAGGCCGCAGCAGCTAGCTAATGTCCCAAACCACACAATTGTGTGCCACGTCAGCAGCTTGCTAGCTAGGTGCCCCCTTTGTTGCAACTCATTGTGGCAACTCATTGTCAAGGAGGGAGGGAGTGGGGGGAGTGGGGCACATCAGAGCTGGGGCTGGGGGGAGGGGGATATTTGGGGGGGATATCCAAATTGGGATGTTGGAAGGGATATACAAGGTGGGCAGGGTATGGCAGGATATTGGCATATAGGATATGCAAGATATTGAGGGGGGGAGCTAGCAAGCTCACTAAAATCTGGTAACTTTATGGAAATTGGACCAGACTTATGGAGATTGCTTGCTAGCAAGCCCTTTTTTTTCACAATTATGGAAATGGCTTGGCAAACTTAGCCAACAAGCAGGTTTACCAGGACAATTGAAGATTCTCTACAGGAGTAAAAATAAAAGTGAATCCATTATCAAACATAATTTAATAAAAGAAGATTTGGAAATTGGCATAAATTGTCTTCCAGCCAGTTGAGTAAACTAAATTCTGAATTACTTTCCAGTAGCTCAATCAAATGTTCTCAAAGGTATAAATCCAATTCAGCCATAGGAGTGCTTGATTGAGATTGTGTATTTACTTTGAAAAACTTGTGGAAACCAACTGATTTGGAATTTCTATAGAATTCTTCAACAGTTTTACCAGAAGTAAAAATTTGCTTTTTCATTGATGATTTTGGAGAATGAGATTCAAAAAATAAATACATTGTTCTTCTGAGGTATTGTACTTATGTAATTATGATTTGATTCAATAGTCATAGTCCTTGAAATGGTGTATTCTATGATTTTAGATTTCATTTGGGATCAAAAACAATCTCAAGAGGTAGAAATTCATTCATGTTGGAAAAGTACTTTCAAATTTCATTAATCATGGGCTGAACTATTGAGGTGATATGATAATTTCCAACTTCTTGAGATGAAACTTCCAGATAGTCTTCTATGTCCTTCAGAGTAAGGAAATAGAGGTTTTAAGTGAGATATTATGTACCAGAAAGTTTGTCTGTTGCTTGTTGAGTGGATTTTTATGTGGCAATGGTAGATTAATGAGTGTAAGACACAGCTGGGTTTAATAAAGTAATATGAGGAATCAAGAGCTCAAAGCAATATGCACAAGCACTCCTTCATAACTTCTCAGTTCCCTGGTTTATCTGATACTCCCAAGAGTAACATCAATCCCAAATTTGACATATTGTAAACCTTGGTTTCACCCATTTGGAAGAATTTTCACCACCTTTCCCCCCCACACACTTATGTGACACCATACATTCAGATTTTTCTCTCTTGATTTTTAAAAAGGGTGTTGTTAAATTCACAACCCTGGGTCCCAAACAGGTGTGAAACACCGTTCACAACCCATGTGAGCAGTGAACAGAGGTTCAAAACCATGTGAGTTGTGAAAAGAGGTTCAAAAATCAACAAGTTGCAACAAAAGTTGTTTGAAACTTGCACAACCCCCTAGGGTTTTTTTTCTTTTTTCTTTGGTTTTCTTTTGTTTCCTTTGGTTTTTTTCTTTGTTTTTCTTTGGTTTCCTTTAGTTTTTTTTCTTTGGTTTTCTTTGGCTTTCTTGAGTTTTTTTGATTTTTTTCTTTTTTTCTTTTTTTCTTTTTCTCTTTTTCTCTTTCTCTCTTTTTCTCTTTTTCTCTTTTTCTCTTTTTCTCTTTTTCTCTTTTTCTCTTTTTCTCTTTTTCTCTTTTTTCTCTTTTTCTCTTTTTCTCTTTTTCTCTTTTTCTCTTTTTCATTTTTTCATTTTTTCATTTTTTCATTTTTTCATTTTTTCATTTTTTCATTTTTTCATTTTTTCATTTTTTCATTTTTTCATTTTTTCATTTTTTTCATTTTTTCATTTTTTCATTTTTTCTTTTTTTCTTTTTTTCTTTTTTTCTTTTTTTCTTTTTTTCTTTTTTTCTTTTTTTCTTTTTTTCTTTTTTTCTTTTTTTCTTTTTTTCTTTTTTTCTTTTTTTCTTTTTTTCTTTTTTTCTTTTTTTCTTTTTTTCTTTTTTTCTTTTTTTCTTTTTTTTCTTTTTTTCTTTTTTTCTTTTTTTCTTTTTTTCTTTTTTTCTTTTTTTCTTTTTTTCTTTTTTTCTTTTTTTCTTTTTTTCTTTTTTTCTTTTTTTCTTTTTTTCTTTTTTTCTTTTTTTCTTTTTTTCTTTTTTTCTTTTTTTCTTTTTTTCTTTTTTTCTTTTTTTCTTTTTTTCTTTTTTTCTTTTTTTCTTTTTTTCTTTTTTTCTTTTTTTCTTTTTTTCTTTTTTTCTTTTTTTCTTTTTTTCTTTTTTTCTTTTTTTCTTTTTTTCTTTTTTTCTTTTTTTCTTTTTTTCTTTTTTTCTTTTTTTCTTTTTTTCTTTTTTTCTTTTTTTCTTTTTTTCTTTTTTTCTTTTTTTCTTTTTTTCTTTTTTTCTTTTTTTCTTTTTTTCTTTTTTTCTTTTTTTCTTTTTTTCTTTTTTTCTTTTTTTCTTTTTTTCTTTTTTTCTTTTTTTCTTTTTTTCTTTTTTTCTTTTTTTCTTTTTTTCTTTTTTTCTTTTTTTCTTTTTTTCTTTTTTTCTTTTTTTCTTTTTTTCTTTTTTTCTTTTTTTCTTTTTTTCTTTTTTTCTTTTTTTCTTTTTTTCTTTTTTTCTTTTTTTCTTTTTTTCTTTTTTTCTTTTTTTCTTTTTTTCTTTTTTTCTTTTTTTCTTTTTTTCTTTTTTTCTTTTTTTCTTTTTTTCTTTTTTTCTTTTTTTCTTTTTTTCTTTTTTTCTTTTTTTCTTTTTTTTCTTTTTTTCTTTTTTTCTTTTTTTCTTTTTTTCTTTTTTTCTTTTTTTCTTTTTTTCTTTTTTTCTTTTTTTCTTTTTTTCTTTTTTTCTTTTTTTCTTTTTTTCTTTTTTTCTGTTTTTCTTTTTTTCTTTTTTTCTTTTTTTCTTTTTTTCTTTTTTTTCTTTTGTTCTTTTTTTCTTTTTTTTCAATTTTTTGCAAGTTCTTTTCAATTTTTCTTTATTTATTTTTATTTTTATTTGATTTTTTTGCTCACAACCTTGAAGTTGTGAATGGCACACCACAACTTGGAGGGGTTGTGAAAAACCATTTGCAACCCATCAGAGTTGTGAACAGCCATTCACAACTCTATGGGTTGCAAACAGCCATTCACAACTCCAAAGGTTTGTGAACTGTGCCACATGACCCAATTTGTGTTGTGAATGGGTTGTTTAGGGCCATGAATTTAACACTGCATTTTCAAAAACTGCCTTGAAACTCCTGCTTCATCTTTAATTGGGTGCCTGTAAAGTAGCCCAAATACCCACATCCTAACCAAGCCCAACCTCCAAAGCCCACCAGGCTTCCTCAAAATGTGATTTTTCCCCCTAGGGGTAACCTCAAACCAAACCTCCAACCCATCAGGTACAGGATAGCCTGTGGGCTTCCCAGCCTGACAAGGACCCTGACCAGAATATTTTCTCATCACACCTTGTTATGTACAAGGTAAATGCAGTTTATCTTGACCCGCATATTCACTTATTTATATGTTTACTAGTGTATACTGCCCCCATATTTGTGGAGGATGTTCCTTGTCCCTGAGCATGTATGTAGAGGGGGGGAGAAAGTCTTCCCACTGATTGGCCAAAATAAGTACTTTGATTTTGAGGTGCATTTTCAAGGCCAAATTTTCAAGTCTGGAATCCATTCATTTATTTTACTTTGTTAGATGATGTATTTTAGAATCTGTTTTTTAAGGTGGAAATTTATTTATGAGTCAAATACTTCAAATATTATTATTTTTGAAAAATAGTACACAAAGATCAAAAATACTCAAAAATAGATTTTCCAGAAAGAAAAAAAATTAAACATTCTTTTGTGGTCAGTTTTACTTGTATAATATTCAACTTTGAATAAAAATCAGAATCACACCAAAAAAAAAAAATAAACTAGTGATATTTGTTTTTTCAGATCATTGGAAAATTAAATTAGATTAATGTGTTTTTTTGTGGGTTTGATGATATTTTAATTCAATAATCAATTTTGGTATTCAATAACTCATCAAAATTAAGCAGAAAATATTTCTGATGATAATTGATTTCTGAAGTTTAATATAATTGGAATATTTAACTTTTTTGGAGCTTCCAGAATGTTAGCTGATGCCCCGGCTGTGAATCTGGCTGCCACAGCAATGCGCGCACCTGCTCTGCGCAAAGAGAAACCAAGTGTTCTGAGGACATAAGGAGGGAATGTGGGACGCAAGAGGAGGAGTGGAGGACAACAAACAACTCAAGGATTTACCCCATCTCAAGCTCAAGATCAATTGAAAAAACATCACTTTCTCTTTGAACCAGCATCTTGTCAAGACAAGCGGGTCTAGGAGGAGTAAACTTGACACTCACTCTCTTCACCCGTATACATCTCATTAGGACAAGGTTGAGCTAGTTGAGTGGCGTCAGGAGGTAATCTTTATCACATTCTTGTCCTTCTCCCGTTCTTTCCATATCTTTCAATGATTCCTTTTGTCTTTCATTCTCCCAATCACCACTCAGTCTGACCTATTCATGTTCTTAACTTGTTGCTGTCCAGTTGTCTTATTTCTATAAGAGCTACTTAAATTAAGCCCCTGACTGCAATGAAGATTCTTTGTTAAAACTCTCATGTTAGCAAGAGACAAATCTTGGTCACTAAGTAGCTCTTAAGAAAAAGAAACCTTGAAGTTTAGTGGCATTCAAACAAATAATGGCAAGCTCAAGAGACAAGGGCCACAACATCCATATCAAGGAATCATCAAGCAATCAGTCCAATGACAACTATTCCACTAAGGTGAAGTTGGTCAAACTCAATCAACACGACTGGCACAATTGGAAGTCCCAATTTGAACACTTGCTAATTGGAAAGGGCCATGAAGAAATTCTCAATAAAAGTTGGATAGAAGATCACAAAGGCACCAAGAACTATTGCAAAAAGAACTCCTATGCCATCAGTCTTCTGTACAAGGTAGTAGAACACAACCTCCAGTCAGAAATCAACTTGTCTTGTAACAAATTATCAGTGGCCTATCAATCACTTTCCAAGGCATGCGGTTAAAAGTCCATTATTGTGGCTGGAGACATGCTGTTTTGTCTCATACATCTGGCCTATGAACCAGGTACCCCACTTTGGGACCACATTGCCCAATTCAAAAACCAGTGCATAGATCTCATTGAGACCATAGAAGAAAAACCCCCCACATCTTGTTTTCTGGATGTCTCCCAAGGCATGGCAGCCATTCTCTTCCTCAAGTCTCTTTGTCACGACTCTAAGTTATCCACTATTGTTCAATCCTCCTACAATCTCACTCCATTTAATCTTGAAGTTGTGAGCAATCAAATCATGTTGGAAGACAGTTGATGCAAATCACACAATTACAAAAACTCTTATCTAGCCCATTACTTGACAGGCGCTTCAAAAGGACGGTTCAGAAACCCAAGATCAAATGAGCCAGCAAAGAACCCCTCAACCAAATGTGGCACATCCCGGCCTAGGTCTGTCTCTCCAACTTGGAAGCTCCCGTCCAACAAGGACTCAGAAGTTCATGCTCAGTTCAAGCAGCTTGCCAAGGCGGTCAAGCGACTCAAGTCCTAGCTCTTTCTCAATGCTGTTGATGAGGAAGAAGGGGTTGCAGAAAAAGAAACGGCTGACGTTGTAAGCAAAGATGATTCAAACCCAGAAATCTCTGGGTTTCATATTTGTGAAGATGGCTTGTATAGCACAACAACTTCCTAAAAGTCCTTCCCAGAGATAATTTATGATTCCAGCGCCTCCCGTTCCATGGTCTGCGACTATACACTTCTCTGCAATCCAACTCCTCTGACAAAGAACATCAATACCTATGGAAGCCAGGTTCAAATCACCCATGTGGGAAAGCTGGACATTGGAGGGACTCTCATCTACCCAGTGTACTACGCTCCCAAGGGGCCTAGGAATCTGGTCTTGGAAACTCAAATTGAAGATCAGGGTCTAAAGATCGTGCATCAAAATCAAACCATACTGGTCAAACTGTCAGAGAAGATTGTTTTTTATTTCCTTTGTGTTGGTAATCTATATGTGGCTTGTATGAATTCCTCTCAAGCCCTCATTGCGTATTTGGTGACTCCTCCACGCTATGATGTTGAACAGCACCTGGCGTTAGGACACCCCTTGGATAAGTATCTCAAGCACTTTCTCTCCCTTCAATCAATCTTGAATCACAATCCAAAGCATTCCTCAGCTAATTGTGAGGTATGTAAAACCTGAAAAATTAAGCAATTGTCTCACCTGAATCAGCTACTGAATTCCCCTTCTCCTTTCCATCAACTGCATCTTGACATACTTCAAATTTCCCCCCCATCCCAGCATGCCACGCAGTTTGTTCTGGTCATAATAGACAATTTTTCTTGCTTCAATTGGATCTATGTCTTGAGACACAAATCAGACTCTGAAGCTTGGATCATGTTGTTCATCCACAAGGTCAGGAATCAACTCGGCATCACCCCAGCATTTCTTCACTGCAATTGTGGAGGTGAGTTTGGGTCCACCAAGCTACTCTTGTTTCTTCAATCATGGGGAATAGTGCTTGAGCAGGGTCCTGCAAACTCACCAAAAACCAATGGCTTAGCAGAGAGATTCAATCAGACACTCCTTACCAAGATGCAATGCATCTTGGCTCAGTCCTTGGTTCCAATCTCCTACTGGGATGAGGCAGCTTGCTAATCCTCTTTACTTATCAATCTTCTTCCATCAAAAGCCATCAAGTGGTCCTCCCCTGTTCAATTCCTTCTTGCACACAATTGTACCATTGAGCAGGTAAGGGATGTTGCTAAATTGATTCTGTTTGGGCTCAAGGTACACACCCACCAGCCATCATCCTCCAAGATACTCCCTTGTTCCTCTCCTCTCCTGTTTCT
Source organism: Puccinia polysora (assembly GCA_025617555.3). Taxonomy (NCBI): domain Eukaryota; kingdom Fungi; phylum Basidiomycota; class Pucciniomycetes; order Pucciniales; family Pucciniaceae; genus Puccinia; species Puccinia polysora. Next base: position 11,494,114 of record CM062620.1, read on the forward strand.
TGGCCATGAATTGTACTCTGATGCATGTTGCTTTCTCAATACTATGAAAAAGAACGTGACAATCAGCAGTGATTTCATCCATCCTCAGGAAATTTTTGACTACGGGAATCCACTTGCACTGACAAAGTTGCCTGCCTCCCTCCCCAACATGGAGGTCCCCTTGCCTGTTGGTTTGATCAAGGTCACTGTGGTGCTACAGGGTTTGCGCCAGGGATCAATCACCCCAACCTCTGCTGGAACAAAATCACCGCCACCAACTGTCCCTGATGATGGAGTCCATGTACCCTCTCCACCCTCCAGCAACCACAATCACCCCACACCTTCTTCCATCAAACCACCAGCATCCACATCCAAAAATCATGCCTACGTTCCCTACTCTGATACAGCGCCAAGGGAAATCTCCAGCTCAATTAATCCATTGGCCATCCTTCCTGCCAGAACCCAATCTGCTGCCAAATCCAGTAACCCCTCTGCCAACCTCATTGACGACAATGACAATGATGTCAATGCTCTCCTATCTGAGGTGATCTCTGTCAAAGAAGCTTTTGAAAATCCCACAGGATGTCCTTTGTGGATGGAGTCCATGGCTGGGGAGAAAACCTCACTGATCCATTGCAACACCCGAACTCTTGTACCACCGCCCAACGGTGACATTGTGATTGGAGGAATGTGGCATCTGGTCAGAAAGAAAAATGAGTTTGGGGAGGTTGTGTGTTGCAAATATTGTTGGTTTTTTTTTGGCAACCATCAGCAGTTCCCCCAACATTACCTGGACACTTACTCATCTGTTGGTTGTACCAAATCTCTCAAGTCACTTGTATCCATTGCTGTCCAGCATGACTTATACGTCTTTCAGTTTGTTTTTGAAACTGCCTTTCTGTATGGCAACATTGATGCAACCATCTACGTGGCCCAGGTAGCTGGATTTGAAGTTCCAGGTAAGGAGAAGTGGGTATGGAGGTTGAATAAGTCACTATATGGGACAAAGAAGGCGCCAAGGTGCTGGAAGTCCAACTTCTCTGCAACTCTAGCCACCCTGGGGCTTGTTCCATCCCAAGCCAATGAGTCTCTCTTTTTCAACAAGGAAAAATCAGCCACGCTTCATATTCATGTAGAAAACAGGCTCCTTGTGGGTTCAAATCACAATCTATTACTAACTCTTCTCAACCGTCTTGCAGAGAGCTACACAATTGGTGAAATTTTAACTGACTTAAAAGGAAAGTTTGATTTCAGCAAGGAGTGATCAAAGAGAAGAAACAGAGTTGAAGAAACAACTTAAAAGGACCAGATAGTAAGTTGACTAGACAACGGAAGTACTGAAGAGAGATGGAAAGTAGCAATCAGGAAAATTGATCCAGTGTGATATTCTTGGTAAGGGTGGTGGGGTGAGCTTGAGTTGTAGCGGTAGCTGGTGGGGTGAGCTTGAGTTGTAGCATTAGCTGATGGTTGGAGCTGGTGGTTGATGTTGATGATAGCTGTTCATTGGTGAGTTGCTCCGCTGTATCTGTTTGTGGCCTTCCAGGCTCTTGGCAAGATGGCAGGGGAGCGGACGCGCAGGACTTCAGGATTGGAGCATTGGCAGAGGTTTATTTTCAAGGACAAGCGGGCAAGTGAATGAGGTGAAAGAGGGTTCAAAGACGTAGTGACAGCAATTTGAGAGGCATGGAAAAGGACTGACGGAGACACATAGAAAGAAATAAAATAGAAAAATAAAGAAAATAAAAGGAGAGACAGAAGAATGAAGAAAATGGTATGAGGAGATAATTTGAGCATGTCTTTGAATACCAAAAATTGGCACTCAAGAATGTCTGGCACAACATCTTGGCTACACTCTTGAGTGGCAGTTCAATGGTGCCCTCATCCTTAACCAACATGACTTCTTCCTGAAGATGTTACACAAGCTCAAAATGGATACTGCTAAAACAGTCAAGGTTCCAGCCCTGTTGAATCTCCATCACCTTTTCTCCTGAAACTCTCTGCCCTTTGATGTGAAGATCATGCAGAAGGCTGTGGGGATGTTAATTCATCTATCCATCCATACACAACCCAACATCAACTTTGCGGTTAACATACTGTTGCTCCACGTCAACAGTCCAACTGAGGCTCATTGGAATGTGGAAAAACACCTCCTGCAATACCTTAAGGGCACCTTGTCCATAGGTTTACACTTTCAACAAACCACTGATACTGGATCCAAACTCTGCAGTTGGGCTGATGCCAACTATGCCACTTCTTTCATTGGACGCAAGTCAACCACGGGGTATGTAATTACTCTATACGTCAACCCTGTATGCTGGGCCACCAGGAAGCAGTCCATGGTTGCTCAGTCTACAACAGAGGCAGAATTCATCTCCATGAATGTTTGCACCAAGCAGGTAAGGTGGGCTTCCAACCTACTCCTTGGTCTTGGGGTGTCAATCTCCCGCCCAATCATCATCAAAAACAATTTTGGCACCAATTTTTTGAGTAAGGAAGTGCAGTTGAACCCCAACTCCAGGAACATTGAGGTCCAGTATCAATATCTTTGCAAGCTAGTGGCCAACAAGTTACTTTCTGTTTCACACTTCCCATTGGATGAGATGATTGCTGATGCTCTCACCAAGACACTAGGGTATGTCAAGGCTGTTCAAGCTTGGAAGTTACTCCGCCTGATCCCAGCCAGGTCAAGGAGGAGTGTTAGCTGATCCCCCAGTTGTGAATCTGGCTGCCACAGAAATGTGCGCGCCCGCTCTGCGCAGAGAGCAACCAAGTGTTCTGAGGAAATAAGGAGGGAATGTGGGACCCAAGAGGAGGAGTGGAGGACAACAAACGGCTCAAGGATTCACCCCATCTCAAGCTGAAGATCAATCACCAAAACGTCACTTGCTCTTCAAACCAGAATCTTGTCAAGACAAGCAGGTCTAGGAGGAGTAACCTTGACACTCACTCTCTTCACCCGTATACGTCTCATTAGGACAATGTTAAGCTAGTTGAGCGGCTTCAGGAGGTAATATTTATCAAATTCTTGTCCTTCTCCCATTCTTTCCATATCTTTCAATGATTCCTCTTGTCTTTCCTTCTCCAAATCAACACTCAGTCTGACTTATTCATGTTCTTAACTTGTTGCTGTCCAGTTGTCTTATTTCTATAAGAGCTACTTAAATTAAGCCCTTGACTGCAATAAAGATTCTTTGTTAAAAATATCACAGAAGTATGTGAATTTTGTTTTTGTTTAGAGGAGGGGCTCATCCCATTTATTGCAAAATAATAAATGTTAGAATTTTAGGTCTGGAAATATTGCCTAATAATGTAGTAAAACTTTAGTCATGCTACAGAAGTCTTCAGTTAGCTCAGTGACTGGTTATTGTGCACAATGTGCTCTTTAGTTAATGTCCTCAAAGTTAATTCTATAGGTTTATTCATAATAATTTTCATTGATAACCACTTTTTAGCCATCATGTACATGGTCTATTTATACTGATTTCTTAATAAGGTAACCAACCCATCAATTATGAATTACAACTGAACCAGAATGTCCTCAAGTTTACTCTCTTGAATCTAAAGATCCACTCATCTTAGTGTTACAAGACTTTATCCCTTCCTCTTTAAGTGCCTTGATCAGAGTGCCAAACTAAAAATATAAAAATTAAAATTTTCAAATGATATAAAATGGCCCAGGCTGAATTCTGTCACAATCCAAGGTTAAGGGTTATTTTCTTCATCACTTTGATATATCCTTTCCCTCAGTACCATGTAACTCAGTCCACAAGCATGACACAAATAAGGCACAACATCAATAGTGCATTCTGCTTACCACCTCTGACTTGTGTAAACAAACTTCCAATCTTGGAAACTCATTCTATACTTGCAATCTTTAAGTTAACTCTATTCTGGTCAACAATCCATTCAAGCTTTGCTCTTCTACCCCTGGGTATCTCAAGCCCTTGGACTTCCATTCTTGGTCACAAAAATAAACTAGCTTGCACCTTTTTCTAAATAACCATCAACTGTGTAGTTCTGACAATGGGATAGCTCCCTTCCCTGCATGTCTAAATCTATTCATTTGCATTGTCTTCAAATGCCATTCCTTCCCTGCCTCACCCATTACACTCATTTACTCTCACATTCTATTGTCTTGCACCTGCTCAATGACCTTGAATATAATTTTACCATTCATTTCATTTTCCCATTCCATTCCTGTCATTCCTTGAATCATTTCTCTCTTGCTGTAGATGAATTTACATCAGGTTGTATCTAGTCACCACTGGATTACCTTATAAGGACTACACTGCCTGCCTGAATATTGTTTCCTCAGTGAGTTAATTTCATGCTTCCTCACGTTTTCTATGGTTAGGTAATCAAATTTGATTTAAAATAAACTGAGTCAACTCATCTCTTTTAGTTTGGCACCTATAGTAGATTTATTTCACAATTTCATGTACTTGCTTGACTGGGAACGCTGCCCTCACCTGTAATAATATGATATCAACAGGGTAGGGAGATCCAGTGCTCCACGGGCCCAAAAACCCTTAGATCCCATTCCTTCTTCTAAATCTCCTTTTTTTGAACCTCTCAACAATCCCCTTGCTTCTTTGAGTCCATTTAAAGCCTTGGTGGATCCTTATGAGCATATTGAAGAGTCCAAAAAATCCTCCAATGAAACCCCAACTTGCAGTAGGTCAAGGGCTTGCACAAATGCTCCCTAGTTGGAAGCTACAACCCTTTTCTCTGCTTTGATACAGGCTCTTAATCAAAATGCCTTGCAAACTAGCACAAGTGACCCTAGTTTTTGCATTCTGGGCATAAATTAGCCTGACCAATTTACAGGAGAACATGCCCATAAGCTTAGATCCTACTTGCAGTCATGTAAAATCATCTTCTCCAAAAATCTTAATATCTTTCCCTCCAACAGACACAAGGTCATGTACACATCTTTCTTCTTAGGAAGTAGAGCCTTGCAGTGGTTCAAAAATTATCTCAAACTGTTATCCAACACAAGTCCAACTTTTATCCTTCACAATTGGGAAAATTTTGACCAAAACATCTTAACCCTATTTGGTCACCCCAACAAAGTGTAAAAAACTGAATAAAAACTTAAAAGACTAGTAATGAAGGAGAATAGTAGGGCTTATGTTTATATCCCTCAATTTCAAACACTTCAGTCTTGCATCCAATGGAAAAAGGCACACTTTTCTTTCATTTCAAAAAGGGGTTACCAGAATGCATAATCAACCAGCTCAAAGTTGGGGGACATATAAAAACCCCCATTCAGAATTTAATAGATTTGGTGATCAAGATTGATAATGGCTATCACAACAAGAAGCACTTTTGAAAAAAAACCATGGACTTTCAGCCTTGGAACCAAAGGTGTAGAAATATTCCAAGCAAAAATTGAATAATCCAAAACACTCCAAAACAAATCCAAATTCAAACTTCAACCCAAAGGGGAAGGCCATTGCCCAAACTCAAAAGTTTCTGGACAAGGAAACTGGAATTATCTGGAGCAAGGGATGGAAAAGGAGGGAGAATGATGGGTTATGTATGTATTGTGGAGGAAAGCATGATGACAATAGTTGTGCAAAGCGGCTAGCCTGTGAAACAGTTAAGCTGTCAAAAAATTAGATTTTAGTTTTTCTGATGCTTGCAAGGAAGACTACACATTATTTAAATATCAGAAAGTCAATCATTTCAGTTGCAAGTCACTTAACAGGCCAAGTTTTAGATTTGTCCTTTTCAATTCAAAAAATACTATTTATTGTGTTTTACTTGATTCAGGCACTGATGTTTATTTTATCAGTTCATCTTTTGCTACTTCAAGAAACCTTACTTGTTCCAAGATAGATAAATTAACCATCTATTTATTAAGTATTGTGACCAATCTGTCTCATTGGGTTACCCATAAGACAAAATACACCTGTGCATTCTCCAATTTTGCAAGATTTAAATGGGACTTAGTTGTGTTGGATATTCCTGGAATGGAAAACACCATTCTAGTCCATGACCTTCTGGTCTACCGGAATCTGGATGTGAATTCAAAAGACAGAGTAATTAAAATTCAAAACTTGCAATTCCAGGAAACTAACCATTTTTTCAAACAGCAAGTAAACAGCCTACCTTAAACTGTCATTGAGTTGGATGACAAATTTCTCCCAGGAGATTTGCAATATCCTGACCTTAATTCCCAAGTTCCCTCTTCAGATTTAGGAGTTACTGCTTATTTTTCCAACATACCTCCTGCTTGTTTCTTTGAAAAGAAACAGGCACCCACTAAAATTTCTATTTTGAGCTCCCTAATCCTCTTAAATCCAGCAAATAATTCAAAACCAGTGTTCAAAGATGACAAGATTGAAGATTTAGAAATAATTTGAGAGTCTTTACCTTTGGTTTACCATGACTTTCCTGATTTCTTTTCAGCTGCAAAGGCAGATGAACTACCTCCTTCCTGTTATTATGATGAAAGAATCAAACTTAATGGCCCACCTCCGGCACCTGGACCAATATACTCTCTCTCAAAGCAAAAATTTACCACACTTCAAGAATAAATGGCAGAAAATGTATCAAAAGTGTTTCTTCTACCAAGCGATTAAAACCCCAGCTTGAAATTAATATTGTTCCCTAAGAAAGATGGGGGCCTTTGCCCTTGTGTTGAATCCAGGAAACTGAACCAGGTAACCTGGAAGAATGCCTACCCAGTACTGCCTATTTCCCACCTTGTCACTATCTTCCAAAGAGCTGCTTATTTCTCAAAGTTAGAACTTCAAGGTGCCTATAACCTAATTTGCATTGCAAAAGGCCATGAGTATTTGACTGCAACAAGAACAAATTTTTGCAGTTATGAGTATACCTTCATGCCTTTTTCCTTGGCAATGCTCCTTCTAATTTTCAACATTTTTTCAATGACATCTTTCCTGACCTTGTAGAGAAATACTTTGTGGTGTATCTTGATGATATAATTTCCTAATTGAAAATTCTTGAAGATCAAATTGCACATGTGCAAGAGGTGCTGCAGAAACTTTGAAAGAATAACCTGTTTTTAAAAGCCTCCAAGTTTAAATTTCACATTCATTCTCTTCAATTTTAGGTGTTATAGTTTTGCAACAAGGACTATGGATTGATCCAGCCAAAAGCCAACAAATACAGGACTGGCCCGCACCTTCTTCAGTCAAATCCAATCAATTTTTCCTTGAATTTAGTAATTTTTACAGGAGCTTTATTGAGCATTACACCAAGAAAACCATTAATCTAGCTAATCTTCTTCAAAAAGAAACTCATTTTGTTTTTACTGAACCAGCTTTTTGGATTTTGAACCTCTGAAGAAAGCTTCTAAAAATTCTCCAATACTTCCTCACTTCAACAAGCTAGCTTGCAATATTGTGGAAACCAAAGGTGTAAAAACTCCTTTGTGATTATATAAAATTATTTATCAAATAGCTTTCTGGAAATCCTTGAAGGGAAATTCAGTATTACTTTTAATCCTTTAGAGTTTTAGTAAAAACTAATGTGATTTTTAATTGCCTGCCCTTCTTGTACTATTGTAAGTCTGCACAATAATTTTTTGAAATTAATGGCTGATTTCTTTGAGACTTAAAATAGGTCTCAGATCAGACCTAGATTGGTTACAAAATTTTATTTTTAGGGTTATTAAATAATGGACCAGATTTATTAGGTTATTGGTTAGTGGTTGATCAGATATGTGTGATCTCAGCCAATAACCCATTTTCAACGGGTTCAAGGGTTTGTCAAATGGATGTTTCAGGAGAGGACCCAAGGATGGATTTACCCACAGGGGTCTGGGTAGAATAAAAAAAGGTTAGTAGTTCCCTTTTTTTGTGCTCTCTTTATTTTTAAGGGTCAATTATTGATTAATGGGTGGTTTTCTTCAATTTTGTGATGAACAGTTCAGGCCAAAGAAGAACCCTTATTCAAAGAACCCAATGGGGTGGTTTCAATGTTTTTTGAGGTTAAAAAATTGGTTTTTGATTTCCTTTCTTTTAGTTATTGGTACACTGATGATCTTTCTTTTTTATATCTGGGTAGGACCACAGATGGTTGGGTGGTAAATGGATGATGAGTAGTGGGGGATGATTTAATGGGGAATTGAGAGTCTGGATGATGGTGGGGGATAAAACCTGAATAGGTTAGAGAGGCCCTCCTGAAATAGAAAAATCCTGCCCCTAGGGGTGCTCAAGGCTGCCCCTGAGGCTCTCCCTGTTCTGGTGAGGAACAGTGAGATACAGTTAACTTTGAAATTTCTGCTGGCTGGAAAAAGCTTTTACAGTTACATTAGGCATTTCTTCTGGTTGGAAAAAGTTTTTACAGTTACATAGGGCATTTCTGCTGGTTGGAAAAAAGTTTTTAAAGGTTTTTCATGCATGCACGGCCCTGCATAGATTTCTGTGTAGGTAATATAAAATACATTCCTGTGAAGTACCAGTGGTTAGTTTGATGCTAATTACTTCAACTTCATGTATTTCTGTGAACTAATTGGTGTTTTGTTTGGTATTTCATGGTCTTGACTGCATGCATATATTGCTGGATGGTCTGTGGCGGGCTTGTAATGGTGGGTTTATTGGTACTAAAAGGTCTTGGCTGCCTGCATAAATTGCTGGGTAGCCCTAGGGTTAACTTGTGCTGGTGGTTTATTTGGTATCACATGCTTATGACTACATAAATTGATGTATGGTGCTGGAGTTGTTTGGTACTGCATGGTTCTGGATGTTAAATAATTCTGCCTCTGTACTCTTACGGTCACACTATTCTTTACTATCACATCCACATAGGCGCAGACCCTATCACTGTCACAAACCTATCTCTGTCTTTCACAACTATGTTCCCTGTTCTGATCTTTCCTTTCTATCTCTCTCAATCATGTACCTGCCAGAAACTCTGGAGGATCTCTGAACCAACAACTACCTCAACCTAACTCATATCAAATCTTGACTCTCAACACAACTACTCATTATCAGATCAAATCTCTTCTTATTTTTTTATTTTATTTTCTTTCTTTATCTTTTTATTTCTTTTTGTTTGCTCCTTCTAAACTTGAATATTACTCTCTTCAACTCAATCTTCATCATGCTCTGACTGGTAAGACAATCATCTATTGCCAAATACTCTATACATGTCTGATCTAACTATTGATATTCTCCTCTTCAAAGTCATCCTTGTTGTGTTCCTCAATATTCTCATAGTGTCTGATCCAGCCTACTCAACCACCGCACATCCTAGCTGTTCCGTGCTTGATGTTTGTTTTCTTTATCTTTTTCTTTCTTCATGTCTTTCCTTCATTTTTGCTGTTTCTATACTGATATTGCAACTGGCTTAGCCCTCTTTGGTCAATACAAATTGAATAATCATTCAGTTACGCAACACTGGCTGCCTGCATAAATTGCTGGGTAGCCCTATGGTACTTATACTGGTAATTGTTTGGTACTACCTGCTATTGGCTGCATAGATTTCTGTGTGGTACTGGGGCTGTTTGGTACCACATGTTTCTGGCTTCCTGAATATATTTCTGGGCAGCTCTGTGGTGACTGGTACTGGTGGGTGTTTGGTACTACATGGTCTTGCTTATGGCTCTGAGTATACAGGCAAGGTGATTGGTTGTATGTTTGGTTGAGGTGTTGTGGTGAGATGCTACTGGTAAGAATTTAGGGATTTCAAGGTATATCCTGTTGAGACTGTGAAAATGAAGATGTGTCTGGTGGGAGTTGAACCCACAAACTCAGATAGACTGAGACACATACTAGAGTGCTGCCTTTACCAACTACGCTACAGACGCTTGTGACTTCCAGGGTTATTTGGTATTACTGGTCTAGGTTCAACTGCACAGCCTCCGTACTGTGGTGACACATCATGTTAGCAGGTTTAACCTCAACATATCCATATGAACTTTCACTGGTTGTGATATCTGAAGTGGCATATGGGCTGGCCATAATTGATTTTTTGTTTGTATCTTCTGAACCATGAGAGATAGAGGGGTAGTTTGGCTGAGTGACTATAGGTTATTTTTGGTTTAGAATCCATTTCCGAGATTAATTTTATGATTGGGATTACATTTAGACTAGAAAATCAAGTCTGATGGCTACAGGTAAGGTTTGGTATATCACAATGCAAGCAACTAAGCAATTGCAGGAGTACTCTGGCAATTTTTTTTGTTCTTCCAATATGTTTCATCCTGTAGCCTTTGAGTCTTGAAAACTGCTTGCTGCAGAAATTAATTCTGAGATTGATGAGAAGGAACTTCTTTCAATGTTTTATAGCTTGAAGAAATGGTGTTCATAACTTTTGAGTCTTATGGAATCTTTTGAGGTCTTGACTGATCACAATTCTCTTAAATATTTAATGAGATCAAAAGTCCTCACACGCAGACAGGCACAATGGGCAGATTACCTCTCCAGGTTCAAATTTAAAATCACGTACCTCCCCAGGAAACAAGCAGTCATAACTGATGATTTATCACCTTGGGACAATCTTCACCCAGGGGGGGGGTGCACCTTTGCCAATTATTGTTGAATCTTCTGACCATTCACTCTCTTCTTCTTAGCTCCTATCACCATGTCCCGCGCTTCTTCATTCCTTCCTTTTGTTATTTCATTCCTGTCTCTTGAGTGTCACTAGTTCAACCCGCGCGACCTCTTCTCTTCTCTAGAATCAAATGCCACGCCAGTCCTTTTTCTTAGTTTTCTGACCAGTTAAATCCCGTTTTTCTTTTGTTTCTGCCCTTTCAAGAAGGCTCCACTCGACTCATCCATCTTGATCCGCTCTTCTTGCTTTCCAACGACTCAAGTTTCTTTCTTCCTTCTTTTCTTCCTTAGTCCTTTTCTTTATATTTCATGTTGCACTCTTCCCATCTCCTTCAACCATTCAAACTCCCATCTCCCTCAACCATTCAAACTCAACTTTCCGACCTCAATCTCCTCTCCATTGTAACTTGTCTGGTAAGACCTCTACTCAATCTCATTGCCTGATCCTCAATGCTCCAATGTCCTAATCCTCAACTTTCACCATACTAAGAACCTCCTTCTTGTCTTCTATCTTTTAGTCTGTGCTTAGCTTCTTCTCTCAATATATCTCAAATCAGCTCCGCGGTAACTTGATGTTTGTTTTCTTTTCATTTCTTTCCTTTTCTTTATTTCTATTCTATTTTTGTGATTCCTCACACTGATTGTTCTTTCTTTAGCCCTCTTGAAATTATCATCTCTCTTTGTTCTTTTGAAAACACCTCAGAAATCCAACACGGCTAAAAGCCAAAAGCGATCCCAACTAACTCAACCGGACCAATGGAGGGATCAAGCTCCAACGGATTCCATCAAATCATCCTCAAGGCTGCTCTCAAAGCCGTACCCATACTCACAGACAAAAATTACTCCATTTGGAAAGACAAAATGTCGATGCTGCTGGAACTCAAGGGCGTAAAAGAAGCGCTGGAAAACTATTCTAAAGGCCTCAGTCCGACAGACAACATGGAAATTTGCATCATCTTACTCTCCAAAATCAACTCAATTACGCACAACAATGTGGTCAATCCGTCAAACATGTCCCCAGCAAAGCTTCTATGGCTAAACATCAAGGAACAATTTGCTTCTTCTCAAACTGCCAACCGAGCGCAAATCTTCAATGAGTTCCTCTACCAACAGTTCAAAACGGACACCATCAATTCTTTCATCACTGACACCAAGATTTTCATGAAGACAATGCTTGAAGTGGGAATTGATCTACCCAAAGACATACTCTCCCACCTTATTTTATTCAAATTCCCATCCTCCGTACAATCTCTCCGCCAGAAAATCATGCATTCAGACAAGGGCATCTCCGTCGACCTTGTTCTCAACCATCTAATCCAACTGGACAACAAATCCAAATCCAAGTCCAAGGAAATCAATTCAAACAACACTGCCCTGGTTGCTCCTAGAACTTCCAAGAAACCAGTCCCTCAAGAATTGCGGTGCAAGAATGGCTTCCACAATCCTCTATCCCCCAATCACTCTGAAGACAAGTGCTGGCACAAACACAAACACCTTGCTCCAGATTGGTGGAAAGAGTCGCAAGCCAACTGGAGAGCCCAGATGAACTCAAATTCCAAAGGCAAAGAAGTCGCTCACTACCACGCCCTGCTAACGTCTTGGATAGAAGAAGTCAACTCAGCCAATCAAATTATACTCAATTATTGCGCATCTTGCCACATGTTCAACTCTGCCGATTTCTTCACTCATCTTGATTACTGCTCCAATGGCGACTTCATCAAAACTGGAAAGGAAGGCTCTAAACTCTCAATCAAAGGAAAGGGAATGGTTCAGCCTATCTGGAAAAACTCAGTGGTCACTCTCTCCAATTGTTTCTATTTTCCCAATCTGGTCATCAATCTCATAAGCCCTGGAGAACTCATCTCATCAAAATCTTGCTTGCTCGTGTTGAACGGGTCCCAATTCCAACTCTTCTCCAACTCTAAGCCCGTTTTATCCATCTTTATTCAAGGAAATCTCTTTTTCCTAAACCTTCCTTCTCTTGTAGGCGCTAATCAAAAGCTTTGCCATTTGTCTTGCAAGGAGTCCGTCTCCAAGAATCTCAAATATATCCATGAATCCTTCGGCCACGCCAGTCCTTATTGCCTCAAGAGTCTCTTTCCCAACCTTTCCGCCGAGTCTCTCTCCAAATTTCAATGGGTCGATTGTGTCTTCTCTAAAATCTCAAAATCCTCCTTTAAGAATAGCCAGTCTCAAGCGTCCAAACCTTTTGAGCAACTTCACGTTGATCTCATTGGCCCCATCACTCCCAGCTCCAGAAACAATATGAATTACATTATCTCCATTGTCAACAATCACTCGGGCTATATTTCTGCTATCCCTCTTCAACATAAATCTGACGCTAGTAATCAATTAAAAATCATCCTCAATCATGAACATCAAAAACACAACCATTTTCCTGCCACCATCTGCACCGATGGAGGCGGAGAATTTTCCTCTTCAGATTTTAGCGACTATCTTACCTCAAACTCCATTTGCCATCTTGTCACGGAACCTTACCACCACAAACACAACGGTAAAATCAAAAGAACAAATAGAACATTGACCGAATTGATCCAAGCTATTCTCCGAAGTTCAAAGCTTCCTCTCAACCTGTGGGCCAAAATCTCCAAATCAGCATGTCTCTCCCTCAATCAAATTCCCAAAGACTCTAATCCTCAATCTCCCTACCAAATTTTTACTAATAAATCACTCCCATGCAGTTACTTTCACCCCATTGGTTCCAAAGTTGTTTTTCTCAACAATAAAATATCTCGCGGCAAAAAATTCAGGGACCGAGGCCTCTCTGGCACTCTAGTGGGTTACAATCCCAAATTTTTATCCTATCAAATCCTTACTCCTGACAATACCATCATATCCTCCAAACACGTAAAAATTGTCAAAAATTCCGCTCCCTTTTCCTCTCCTCCTTCTTCCTCTTCCTCCAATTCTGACGACCAACTCTTAATCAAGTTGGACGATGATCTCCCTCTTCCTTCTTTTTCCTCTTCTCCCATTTCTTCTTCTCCTTTTCCTGATGAATCTCAGTCCCCGTCTTCTCCTTCCCTTTCTCCGGAAACTCCCCAGCCTGAGGATCTATCCTCCAATAACTCTTCCAACTCACCCAACGATCTAACTACCCAGCTAGATCCCAGATACCAACTGCAAGATTTTTCATCACTCCATCCTCTGCCTTGATACGGATACCATCATTACTACGTACCTAGAACCTTTGAACAAGCAGAGAAATGTTTTGACTCACTCAAATGGGATGCCTCAATGGAGGCTGAATTAAACGGTATTGAGAATCTCGCCGTGTGGGATGATTACAACGGGCCTGAGCCCATTAACCTGCTCAATACCACCTGGGTGTACCGCCTAAAGGACAAATGCCATGGGGACCCCCTAATCTATAAAAGTCAACTATGCGTTCAAGGCTTTGACAAAATATATGGCCTTGACTATCTCGACACCTTCTCTCCCACTGGAAAAGCTGCATCACTCAGAATGGCCCTCCTCTTTGGTCTCTATCATTCCCTTCCAATCAAACAATTTGATTTCAAAAGCGCCTTCCTCCACGCAGTTTTAACCAATAAAGTCATCATCAAAACGCCTAAGGGAAGCAAAAGAAAATCTAAATACCTGATCCTCAACAAGTTACTCTACGGTCTCAAACAATCTCCTGCTAACTGGTTCCATACCTTAACCTCATGGATTCAAGAGCAAGGCTTCCACAAATCAATTTCTGATCCTTGCCTTTACATCAATTCCAAAGAAAACTCTGTTTTATTTTTCCACGTCAACAATTTAATACTCGTAGGTCCAGGGGACAACTTCCAACAAGCCTTTCTTGATCAATTCCCAAATTCCACCCATCATGAACCAAACACCATCTTAGGTATGAAGTAAGAAAGAATCAACAATAAAATTCTTCTCTCTCAGCCTAAACATATTGACCACGGCCTTGAAGAACTCAAGATGAGCGACTGCAAACCCTCTTCCATTCCTTTAACCGTCAACTCCAGTTTAAGTCCTGCCTCAGACAAAGAACATGAAGAATTTCGATCCTTAGGAATCAATTACCAATCAGCTGTTTTTCTGATGAACTATATTGCCTGCCTTACCCAACCAGACCTTAGCTTTGCTGTCTTGAGTCTTGCCCAATTCTGCAAGAAACCTGGAATGCGTCACTGGAGGGAAGTGAAGCGCTGCTGGAAGTATCTCAAAGCTACCAAAACCCTCAAGCTCACTCTTTAAGTGCATTCGCTCAATACTCCAATCAAATGCTTCAGCAATGCAACTTGGAGCGATGATCTCAAAACTAGACGTTCTCAATCCAGACATCTCTCTCTTCTCTTTGGATCTCTCCTCTTGTGGAGCAGCTACAGACAAAGAAATGTCACTCACTCTACAACCAAAGCTGAACTAAATCCACTTGTGGATTCCTTTCTTGAAGCTATTTGGATGAAAAACTTAGTTGCGGAACTGTGGAAACAACAACCTCAACCCAGTCTACACTACATAGATAACAAGGGCCTTGACAACAAACTCAAGAATTTTGGTTGTAACTCTAAAACTCGCCACATAAACATCAAAACTAAGGCACTCAGAGAGGAGCTGTCCCTAGGTAAACTTGTTATCAAGCTAATCTCCTCTCTCAAAATGAAGGCAGACGGTCTCACTAAGGCTTTACCCTATCCTTCTCTGTCCAACTTATTAAACCTCATTGATCCCTCTCACTCTATCTTGTCCTCAGTCATACCAGCCACGGGGAGTGTTGAATCTTCTGACCATTCACTCTCTTCTTCTTAGCTCCTATCACCATGTCCCGCGCTTCTTCATTCCTTTCTTTTGTTATTTCATTCCTGTCTCTCGAGTGTCACTAGTTCAACCCGCGCGACCTCTTCTCTTCTCTAGAATCAAATGCCTCGCCGGTCCTTTTTCTTAGTTTTCTGACCAGTCAAATCCCATGTTTCTTTTGTTTCTGCCCTTTCAAGAAGGCTCCACTCGACTCATCCATCTTGATCCGCTCTTCTTGCTTTCCAACGACTCAAGTTTCTTTCTTCCTTCTTTTCTTCCTTAGTCCTTTTCTTTATATTTCATGTTGCGCTCTTCCCATCTCCTTCAACCATTCAAACTCCCATCTCCCTCAACCATTCAAACTCAACTTTCCAACCTCAATCTCCTCTCCATTGTAACTTGTCTGGTAAGACCTCTACTCAATCTTGTTGCCTGATCCTCAATGCTCCAATGTCCTAATCCTCAACTTTCACCATACGAAGAACCTCCTTCTTGTCTTCTATCTTTTAGTCTGTGCTTAGCGTCTTCTCTCAATATATCTCAACTCAGCTCCGGGGTAACTTGATGTTTGTTTTCTTTTCATTTCTTTCCTTTTATTTATTTCTATTCTCTTTTTGTGATTCCTCACACTGATTGTTCTTTCTTTAGCCCTCTTGAAATTATCATCTCTCTTTGTTCTTTTGAAAACACCTCAGAAATCCAACAATAATAAACCTGAAAATTTTAGGAAACATTTCTCCAATCAGTTTTCCCAACTCAGTTCAATCATCACCCACCTTTTAGGCAAATCTTCCAAAATTTGAAAAGCCCAACTCAACAACCCCAAGTGTAACAAACTTTGCATGAGTGGAACAATATCAACAAGTGATAATGGTATCAACAAAAATGGTTATTTAGTTTATAAAGATTGTACAGTAGTACCTGATAATCCTTGAATTAACTTAGATATCTTCAAGTCTAGGCATGACTCCGCGCTTTCTGGTAATCATGGTCAGGATAAAACCTACCAGTTGGTTGCACAAGACTTATATTGGCCTGGTATGACCAAGGAAGTAAAAGACTATGTTAGTGCTTCCTACAATTGACATTGTAATAATTCCTCAAAAAACTGGAAGTATGGGCTGCTCCAGCCACTTCCAATCCCACCTATTTTTTGGCACTTTTTTTCAATGTATTTCATTTCTGAATTACCTATTTCAAATTTTTATGATGCTATTCTAGTATTAGTAATTGCTTCTAAAAGATGGCTTGATTTATTTGCAGTAATGTGACTGCCTCTTCAGAAGACCTAGATAATCAATTCATAGAATATGTCTTTTTGAAGCATGTACTCCCTGATAATATAGTTAGTGATTGTGTATCTTTGTTTGTCTCTAGTTTTTGGAACCTCTGCTGGAATTTGAAGATGAATTGCAATTTATCAACAGACTACCACCTGGGAATGGATTGGAAGACCAAGAAATTCAATCAGATTCTAAAACAGTATCTCCAAATTTATGTCTTATATCAACGGGAAAACTGGTCAAGATGGCTTCCACTAGCCAAATTTGCATACAACAACTCCACTCATTCCTACACCAAACAGTGGCCCTTTCAGGCTATTTATGTAAGAAACCCAACTTTTGAATCTATTCACGTAGCACCTTCTCAACCTGGTACCAACAATCTCACCCTCATCAAATCTCTCATATTGAAACTCCAAACCAACCTTGAAGTAGAGAACCAGCACTACAAGGAGCAAGTAGACCAACTTTGCAATATGGCACCAACCTTTGCAGTAGAAGATCAGGTATGGCTCAATGCTTGAAACATTTGCAGTACTTTTCCAACCCAAAAGCTCTCTGAGAGGAAAATTACTTCAAATTTGAATCAGTTTTCTCCCCTAATTCAGCTAAAATTTAATTGCCTGCAAAATGGAAAGGTATCCACCTGGTCTTTCATGTGTGTCTCCTAGAGCCAGCTCAAGTCCTATACCCAAGAAAGACTTTTCCCCCTCCTGAACCAGTCAATTTCCAAGACCATCCAGAGTGGGAATTAAGCCATATTATGGATTTCAGGTTATGAAAAGTAAAACTCCAATAAATCATCAAACGGACTGGCTTCCGGTCCAAAAAAGGTTTCACCTTGTGGGAACTGGACCACAACCTTTGCAACACTCCCAATTTGATATAAGATTTACATACAAAATACCCTTTCCAACCTTGACAAGTTTAATCAAATTCCATTCAATCACATTCCATTCTCCAATTCCATTCCATCCCATTCCAACCAATTCTGTCACATTCTCAATTTCATTCTATCCTATCTATCCTTGTTTTTTCAGATTAATTTTCCTTACACTTATCATGTCATTTCTTTATTAAAAGAAATAAATAAATGTTTTCTATACCTTCAATTCCTTCCTTTCCCTTATCTTATGAAAGCAATTCTTTTTTCATTCCTCAGAAAAAAATAAAAATAAAAATAAAAGATAATAATAAAATAATATCAAAAAATATATGTACACATTATAAATATTGATTTATATTTTCCTCTAAATTTTCCAAATTTTGATTAATTCCATCACTATTGATTTAAACTCCTCAATATAATCATCACCTATTAAACTAGAGATAATTTCCATCAGATGAACCTGTGCAACAAACACCTCCCCAAAGATCTCCTTGAACCTTGCATTTCAAGCTATCTTTGGTCGATTGTTCCATTCATGTGCTTCCAACAGCTCTTTGTGGACCCTCTTTGGTAAACTTTTCAACAAAAGTTCACCAACATCCCCAGTCAATAGCTTTGCATCAGTCTCAACCAGAACCACAACTTGGACTTGGGTTCCTTTGCCTTTGCCCTCCATTCCATCTCCTTCTGCCTCATTTCTTTCCATCTCATTTCCTCCGTCTCCTTCTTCCCATTCTGTTCCATCCTCTTCCTCATTTTTGTTTCTTTCCTCCTCTGCTGTATCCCTTGTTATAACCTTGGCTTTCTATTCAACTTTCACCTCTGCCTCCACTTGGTTCATGTGGAATTTGGTTGGGGGTCCAAAATACAGTGGTAGTGGCAGTGGTGTATTAGTAGTATATCTTCAAAACCATGGTAATGCTAAAAGGAAAACAATTATATTTAATTAGTTTTATTTCAATTTATTTAATTTTGATCCAACCTTGCTCACCTGATTTTTTCACTTGAGGGAATTTGATCTTTTGCACTGGCAGGAAGTGATAATTCACTTTGGTACAGAACTACAACTTCTACCTTCACTTTTTGAAGCTTCTGAGGTATCAACCATTGGTTTGATATATAAGGCAAACAAACAGGCAACCTTCCAAAGATGGCAATGCTTGCACTTGCCCAAAATTCCAAAAACATTAGTACTTGGGACATAAAGGTTGTTGCTGCAAATTAAATTGTTGCAGAAGCAATACAAGGATAACAACATTAATTTAAAGTTATGTGGAAATTAGTAAATTGTATAAGGGTGAAACAGTGAGGTAAAAAATTTTGGAATCAATGGGAATTAATCAGGATGTTTTCAGGAGCTTGCAGATTTATACGTGGGGAACTTTCATGCTCCAAGGTTAAGGGTTTTTGTCTTCATCACTTTGATATATCCTTTCCCTCAGTACCACCTACCTCAGTCCACAAGCATGACACAAATAAGGCAAAAAATCAATAGTGCATTCAGCTTACCACCTTTGGACTTGTGTAAACAGCCTTCCAATCTTGGAAACTCAATCCATATTTTCAATCTTTGCAGTTAACTCTATTTGGGTCAACCATCCATTCAAGGTTTTCTCTTCTACCCCTGGGTATCTCTAGCCCTTGGACTTCCATTCTTGGTCACACAACTAAACTAGCTTGCACCTTTGTCTAGATAATCATCAACTGTATAGTTCAGCCAATGGAATAGCCCCCTTCCCTGCATGACTACACCTTTTCATTTGGATTTTCCTTCACATTCCATTCCTTCCCTGCCTCACCCATTACACTCATTTACTCTCACATTCTATTGTATTTCACCAGCCCTATCACCTTGGATACAATTTTACAGTTCATTTAATTTTCCCATTTGACTCCTGTCATTCCTTGCATCATTGCTCTCTAGCTGCAGATGAATTTCCATCAGTTTGTATCTATTCACCACTGGATTACCTTATAAGGACCACACTTTCTGCCTGAAGATTGTTTCCTCAGTTAGCTAATTTCATATGTTCTTGCATTTGCTACAGTTAAGTCATCAAATTGGGTTTTGCCTAGTTTCTCTCCATTGGAACAATTTCTCCCCTCTTTCTGTTATTTGAGCCATCAAACCAATCATTTTGCATTTTTAAGCTAGCCTTGCTATCTTGCATCCTCCCTTGAATTCAGCCTCTCCCATTTGCCCTCACAATCATCTAAAGATTGCCCTATAGTACATGGGGTGGTTTTGTGACAAATTCATCCCAAAATATCACTAAATTCACATCAATTTTGTAAAATGGAATGATTCTGGAAATTATTTTGCTAAAATGATCCACAAGGTGTGTTTGGAATGATTTTAGTAAAATAAAATTCTATATTCATGCAACCTGGAGTGCTTTCCCAGGCCAGGAAGGTGTAAAATCCCTAATGTTGACAATGAAGGTTTGGCATGCCTTTTCAAGAGTTGAAGGAGTGGCTGGGGTGGTAGAACACGCCTTTTGATGGTTTTTTGGGCTCCAAAAGGCCTGTAAATACTAATTGAGGTCATGGGGGTTAAACCATTGCCTCCAGAAGTCAAGTGGGGTCTTTGTGTTGTAGAAACTTTTGGATAATTCAAATATGGACACCAATGGAGCAATTGTGATATGTAAAGCTGCAATAAATATCATTCTTTTGCAAGGAATTCAAGTCTTTCCTCAGATTTGAAAAATTACCTCACCCAATTTAAGAAAAATAATCAACAATTTATTTGTTTACACACAAATGGAACATCTCCAGTTGAAAATAAATAACTTTGTACCAAACATAAAAAAAACATACAAAAATTCTACAAAGACCTATTGTGGGTTATAAGTTTGAAAGGTTGATTTGATTGAAAATAATATTTCAATTCAGGATATTTTTGATGGCCTTGAGTGGAAATAAATCACTCAGATCTTCACATAAAAAAACATCAACCAGTCATTATAGTAACAGGTCTTAATGCAAAAACAACAAAAATCAGTAGTAATTATTCAAATGAATTTAAAAGAAATACAACAAATATTGAGTGCCTGTGGGAAAGGGAATCCTTTTTGTTTTTTTTAATGTACAAGTTTTCAGTTTGATATGGTTGAAGGCCTTGGGAATATTGTGGAGGTGCTTGAGATTTTTACATATTCTAGAAATAATTTTGACCTTTATCCAAAGGAGATGGTTTTGTTTAGCCCCAGTTATCAGCAAGGGGTAATATTTTTCAACCAAAGATCTAATTTAATTATTTTGGTAATTTTATTTACAGTTTGGGAATGTTGGTTGAGGTGGTTGATTAAGATCTTGATGAATATTGGAGATATTTTAGGCTGAATAATTGGTCACTTCAATGAAAAAGAGGACTGATAGATGGTCTATTGTAAAGAAAATTGATTTATTCCTTGAGAAAAAGATCTTCTTCTCTTTATTTTATCATAATGTGCATTATATTTATTAGTTTTACTAATTTTTTAATTTTTTAATTTTTGAGTATTTGGGTGGGTAAAAGGGCTTTGGTGAGAGAACAGTGATGAATACCTGGATTTTTAGGATACAAAGAATCAGTTCAGAGTCCCCTGTCAACCTTGTGAAGAGGAAATCCTTGCAAAAAAAACATTAAACCGGTTCAAAAATTTATATTTTAAATAAAATGTATTTTAAATGGTTCAAAAAAATAAAATAAACACATTTTCAAACTTTCAATCAGGAAATAGAATACAATTGTCATTTTTTAAAATAATTACCAACCACAAAGAAATAAATAAAATTAAATAGATAAAAAGAAACAAATACAAATGAACAAAGTTCATTAATTTTCTTGCAGGCACTATAAATTTTTGATAATTTTGGAAGGATTAGAAAAACTTAAAAAATTCAATCAAAAAATAAAAAGAAAGAAAGGAAGGAAAATAATTCTTGTTGGATTTTTGGATCCTTTTCTTTGAATTCTTGATTATTGTTTTTTTGATCATTTTAAATCTAAAAAAACTGAATAATAAATCAAAGAGCTTCCAAATATATGTTTGGGATTTTTTGGATATATTCTTGGCCTCTAAAATTGAATCCATATTAAAAAAGCTTCACAATAACACATACTATTTAACTTTTTTTAAAAATCAGGAATTGAATTCTATCTAAATATTTCTATATAGAAATTTAGAAAAGCATCCCAAGATGAAACTAAGAATTTTTATCACTGCTTACCACATTTTTTACACCAAAAAATATACATCACAATGGAAATGATTTGAAAGAAAAGGGGTGGTCTGTCTTTATTTATCCTTTTTTTTGGTTTTTTGTTTTGCCTAGAAAAATGAATTTTGATTGGATATCTTTGAATCTTGAGGTTTGAAGAAAGCCTTTAAAGTTTTCCAGCAATTATTTGTTTGAATTTTGAAGCACTACTTGTGTCTCAAAAAATAAACTAAAAAAAGGATAAAAATAAACCCCTTTTGCTTTGTGGCCTACTTTTTTGAGCCCTTTGGCATGCATAAATTCAATATGAATGTGAATTTTTTCTAGCAACCTCCTCTCATCTTAGAGTTCTCCAATAATCCTATAAACCATCAACTTCACCTCTTGCAACCACCCATCACCCCCAAACACACCACCCCTACCACACAAATCCAAGCCACACCAAACTACACCACAGCATACCAAACCACACCACAACACGCCAAACCACACAAAACCACTCCAATCAACTTCATACCAATCCACACCGCTCTACACCAAATCAATCCACTCCACTCAACACCAAATCAATCCACTCCACTCCACTGATCACCACACCACACACCACTCATCATCCATCAGCACACATCAATAAAAACAATCCAACACTCCAAAAATCCAAAATAAATCCTCCTGAATTGAAATATTCCATCAAAGATTCAAATATTTATCTCCTCAACAACAGTTTTGGAAAATCTTCAGATTTTCACCTGAAATCTTCAACTAATAAATACAACTCAGTAAATAATTCCAAAAAATTATTTTCTATCTTATCTAAAGTCTCTGAATCAATTTTTTCACTCAATTTCTGCTAAATTTCTTTCTCAAGTATCAACTCCTATCCTCACTTTATATTTATAAAATCTCTTTTCAAAATGGCCCAAGAAAGCATCCACCCATTTTTAAGACCTGTTTCAAAAGGACCATCCTCCATTACCTCATCTAATCAACCCAGTGATTCAACAACTCTTTCTCCTTCTCAATCTACTCAAACTCCTGATTCCACCCTTCTGGTCCCTCCTCCTGAACTATCATATAATAAAAAAGAGGAGCTACTTGATGCCATCTAATCATGGGAAAATTCCCATGATTTTCCATATCTACTAGATTATCCAATTGCAAAAAAATAACTAAACATGAAAATTTTATAAATCTGGGGTTATAAATGCAGAAAAAAATACCAAGAGGTTCAAGAAAATGAAGAAAGACCAATTTTCCTTTCAAATTATCTGGGAATCTTTCCAAAGGATTGAGCATCTGGAAGGTTAAATATATAGGTCCAGACCACAAAAATCCACCTTCAAATTATCCTTCAACTCATCAAATCCAAAGAATAATCCAAGGGAAGAAACAGGATACTGTAGACAAATTTACCAAAGCTGTTTTTCCCCCCTTAAAGGTTTGAAATAATTTCATAAAATACTCCTCATCTCTTTTTCATACCAACCACAGTAATATTTACCATAAAAGATTAAAAATTAAAAATACTTACCTTGATTTAAAATCTCCCATTGAAGCCCTCATACTCATACTCAAACTCCACAAGTTTTTTTTTTCTAAAAAATTAAGGGCCATGTTAAATTGAAGATCCTGTTGAGAGGAAATCTCAAATACTTCCTGCTCCAATCTCAGCTAAATTTTGTTCCCCGCCTTACCTCTGCGGGACTCTCAATCATGTCACCCGCCTGTCACAATCCTTCCATTGACCACTTGGTCAACTTTCCTCTCCTCAAATTCCTTCCACTTCATTCCATTTTCTCACACATCATCCGCTGCGCTCCCCTTTCACTTCATTCCTCATTTTTCTCATCTCATCTTCTTCACTTCCTTTATTTCTCATCTCATCCGCTCCACTTCCTTATCTTCTTTCACTCTCAGTTATCCATCATCTCAATCTCTACCAATAACCTCCACTCTACTCTCTTAACGCTCAAACTACAATCTGCATTTCCAACATTGCTACACTCTGCTCACTCAATCTACAATCTACATTGCCAACATTGAACGTTTCACCACTGTTGATTTCCTCTCTTTTCTTGTTCACTTGTGAGATCATCTTCATTCCAAAACTCTCAAAATTATTACTTACCTATTCCAACTCAACTACCTTATCCTGTCCACCACTTCCTGTCATTCCCATTCCTAGTTCATGATTTAAAAGATATAACTATCTGTTGTCCTCAGAGTGAGATATTCCTCTTTGATTTACAAATATCTCATTATCATTGTTCTTTTGTTGAAACTCTCGTCTCTAGTCTGTTGACTCAGGTAATTAAAACCTTTGAAATTTTTCAGGCCATGGGTTGAAAATGGGTGTGAATTGCCTTTTGAAAATCATATTTTTGAACGCAGGTTCACAACTCAACAAGCTGCAAGCAAAGTTGTTTACAACTCACGCATCACCCAGGGGGTTTCAAATCCCCATTTTCAACCCCATGGTTTAGTGCTAGGTTGAGTTTGTGCTGTGGTGAAACTGTAGTGGTGGGTTGTCTGGTCACACATGGTTCAGACTGCCTGCATATATTTCCTGTTATTCCTGTGTTGAACTTGTACTGGTGGGTTGTTTGGTACTACATGGTACTAGCTGCCTACATATATTGCTGTTAGCTCTGTGGTTACTTGTACTGGTTTTTGTGGAAAAAAGATTTGGTAAGCAAGACCAGGCTGCATTATTTGATTTCAAAGGGCAGCATTTGAGTTAATGAATAAATTCAAATAGAAAACAATGAAGAAATAGAACCAACAGGCTAATGATAAGCTAAGAGTAGATCCAGTCTAGTTGCGTTTATAGGGAGCTTAGATGGTAGTTCTGGATTTAAGATAGGATCAGTAGACTGAATGGACAAGTTTTTAGAGCAGGTAGATTTACAGTAGCCTGATGAACACAAAGAAGATTCCAGTTGAGATTG
Organism: Puccinia polysora; assembly: GCA_025617555.3. NCBI lineage: Eukaryota > Fungi > Basidiomycota > Pucciniomycetes > Pucciniales > Pucciniaceae > Puccinia > Puccinia polysora. Next base: position 11,518,724 of record CM062620.1, read on the forward strand.
AATTGAATAACCACGAGTGTTGATTGATGCGCCTTGAAAGATCTATGAAGATATTATCAGAAGAGTCAACTGATGAATGAGTTGAACTGATCTTCCTTACTTCAGTCAGACTGGCTGCAGATGATTTGTAGTGAGTAAAGGATATGTTGATTTGTAGCGAGAGACCAAGATTGGATCATTATATAATCCTTTTTTTTTGAAGTTATTGATGACAATGAGTCTTGAAGTTGTTGGTTGAGTCTTGAGTGAACTGAAGCACCAACTGGTTGAGCAATCAGAGGATGGAGAATGGGGAATTCCGCAGTATTAACACCCGCAGTCTGGCATTGCATGAACCAAGGATAGAGAAAATAATCAGAAGAAAATAGGAGATAAATTGAAACAATAACAAAACTGCGCACCTGTAACCAGCATGGCCCAAAGGATAAGTCAGAAAGGATGTGGAGGTCTAGTTAGAGAAAATGACACAACAAAGTAAGAATAGAATTCAAAACTCCCCCACAACTCATACAACAGCGGATTAAAGAGCTGAAAGCATTTACAAGTCTTTTGTTCAAGGTTTTGTTAGCCGCCTTGGTCAGAGCATTGGAAGTCATCAACAGGGACAAGATAAGCTTGACTTCAATAAGACCAAGTTTGAGATCATCTCTAAGGCTCTTTGTCTTCAGATTGTTGTGTTTGGCCTTGGAGTTGGATCCGAACTTTTTTATCTTGTCGTCAAGTCCCTTGTTGTAAAGTCCCTTGTCGTCAAGTCCCTTGTCGTAAAGTCCCTTGTCGTCAAGTACCTTGTCGTCAATTAGATGAATGGGACATCTGAATGGTGTGCGGTATATGTCTTTTATGAGTTTTTGTAACCATCAAGCCTCTAGATGGCAGCTGGACAGTGCTATGAATTCCGATTTGGTTGAGGAGTGCGAGATACATTGTTGCTTCCTACTGGTCAAATAGAGAGGACTTCCTTTGAATGAACACAGGAACCCGCTTTGAGAGACTCTTGACTCAGCATCATTGGCCCATGTGGAATTGCTGAAAAAAACCAGTCAATCAGAAATAGATCTGGGTCCAAGAGTGAGAGTCAGATACTTAGTGTTAGATAAATATTACCAGACATGCAGGACTTTTTTCCAATGACTGAGTCCCAGTTGATTACTGTGTTTAGCTAAACTCAAAACAGCAAAGCTAATGTCTGGCCAAGCTAAACCAGCTATGTAGTTAAGAAAACCTATTGGAGACCAATAGTTAGTCTTCAAGGCTTCAAATTTGTTTTGATATTCTTGATTGGCAGAGATCAGATGAAGTCCAGGAGTGAGTGGAGTCAAAACCAGTTGACAGCTCATTAGATCCAGTTCTTCTAATACGTTTTTGATATGGAGAGGCAGCAAGAGGTGTATCAGCCCGTCTTCCTGACAATCTTCATTCCAAGAAGAGTGTTGGGCAAATGTGCAGTGGAATCTTTGGACCTGGTAAGGAACTTCTCCTTGAATTCTTTTACATTACCTGAAACTAACAGATCATTGACGTGAAAGTAGATGACTGAGAGCTGATTGTTGCTCAAGTACAGACAGGGGTCACATTCTGATTCACAAAAGCCTTGAGCCTTGATCAATTTGCTGAGCATTCAATACCAGTTTCTTGGGGCTTGTTTAAGTCCATAGAGAGATTTCTTTAGTAAAAGGAATTTGTTCTTCCTGTTGCACCCAGTTGGTGTAGAGACTCCTGTGGGATTGTATAAATAAAGTAGCAAATAGCTTGCTGGCAGTCCTTGAAGGGGAATTTAGTATTACTTCTACTCCTTTGGAGTATTATTGTATACTAAGAGTGGTTTTGAATTGCCTGCCCTTCTAGTACTATAGTAAGTGTTCACAATAATTTGTTTAAATTAATGGCTGGTTTCTTTGAGACTTAATATAGGTCTCAGATCAGACCTAGATTAGTTATTAATTGTTATTGGTAGAGTTTTGTTGAAGAATGGACTAGATGTATTGGATTATTTGTTATTTATTGATCAGATATGTTTGATTTTAACCAATATCCCAATATTAAAGGGTTCAAGGGTTTTCCAAAGGGATGGTGCAGGAGAGGACCCAAGGATGGGTTTAACCACAGGGGACTGGTTAGAGGAAAGGTTGCTAGTTTCTTTTTTTTTCCTCTCTTTCTTTGTAAGGGTTATTTATTTATTTATGGGTGGTGTTTCTTTAATATGGTGCTGAATATTTAGTTCACAGAAGAACCCTTATTCAAGCACCTGTTGGGTGGTTTAATCGGTTAAGTATGGGTAATAACTTGGTTTCTGATTTCTTTTTTCCTTTTATAACTGATTCACTACTGATATTTATCTGGGTAGGTACCACAGAGGGATGGGCCAAGAGGGCCTGTTAGGTTGATGAGTGCTAGGCTGGTTGGCATAGAGGTGGGTGGATGTGATGAGGATATACAACCTGGATAGGGCAGAGAGGCCCTCCTTAAATGGAAAATCTGGTCCTCAGGGGATGCTCAGGGCTGCCCCTGAGGGTGCCCTGGGGCTTCCCCTGTTACAGTGGGATACAGGTACATGAGACATTTTAGATGGTTGGAAAAATACACTGCATGAAACTGAGGAAATTCTGCTGGTTGGCAAAAAGACACTGCATGAAACTGAGGCAATTCTGCTGGTTGGACAAAAGACACTGCATGAAACTGAGGAAATTCTACTGGTTGGAAAAAGCTGGTACAGGGGTTTCATGCATGCACAGCCCTGCATAAACTGCTGTGAAGTGCAGATAAAATATATTCCTGTGCAGTACTGGTGGTTGGTCTGGTGCTACTTGTTTCTCCCTACATGTGTTGCTGTGCATCCACTGGTGGTTTTTTTGGTGCCACTTGCTTCTACCTTCATGTATTTCTGTGCATTAATGGTGGTTTGTTTGTTGCTGCATGGTCCTGCCTTCCTGCATGTATTGCTGGGTAGCCCTGTGGTACTTGTACTGGTGGGTTGTTGGGTATCACATGCTTCTGACTACATAAGTTTGTGTGTGTTGCTGGGATTGTATGATACTACATGGTTCTAGCTGCCTGCATGTATTGCTGGGTAGCCCTGTATACTTCTGCATTGCCTTGTGTAGGTGTATTTGCTTGTTTGTTTGGATCTGGTTGAGACTTGTTTCACTTCTTCCTTCCTATACTGTCCTGTATACTTCTGCATATTCTTGTGTATGTGTATTTCCTTGTTTTTTTGGAACTGGTTGAGACTGGTTCTGCTTCCTCCTGCCTATAGTGTCCTGTATACTTCTGCATAGTCTTGTTTATGTGTATTTGATTGTTGGTTTGGAACTGGTTGAGACTGGTTCTACTTCCTCCTGCCTATACTTTCCTTTATACTTCTGCATAGTCTTGTGTATGTGCTTTTGAATGCATCCTTGGTGAGGTGACAGGAGCTGAACTAGTTGCACTACCTCCTGTATCTGTATTGCTGTATTCTGGCTGAGGTGACAGGGTTGGTCTATGGTTCTGGTGTTGAGGGTAAGCTGTTACTGGTATGTACTTGAGGGTTCGCAAGGTCTCTCTTTATGCCTTCCACAGAGCTGTGACACCTGGTTGGGTATGAGTTTGCCACAGTTGAAGGGTTCTTGGGCTGAATCTTCTAATCCTCAAGGGATAGGGTGCTAATTTTGCTGAGTGAATATAGGTTATTTTGGATGTAGAATCCATTTCTGAGGTTTATTTGAGGGTTTGAGCTGTTGTTATAGTACAAAAGTGAGTTGGATGGCTATAGTACAGGTTTGGACTACCACATTGGCGTATGAATATACACTTCCTTGTTGAGTTCAGAGTGTAAGAATTCTCCTTTCACATCCAGTTGAATATAATCCAGGTCCTTATTGGCTATGTAAGTTAGAACCCCTCTTAATGAGGCTGCCTTTCCAGTGGGAGCGTAGGTTTTGAAATAGTTGATTCCATACTTCTGGTTGAAACCCTGAATGCACAGGTGAGTTTTGAGAATAACGGAGTTGTTGTGCGCATTGTGTTTAATTTTGAACACCGGAATGGTGTTGAGTGAGTTAGTCACTATTTTATCCTCAACTTCTTCCCACACACCCAGTTCTTCAATTTTGTTGAATTCTTTCTTTGTTGATTCCATCCACCTGGGCAGTTTCAACGCCTCTTCTAGAGACTTTTGTACAGTCTCTGAAAGGAAGCCATACCTTTCAGGTCTTGATAGAGTTTTGTAATTTCTTAGATTGGGCCTCAGGTCATTTTCAATTTACGAGTTACTTTCAGAGGATGTCTCCAAAGTCGCATTGGACTCCTTTTTGATAGAGACAGTTATGTTGTTGTTGTCCGTAGTTCCTTGCAGGATCTCTTGTTTATTGATGACAGGTGGAAGTGGTTTTTTTAAGGTACTATTATCTTCTTTGACAGTAATTGTGATTGTTTTTGATGATTGAATATCACATGTTTTGTATTGATAATCTTCCCGCAAGGGGACATTACTTTGTACAATAGAAGTGAGGGATTGAAACCTACCAGAACACCTGGTTCACCTTTCTCATTGAGTTTTGATTTGATTTCTGTGTTGTTGAGTTGGTAAGTGAGAGAGGTTCCTAAAGGCTTGACATAGTTCTTAGGGAGAATCTTGTTGTGCATTTTCTCCCATGGTGAAAAGTCACCTTTCTGTTTTGGAATTTGATCCAGAATCAGACTGCATCCCCTAACTACTTTGTGCCAACACAGTTTAGGCAAGTTGGATTCTGCAATTGTTGCCCTAGCTGATTCAATGAATGTCCTGTTTGCTTTTTCAACTCAAAAATTGTGTTGAGAATGATACGGCTTGCTAATTGTTTGATTGATGTGATGAATCCTATAGTATGTCTGCAATTTTGCATTGACAAAATCCCCACCTCAATTGGAACACACCTCTTTGGGATAACGGTTGGTTTTTTGATTCTGATTTTCAATAAAGAATATAAGAGTTTCAGCCGTATTGCTTTTATTTCTCAGAGGAAAGCATGAGATGTATACAGAGTGGGAGTCAATGAGGTTGAGAATGTATCAGAAACCGCCTTTCAACACAGGGTTTATGGGACCAATTAAATCTGGGTGGATTTTTTTGAAGCATTGTTGAGAGGTCTGTTGTTGATGATTGAAGGATTTGCAATTTATCTTAGCCTTATTGCATCTGAGGCATTCAAAGCTTTTCTTTTGGGAATTTGGCACAGAGCAGTTGAGATATTTCTTGATCCTGTCAGTTCTAGCCTGTCCCAATGATTGGTGAATAGAAAGGAGTTCTTCATTGGAATAGTATGCTTGTTGAGATTGGTTTTCTTGCACGTTTATTATAAAAAATTTATTTTGAATGTATCCCACCAGGAGAACTTCATTTTTAAGTAGCAGTTGGAAGGTGCATGGAGTGGACTTGGAATTGACCTGAAGTTTGGCACCTCATAACATGAGCGCACCTAGAGAGATCAGATTAAAGGTAGATTTGGGAACCCAAGCAATATTAGAGAGTGTTAGATTGGCATCTTTTGTGATCAAAAAGGCATCCCCCATTGCTTCTATTTTTATGGCAGCATCTTTCTTTCCAGTTAAGATTTCCTGATTTCCATTGCTTTTATTCAGTGAGAGGAATTTGCTCTTGTCAACAATCATATGCATTGAACAGCTGGAATGAAGGATGAATCTGTTGGGGGAGAGATTGTCTGAGAAGATAAGAACACAGAAGAAAGAGTAGAAATGCGCTTCTGGACAATCTTTTTGCTTCCCATTTTTTCTGCGGTTGTGAAGATTGGGTGGCTTGAGTTCAGGAAATTCAAACCAGCAAGAGCTGGCAGGATTGGAGGTGAAAGTCGGATTATGTTTCCTTTTTTCGCATCTGGGTCCTCTGTAGAGAGCTAAATTTACTGGTTTGACACGGTCCCCTTGTGCTATTGCTTCATTTTTGTGTTGTATTAGATGATTGAGAACTATATCAATTTTCATTTCCCCAGTAAAATGCATGATTTTTGACTTCATATGCGAAATCAAGGATGGGAATTTGAACAGAAAAAGGTATGCTACAATGTCTGAGGGGAGATCAATCCCAACTTTTGTCATTTTCTTTAGATATACCTTGATGGAAGTGACAAAGGCCTCTATATCTGAGTCCATGGTTAGATGCAGAAATTCATTGAAAACTCTAGCCCTGTTTGCAGATTGAGATGAGGCAAAGTGAGCTCTAGTTTCCATCCAGATCAGTTTGGCGCTATCTTTGTTAAGATCATCTATGATGTTGTTGTAGGTGTTTGCATTGAGTTTTGCTATGATATAAGCCACATCTTCTTGATTGATCTCTTTGTTCAATTACATAAGCTTGTCAGGATCATTCATTATATCAAAAATTCCTTGCAACTTGAAGAGTTTTTCAAATTTTTTCCTCCACATAATTTAATTATTGGCCATGAGTATTGCGAGGGATTTGTAGTTGTTAGAATTCCCTCCTGGTCCTGGCGTCAAAGATGGCCCCAATTGCTCCATTGCTGACTGCGCAGGCTTTTAACCATTGGGAAAAAAGAGTTGGTAACCAAGACCAGGCTGCATTATTTGATTTCAAAGGGCAGAATTTGAGTTAATGAATAAATTCAAATAGAAAACAATGAAGAAATAGAACCAACAGGCTAATGATAGGCTAAGAGTAGATCCAATCTAGTTGCGTTTATAGGGAGCTTAGAAGGTAGTTCTGTATTTAAGAAAGGATCAGTATACTGAATGAAAAAGTGTTCAGAGGAGGTAGATTTACAGTAGCCTGATGAACCCAAAGATGAGTCCAGTTGAGATTGACTTGAATAACCACAAGTGTTGATTGATGCGCCTTGAAAGATATATGAAGAGATTATCAGAAGAGTTGACTGATGAATGAGTTGAACTGATCTTCCTTACTTCAGTCAGACTGGCTGCAGATGATTTGTAGTGAGTAAAGGATATTTTGATTTGTAGCAAGAGACGGAGATCCAATTTTATAATCCTTTTTTTTGAGGGTATTGATGAAAATGAGTCTTGAAGTTGTTGGTTGAGTCTTGAGTGAACTGACGCACCAACTGGTTGAGAAATCAGAGGATTGAGAACAGGGAAGTCCGCAGTATAAACACCCACATTCTGGCATTGCATGAAACAAGGATAGAGAAAATAATCGGAAGAAAATAGGAGATAAACTAAAACAATAACAACACTACGCACCTGTCAAAAGCAGGGCCACAAAAGGATAAGTCAGAAAGGATATAGAGGTCTAGTTAGAGACAATGAAACAACAAAGTAAGACTAGAATTCAACGGTTTTTTGGTAATAAATGGTCCAGACTTCCTGCATATATTGATGGGTAGTCCTGTGGTGGGTTGGTTCTGTTTTTTTTTTGTTATCTTGGTGCTGATTACTTGTTTGGCACTGAGTGTACTCCCTGCATGGGTGTATTGATGTGCATTGGTGGGCTAGGTTTGTGCTTTTGGCTTTTTAGTTCTACATTGTGCTGACTGCCTGCATAAATTTATGGGTAGCCCTATGGTGATCTTGATCTGGTGGGCTGTTTGGTACTACCTGGTATTGGCTGCATAAATTGCTGTGTGGTACTGTGGTGCCTTATACTTGTGGTTTGTTTGGTCACACATGATCTTGCTTATGGTACTTAGTATACAGGTGAGGTGCTGGTTGTATGTTTGGTTTTGTTCTGGTGGTGAGATGCTACTGGTATGCATTTAGGAAATTTCAAGGCATATCTATATGCCCTTTCACTGGTTGTGATACCTGAGGTGGCATATGGGCTGGCCATCATTGATTTTTGGATGTATTTTCTAAACCATGGGAGATAGAGGGGTAGTTTTGCTGAGTGACTATAGGTTACTTTTGGTGTAGAATTCATTTGTGAGGTTATTTTTGGATTGGTATTATGTTTATACTAGAGAATGTAGTCTGATGGCTACAGGTAAGGTTTGGTCTACCACACTGGTGGAGGCAGAAGTCATGAACAGGGTTGCACATGTTTTCCTGGCCCATATGGGGCTATTTTGCCCCAAATGGGCCATTCAGGGCTATTTTGCCCCAAATGGGCCATTCAGGGAGAAATAGGGGTAACTAGGCACCCCTGGACCACATTTGAGTGCCTTCAACCAAAATTTGGGGATTTGAATTACATTGTGGAATTATTATTGGAAAAAAAAAGAACTTGGGAACACATTCTGCCTATTTGCAAAACAAACACTTGTCAAAAAACTTACAAAACACTTGCTTTTAAGATAAACAACCTGTACATATCACTTGCTCATTGGATAATCTTATTTTTATCAACCCAAAAGTGAACAGACTTTGGGCCTGTTGAAACACTTGGATTCAATAATAAATTGATTTGGGATTTTGTTTTTGGTTTATGGGAACATTGGAAAGCCCAAGCACCCCTGGTTCAAACATAGCTGTGTTGAAGGACTTGATTGAAATTTTTGTTGAAAAATATTTGGAATCTAGGGATTTTGGCAGGGATTTTAAAAATAAACAATTGGAAGCCCCAATTTCATGCTTGTCTAGTGTTACAATTGAGGAACCAGATGTTTCACAACTGCAATTGACTCAAGGTGGTGGGCACATTTCATATGCAATTTGACTGAAACTAATTTGGCTTGAAAAATATCAATGTGACCATGGTTAACTAAGAGGTGCCAGAAAACCTGGACCCTCCTTGTGTGCAAGCCTTTCCTAGTAGGAAAGAAACTGAAAACTATTTTCAAAAATGGGTGGCCATGCATGGCTACGCATTGAAAAAATTCAAGTCAAAATGTGATAAATACATTGACCTAACGTGTGAAAGATTTGGAATATATGAAGGGCTGGTGCTCAGAAAAAGGAAAAGGAAAACTCACACAAGGAAGGTCTGGTTTTAATTCATGATATCTTCAAGTGCCAAAGTAGCAGATCCAATATGGAGCCTCTCCATTATAAATTACCAAAACAATCATAAACCATCTGAAAACCCCTTAGTTAATCTTCAACTGAGGAGAATCTCTGGTATGGAATTGGATCAAATTAAGGAAGGCATAAAAGATGGACTAAATACAGGTCAATTTAAACAAAAGTTGAGCAAGATTGATTGTGTAGAATACATTGAAAATGGCACAATCTATAACACTAAGTGCAAAGTTAGGGAGATTGAACTCAAGTATAAAAGTGTTATGGATTTTCTATTTGAAATTCTCCAAGAAACTCAGTGGTTTTCCCGTTCAAAGTTCAGTTTAGAGGGTCATTTAGAGGCCCTGTTCTTGGCTCATCCAAATTCTATAAAAATTTTCAAAAAATTCCATCATATTGCTTTGTTGGATTGTACTTATAAAAGAAGTAAGTAAAACATCCCTCTATTTCATGTTGTGAAAAAAGAGCCAACAAGAACACCTTTAAAAAGGTATTTGTTTTTATGAAAAAAAAACATTTGGGTTCTACAGTTTGGCATTTATTGCACTAAAGGAGTTGGCTTATGATACAGATAGGCTTCCCAAAGTCTTTGTGATGGACCGTGAAAAAGCTCTGATTTGTGCAATTGAGCATAGTTTCCCTGAGTCATCCAGAAAGTTGTGCTCTTGGCACTTGGCTAAAAATCTTCAAGCAAATTTAAAATTTGGCTTCAGTAATGACAATGAAGGATCAGAAATTTTTATGTCTCTGTGGCAAATTATGGGTCCTCTAAAACCAAGGGGGAGGCTGAAGTCAATGATGCAAAGCTCAGAGTGGGCCAATTTATAGCTTCTTCTGTTCATCTCTGCTGGGATTGGAAATGTTGAAGCTTTTATACAGTTTTTCTTGAAAGAATGTGAGAATTTGCTCAAGTATATAGAAAAAAGAACTTTCCCTATCACAGAGACATTTGTAACAGAAATGAATTGTGTAAAATCAGAATTTGGAAGTAAAAGAAGGTCTTGGGTAGAGGGGGCCCATGCCACTTTCAAACAATTACTTGTTTGATCTTCAGGGAAAATTTTGGATGTGTGGAAACGCCTTGAAGGAAACATTGATAGCCAAATAAAATCAGTGAATGTGTCACTTAAAAACTCTTGAATAAATTTAGGAACTGTCCTTCCAAAAGAACTTTTACCTTTGGCTTATAAATTTTCAGACAAGGCAATGGAAATCTTTGGGGAAAAATTTGAGAAGTTAATGCACAAAAATGATTGCAAGGTGTTCTCAAATTCTTATTCATAAAACATGAGATTTCTGTATTCCCACATCTTAGTAGAAATAATATCATCAAGAGGATCTGTTGCGCCTGATCATTTTCATCCCCAGCAGAAGTTTGACCATAAACCTTCCAGTTCAGTCAGTTGTATTGTTTGATTTTTGGATTGTTTTAATTCCTTTTTTATGAAGGATTTTTGATCGATGATTCCTGAATGGGCTCACTAATGAGTTATTGTTTTGATTTTTGAAAGCTTGAAAATGATCCAGTGCTTGACTCATCTCAATTTTTTGACAAGCTCAGCTCAATTCTTATGGGACAACCTGAAGAAGTTAAATTCCACATTTTAGGAAAACTGGTGAAGAATGCAACCACTTTGTTTTCTAAGCCAAGGATTGAGCCAAAGTTCTTATGGTCCAGCCCTATTTGGACCAAATTCAAAGCCACCCATTGTTAAATTCCATATTTTTAAGATGTTGAAAGGGAATTCAAGAGGGGAAAATGAGTTAGAAGGGAATCAAAAAGAAGACCAAAAATTTGAAGTCTTTTATTTTGAAAAGTGTTCATTTTTTTGGTTTAATGAACTGATGGGAAATGATGATTATATTAGAAGTCCCTAGGCTCTGAATCTAAATTTCATAGTTCAAAGAAAGATTATGAAATTGAATTAGCCTCCCTTCATCTTTAATGATAATTTCACACTCCAAGGTTAATGTTTTCTTCTTCCTTCTGGAATATACTTTTCCTCAGTAACATCTACCTCAGTCCATAAGTGTGACACAAATAAAGCACAAAATCAATGGTGCCTCCCACTTACTAACTCTGGATTGCATAACAACCTTCCAATCTTGGCAACTCAGTATATACTTGCAAATCTTTGCAGTTAACTCTAATCTTGTAAACCATCCATTAAAGCCTTGTGCTTCTACCCCTGGGTATCATCAGCACTTGGACTTCCATTCTAGTTCATGCAATTACAGTAGTTTGCACCATGCCTAGATAGCCATATCAACCATATAGTTTTCCAAATGGACTAGCCCCCTGAATTGCATAAATATATCCGTTTGTTCACATTTTCATCACATGTCTCACCCATCACCCCTCTGTACTCTCATGTTCTATTTTCTTTCACCTGCGCTAAAAATATGGAAACAACTATACTGTTATTTCATTTTCAAAATATGTTCCTGTACTTCATTGCATCATTGATTGCCAGATGTAGATTGCGGTCCATCAGGCTGTATATAGTCATCATTGGATTACCTTGTAAAGGCTACACTTCCCTCCTGAATATTTTCTGCTCAGTTAGTTAATTTCATATGTTCTTGAAAAGTGATCACATTGAGCTTGGCCTTGGTTTCCTTCCATTGAACACTTCATCCCTCTTGCTGTTTTTTGAACCATAAAAACCCCAGTTTGCACTTTGCAGTTATCCTTTTCATCTTGCACTTATCCCTTGCACTCAGTCTCCTCATTTGCCCTCACAATCATCAAAGATTTCCCTATAGTATGTGGGGTGGTTTTGTGACAGTAAATTAACTAACTAAATCCATCTTTAATATTTGTGCCCTATAGTAATTTTTTTTTACAATTTCATGTAATTTCTCAACCAGGAACGCTTCCCTCACACCTTAAAATGATTTTATTCATTGGGTTGGGTGATCCAGCCCTTTGCGGTCCCAACAACCCCTAGAACCATTTCCTTCTTCTAAATCTCCTTTGGTTGAACCTCTCAAAAATCCCCTTGCCTCTCAAACAGAAGCTCCGGTTGATACTCTTGAGGAACTCAAAGATTTCAAAAACTCTTCCAATGAAACCTATACTCACGGTAGGTCAAGGGTTTGCACTAGTGCTCCAAAGGCCAAAACTTTGACTATTCTCTCTGCTTTGATCCAGGATATGAATAAAAATTCCTTGCAACCTAGCACAAGTGGTCCCAGATTTTGTACTCTGGGAATGAAGAAGCCTGACCATTTTATGGGGGAACACTCCCGTAAACTGAGATCTTAATTACAGTCTTGTAAAATCATCTTCTCAAACAATCCCAATAACCTTCTGTTAAAATACGTATGCACTTATGCGTGTGCTATGTATAAGTTTAATCCAAATGGGATGCACATATGGGCCTCTCCGGCCCATTGGACACTCACACAGACCATACAGGCCTGTGTGGATGTCACTGATTTGGGGAAACTGGCCTCAAAACGTGTGAAAAAGGCTCATTGGTACACTGGCCCTAACGGGCCCAGTGGGGGATATGGGTAAATACAGCCAGAAAGGCTTGTATGGGCATAATTGGGCCCAAGGTTTATTTTGGACATACTTGGCCAGAAAGGCTGGCCGGCCAAAGTGTGTTTGTCTCAGGTTTTGGGCTTGGGGTGGCCCATTGGGGCCGCCCCCCGTGTTGCAGGCTGCTTGGGGCTGTTGCCCATGCTGCGGCCCGCTTGGGGCCGCTTGTATCCTTTGGTTTGGCCCACGCGTGGCCCGATGGCCTGCGCAAGGCTGTTGGGGCGGCCAAGGGATCCCACGCGGGCCCGGCCGGTCGCAAACAGCGGCCACCACCGCGGGAGCAAGGGCCAGCCGCCCTGGCTCCCTCCCCCTCCCCTTGCTTGCCATTGCAAGGGGGAGGGGGTGGCTGGCTGGGCTGAACCAGCCAGCAAACAACCACAACAAGGCGGTTGGTCAGGGCAGGGGGGATTTCATCACCCCCTTACCCAGGGGATGACAATGCCGGTTGCAGAGAGGGCAACCGGCGGTGGGGGGGATCTGATCACCCTCCCACCAGCAAAGCAAGAGGGGTGCTCTCCCCCCCCCCCTTTACCCAGGGGGAGGAGCAACGTGCTGAGGGGATCTGACCACCCCCAGCCCACTGTTCTTGACGGAACCCTGGGGGTATCAACCCCCAGGGCCCCTGGTGAGAGAATCTGACCGCCCCCACCAGGGATTTGAGAGAAAGAAGGGGGGGGGGGGTAGCATGTCTGCTGGTTACACCCCCCCAAGTGAGGTTGAGACCGGACCCAGGTGAGTCCTGGGTCCCACCTGGCCCATATGTGGGGTTAGGGGCTGGCTGCATGAGGCAACCAGCCCATAAGTAAGGAAAAGGAGTAACTGGGCTGGTTGTAACAGAAAACCAGCCAGGGATTGAACAGTAAAGGGTCTTGTTCAGCCCCATAATGGTGGAAAAACCAGAATGGACCAGAATAGGCTGGTTGTAAGGGTACAGGGACTGATGCCATGTGGGCTGATGTAGCCCAAACCAAGTAACAAGGCATGTGGAGCCTGTAGAGCTCTTTTGGGGCGGAAAATTTTCCTTTTGGCTTTTTGTATCATGGGCTCACAAGAGGCAAATCTTTTGTACTTAAGGAGCTCTTCTCCCTGCTGTTTTCCATCCATCCATTCATCATCCAATCAAATTCATCAACAATATCATCCAACGCCCCATTGTGAGAGCCCATCAAGCAATTATTGACACAAGTTGTCCAGCATTTCTTTTGCTTTAAATACTGCTCATTTGCCTAAGCTAATTGCTTGCCATAATTATAACACCTTCCCTCTAACAGACACAAATTCATGTATGCATCTTCCTTCTTAGGAGGTAGAGCCTTGCAGTGGTTTGAACAGTATCTCAAACTATTATCAAATAAAATCCCCACCTGTATTCTCAAAAATTGGGACAAGTTTGAGAAACAACTGTTCACCTGGTTGGAAACCCCAACAAAGTGAAAAACACCAAATACAAAATTAATAGTCAAGTTATGAAGGGGAATAGTAGGTTTTCCGTTCATATCTCTTGATTCCAAAATCTAAAGTCTTGCATCCAATGGAACAAGGCAGCACCTTTATTTCACTTTTGAAAGAGTTTACCAGAACACCTAATTGAACAGCTTGCACTTGGGGGAAATAAGACAACCTCGCTCCAGCAGCTAATAGATTGGGCAATCAAGCTTGATAATGGCTATCAAAACAAAAAAATTCTATTGAAAAAATGATCATGGATTGTCAGCCTTGGCTCCAAAGTGGGAGGAATCTTCAAAGAAAAATTTGAAGAATCCAAAAAACTCCAAACCAAATCCAAATCTGAACTCCAAATCAAAGGGGGAAGCCATTGACAAAACTCTGAAGTTTCTGGAAAAAGAAACCGGGATGCTCCAGAACAAGGAACAACAAAGGAGGGAAAGAGATGGATTATGTATGTATTGTGGAGGAAAAACAATGTCAATAATTGTGCAAAGCAGCTAGCGTTTGAAGTGGCTAAGAAGTCAAAAAATCAGCTTTTAGGTTTGCTGATACTTGCAAGGAAAACTATGCTTTATCTAAATTACAGCAATTCAATCTTTGCACTTGCAGTCACTTGGTGCTCCAAGTTCAAGATTTGTAATTTTGCATTCCAACAACACCCATTATGTTTTTTTATTAAATTCCAGTGCTAATGATTTATTTATAAGGTCATCTTTTGCCACTTCCAAATATCTTAATTGTTCCCAGTTAGATAAATTTCACATCTATTTAGTAATTAGTTCAACCAAGCTGTCTCATTGGTTTACCCAAAATGGAAAATGAACCTTTTCATTTTCCAATTTCCCCAGCTTCAAATGGGATTTATTTGTTCTGTATATCCACGGGATGGATGACACCATTTTAGGCCACAACTTTCTACTTTACTGGAATCCCAATGTGAATTGGCAAGAAGGAGTAATTAATCTTCAAACCTTGCAACTCCAGGATACTAAAATTTCTTTCAAACAGGAATTGAACAGCCTACCTGACACTTTAATTGAGTTGGATGAAAAATTTTGGCCAGGATATTTGCAATATCCTGAAATTCATTACCAAATTCCCTCTTCAGATTTAGGATTTATTGCTTATTTTTCAACTTAACTCTTCCTTGCTTCTTTGAAGAGAAACAGGCACCTACCAAAAGGTGTATTCTGAGATCTCTAATCCTCTTGCATTGTGCAAGCACTTGAAATCTGGTTCTGGAAGATGACAAGATTGAAGATTTAGAAACCATTAAAGAGTCTTTACTTTTGGTTTATCATGAATTTGCTGACATCTTTTCAGATGTAGAATCAGATAAACCACCTCTTTCCAATTCTTATGATCACAGGATCAGACTTAATGGCCCACCTCCAGCACCCAGACCAGTCTACTCTCTCTCAAAGCAAGAATAAATTTTGCTTCAAGAATACATTGTGGAAAATGTATCAAAAGGATTTCTTTGACCAAGAAATTCAAACAACAGCTCACCCATCCTAATTTTTCCCAAGAAAGACAGAAGGCCTTTGCCTTTTTGTCAACTGCAGGAAACTGAAACAGGTAACCCAGAGGAATTCCTATCCATTACTGCCTATGTTTCACCTCCCCTATCTCTTGCATGGAGCTTCTTATTTCTCAAAGTTGGACCTTTGAGCCACATATAGCCTAATTTTCATTGCAAAAAGCCATGAGTGCTTGACTGAAATTAGAACATGGTTTGGCATTTATGATTATACCATCATGCTTTTTGGCCTCTGCAATTCTCCTTCTACTTTTCAACATTTTGTCAACAACATTTTTTCTGACCTTGCAGAGAAATACCTTGTGGTGTATCTTGATGATATACTATTCTATTCAAAAACTCTTGGGGATTTCATTGCAAATGTTTGAGAGGTGCTCCAGAAAATTTGAAATAATAAACTGTTTGAAAAAGCCTTTAAGTGCCAATTTCATACTCATTCCCTTCATTTTTTATGTGTCATAGTATTGCAGCAAGGACTATCAATGTAAACAGCCAAAAGCCAACACATATTGGACTGGCCCACACTTTTTTAAGTCGAATCTCCTCAGGTTTTTCTTGGATTTAGTAATTTTTACAGGAGGATTATTGAGAATTATGCCAATAAGACCATTAATATTGGAATGTTCTTCAAAAAGATACTCATTTTTCTTTACTGAAAAAGATGATTTGGATTTCAAAGCATTTATGAAAGCCTCTACAACTGCTCCAATACTTGCTAATTTTAACAAGCTAGCTTGCACTATTGTGGAAAAAGATGTAAGCAACTATGAAATTTCAGGATTACTCTATCAGTTTTCTTCTTTTTCCTGTCTTTTTAATCCTGTAACGCTTCAGTCTTGAAAACTGCTTGCTGCTGAGTGGAATTACAAGATACATGAAAAGGAACTTCTTGAAATTTTTTATTTCTTGAAGAAATGGTCTTCATACCTTTTGAGACTTATGGAACCCTTTGAGGTCTTAACTTATCACAATTATTTTAAATATTTTATGAGCTCAAAATTCCTTACATGCAGACAGGCAGGTTGGGCCAAATAACTCTCTGAGTTCAAATTTACAATCAAATACCTCCCTGGGAAACAAGCGGTATTTTTACCCAAGGGGGGAGCACCTTTGCCAATAACAACCCTGAAAATTTTAGGAAACTCTTCTCCAATCACTCTGCCCAAATCAGTTCAATAATAACTCACCTGTGAGACAAAGCTTCCAAACTTTGAAAAGCTCAACTTGACAATCTCAATTTTAAAAAACTTTTCAAGAGTGAAAAATTATTAGATAGTAATTACAGCATTGAAAAAAATGGTTATTCAGTCTATAAAGATTGTATAATAGTACCTGATAATCCTTGAATTAAGTTAGATATCTTTGAATCTTGGAAAGACTCCCCGCTTTCTGTTCATCATGGGCAGGATAAAACCTACCAGTTGATTTAACAAGAATTATATTGGCCTTGTATGAACAGGAAGTAAAAGACTATTTTAGTGTGTGCTATGATTTAAATTGTAAAAATTCCTCAAAACACCACAAGTATGGGCCGCTCCATCTGCTCCCTATCCCACCTATTCCTTGGCACTCATTTTTGATGGATTTTATTTTGAAATTACCCATTTATTGTGGTCATGATGCTATTTTAGTAGTAGTATTTTTATTCTTAAAGATGGCTTTATTTCTTTGCAGTACTGTTACCCCCTCTTTGGAAGACCTAGCTAATTTATTAATAGAATATGTATTTTTGAATCATGGTCTCCCTAATAAAATATTTATTGATTGGGGAACCTTGTTTGTCTCTATCTTCTGAACCTTGCTATTCCAGAATTTTAAGATTGTCCTCAACTTATCTTGAATTGTACATCTCCTATCAAAAGGAGAAGTGGTTGCAATGGCTTCCATTAGGCAAGTTTTCCTACAACAATTTAACTCATTCATCCACCAAACAGTTGCCCTTTCAGACTGTTTATGGTAGAAAACTGACTTTCAATTCCATTCAGGTAGCACCTTCTCAACCTGCTACCAACTATCTTACTCTCATAAAATCTCTTCAATAGCAACCACAATTCAACCTAAAAGCAGCAAACCAGTGCTACAAGAAGTTAGAAGACCAAATTTGCACTACAGAACCAACCTTTGCAGTAAAAGATCTGGTATGGCTTCATGCTCAGAAAATATGCAGTACTTTGCCAAACCAAAAACTCTCTGAAAGAAAACTTGGTGCCCTCAAAGTCAAATAATTCATCTCTCCCAACGCTTTCAAACTTTCTTTGCCTGCAAAATGGGAAGTTCTCCATGCGGTCTTTCATGTGTCTCTCCTAGAGCCAGCTCAAGTCCTATACCTGGGCAAGAATCATCCCCCTCCTGAACTGGGTAACATCCAAGATCATTTAGAGTGGGAAGTAAGTTGTATTATGGATTCTATGTTACACAAAGGAAAACTTGAATGCCTTTTTTGAATGGAATGGCTTCCAGTCCAACAAAGATTGCATCTTGTGAGAACCAGCCCATCACTTTTGAAACTCTCCCAAATCCTTCTGAGACTTCCATGAAAAATATCCTTGCAAAAATTTCCAAGCTTAATTACAGGCCATCAAACCCCATTCCGTTCCATCTCATCCAATCCTGTCACATCTCCCATGCCATTCCATCCTACCTCATTCTTCTTTTTTAACTTACCTCTTTTATAATTTCATAAAAAAGTCTTTTTTTCCACATACCTTTTTCTTTATTTTTCTACCCTGTGAACATAACCTTTTCTTAACTTCTAAGAAAAAAAGGATATCATAAAGAAATCAATCATAAAATAACTATAGTAAAATAAACAACAAAATATATATAATACATTATAAATTTTCCTTTATTTTTCTCTCCACCTCTTCCCAATTCTCAGTCAAATCCCTCACCATAAATTGAAACTCCTCAAATCTTCATCATGTATCAACCCAGAAATCCATCAAAAAACAAGAACCTGTGCAACCAAAGCCTCCCCAAAGATCTCCTTGCACCTTGGGGTCCAAGCCCTCTTTGGTCAGGAATTCCATTCATCCACCAAAAGAGTTATTCATGTGCTCTCTTCATTAAAATTAGAAACAAACATCTCCAATATTTCCTGTCAAACATCTTGCACTTGGTTTCCTTTGCTTTGAACTTCCAGTCTGTCCTGTTCCTTTCAATTTCATTCCTCCTGTTCTGTTCGATTTCCTCCTTCCTCTCCATTTTCTTCATTTCCTTCATTCCTTTCTATCCTTTCTACTCCTTCATTTCAATTTCTTTCCACCCTTGTTTCCTTGTTAATTGCTTTGACCCGCTCTTCACCTTGCACCTTGATTTGCACCTTGGAATACAATTGACTCATCCAAAATTTGGGTGGTGGTGGTGGTTTATTGGTGGTGTACCTCTGGAATTGTGGCAATACTAAGAAGGACAACAATTTCATTGCATTAGTTTCATTTAATTAATTTTGTTTTTCTCTAACCTCACTCAACTGGACTCTGAACTCTGAGAAACTCAATCTCTGGTACTGGTGGAATGGGAAAATTCACATGCAGAGCAGACCTTTGAATTTGGACTTCACTTGTAGATTCCTCAGGAATATTGATCAACTGCTCACTATTTAAAGGAAACAAGCAAGCAACTTTCCAAAGAAATTTTGCTCACACTTTCCTCAAGTACCATGGGCAACAATGCTTGGAACATATCCCTTTTTGTGGCGGATACAGTTTTCACAGTGACAAGAGGAGGATGAAGACAGAATTAATTTAAATATATTCAAGCAATTAAGTACAATGTAAGAGTATACAGTGAGGTATTTTTTTTCAATTTATGGGAATTCATCTAGACGCTTGTAGGAGCTTGTGGCTTTATAACAAGGCAACTGTTGCGCTCCCAGTTTAAGGGTTATTGTCTTCATCATTTAGACACATACTTTTCCTCATTAACATCTGCCTCAGTCCATAATCATGACACAAATAAGGCAAAACACCAATTGTACCTTCTGCTTACTACCTCTGGCTTGCATAAAAACCTTCCAATCTTGGAAACTCAGTATATACTTGCAAATATTTAAATTTAACCCTAATCCGGTCAAACATCCATTCAAGATTTGTGCTTCTACCCCTGGTTATCATCAGCCCCTGGACTTCCATTATTGGTCATGCAATCACACTAGTTTGCACCCATGCCTAGATAGCCATATCAACTGTATAGTTTGAAAAATGGACTAGCACCCTTACCTGCATAAATATTTCCTTTCATTTGAATTTTCCTCACATGTAATTTGTTCCATATCTCACCCATTGTGCCTCTTTAATCTCATGATCTTTTGTCTTGCACCTGTGCTAAAACCTTGGAAATGACTGTATTGTTATTCAATTTTCCCATTCCATTCCTTTCATTTTTAGAATCATTGCTTCTTAGCTGTAGATGGGCGTCCATCAGGTTGTATCTGGTCGTCATCAGATTACTTATAAAGGCTACGCCTCCTGCCTGAATATTGTCTCCTCAGTTAATTAATTTCATAAGTTCTTTCATTTTGCTAAAGACAAGTCATCACATTGGGCTTGGCCTTGGTTTAATTTCATCCAAACACTTCATCCATCTTGCTTTTTGTTGACCCATCAAGACCCCAGTTTTGAATTTGGAGTTAGCCTTGCTTTCTCACACTTATCTATTGCACTCAGTCTCTGCATTTGTTCTCAGAATAATCTAAAATTACCCTATACTACGTGGGGTGGTTGTGTGGCACAGAATCCTCTTCTGAGGAAGAAGAAGAAGTGGAGAACTAAACCAGAAGCTCATCTTTGATGAGTATTCCTTTCATCAATGTGATTAGAATTTTGGCTAAGTAGGTTTTGATCATAGGAAACCAAAGTGAAATACCTCAATCAAATACCTGAGAACTTACATAAGTTCTTGGGTGAGGCTTGGGATCCTTTTGGAATTTGGAATTGTGGATTTATATTCATTGATAAATCACTTGGTTAAGGAAATAATGGATGGTTTAAAGTGCAAAGGGAAATGATTCAAATATTGAGGGAACATTGGGAATTCTATTCTAAGGCACTTGGTGGCATCAATTATGTTGAAAATATTGAAAAAAAACTTGATTTTCAAGAAATTAATTAAAACTTTCCCCCTTTAAAATGGGTTTCAAAGCTAGAAATGGACCAATGAATAGCTGACACTAATGGAAGACCAATATTTTTCATTTTATTGGCATCATGATTTAATTATACTCCTATGGAAATGGGTTTAAAAGAGCCATTGGAAGCCATCTTTATTGCCTTTGTTTACAATAACCACTTGGTTCATTTAACACTTGAGGGAGATATTATTCCAATCCCACCCATTTTATCAAAAACATATTCTTTGAGTTTGAAGAAGAATTTTTATTGGTTTGATAATCTCAAATATTAATTGAATTTGTATTCCAATTTACAGAATTCATAGACATCATATCCTTTCATCATTTTGGTTTGGTCTAATATTTACTTCTGATGCTGCTCTTGTAATTCTATTAATATAAATGGTTATCACATTTTGAACATCAGTATGTTGAGTGTTTTAATTTAATGTCATTTTTTTGAGTTTTTTGAATGAGATTTTATTGGAAAGTCAGTTCACCTTGTGTTGGGCTGATCCCATCATGAGGAGTATTTTTACTTCTTATTATTTGATCAGCTTAAAAAACTTTGAACTTGTTTTTTTTATGTTTTTAATTTATGGCTAGTCCATTGAGGTAGACTTTCTCTAATTCTCATGATGGGATCAACTCAAAACAATTTGAACTTGGTTTTTTTTGGTGTTTTTAATTCAGGGCTAGTCCATTGATGTGGTTTCATTTTACTTTATTCAAATATTATATTGCCTTGGGACTGTATTTTATGTACATGTTTTGTATCAATTTTTATTTAACCATTGTTATTTTTCCTTTTTTTTATAGTTTTTGGGCTTACTTGTTTGATTTTTTGGAATTTTTAATTATTCATAGGGCCTTGAATGTGCATTCACGGCCCTGGATTTGTTAAATTTTCACAATTTTCTTTTGGGAAATTTTAAATTTGCAACCTAAAAAGGGTTGCATGGAACAATTTGAAACCCATTTTGGGTTGTGAAAAGCTGCTCAAAACCTGTCTCAGTTGTGAATGGCCGCTCAAAAATCATTTCAGTGATGAACAGCCTTTCAAAACCCATCCGCGTAAAAAAAAAAGAAAAGAAAAGTCATTGAAAATAAAATAAATAAAAATAAAAATAAATAAAGGGCCCATAAGTAAAAATAAATTAAAAAAAATTAGAAATAAATTAAAAATAATTTTTTTTTAAAAAAAATAGAGCTAGGGCCTTAATTTTCTCCCAGGCCCAATTTTTTATTTCATGGAAAAGTATGTCTAAGCGCTGTTGCGCGCCTTTGCTGCTACACAAACGTATACTTTATTTCACATTACTTTCAAGAATTATTTTTTTTTTTGAGTTCTGAAGCCGCATTCCTGTAGCTGGGGTTCATAAACCCCCATAAAAAACTTTGATCATTTTGGAGCCATTGAAACCCCTCCAAAAATGGAATCCAAAAATAAAAAAATTCTGGAAAAACCGATTTTTCAATGGGTTTTTGGATTCTTATTTGGGCTATTTGTATTGTTATTTTTTGGTTATTTCAGCTATTAGAAATTTTAAACCAACATTCAAAGAGCTTAAAAATATTTCTTTTAGATTTTTTGGATGTATCCGTTGACCTTAAAAAATTCTGTCAAAAAACCAAAACAATCAAAAAAACCAATTTTCACATTGGACATTTGAATCCTTTTATTTTCCTTTTTATTTCATTTTTTTGGTGACCGAAGCTATCAGAAAGTTAGAAAAAAAGTAGAAGAAGATTCTAATATTCTTTCCAGAATTATTTGATGGATCATTTACTATGAAAAAATCCTTCAAAAAACCAAAACAACTCGAAAAATTCACATTTCCCATTGGAATTTTGGATCCTTTTGTTGACCCTTTTGATTATATTTTTTAGATAATTCATAGTTTTATTAATTTAAATAACTACTGAAGAGCTTTTAAAATAATTTTTCAGATTTTTTGGGTGTATTTTTCTACCTTAAAAAATTCCTTTAAAAAACAAAAAAATTAAAAACATTAAATTTTCTCATTGGAGTTTTGAATCCTTTTTTTTCCTTTTGAATTAATTTTTTTTGGAGATTCAATATTTCAAAAATTTTAAAAACAACCAAATATCTTCTTAAAAATAAAGAACAAATATGGATACAAATATTAAATTTTATTAAACTGTGATTGCTTTTATGTTTCTACTTGATTCTATTGGAGGGAAAAAAAACCTCATTACCAAGCTCTAAAGTTTTATGAATAATGGTTTTCCATGATTTGGAATCCTTGGTCACAAAGCTTTTCCAAAGTGGATCTAACCTGGGAGCTGGCAAACAATCAGAATTGAACATGAATGAGACTCTTTGTGAGAAATCTGCTAAAAGAATGAATCAAATAGGGGAAGATTGTAAATTTGGAGTGGGAGGGGAATTCAGAGTAAGATAAGTGCAAGGCATTACAGAGAAAAGAGAAACACTGGAAACTTGTATTTTTTAGCAATAAGGAAAAAATCGCATGGAAATTTCATCCACAAATTCATGGGAGCTGGGCCAAAAAGGTGGTTCGATTGCCCTCTTCCTTCTTGGAAAGTTTCACCCCAGATTTCATCCAGTAATCTTTCATCCTTGAAAATTGGGTTTGACTCAAGTTCTTTCACCATTTCTTTCCTGACTTCAATCCAGTTTTCTGGGTTCCTCCCAAAATAAATTGGTGCTGCTCTAAAGCCAAAGTTCCCATCCCCTATAACATCTTGAACATGTGATATATGTGGAATGGCTGTTTTTGGGGAAATAAAATCTTTTTTTCGCAACTCAAACTAAAAACCAGGATTTTTAATAAAAGAAAATATGGTCTACAGATAAAAACTCACCTCTTCAATTGACACTTAGTCAAAGATTCCAGAAGAAGAATATGATAATGTGCAGGAAACCTAGAGGAAAAACCCAAAAAGAATCCAGAAAAAATTAAAAAATGAGGAAATATTAAATGTACTAACTTTCTTGCTGATTTTTGGGGCTGGTAATAACTTCCTTCCACAAGGATGGTAAGGAGCATCACCATATTCATTGGATAAATTTAGTCTTTTGATTCTTTTCCCATGATTGTATTCAGGAAAAGAAACCCGCTTATTCACAATTGTTCCAGACCTCTGATAAAATGTTGAATGAAACAATTATTGAAAAAAATATCCAAAAAATTGACAAAAACTAAAAGAAAATGAAATATCACAATCTTAATAATATACAATTCTGGCAGCTCTTCATCTAATGAATCTTCAACTTCATCCAAATCTGGCACCTCTTCATCTTCTGAATATTCCACTTCAGTCAGAAATTCATCCTATGTTAAAAAAAAGACAAGATTAAAAAAAACCATTGCAGAAAAAAAAAGTAAAGATATAATTTTACCTCTTGCTCTAATTCCTCCTTGTTCCTTCCCTTCTCCTTTCCATTTATGGCCTTCCATTTTCTTGAAACCTGCACACATAGAAAAAAAATATTAATTATGAAAATTGTTTTTTATTTTTTTCAAAAATGGTGATTGAACTTTGAATTTGTTATGAATTTCTTCTTTGGACTTCCTCTCCTCTTGGGTTCTTAAAAATATTCAAAAGCAGATGGATATTTTTTACAGGAGGACTGACAGATCTTCTTGAAATTATTGACTGCTCTTTTGGGTTTTGCTCTTACTTTGGATTCTTGAGTGGAATTTGGCTCTTGAATCAGGGTAAGTTGATATCTGCCACTGTACAGCTTCTTGTTTTCACCCAAATAGTATAGGTGTTCTCCAGGTGAAAAATTTCTGAATTCTTCAAACAGTTGAGTGAAATATAGGTTTTCTTTACTGTCTTTGGTTGGAACTTGAAGTTTTTCTGAATCTTCAGTTGCATCAGGCTTCAGAGTTAACTGGAAAAATAAAAAAAATAAAAACCAGGAAATTATGAATTTGAGGTTGAATCCAAAACAAAAAAAGAAAAAAACTTACCAAAAAGGGAGCTTTGACATTCCATTGAGGATGAAGATCTTCAAGTTGAAATATTTCACCCTTTCTGATAGCCAATTTTACTTTGTGAATACATGGTATACCCATGTAAGAAGAGTAATCACAGTTGTTAAAATTGGTTGAAGATCAGGAAATTGATGTAATGAGTGAATTATTTTGAGGGAATAGGGGCTGACCTTTCCAGAAAGATTATCCACACAGTGAGGTAAACCAATCATATTCTTGAATTCTTGCTGAGAGGCTTCAATAGCTTTCTCATGTTTTTGAATGCTGATAGAATTGTATATGTGTTGAACTACATTATAGAAAGAGCAAATTGAGGACTTGATGAACAGTTTGATATAGGAGTGAAGAACTTCTATTCTGGAGGTACTTGTGTTTCCAAATTAAAAGTGTTTGTTGGCCAAATATGAGAAAAATTTTCTTTTGAAGGGAATACAGTTCTCAAGAAGATATTCAGAAGTTGGAGCATTTCAAACCACAGAAAGTTAAGTTAAGTTTTCCTGATAGTTTTGTTCAGATTGGGAATGGACCAATTGATTCCATTGTTTCTTAAAAAGCTTCTATTCATCTTCAGATTTGAAGTGCTTTCTGCAGTGGGTTTGAATATTTTTTGAAATATGCAAGAGACAGAGAAGATGATGAGAGGAAGGGAAAATGTTTTCAATTGAACCATTTAGTGCTTGTTCCTTGTATGTAAAAATCATACAGTTTGTTTATATTCTAAGATTTCCTGAAGTTGGGTCAGGGTCCATTCATAGCTCTGTTTTTTCTCTTGAGATAAAAAACAGAAGGCAACTGAGAATCTTCTGGAAAAATTGTTTACCCCAAGAAAATGAAGAAGGGGAATTCCAAACTTGTTTGTGTTATAGGTACAGTCCATCATTAGAAGATTTGAAAAAAGAATGAGGAGTTTTATGGAATCAGGGTTGGAGATAAAGAAGGAAGTTATTTTTCCATCCAAATTTTTCATTTTGTAGAAAAAGGAAGAATTACAGAGTTCAAGTATGAGATCTTCAACTGTATTTTTTCCATCAAGGGTGTTTTTTTGAATTTGGGATCTTTTATTTTAAATAGTAACAAGATTTGTATGGACAGGAGATGATGAGGTTTGTATAAGAGAGTTGAGAATTTTTATTGGGGGACTCCCACTTTGGTTAAATTTTGAACCATCTCCTGTTGCTTCCCTTGGATTCTCCTGTGGATGGGATGAGTGGCAGGATTTGTGGAAGGTGGATGGTTGTGTTTTGGACAAATAAAATTTATTACCCAGACACCCAATCTTTTGGAAAAATTGCCTGATAATCTGAAAGGACAATTTGTCTTTCTTGATTTTTTTAACTTGGTAGTATCTGTGAAAATTATTTTCAGCAATTAGCTTAGTGGAAGGAGGAGCAGTAATTAAAGCTAAAGAAATGCTGGAAACCTTGTGTCTATAAAGTCTAATGGGCTCTGAAAATGGGGAAATATTTTGGATAATTGATTGTATGAATTCAATTAGATATGGAAAACAGAAGGGAAAAGGTCTCCTTAAGTAAAAAAGATTTTCTCTCATGTGGGCTCATGTTACAACAATAGAAAAGGCAAAAATTCAGTCCTCAAAGGGCTCTAATGGCTCTACAACCAGCTTTTCATGGTAAAATACCAATGAAGGGGCCCAGTTGGCCCCAATCAGCCCGTGTGGTTGGTGGAAACGCCCCTGGTTGGACCCATATGGTCTAACCAGCGTGGCTTGGCCCTTTTTTTCCCTACAAACTACCATTCATTGTTTATTTATGGCTGGGGTTCTTTCCATGAACCCAAGCCTATCCCAACAGCCACTCCTGGTCCGGTGGGTGTGTCACTTACATCAATTGGACCAGCAACCCCTCCAGGGAGGGTGTCTTGCTCCCCCCACCACTGCTGCAACCCAGGGTGGTTGCAGCGGCCCCTTGCGTGCAGCCAAAACAACTGATTAAGGTGAAGGGACTCCATATGAGCCCCTCTGCATCCCAAAAACGGTCCCGCGCGGGCTGTTGGGCCCATAAATGGGTCAAATACAAGAAACAGCAGCCCTGAGCAGGCGGCAACATGGGCAACAGCCCCAACGGGCCTTCCCAGACCAAACAATTAAAATGACTACTTTGGCAAGCCAAGTATGTCCAAAATCAAACTTGGGCCCAATAATGCCCATAAAAGCCCATTTGTTTGGGGTGGCCCATCCATCCCAACAGACCGTTTGTGGCCCGTGTAACAAATGAATTATTTCACATTGTTGAGGCGAGTTTCCCCAAAACTGTGACATCCACACAGGCCTGTATGGTCCGTGTGATTTTCCAATGGGCCCTAGAAGCCCATATGGTAATCCCATTAGGATTACACCTATACGTAGCAAACACATGAGTGCATACATGTTTTAAAAGTATCTTTGCTGGGTTTATATTCCCCAGATTTATCACATTGACAAGTGCAGGCATGTTTCTTTCAGTTGGATATTCTGGTAGATATTGAATATCCATGAGACTTTGACCATGATTGCGTAGCTAGAAACAGATCCTCCCTCTGTTATATGATATCTCAGGGGGGGGCCAGAGGGGTGGAATCAGGAGGTTAAGTAAATAAAGAAGGAGCAAGAGGGGTTGAATCACTATTTTGATTAGGTGAGATGATGGTAGAAGGGCCTGTTGAAACAGTTCTGAAAAGTGGGTAGATGTTTTCTTGAGCCATTGAAAAAAGGTATTTTCTTTTTAAAAAATATAGTGAAGATGGTATTTGATAGTTGAGAAATATATTGAGAATGATTTTAGTGAAAAAAGGTATTCAGAGACTTGATATAAGATGAAAAAGAATTTTTTGACAGTATCAGGAGTTTTGAGTTGTTTTTGTTGAGTAGTGGTGATGCATGATGAGTGGTTTGTGGATTGGAATGGTGAGGTGAGTTGTGGTGAGGTGTGGTGTTGTGTGGTGTTTTGTTGTATGGTGTGGTGTAGTGTAGTGTGGTGTGGTGTTTTGTTGTATGGTGTGGTGTAGTGTGGTGTGGTGTGGTGTGGTGTGGTGTGGTGTGGTGTGGTGTGGTGTGGTGTGGTGTGGTGTGGTGTGGTGTGGTGTGGTGTGGTGTGGTGTGGTGTGGTGTGGTGTGGTGTGGTAGTGGGATGGTATGATTGGGGGTGATAGGAGGGTGGAAGAGGTCAAGGAGATGTTTTATAAGATGATTGGAGCGCTCCATGATGGGTGGAGGTTCCAGGAAAAAATTTCATTCATATTGAATATATGCATGTGAAAGGGTTCAAAGAAGAGTTCCAGAACCCAAAATGGGTTTATTATGATGCGTTTTTTGTTTGGTTATTGAGACACAAATAGTGCCTCAAAAATTACCAAAATATAATTTTTGGAAAGCTTCAGATAATCTCTTTAAAAATGAAGGTTCAAATATCTAAGATAATCATCATTTTTACCAGGAAAGAAAATTATAAAAGGATAATTAAAGAGAGACCTCCCTTTCCTTTTGAATTATGTTCATTGTCTTTGATAATTTTGCAGGTAAAAAATTGACAAGTACTCAGAAAAATTTGTACTTCAGATTTTGGATTCTATTCTGGAATTTTTTACAAAAAATTGCGGAAATTTTGATTCCAGATGTGATAAGAAAAAAATTGCAATGGGTGATGTTAAATTCACGGCTCCAGCCATGTGGGAGCCATGTACACCGCTGCAACTGTGTGGGAGCCGTGTACACGGATCCAGTTGTGTGGGAGTTGTGTAGGGCCTCACATGGCCTGTGGGAGTTGTTTAGGGCCCATACACTACTCCATATAATTTATAATTCATTATTTATTATTTATTTCTATTTATTATTTATTATTTATTATTTATTATTTATTATTTATTATTTATTATTTATTATTTATTATTTATTATTTATTATTTATTATTTATTATTTATTATTTATTATTTATTATTTATTATTTATTATTTATTATTTATTATTTATTATTTATTATTTATTATTTATTATTTATTATTTATTATTTATTATTTATTATTTATTATTTATTATTTATTATTTATTATTTATTATTTATTATTTATTATTTATTATTTATTATTTATTATTTATTATTTATTATTTATTATTTATTATTTATTATTTATTATTTATTATTTATTATTTATTATTTATTATTTATTATTTATTATTTATTATTTATTATTTATTATTTATTATTTATTATTTATTATTTATTATTTATTATTTATTATTTATTATTTATTATTTATTATTTATTATTTATTATTTATTATTTATTATTTATTATTTATTATTTATTATTTATTATTTATTATTTATTATTTATTATTTATTATTTATTATTTATTATTTATTATTTATTATTTATTATTTATTATTTATTATTTATTATTTATTATTTATTATTTATTATTTATTATTTATTATTTATTATTTATTATTTATTATTTATTATTTATTATTTATTATTTATTATTTATTATTTATTATTTATTATTTATTATTTATTATTTATTATTTATTATTTATTATTTATTATTTATTATTTATTATTTATTATTTATTATTTATTATTTATTATTTATTATTTATTATTTATTATTTATTATTTATTATTTATTATTTATTATTTATTATTTATTATTTATTATTTATTATTTATTATTTATTATTTATTATTTATTATTTATTATTTATTATTTATTATTTATTATTTATTATTTATTATTTATTATTTATTATTTATTATTTATTATTTATTATTTATTATTTATTATTTATTATTTATTATTTATTATTTATTATTTATTATTTATTATTTATTATTTATTATTTATTATTTATTATTTATTATTTATTATTTATTATTTATTATTTATTATTTATTATTTATTATTTATTATTTATTATATATAATTGATTATTTACTATTTA
Source organism: Puccinia polysora (assembly GCA_025617555.3). NCBI lineage: Eukaryota > Fungi > Basidiomycota > Pucciniomycetes > Pucciniales > Pucciniaceae > Puccinia > Puccinia polysora. The sequence goes on from CM062620.1 coordinate 11,548,200, forward strand.
CTATTTACTATTTACTATTTACTATTTACTATTTACTATTTACTATTTACTATTTATTATTTATTATTCAGTCAAGGCCACACAACTTGATTTTAGTTGTTTAGCGTGTTGTACAACTCAAATGGGACGTGTAGCATGCCACACAGCCCATTTGAGTTGTGTAGCATGACACATGGCCCATTTGAGACGTGGAGCAAGCCACACGGCTCATTTGAGTCATTTAAGGTGCCACATGGCCCATTGAGCTGTGTACAGAGTTTTGTACATGGCTCAATGAGCCGTGAATTTAACATTACCCCATTGAAATTGATGTGTAAATTTGAAGTGTTTATACATTGGATTCAAATTTTTGGAGGCCCAGGATACATCCAAAATCATGAAAAAAATAATAAAAAGCTCTTTCAGGGTTTTTTACATTTATCAAAGCTTGAATCAACCAAAAAATAATGATCAAAAAGTCCAACAAAAGGATCCAAAGATTCAACAAAAAAATTCATATTTGAGTTTTTTTTGGTTATTTGAAGGATTTTTTAAAGGTAAATGATACATCAAAAAATTCTGAAATGAAATACTAGAATGATTTTCTAATGTTTTCTTAGCTTTCTGATAGCTTCAATTGCAAAACAAAATGAACTAAAAAGGCAAATAAAAGGATCCAAACATCCAATGAGAAAATTGGTTTTTTTGATTTTTTAGGTTTTTGACAGAATTTTTTAAGGTCAAAGGATACATCCAAAAAATATAAAGAAAATATTTTTAAGTTCTTTGAGTGTTGGTTTAATATTTTTAATAGCTGGAATAACCAAAAAATAAAATTAAAAATAGCCCAAATAAGAATCCAAAAACCCATTGAAAAATTGGTTTTTGCGGAATTTGTTTTATTTTTGGATTCCATTTTTGGTGCGGTTCTAATGGCTCCAAACATACCAAAGATTTCTTTGGGGGGTTCATGAGCCCCAGTTACAGGAATGCAGCGTTGGAACTCAAAAAAAAAAAAATAAATTAATGAAAGTATTGTAAAATAAATATTTTTCCGTGTAGCAGCAAAGGCATGCAACAGTGGTTAGACCTAATTTTCCATGAAATAAAGGATTCAAACTGTGAGAAAATTAATGAACTAAAAATAAATAAAAAAACAAAAAACAAATAAATATTTTCATTTATTAAAAAAACACCAAAAAAGGGAAAAAATGGAGAAATACAAGTAAGTTTAAATTGACTAGCCCTAAAGTAAAAACACCAATAATTGAATAAACAATGAAAGAGTCTATGGAGGAGCCCTAAAGGAAAAGTGCCAAAAAATACAAGTTCAACTTGATGAGACCTGAATTAAAAAAAAATAAAATACAAGTTTAACTTGACTAGACCTAAATTAAAAACACCAAAAAAAGCAAGTCCAACTTGTGTTAAGCTGATTCCATCACAAGAAGTAAAAATACTCCTTATGATGGGATCATCCCAACACAAGTTGAACTGACTTACCAATAAAATCTCATTCAAAACACTCAACATGATGATTTTAACTCAAAACACTCACCATAATGATTTTCAAAATGTAATAACCCTTTATGTTAATAGAATTACAAGATCAGCATCAGAAAACAAACAGAAATGGTTAAATTAAAATGATTTTTATAACTTAGAATACAAATAAAGTTGATCTTTCAGATGAGCAACCCAACAAGAAGCTTTTTTGAAAGTCAAAGAAGGAGGTTTGGAAACAATGGGAAAGATTGGAATCATTTCCACCTCAACTACAAGATGAACCAAGTTATTATTGTTGAAAAAGCAAATGAATAATGGATCTGATTTTTCTTTTACACCATTTTCATAGGAGTATAAGTATAACATAAATCCAATGAAATGAAACATATTTTTCTTCCATAAGTATTTGCTATTATTTGACCCATATAAAACTTTAAAATCCATTTTGAAGAGGTAATCTTTCCATTGATGTCATTAAAATCAAGTCTTTTTCTAAATTTTCAACATCTTTACTGCCGCCAAGGATCTTAGAATATTGCGTCTTCTTTGTCCTTAATTTTTCAATCAATTCCTTTTGTAAATTAAGCCATTCATTCTCATCATACCCAAGTGATTTTGCAATGACTCTAAATCCACAATTACCATCACCAACCGGATCCCAAAACTCCCCCAAGAAGTTATGTAATTTCTCAGGTATTTGATTGATTCAATTCAATTTTGATTACTACAATCAAAAATTATTTAGTCAAAATTCTAATCTCATTAAAGAAATTAACTCACCAAAGATGAGCTTCTGTTTTGCTCATCCATTTCTTCTTCTTCCTCCTTCAAAAAGGATTCTGATTTTGGCGGAAGGGACCCTAATGAAATTTCATTCTCTTCCACTGAACTATGAAATTCAGATGAAGAGCCTTCCTTGCAATACAGAAATCATTTTCCAATCAGTTCATTAAAAAATAAATATTAAAATTTTTCAAAATAAAACACTTACTATCTTTGGTGTTTTTGGTCCCCTTGAAATCCTTTTTTCCCTCTTAATTGCTCTCTCAATGTTTTCAAATTTTTCAATTTCACAACAAGTTTCTTTCAATTTGAGTCAACCACAGCTGTTCCTTAAAAACTTTGGATCAAGCATTGGCTGGAAATCAAAGCAGCTGTAACCTTGAGCATTAACCTTAGAATCTCTAGCCCAAGTTCGTCAGGTTTTTCCCTACGTATGGAATTCCACTTGTTAAACATTTGAGATTCTTCATCAAGCCCTGGATCTTTTTCAAACTTTTGAAAACCAAAACAATGATAAATTTTTCAATGCAATAAATAATCTTTCAATCCAATAACTAATCTGTCAATACAATCATTAATCTGTCAATCCAATAATTGGTCTGTCCATCCAATAATTAATATGTCAATACAATAATTGGTACCCTTCAAAAAAACCCACTTAATTCATTGGAAGGGTCATAGTCTAACTACCACTGAGGATGAACAACCTCAGGCACAACAAATCCTCTTTATGCTAAAGGTTCACATAGAATGTGGGAACAAGGCAAGCCCATTTATTTTGAATATGAATTGGAGAAAACTTTGCCATCATGGTTGTGCTTTAACTTCTCAAATTGTTTCCCAATGCTTTTAATTGCCTTGATCAACAATTTATATCTCAAAGGTAATATTTATTTTTGAAGACCAGTTTTTAAATTTATTCAAGATTTTTTAAGTGACTCATGGACTGATTGGAGTGGGCTTTCAATGCTTCCTTCAAGGTGTTTCCACACATCCAAAATTTCCCCCAAAGATCCCACAAGTAATTGTTTGAAATTAGCATGGGCCCCTTCTACCCAAGAAATTTTTTCATTTCCAAATTCAGGGTTGAAACAAGTCCAAGCCGTTACCAATGTCTCTTTGATAGGGAAAATATTCTTTTCCATATACTTGACCACATCCTCATGGTCATTCAAAAAACACTTTATAAAAGTTTCAAAATATGCAATCCCAGCAGAGATCAATAGAAGAGCAATAAATTGGCATAATCTGAGTTCTGAATCATTGAATTCTGCCTCCCCCTTGGTTTAAGATGCCCCATAATTTTCCCACAGAGTCATAAAACTTTGCAATCCTTCATCGCCATTACTGAAGCCTACTTAAAGTTTGCTTGAATTTTTCTATAAAAGTGACAGGAGCACAACTTTCTGGATGACTCAGGGAAACTATGTACTATAGCACAAATCAGAGCTTTTTCATGGTCTGTCACAAAGACTTTGGGAAGCCTCTTGGGATCATAAGCCAACTCCTTTGATTCATTCAAAGCCCAAATGTACAACTCAGAAGTTTCTTTTGTTATAAAAACAAAAGCCTTTGTAAACATTTTCCTGTTGGCTGTCATTCCTAAAACATGCAATAGAGGGATATTGTAACTATTTTTTTTATAAGTACAATTCAACAAAGAAATATGATGGAACTTTTTGCAAATTTTTATATAATTGGGATGAGCCAAGAAAAGGGCCTCTGATTGACCCTCTCCACCAAATTTTGACCTGTAAACCCCCTGGGATTCCTGGAGAATTCCCAATAGAACTCCCATAACATCTTTCCCATCCAGTTCTGCTTGCTTTACCTTTGGCTTAGTATTATAGATTGTTCTATTGTCAATGTATTCCCCACCATCAATCTTGCTCAATCTCCCTCTTAAGCTGAACTGTATTTAGCCCATCTTTCATGCCTTCCTTAAGTAGATCCAAGGCTTTCCAAGAGATTCTCCTCAGTTGAGGATGCACTGAAGGGCTTTCAGATTATTGATGATTGTGTAGGCCATTTCTAATGGAGATATGCCACATGGGATCTGCTACTTTCTGACATGCACAGATCATGAATTGACACCCAACCTTCCTGGAATGAGTTTGACTTTGAAATTTGGTGATGCATGGCCCTTCATATACCCCAAATCTGTCACATGCTAGATCAAAATATTTATCTTTCCTTGACTTGGAATTTTTCAATGCGTAGCAATGCATGGCTTCCTATTTTTGACAATAAATCTTGGCTTCTTTCCTACTATAAAATTCTCTCACAGGAGGAGGGTCAAGCGGGTCTGGAACCCCTTAGTTACATTAGTATTTTTCAAGTCAAATCCTTCTCAGTCAAATGAAAATGAAATGTAACCTACCCCCTTTAGTCAATTCTAGTTGTGAAGAAAAATCTTGTAATTCCAGTTTTGAAGAAACAACTTTTTCCTAAATTCTAACCCTAGATGATGATGCAATTGGGGCTTCCAATGTTTTCTTTTCCAATTCCCTACCCAAATCCATAGACTCCACCAAAGCTTTGTTAAGCACACTTTTAATTAAGCCCCTCAATGTAGCCATTTTCAAACTGGGAAAGCTTGGGATTTCCACTGTTCCCATAAACCAACAAAATTGAACAGCAATTTATTATTCAATTCAATTTTCAATCCAACAACTCCAAACTTTTTCTTACTTTTGGTTTGAGAAAAATAAATTTATCCAACAGGTGTGTGTTTTGTGTGTACCCAGTGCCAATACACACAGTGTTTGATTCCAAGGGTTAAAAGATTTTTTTGTTCCAATAATAGTCCCACATAGTATGCAAGATCTCCAAATTTGGGTTGAAAGCACTCAAATGTGGTCCAGGGGTTCCTAGGTACCCCAATTCATTCCTCAAATGGCTCATTTGGGCGTGGATTACCCCAAATGGGCCAGGAATACACACGCAACCCCCGGCGACAACTTTCCCATACCCTGGGTGGTTGCAAACCCCCTATTGTAACCTTTTCTAGGTTGCAATTCCCTGATTGCAACCTAGGAAGGGTCGTGATTGGGGGTTTGAAACCCCCCAGGGGATGGGCAAGTTTTGAGAGACTTGGCTTGCTTCTTGTTGGGCTGTGAATTGCCGTTCACAACAGGGAGGTTGCAAATTTAACATTGGAATTTTTTCAATTTTCTTTTTTTTTTCTGATTTTTTTTTACTTTTTTTTGGTTTTTTTATTCAATCTTTTATTTATTTTTATTTATTTTAAATCTTTTATTTATTTTAATTTTAATTTTTTTTTTTACACAATGCTCACAACCCCCGAGTTGTGAACAGGTTGTGAATGGCCATTTTAAAATCTGCAGGTTTCAAACGGCCATTCACGGCTCAGATGGGCTGCAAACCGCGCCACAAAACCAGTCATGAGTTTTGAATGGGTTGCGTAGGGTTGAAAATTTGACATTTCCCAGAATTAAAAATAAGGATGAAAAAATCAATTCATTACTTATTTCAAACCCTGATTCAATCAAACTTCTCAACCTTTTCCCTACTCTTCCTATGATGGACTGCACATAAAAAACAAATAAGTTTTCAATCCCCCTTCTTTATATGGTTGGGGTAAACAATTGTTCAAGAACTTTTTCAGTTGCTTTCTGTTTTCTATCTCAAGAGAAAAAAAATAACTGTTAATTTTCCCTCACTCAATTTTAGGAAATATTAGAAAATGAAAAACCAAGGTATATTGTCACAGAAAAATAAGCAGCTCTCATTAGTGGCATCAAAAGAATATTTCCCTCCTTTTCATCATCTTTCTTATCTCTGGAAAATTTTTAAAAATATCCAGATGCATTTCAAGAAGATCTTTGAATCTGAAGATTAATGGAAGATTTTCCAGAAAAAATGGCATCATTTGTTCCTTTCAAAATATGAATCAACCTATCATGAGAAGTTTACCCAACTTTCTCTAGTCTGGAATCCCCCTACATCAGACTAACCGCTTGAAAACTGGCTCCCCAACAAAAAAACATTTATATCTTACTTGGCCAACAAACACTTCAAATTTAAAAATAAAGTTAACTCAAGAATAGAGGGCCTAAATTCATACATTAAAAGTTTTATCAGTTCATCTACTGGTTATATTTCTAATTTATTTCATAATATTTAAAATCCAACCACTATCCAAGTCCATGAGAGATCTATTGAAGCCTCTCAGCAAGATTTCAAGCATTTAATTTGTTTTTCCCACCGTGTGGATCATTTCTCTGAGAAAATCAGCCAATTTTCTCTAAAAATCATTCATTCATTTCGTCAAATTCCTGAATCTTTGAACTCTTGCAGCAACTGAAATCAATTTAATTGTGTGGGTATGCCATGTATTGACAAAGTAAAATTAGCTACCCAAAAGGGTTCAAGCTTCCAAATTTAGGATTTACATCCACAATGGCATGTCAAAACCCACTTCTTACTAATTTTTTTATTTTTTTTAATCAAGATCAAACAAACAATTTTTTGAATGTTTTCTATTTTTATTTCTCCAGTTAAATCTTAACCCTGATTCAACTGAAGAATCAGAAATACATGAAGTTTCATCACAAACCACTAATTAAAAAAGTTATTTTACTGAATCATTTGAAAAATTCCATAATTTGGCAAATGGAGAGCAACATCATTTTCTGGGGAAAAAAACAAAGCTCAAAATAGGGGAATATCAGCTTGTTCTGATTGAAGAGCCTAATTCTACTCAAAGATCTAAAGTAAGAGGAAGAACCAAAGGTGAATTCAATAATATCAAGAAGCTCTATCAGTCCTCAAGTCATAGAGATTCATCTTTTTTAGAATATTTAGACCAACCCAAGAGGAGAGGAAGGCCAAGGAAGAAATTTGCAGCGATTTCAATGGTCCTTAACCATTTTTTGAAAAAATAAAACATGAATTTAAAATCACCCAGAATAAAAAATAAAAAATAAAAAATAAAAAATAAAAAATAAAAAATAAAAAATAAAAAATAAAAAATAAAAAATAAAAAATAAAAAATAAAAATTAAAAATTAAAAATTAAAAATTAAAAAATAAAAAATAAAAAATAAAAAATAAAAAATAAAAAATAAAAAATAAAAAATAAAAATAAAAAATAAAAAATAAAAAATTAAAAATTAAAAATAAAAAATAAAAAATAAAAAATAAAAAATAAAAAATAAAAAATAAAAAATAAAAAATAAAAAATAAAAAATAAAAAATAAAAAATAAAAAATAAAAATTAAAAAATAAAACATAAAAACAAAAACAAACTTCCATAATGAATATTTTTTATATATTCATCCAGGTTTCAAGAAGTTAGAAGGCCAAACATCAAAATGTGGAGGGAAAGAAGAATGCAGAATGAGAGAAGGAGGTTAATTTATATATATACTTATATTTTCCAAATATGAACTAATTTTTCAATAATTCCTTTTTATTTTTTCAAAATAACATTAATTTCTGGCTGAAGAGGAATATTCAGAAGATGAAGAGCTCAAATATTTGCATGTCATCAAGAAATTTGTATTTCATTTTCTTTTATTTTTGTTGATTTTTTTGATATTACTGTTTACATTTAATCTGTTCTCAGAGGGCTGGAACCATGGTGAATGAGCACGTTAATTCTCCTGAATACACTCCTGTTCCAAAAATCAAGATATAAAAGAGTGAAAATTAATTTTATGAAGCTCATTACCATCCTCCTTGAAAGCATGTATGAAAAAAGACAGAAACAACAGTAAGTTATAAATTGAATAAATTTGCTAATTTCTTGTTTTTTCAGTTTTTCTGATTGTTTTTGGATTTTTCCTCTACGTTTACTGTACATTATATTATACTTTTTCTGGATTTTCTGGTCAATTTACAATTGAAAAAGTGAGTGGTATCTTTAAAACATATTTTATTCAATACAAAATTCTGATTTTTGCTTTTACTTCCAATAAAAAGACTTCATTTCCCCTGAAACAGCTATTCCCCATGCATTCCATTTTAAGATTCAATAGTAGATCAAAACTGTGGATTCAGATCAGAAGCCATTTTTTGGGGTAGGAAATCTGGATGCTAGATTAAATTCAGGAAAGAAATGGTCCAAGAGCTGGATTCCAACCCAATCTTCAAGGAACCAAGATTAATGCTTGAAATCTGGGGTGTCACTCTTCAAGAAGAAAGAAGGCAACTGAACCAAAATTCTTGCCAAGCTCCAATAAATTTGTGGATGAAGTTTCCATCCCAATATTTCCTTCTTGCTGAAACATATAAGTGTCCAGTGGTTCTATTTTCTTCCTTAATTCCTTGAACTTATTTTCCAGTTAATTACCCACCCACTCAAAATTTCCAATCTTCTACTATCTTCATTATTCTTTTGGAATGATTCAAACATACCAGCCTAAAAATTATATCCACTTTGGAAAAGCTTTGTGAGTAAGAGTTATAAATATTGGGAAAATAAATCCAGAAAGGGTTGGAGATTTTTAAGTTTTGTTCCCTCCAAGGAAATCCAGCAGAAAAATTGGACCAATAATAGTGGAATAATATTTAACATTCATAAGTTAAATAATATTTGTAACAATATTTTTTCTTTTTATTTATTAAAACATAAAAAGAAGTAGAATGAAAAATGTAGAACACCCCTTTTATTTCCAATCATTTTCACTGTGATAAATATTTTCTGGGGTAATAACTTTGATAAGCACTCAGAAAAATTCTTGGCTGCATTATACAATATTTTTTAAAGCTCTGTAAAAATAATTGAGAGAATTCACAATTCATATGGGTTGCAAACGGAAATTCACGCCTGTTTGAAACCCCAGGGTTGTGAATTTAACACCTCCTTAAAATATTTTTTGGGTATTTTTGGGATGTATTCTTTGCCTCCAAAAATTGAATCCAGAATAAAGACACTTCAAAATAATGCATCCTTTTCATTTTTTTTTCTCACATCAGGCATCAAAGAATACATCCCAAAAATCCCCAAAAAATATTTGAAGGAGGTATTGCATTCACAAACCTGGGGTTGCAAACAGGTCTGAATTTCTGTTTGCAACCCACATGAATTGCGAATTCAGGTTCACAACTCAAAAATCCATGAGCAAAGTCCTGTACACTTGTGCATTCCCCAGGGGGCTTTGAATCCTCATTAGGATTGCAAATGAGGATGCATCAGTTGTGAGTGGGGTTTCACATGTTTTCCTGGCCCATTTGGGGAAAAATAGCCCCAAATGGGCCATTTAAGGGGGGGATTGAGGTACCTAGGCACCCCTGGACCAAATTTTAGTTCTTTCAACCCAAATTTGGGGGTGTGGAATACTATTTTGGACTATTATTTGACCACTAAATGAACTTGGGAACACAGAATTTTCACAGACTTTACACAAAAATTGCTTTTCAGATACAAAAAATTTCATGGATTTAACCTCTATTGCTATACTGGCTGTGGATAAACCTGAAAAATTTAAGACAAAAACAAAAATTAAATCAGTTATTGACTTATTAAAACAGTAATACTGTTACAGAAAAACACAACTCAATTAATACCAGAGTATTATGAGTAAAAGGTCAAACCTTGGTCTCTATAAAGAGATAAGGGACCAGGCTTTAAAATACTAAAGGATCTTTATTTATAACAATAAACTCACACTCTTCAAAGTAAAAATAAATTTTACAACTCCAAAGGACTTCCCGCACAAACTTGAAGTTAATTAATTGATTATTTTTTTATTTAAATACTCAAGTGCAAGGCCCCAGTCAATGCACTTATTGAGATAAAGTTTAATGGGCTTTTTAACTCTTGCCGTGTTCTTGGACCAATAATAAATTATAAATAACTGAGGAAGGGGCTATAGGGAAAATAAAATCCTCTTTTAAGGTAACAGAAGCCCTCAGGTAACTCAAGGAAAAAATAGGGGGGTTCCAGGATCTCCCTGCCTTTTATTCAAGGGCTCAAAACACCATGACATGATACCCAATGAGAGATAAGGAACCAATACTTAGCGGGGTGGATTTTCAAGGTATGTCTTTTATTGAAATAACCAAAATTTTAGTTAATTGGCCCTAGGAATTTTAAATAAGTCAAATGGACGGTTTAGAAGTCCTAGAAAACCTTCTAATTATTTTATGCCTTCATTAAAATACCACTTGATCATGTATTTACCTCTTACTCCCAAGTGTCTTAGCATATATTATACATATAGAGTCTGTATACTCTTGGCAATAATTTTATGATTTTTCCACCTTTCAACTAAGCTCTGAGCACTCAGAGTGGACGCACTCAAGGCTCAGTTGAGTATATTGAAGTATAATTACATCCCAAAGAGGCATAAGATTAAAATATGCAATTTATCTACACAGAGTAGAGAGTATGGATTAACCTAATTACCATAACTCAAAAAGGAACTCTGGGAAGTCTGAGGGGGCGCACTCAAGTTTCGGAGAATTATTTTAAAGTATTGATACATCCCAAAGAAGGATAAGATTAAAATATGTAATTTATCTATACAGAGTAGAGATTATGGATTAATATAATTACTATAACTTCTCCCCAACGGGATGGAACACTTTGGAAACTTCTATATCAATATTTGCGATGTATGTGAGTCCTCATAGCTTAATTTAAATTTATAATGGATATCCTTCTTGATAAAATGTATTATCAATTTTTTAATTCCACAATCAATACTCATAAAAACATACTTACAAATTATAATAAAATATTATCAAAATTTCATATATGATTACAAAACTAGTCAACATTATTCATTCTTGTCTCTATGGTGGGTTGAACCAGTCACCTTGGGTTCAGATGATGGAAGATGAGCCAAGTTCTTAGCAACCATACCAACAAGAAATATGAGTTGTGCAGACATTTGGACAACTCTATTTGTCTTGTGGCTGACACAAACCTTACACACCACTTGCTCATTGGATAATTTTATTTTTCTCAACCCAAAAGTGAGAATAACTTTGAGTTTTCAAAAAATTTGTATTGAATAATTAATTGAATTGGGATATTTTTTGGTTTATGGGAACAGTGGCAAGCCCAAGCCCCCCTGGTTTATACATGGCTTGGGTAAATTACTTAAGTTAAATTGTTGTCAACAAAACTTTGGAATCTAGGGATTTGGGTAGGGATTTAGAAAATAAAAAATTGGAAGCCCAAATTGCATCCTCATCTAGCGTTAAAATTGAGGAACAATATTTTTCTTCACAACTGGAATTTACTCTAGCAGGTGTGTCACATTTCATATTCCATTTGACTGAGAATGATTTGGCTTGATCAATATTAACATGACCATGGCACGTATAGCTATTTAACTATGTAAATAAGAGGTGGCAGAACTCCTTGACTCTCCTCCTGTGAGAGCCTTTCCTAGTAGAAAAGAAGCTGATATTTACTTCAAAAAAGGGGAAGTCATGCATGGCTACGCATTAACAACATTCAAACAAAAAAGGATAAATATTTCAACCTAGAATGCAACATATTTGGAGTTTATGAAGGGCCCTGCCTCACCAAAGGGCAAAGGAAAACTAACACAATGAATTTTTGGTTTCAATTCATGTTCTGTGCAAGTTGAACAGTTGCAGATCCCATGTGGCACATCTCCATTAGAAAGTTCCCACACAATCATGAACCATCTTCAAAACCCAAAACACCTCAGTGCCTCCTAAACTGAGGAGAATCTCTGGTGTATCCTTAGATGAACTAAAGGAAGGCATTAAAGATGGGCTCAACAAAATTTAAATGAAAATGAAAATTGAGCAAGATTGATGGTGGAGAATAAATTGAAAATGGAACAATCTATAACACTAAGCGCAAGGTAAAGCAAGCATAACTCAATGGGAAAAGTGTCATGAACATTCTATTTGAAATGCTCCAAGAAACCCAGTGGGTTTCAAGGTCAAAATTTGGTGGAGAGGGTCACTTAGAGGCCCTGTTCTTGGATCATCCTGAGTATATAAAACTTTGTAAAAAATTCCATCATACTGCTTTGTTGGATTTTACTTATGAAAAAAAGGTACAACATCCCTCTATTGCATTTTGTAGGAATTAAAGCCAACAGGAAAACTTTTAAAAATGCTTTTTTTTTATAAAAAAAAATGTTGTGGAAACAAGAGGCAAATACCCCTTATAGTTTTCCTTGAGTTTGGAAGTGACTGGTCCCTTGCATCTGTAAGGAGCTGAGCACGCCATTCAACAAAAAATCAGAGAGAGAGCAAGTTATCCTTCCTTTATTTCAAGCATAGTGGGAGCTTGTCTCTGTATGCTATGATTCTATATCTAAAAATACATCACATTGTACACCCAATGCTGAGCCTACTTTTAACCCAAAGCTGAGTGTGAAGGCTGTGACACATTTCCCAGTCCAACAACACTTGATTTATACAGTTTGGCAGTGAAGGCACTAAAGGAGTTGGCTTATTATCCAGCAAGGCTTCCCAAAGTCTTTGTGAAAGGCCATGAAGAAGCCTTAATTTTTGAAATTGAATATAGTTTCCCTGAGTCATCCAGAAATTTGTGCTCCTGGAACTTGTCTAAAAATATTCAAGCAAATTTTCAAGTTTGTTTCAGTAATGAAAATGAAGGATGGAAAAGTTTTCTGTCTCTGTGGGAAAATTATGGGGCCTTTAAAATCAAAGGGGAGGAGGAAGTCACTGATTCAGAACTCAGACTAGGCCAATTTACAACTTCTTATTTTCATCTCTGCTGGGATTGCTTGTTTTGAAACTTGTTTACAGTGTTTCTTGTAAGAACATGAGGATTTACTCAATTATATGGAAAAGAAAATATCCCCTATCAAAGACAAGTTTTTAATGGCATGGACTTGTGTCAACCCTGACTTTGGAAAGAAAACAACATCTTATCTAGAAGGGGGCCATGCCAATTTTGAACACTTACTTGTGGGATCTAAGGGTAACATTTTGGATGTGTGGAAACACCTCAAAGGAACCATTGTTAGTCAAATAAAATCAGTGAATTTGTTTCCTAACAACTCTTGAATAAATTTAGGAACCTTTCTTACAAAAGAA